>JAUIMM010001030.1:3215000-4415000 GCA_031769625.1 Taudactylus pleione
AATATCATTTTTCAAACACAGCCTGTGAGATGACAGTTGGGAGTTGATTGGAGACCCCTGAATCTGTCCATGATGTACAGTAATAATGTCAGACTTAAAGGGGGCAGGCCCAGCACAGAAAAATAGTGTGTACAGTACTGTAGGTTAACATAGATTTGGTTGACAGACATTAGAATGGTGGATCAATCAATTTGCCTTTTGTTACTAATTTATTAATCAAACAAGCCATGTCAACCAATAGTGTGTAACCCTTTAGTCCATGTACAGTACTGTAGATTTAATCAGCCTGTCAATCAAATGTCTGCTAGTCATGTCAGTATGTGTTAACAACTGTCAGTCATCGTCAGATACTGTACTATCCAACACCCTATAGTGCAGCGTACAGTAATGTAGAGTATGTCACAGTCGTGCATTGTACTGTATTCGTTATTGTACAGTATACTGTAATTCATGTGATTATACAGCAATACTGTACTTACTTCGAATTATTCGCCTCCGAATTCACTCTAGGCGAGGCCTGTCCCTCCTCAGCAGGTCCGACCACCTGCGCTGGAGTGACCGTACTTTTAGCGGAATGCCATATAGGCGATAGATTTCTCGACTCGCTCTTCAATAGGCGAGCTCTTTGTCTTGGTTTGTGGCGAACGCTTGGTCCAGCCACTTCACCAAGACAAAGAGCTCGCCGGACGAGTAGCGTCTTGCCCTGATAGAAGCCATTTTCACTAGCCAGCGACGCACGTCGTACATCGCACGATGCACGATGCACGTCGACACTAATTCACTCGTTACGGCAGGCGTCTGTGGTGCACTGTAATGTAGTCATAACCATAGTGGCAAAGTAGTGTGGGCATCACGGAATTGAAAAGTTTCTAAAGTCATGAAATCACTATGACTACATTGTCACAAGTTTGTGGTGTAATGCTATACACAGCACCGTCAGCCCTGTCTCTCATTCTAGACAGTAGATTCACTAGCAGTTTCTGCAGTTATGAAATCACTATTCTGTGGTGCTAAATTGTACGGCACCGTCAGTTTTTAATATTCAGTACAGGCACATTCATAGCGGCACACTAGTTGTCCTAGCAGACGGGGGATGGTGTCCTTGGCAATGGTGACAATTCGTAGCATTTTTCAGGACACTAGGGCAGAGCTGACTGCTTACAGTAAATGGATTAACAAAGCTTCCTTTATTATGGTAATGTGAGGCTCTTTGCTTGCTTTGGGGGAAGGGACCTGATTCACTGTGTATGACTCTCGGCCCACTGGGCATGCGCCAGAAATCCCATCGCAACCCTCCTACTGGGCATGTGCCCGCCAGAGATGGAAATGCAACAGCATACAATACTGTACCGTCTGCAGTAATACAGCCAACTGCGCATGCTCAGTGATAGCATAGCGCTACATGGCATATGGCTTGGCGCCACAGATCCCATTGTACCCCCCTCCATTTCTAATCCATCGCAGATGGCTGACAGCCACCATAGCACCAACCGTGTAATACAGAGAGCTCTCTCTCATACAGATCCCACTACTACCGTACTTAGTGTGCAAGGTTGGAGCAGCATCACCAATGTCATAAGTTTGCGATGCAACGCTATTTTGCGCTTCAAACGCACAGTCAGCTTTGAACACAGAGCGCTCTCTCACAGACGGAAACCACTCTCAGACACAGTCCAAGGGACGTAGCCATAGTGCACAAGGCTGAGACCGCATATGCGTTGTCGCATGTTTGCATTTTGTGCTTTGGGTGCACAGTTTGTGATGCAGAGCCCTGTCTCACATTGTAGACAGTAGATTCACTAGCAGTTTCTGCAGTTATGAAATCACTATTCTGTGGTGCTAAATTGTACGGCACCGTCAGTTTTTAATATTCAATACAGGCACATTCATAGCGGCACACTAGTTGTCCTAGCAGACGGGGGATGGTGTCCTTGGCAATGGTGACAATTCGTAGCATTTTTCAGGACACTAGGGCAGAGCTGACTGCTTACAGTAAATGGATTAACAAAGCTTCCTTTATTATGGTAATGTGAGGCTCTTTGCTTGCTTTGGGGGAAGGGACCTGATGCACTGTGTATGACTCTCGGCCCACTGGGCATGTGCCCAAAATCCCATCGCAACCCTCCTACTGGGCATGCACCCTCCAGAGATGGAAATGCAACAGCATACAATACTGTACCAACTGCAGTAATACAGCCAACTGCGCATGCTCAGTGATAGCATAGCGCTACATGGCGTATGGCTTGGCACCACAGATCCCATTGTACCCCCCTCCATTTCTAATCCATCGCAGATGGCTGACAGCCACCATAGCCACAGTATGAAATCACTAATCATTGAAATACAGAGCCCTCTCTGGGCACTACAGATCCCATTGTAAACCCTCCACTGGGCATGCGCATGAAATCCCATTGCAACCCCTCGAAGCAGACAGCCGCCACAGTGCAGACATTGACGAAAGTTTTGCACTATTGAAACACAGAATCTGTTTTGTAATATCTTACTTTTAAGCAGCCTTTTAAACAACAACACTACAGTATTACAGTACAGTACAACACTACTAAAGTAGTTTCACTATAGTGTCCAGAGCAGACAGTGACAAAAAAATATATATATGGTACGGTATATTCTTTTCCAGGGATCGAACCCGGGATCATAATTCTACCAAAGTGATCACCTAACCACTAGCCCACACAACAGCTACAGTGAACCACAGAGAGTGGCCTCATCCTTGTGCACTCCTCCCGCTGCTGTTTTTTAATAAAAAAAAAAAAATTGTCATACTGTAATGCATCCCATATCAGTGAAAGCTGTGCGTGCATCTCATTAATCTACAGTATCGGTTATACCGTGACAACAACTCCGGCAACTTCTCTACTATTCAGTTACTGCACCGTACCGTATGTACAATACAGTATGTGCAGTGATTTGCATCCTGTTATAAGATGTTACGTACGGTACAGTACTATATACTGTATGTGTATATTATGCGACATTAAAAATACAGTATGGGTTGTGCGTACATGCAAATGCTGTGAATGTGATATCCAAAAAATTTAGTGTACAGTAAGTTTAACAGTATGGCATTCTGTACAAGGCATTCAGTACAGTGGAGCACTCGCCACCCAGCGGTTAAGCACTATATTACATGCAATTCCAAAAGTGGAGCACTCGCCACCCAGCGGTTAAGCACTGTATTACATGCTATAGCATATCCTTCGTTGAAGAATACCACGGTATTCCACAAGTCCATGGCGCGACTCAGAGGCCTGCACGCCACGCCACAAGTCCATGGTGCGACTCACGCCACGCCATGAGCAACAAAATAGCTGGGCAGATCTGTACTGTATTGTACATGTTGTACTTAAAATTCAAGGGTGCCAATGATATTGAACAAAACTTTAACTGCATATATGTTGGTTATTGCATTATATGCGTAAACATTTTGTCTTGCCTTCACATAACGCAGGTGAGGTATTGAAACGCTTAGGTGACAGGCTTTCTACACACTGTATTACTTGTCATTTGTGAAACTTTGAACTGAGTATTGGTTTGTCCTACCTGCTCAGGTGACCAGCGATATTTAAAGTTCATCTGGATCTACAGCGGCTACACTACCTAGAGAGTGCTCCAGTTTATCAGCTGACCACGCTCTGACACTGCTTTGGATCTCCCGTCCTCCCCATCTGCTATTGGGGAATCATACAGCTTCTCTGCACTGACAGTGTCTCTGCTGGTGAATGTTATGCTCCCTGCTGTGGGACAGATGGAGATACCACCTGGATTATTTGGACTAAATAGTATGTTCATGCCATAAATTAGTTTGGATTGATCAAAATTTATAGGTTCTCTCCTTGGCTTTCTGTTTTAATTCCCTGAGTGATAAAAGGACGCTTGCTCAGACATAGGGGGTCATTCAGACTCACTCGCGAGCGGCAGTTCGCTCGCAAGTGGGTCGATGGTCCCCATTGTGCATGCGCACGACGGAGGGAGCTCTGTCGTGCGCATGCGCGATACCCAGCGAGCGAAGGACTTTCCATCTCTCCGGGTGTCGCACCAAAGGGGGCGTGCTGTCGATGTTGCTTGACAGCACGCCCCCTTTGGTGGGTGTGCCGGGGGCGTGCCTGCCAGACGGAGGCGTTCCCATGGGAACGCCTACCGTCTGAAGCCGGCCCCACTGACATCATTAGTGATGTCAGTGGGAGTGATTTTGGCTCTGATAGAGCCAAAATCACTCCTGGCCTTGCGTTTGAGAAACCCGACCACAGGGTTTCACTCGCAAGTCCAATGGTCGCGATGGTCAAGACCATCGCGACCATCTTGTTGCACGCTCGTATATGCTGTGGGTGGTGACCCACAGCTATACGAGCGTCCAGGAGGACGCTCCATATTAATGGAGGAGGGCCCTGATTCAGAGCGAGCGCTCTGGTCAGAGCGTCCAGCTCTGAATCAGGGCCATTGTTTTATATTACAACAAGCACTGAATATCAATGTGTAAGGTCAAAATTATTTTTATTTTGCATTTTACTGTTACAATTCATAATGTGATAGTGTGATTTTTATTTGTTCTTAGTATTTTTAAATTGTAAACTAGTTTCAGTGAACCATTGCTTCATTCACCTATTCTTGAGCTGCTTTTATTTACATTGTTCTTTTGTAATTGGGAATGACTATCCCGTACAGCTCTATTGAATTGGTAATTGTTTTGAACTCTAGAGCGCCTGGGATATTGTTTATATTTGACCTTCACATAAAATATGTTTTTAAAATATACAGTCAGGTGCATAAGTATTGGGACATTGACAGAATTTTCATATTTTGGCCTCTATTTACAACCACAATGGCTTTGAAATGAAACAAACAAGATGTGCTTTAACTGCAGACTTTCAGATTTAATTTGAGGGTAATTACATCCAAATCAGGTGAACGGTGTAGGAATTACAACGGTTTCTATATGTGCCTCCCACTTTTTCCCGGGCCAAAAGTAATGGGACAAACTAAACAATCCTAAATCTAACTTTCACTTTTTAATACTTTGTTGCAAATCCTTTGCAGGCAATTACAGCCTGAAGTCTGGAACACATAGACATCACCAGACGCTGGGTTTCATCCCTGGTGATGCTCTACCAGGCCTCTACTGCAAATGTCTTCAGTTCCTGCTTGTTCTTGGGGCATTTTCCCTTCAGTTTTGTCTTCATCAAGTGAAATGCATGCTCAATCAGATTCAGGTCAGGGGATTGACTTGGCCATTGCATAACATTCCACTTTTTAGCCTTAAAAACTCTTCGGGTCATTGTCCATCTGCACTGTGAAGCGCCGTCCAATGAGTTCTGAAGCATTTGACTGAATATGAGCATATAATGTTGCCCGAAACACTTCAGAATTCATTCTGCTGCTTTTGTCAGCAGTCACATCATCAATAAATACAAGGGAACCAGTTCCATTGGCAGCCATACATGCCCACGCCATGACACTACCACCACCATGCTTCACTGATGAGGTGGTATGTTTTGGATCATGAGCAGTTCCTTTCCTTCTCAATACTCTTCTCTTCCCATCACTCTGGTACAAGTTGATCTTTGTCTCATCTGTCCATATGATGTTGTTCCAGAACTGTAATGGCTTTTTTAGATGTTGTTTGGCAAACTCTAATCTGGTATTCCTTTTTTTGTGGCTCACCAATGGTTTACATCTTGTGGTGAACCCTCTATATTCACTCTTGCGAAGTCTTCTCTTGATTGTCGACTTTGACACATATACACCTACCTCCTGGAGAGTGTTCTTGATTTGGCCAACTGTTGTGAAGGGGTTTTTCTTCACCAGGGAAATAATACTTCTGTCATCCACCACAGTTGTTTTCCGTGGTCTTCCGGGTCTTTTGGTGTTGCTGAGTTCTCCGGTGCGTTCTTTCTTTTTAAGAATGTTCCAAACAGTTGATTTGCCCACACCTAATGTTTTTGCTATCTCTCTGATGGGTTTGTTTTGATTTTTCAGCCTAATGATGGCTTGCTTCACTGATAGTGACAGCTCTTTGGATCTCATATTGAGAGTCGACAGCAACAGATTCCAAATGCAAATGTCACACCTAAAATCAACTCCAGCCCTTTTACCTGCTTAATTGATAATGAAATAACGAGGGAATAGCCCACACCTGTCCATGAAATAGCTTTTGAGTTGATAGTCCCATTACTTTTGGCCCCTTAAAAAGTGGGAGGCACATATAGAAACCATTGTAATTCCTACACCGTTCACCTGATTTGGATGTAATTACCCTCAAATTAAATCTGAAAGTCTGCAGTTAAAGCACATCTTGTTTGTTTCATTTCAAAGCCATTGTGGTGGTGAATAGAGGCCAAAATATGAAAATTCTGTCAATGTCCCTATATTTATGCACCTGACTGTATATATATTTAATTGCCATTGTCTTCATTTATACACTCGGACTAGCACTGTATCAACTCCACTCTACAGAGAAACCAGCGTCTAGTAATATGCATATACTCAGTTTGCAGCATGTTTTATATGAAACTGGTACACGGTGATTTCTCACAAAGAGAACAAATAAACACATACACAAACATATGTATTTTACTTTAATAATTTAGGATGTTTGGGGCTAAATGTAATAGAGTGCAAGTTCTAAAACGGTAGTGGTAAACTCGTGCATTTTCAGAACTTGCACATGTAATAGGGTGCGATAACATGCAAACACATATTTCTCACATTTTCCATACACGCACACTGCAAACTCACAAGCAAATGTTTTCCCCTGGAAAATATACAACTTGCACTATGTAATAGGGTGCGAGTTGTTAACTTGCACAGAATTACTTTAAAAAACTCGCAAAGTAGTAGACCTGCTTCAGGCTAGTGAGTTTAATCTGAGCAGCAGTGTCTATAGCAGACAACTAAACAAATCAGTGAGATATGCATAGGATTCTGTGTGAGCATGTCCCCTTTGTGTAAAATATAGAGGAAAAATGACATAGGGATCCCCCATATTTTTGAGCTGCTCCTGGTTGTGGAAATATAGGGGACAAAATTAGTAGGGGTCCCCGAATTATCCACAACTAGAACCAGGCTCTAAATAGTGGGGGTGCAGTGACCTGAGGTCAGGTCCGGCTCCAGGCATGTTCCTGGGCTGTGCGGTCGCACAGGGTGCCGCGGTCCGGCAGTAGGAAAGCCCCACCCGCCACCCCGTCTGTTGCTGTGAATAATATAAGCACTGGGGGAGGATGCAGTGAGGGAAGGGATGGGGGGAACACGGGATGGCTCAGGGTGCCGAGACACCTAGCGCCGGACCTACTTGTGGTGAGGTCAATGACTGGGAAGACACACATGGAGATGGGTCTGAGTGCTGGGAGCCTAAGCTTCAGTGTCCATTGATTCTCCTACCTGAATCACTGTCTTCTCTTTCTGCTGAGCTCCGATCTCTAATCACTTCAGTGCACTATCCAGGTCAACTAACACATTTTAGGTGTCCATCAGTGCTCAAAGCATACCCCATACTTAGAAGCATGCCTCCATTAGCTCTCTGTCTGTGCAGCTTACTGCCCGTGGTGTGGCCCCGTCCACAGCTCTGCAAGCAGTGTCTGACTATACAGAAGCGAGGCTGAGCTTTTGCTGCCTCATCTCTTGTCTCCCTGCAGTCATAGGGAGCTCCACAAAGCTGGTGAGTGTTAACTATACAAATGATTACTATAAACAAAGAAGATATTTATAAGTTATAAATATCTTCTTTGTATTATTCTAATCATTTTTATATTAAATCTCAGGAGTATGACAGGGGAGGCTCTGCCTCTTCTGCCTACTCTGACTGCACGTCCCTGCGGGGGTGTAATGTCACAGCCAGGGGACACGCTTCACCGAGTTTCCTGGCCAAAGTATTCAGCACCCCACACTAGTCAGACAAGGCCGGGGATCCCTGGAGAGGTGGGGACCCCCCAATAAATGGAATCCCCTTCTCCAGGGTACCCCAGGCTGTGACCAAAGTCCTGGGCTATCCCCCGCATCCCTGGCCAGTGGATGCAGGGTTTTTTTGTGTAAAAAATAAAATAATATTGTCTTTTACAGGAGGAAATAGCGGTCCCATCAAGTCTCCCCTGCATGCTCGTACTTGGAGAACCACGAGTACCAGATTTGGGGCATTGCAGGTCCGCTGGTACCTCCTAGTTCTCCTGCTAAATAAATATTAAAAACATGACAAGACTCACACACCATATGTTGTATACCCGCGAGTTTCAGTACAACCTTGCATCATACTCGCTGCGAGTTGAAGCAAGTCCATACTTGGACCCTATTACACTTCACCCTTGATGTGTTTTCGTGATCCTTGCTTTTAAATACATTTAATAGTAATATAACATTTAACCACCAGTTACCTATTTTTTAATAACGTTACCTTTTTTTAATATATTTATGTAACTTGTCATTTAATAAAACTTTGGTATTTTCATTTAATCTTCAGGGTGGGTCGCCGGAGTTGACTGACAAGGTGAGAAGAGTTACCAGTAGTAGTGTGCAGATACAGCCTTGGATGCTATAAACTATAATTTGCAGCATCGTGGGAAAGTTGCTTAAGTAGCACTGCAGAAAGGCACAGTCGGGACAGCAGCCATGTACTGTGTAATCCTTCCAGAAGCAAGTGTCTGTAAGTCTGCTAAACTGCAAAGTGGAGAGAAACACAAAGTAGGTGTGACTTCTGCAGAGGAATGCAGAGCCTGCACTGGTACAGCACTTAACTACTGGAACTTCTGAGGAAGAAAGAACATGCAGTAGGCCTAATTCAGATGTAGTCGTGGTACCAATGTTTGCGCAGTTGAGCGATTATTTGCTACAGTGCATGTGCAAAAATGCCTGAAAACCTACATTTTGTGCCTGCATTCACCTGAATGTACACAGATATGCTGTTGTGTACGGGATCGCTGGCATTAGAGCTGGCTGAGCAAGACCATGAGTGTTCCTGGGAGTTGGCTTGAAGTGAGCGGCAAAAAAAGTCTTTCTCATGGGCTTATTATGGGAGTAAACACTGCTGTGTTCCCAAACACAGAGATGCAGCCTCATAGGCCAGGCTTAGTCAGAGTTCAGAAGGAGGCACTGCCTGCACTAGCCTTAGGCTGTTGCAAATATCAATGGTGGATGCGATGGTGGAGTGTTCAGAAGCACTGGCGGAGTTACAGTCTCAATGGACATTGAAAATGGGCATCTCAAGGCTTGAACAGTTTGGTATATGCTAGTGCACAAGGGAAATGCTAAAATTACGAATTAGCAAATATATTGCAACAAGGCTGCAGCTGCTTCCACCTCTGAATGAGGCCCAGTGTGAATACTGTGTATACTCAGCTGCACATGTACTCTCAGCACTGCACGTTTTCCTGCAAATCCTGCAAGACTTAAATCACCCACTAAATCGAGTGCAGTATTCTTAATGTCTCATGATTTCGGTGAGTTAGCAAATACATTTTAAAGCGATAATGTTTAGTAGGGCAAAACTATGTTGGGGTATCTGCTAACTTGCCCAAAACTCTGGACTTTTAGAATTCTGTGCCCAATTACATTTGGCTTTCAGAGCGAGACAGCAGAGGAGAGAGAATTTTTCAATTTAAAAAGACTGAAATAGTATCACATCCTGTAGAGCAGTGGTCGGGGAACAGGGGTAAATTACCCCACATGGGGTAAAAATGAAATTCCTGGGGGTAATGGACGGACAGCCGGGCATGCATATGAATCATTCTATAATATAGGGAGGCTCTAAGCTGGATGCCGCTGAGATGTTATTACCAGCGGGCGCCCGGCTCCTTCCCTGCAACGCCGCATTAGCCGGAGGCTGGAGTTCTCTTCTGAACTCCAGCTTCCGGACGTCACGACGTCTCTCCCATAGTTCCGAGGAGCAGCCGGGCAGACAGAACGGCGGTGGATGCAGGAGCAGGGATTAAGGTAAGTGTTTTTTTAGTACAAGCGGCACTACAGGGGCATTATATGGGGGCACTACTACAGGGGCATTCAATGGGGCACTACTACAGGGGCATTATATGGGGGCACTACTGAGGGGCATTATATGGGGGCACTACTACAAGGGCATTACTATGGGGCACTACTACAGGGGCATTATATGGGGGCACTACTATATGATTTCCTTCCTTTCAAATCAAGAGGGTAACGTTGGCGTATCTAAATATATTTTGGGGTAAAAGGTAAAAAAGTTCCCTGACCCCTGCTGTAGAGTCACCAGTTTCATACTACTAAAGCAGACTACCATATTGACAGACAGAGCTGCAACGCTTACTTACTGTACAGTATGTCTGAAAGTCTACTCGCCAAGTGTTGACAACCTATTAAGCAGAGCTGAAAAAAGAGTTAGCTGCAAGATTATCAGAGGGAGTGAGAATCCTAGGGGAAAGGCAGCCACTTCCAATGAAGCAGGGGAAAGACTGGTGACACCCGGCGTGCACTCTGGATAACCCCCACGCACGGGAGGCATGCTGGTAAAAAATGGGGCATGGCCTAAATAAAGGGGCATGGCCTTGCTGTTGGCTCCTTTTCTATTACGGAAGCCGGGTGCTGCAGGAGAATGTCACACTGCAGCACTTGGCTCCTGTCACTGCAGAGGAGCCGGCATTTTGGTGTCACACTCTCCAAGGTTGGCCCGCACCACCTACATGATGCCACTGAGTCCAGTGAACATGATAAAAAAGAGCAAGATGTCAAACCAGAAAAAAAGCAAAATACTAGTCAAGAGGAACAGAGGGCCTGATTCAGAGCCGGATGCTATTTGCGCTCGCACGTTCAGAAAAAGGGGCCGGATATTTAAATAGAGCGCTCGCTCTTTGCGGTCTGTTGACGCCTATATGTCTGAGCGAGCGCACGAAACATGCGCTCGCTTTTTAAAAAACAAACACCCGCTGGCCGCTCGCATCCTACGTCATCTCCGCTATTTATTTGATTAATCGAGTACATCGAAAGGCGTATGAACTGCTCGCAGTGCTTGTGGTAGCATTTTCCCTCCGCAATCATGCGAGCAGTTCAGGCTAAAAGACAACCAAGTGACGTGGTCGATGACGCTGCTTTGTTAATTATGCACACCCTTAAAACGCCCGTTTTGACCATTTGGCACGCCTGCGTTCGGATCACCACTCCCCGTTTTCAAGCACCTTCCCCTGTTACCACCCACAAACGCCTCATTCTGTCACTCAAATTAGCAGGCATTCGCTATTTTGCGAGCACACAATTTCCGACCGCAATGACTGGTTCATGCATGCGTATTACAACCCATACGCATGCGCAGTTGTGCGAACTTCGCTCGGAGCCAATGAGCGGCCGCTTACGAGCGGCTCTGAATCAGGCCCAGAGTACAGATGCAACCCAGGAATGCAAGAAGAGTCTATAAATGTTGCAGTCTGCTGCTTGTTCTGTCTCTATAATCCCATGGCCTCGCAGTTGACATTGGTGTTGCTCACTTTGCATTGGCGGATAATGAGTAGAGTCACATTAGGACATGCCAAGTCTTTGATTAGTGTTCAGAGAATCTTTCATGTTTCAAAATTGGTCAATGCTTACTGCATGTGTGAGCAAAGTGCCTAAAACCACACTCAGCTGCAACAATTTGCCCATGTGTGAGTCTGTTTGAGAAAGAGGAATTGCCTTGCATTACCCTACTCTGCTGGGATCATTCTGCCCTCATCTAATTTTTAGCCATATGTAGAGGTGCTTGTTGCTCAAAGAACTACTGTATTAAAGACCTTTTCACTACACTTTACCAACACCTGATTAGGATTAGTATAATTTAGCTGTGTGCTTAATCTCCATTTGGACCATGCAGCTGTCTGCTACTATAGGAATTTTATTCATACTTAATATGGGAATTACAGTATATTGCTTATTAGCTTTCTTTTCAACATCTTGCAAGGTATTTACCATTGCATAGACATTGGTCAAAACTCTTGTTACTTTGCTTAACCTTACTCAGATTTTGACACTATTATTACAGTCTTGCAGCATTCGAGAATATACTTCTGGCCTAGAATGTATATTTGCTTATTTGTATTGCTCAGGCAATTACAGAATATAAACCCTTTTCATTTACATGTGGTACAAATTTCTACAGCGAGTCTTAGAGGTACATCTGCTAAGCAGTGGTTTTGCTGGGGTTTTGAAGCCTCTGACATTGCTAGCAAATTGAAACACCAAATCACTGATTTTATTATTCAGCAGTTTCCATCTGTTTTACGGCAGTTTTGTGGTAGTTCTTTCCTGGCTTTTTGAACAAATCTGCCATAAAATTGCCATAATATGGCAGCATCTATCTGCTCCTGTTTGGATGGGGATACTTATCTGTACTTGACCTCTGGTGGAGTTGTGACCTGATGATGATGATCATGATAACCGCTGACCGTGTTTGAGTTGCTGAATGTGTCTAAGCTGGGTACATACTGACAGATATATCTGTCCAATCTGTCTGGTGGGAAGGAAAATCTGGTAATTTATGGGAGCAAATACCAATAGAAATTTGCTACAAAACCCTGAAAGACAGACCAGATTTTCCTTTATACCAGACAAATTTGACAGATATATCTGTCAGTGTGTACCCAGCTTCAGATTCAGTTATGAAAATCTAATAGTAGCATTACAGTGTGCACAAGACCAGGCCCGCTGAGAGCTGCGACGGGCCCGGGTAATAGGGGGCGTGGCCTAATCGTGCCCGGCGTGGCCACGCCCCCTTCCCGAAAAAAAAAATATGCAGGGGGCGCTCTAAGCCACCTCAGGCCGGCGCAAAGCCAGGGGGGGCGCGATCAGTGTGATCGCTCCCCCCACAGGCTTAGGAGACTGCTGTGGCTGCTGCTCAGCAGCCACGAGCAGTCTCCACTGCAGCTCAGTACATGCTGTGTGCTGGGCTGCTGTGAGGGAGGGGGAGCGGCCCCGGACCCGGGCCCCCGCCGGGCCCCCTCAGGAAGCCCGGGCCCGGGTAATCTGTACCGGCTCCCCCCCCCTCTCGGCACCCCTGCACAAGACTCAGGGGTATATTTACTAAGCAGTGTTAGGAGACAGAGTGAAAAGTGATAAGGTTCCAGCCAATCAGCTCCCAACTGTCATTTTTCAAACACAGCCTGAGAGATGGCAGTTAGGAACTGATTGGCTGACACCTTATCACTTTTCACTATGTCTCCTAACACTGCTTAGTAAATAGACCCCTCATTTTTTAAAAGTAAAACATGTTTTTTACTCTGTTTGGGAAGGGAAAAGGCAGCTGATATGATTATTAGGGCCTGATTCAGAGTAGCATGCAATGCCATTGTTCACGGGGTTGCGCTTGTGTTACACAGTAATATGCTCAAAGGAGCTGTTGCCATTGAGATGCATAATATTAGAGATGTCTTGGAAAAGTGCCTTGAGTTCCTGGGAAGTGACTGGGAGGTGGCTAAACAGAGACACAGAGATGTTCTGTCTTATGGGTGTGTTATGGGAGTGTTGCGGATGTGTCGCTGAAGTGTTTGCATACACAGGGCCTGATTCTGCAAGGATAGTAATTGCTAAGCTGCACGCAGGCTATAGATATATGATGTATGCATGCAGCCAGCATTGCAATTGCGATCCTTGCAGATATAGTAATGCAGCAGGAGGCATCACGCCTCCTGTGCATTACTTATCCGAGCTGCATTGTCCAATGCAGAATTGAATAATCTGCGCACCAGCGGCCGGCTGCAGTGACCCATGGGGACCCACAGCCAGTCACCGCAGTTTAGAGGAAGAGGCCAGGAAATCTCCGTCAGCCGATGGAGATCCTGGCTTCATCCCTACCCCGCAACGTTTCGGGAAACTAAGGGCATTGCCGCTCCTTGCCCACACCCAAATGGCAGCAGACTGTCAATCACTTACAGTCTGCTGCCAGTTTACGTGTGGCATCGCAGACCCATTCTGCACATGCTCAGAACGGGTCTGGCGCCTGCGCAGATTCCCGAACATCAGGAATCTGCGTGCACTGCTGAATTAACCCCACAGACACTTTATCATTCACAGTGGAGATCATACTGAAATGGAAAACCTGCATTTGCCATAGAGCTGGTGCAAGTTTCTATGGTAGGACTGATGGTGACGTCTAAAGATGTACCGGACTGTATTACAGAGTCTATAGACACGCAAAGTCGGCTCCATGCGACCTGTACTTATTATTTACAATGGAAATAGTAAAAAGTGTAAAAAAACACAAATGGTGAGGAGCTACCTGAAACCAATCCCTGTATAGGATATATAGATTATCAAAGAACCAATTGTAATAAAAATCAATAAACATATATACTAAAATTGTACAGTATATCTGTGTGCAACTGAGTCTCTAAATCTGTATATGAAGTGCTATAATGTAGCGATCACAGCTTTTTTCATTCAATGTTCCATTGTGCTTCATTTATAGACAAGAGCCGCATATCAAACTAATCAGCACAGTCTGCTGGTGCTTCATAGTCGCATCGCATTGCGACTTAGACGCATTTGTGGCGAAAAAGATGCCTCTAGCAGAGTAGCACAGGACTTGGTGCCTTACTAACGCCAGGCAAGTCGCACTGTGTGGCGTATTGAGGCTAGATATAGGAGGACTTATCTGTATCTTGAAATAAACATATTTTTACTAAGATTACACACTGTGATGAGATGCTGTCTTCATGAGAACAGTGGGGTTGTGACTTGGATCTCATTTATGATGTGTGTGATGTACAGTTAGTTCTTACAGTACTGTAGATCACAGTTAACTGAAAAACAAAAAATACAATATACAGCTGCTAAATAAAACAGTGATATTAATATATTCTACATAAGCAGCGGCTATGTTCATAAGGCAGATATTTTCAACTTTTTCCAACTCATGGCCTCACTAACTAAGATGCTACTCTAAACTTGTCAAGCACACATCACTTCAGTCACACCTGCAGCCTGAAGGATTGTTCAGAAGAGGGTAGTTATAGGCAAAGCAGCAGACGGGGCCAGTCTGGCAGTGACGTGCTCAAAGTGATGTCGCTGGAACCTCACCCACTGCAGTTCCCATACACCACTCATCAAGGATTAAGCAGCCTCCAGACAAAGCTGCTGAATTCAGGTAGTAGGCTGGATTTTAGCAGGAGGCTGTAGTGTGGCCGTCCATGTTCTACAGTATCTATATCTACCCATTCAATATTATTTTCATATAACATTTAAGTTAACATAAGCTTACCTTACACTGTAAAATGTCACAGCAGAAGATACAGCTGGTCACTGACTGCTATCTAGCAACTAATGTTACTATGATATTTTTATCGCAGTTATTGTTTTTTAACTTTGTCATCCAGTTTATTATTAGTGTTTTCTTTCTGGGATCATCCATCTATTCTCCATCCCACACTTCATCCCTAAATTCCTCCTGCCCACTTTTGTCTATACTTCCTCTCTCCATCCCTAAAAACCCAACCCCCACCTCCTTCCTGCCCTTTTCCCCCCCTCCCCCACTCCCTAAAGCCCTCCCACCATCCTACCCACCCATGCTCCTATACTATCTCTCACCCTCCCTGCATTCCTTCCACCCACACTCCCATCTGCCCACAATCCCCCCGTCACACTCCCACTCTCCTTAAATCCTTCCTACCCTCTATCCCACACTCCCTACCTTCCACATTCACTCCCTACATCCCTAAATCCTACCACCCTGTTATCCCACCCCTAAACCCTCATCCTCCCTCTTCCCTCCCTCCCACCCTACCTGCCACATTCCCTCCCACCCACTTTCTCTTCCACCATCTGCCCCAGCCTATCTCCCACATTCCCTAAATCCCTCCCACCCCGGCTCCCTAATCCCACCCTCCCTCCCCCCCTAAATCCCTACCACCCCCACTCACTAACCCCCCCCCTCCCTCAATCCCACCCACCTCCACTCCCAATCCCACACCCTCTCTAAATCCCTCCCATCCCCACTCCCAAACTCACACCTTCCCTCCCTCCCAAAATCCCTCCCATCCCCACTCCCAAACCCATACCCACACTTTCCCTCCCTCCCAAAATCCCTCCCACCCCCACCCTCCCTAAGTCTCTCCCACCCCCACGTCCAAACCCCCACCCTCCTTCTCCATTCCTCCCTCAATCTCTCCTCCCTCCCAAATCACACCCACTCCCAAATCCCCACCCTCCCTAAATCCCTCCCACCTAACCCCCACCCTCCCTCCCTCATCCCCACCATCCCTTCTCCCTCCCTCCCTAAATCCCTCCCACTCCCTAACCCCGCCTTCCCTCTTCCTTCCTCCCACCCATCCTCCCTCTTCCCTCCCTTCCCCCCAACTGACTGCTTTTTCCAAAGCAGTGACATTTATACAAAATCTGACATCACATTGGCTGTTTATGATGTAACCCTGTCACATGAACAGCCTAGCAAGCAGTGACTCAACAAAGGGGCTGACATCACAATGGTAGTTATGGATCTAAGCCTGTCACATGATCATCCTACTGAAGTGATATAATTCAAATTGCATGCATTTTACCATGGAAATGTTTATCTATATGTTCATTATCTATCTATTTATTTATTATTATTTATTACCAGTTATTTATATAGCGCACATATATTCCGCAGCGCTTTACAGAGAGAATATATGGCCATTCACATCAGTCCCTGCCCCAGTCGAGCTTACAATCTATATTCCCTACCACATGCGCACGCACACAGGTTAATTTTTGTGGGGAACCAATTAACCTACCAGTATATGTTTGGAGTGTGGGAGGAAACCGGTGTACCCGGAGGAAACCCACGCAAGCACAGGGAGATATACAAACTCCACACAGTTAGGGCCATGGAGGGAATTGAACCCATGACCTCATTGCTGTGAGGCAGTAACGCTAACCATTACACCATCTGTGCTGCCCGTTTGGTTGCTATGGGCAACATCACTTTTAAAACTCACTTCTAAAAACTCTCACTTTAGTAAATTTACCCCTAGATGTGTCTTTACACAGCTTTGCTGCAGTCGCACTAAAAAAGCCCCTCTTGGTGCGCCAGGTCCTATGAGACTCTGCTACCAGCGGGCATCTTGTTTTGCTGAAAATGCGTGCGCACCAACAGACTGTGCTGATTCATTTAATATGCAACACTTGTACAGTATATAAAATTTAAGGTGCTGACGTATGTACTGGGTAGTCCCCCCAGGAGAATAATATCAACAACAGAAACTAAAAATGACTTTTAGAAAAAAACGGCGCAAAAATCTAATATTGCACTGCGCGAAATAGATGATTAAATAGTGTGTGAGGAACCTTTAAAGCATAAAAAAACAAATTTAATAAGCACAATATGCAGTCTAAAATATATCCAGCAAGCACTTGTAATTGAATCATACCAAAGACTTTTGGCCTATAATAGAAAGTGTACTGTAAATGTGGGGTAAGCTTTAAAACACCAGAGGATAGGACCAGTCCATGTTGCAACAAACACTGTATATCTATGAAGCTAGGGATCCAAGTATAGTTACCGGGAGCTGCTCAGTCCTTTAGGGCAGGAGAAGAGAACCTTTTTTCTGCCGAGGGCCATTTTGATATATATAACATTATTCACGGACCCGGTGCAGACCACGCCCCTCCATATGATGTCAGAAGGGGGCAGGGCCACAATCGTTGGTGATTACAGCAATGCCCGGAGTATCCTGAGGATGCTCTGGGGAGCTGTATGTGCAGCTGTGTGTCCCTCTGAAGCATCCTAAGGACGCTCCAGGCGGCACTGTTGCATAGATTCTGGCTGCAGTGTGCCATTCTAGACACCCTGCTAGCCAGATGAGGCTAGCAGGAAAAAACTCAGAGGGCCAGACCAAATGATACCAAGGGCCTTATAAGCAGGAGCATAGAGAGCGCCGCCGGGCCCCGGTAAAGAGGGGGCATGGCCTAATCGCAGGAGGCGTGGTCATGCCCCCTTACAGGAAAAAAAAATGTTTGCAGCGTTGCACGCACCGGGGAGGGGGCACTGTAAGCCCCTCAGCCCTGTGCAAAGCCAGGGGGAGTGCAGTGTGATCGCTCCCCCCCTCAGGCATAGGAGATTGCTGTGGCTGCTGCGTAGCAGCCGCGAGCAATCTCCCACTCCATCCCTGCACATGCTGCGTGCTGGGCTGCTGTGAGGGAGGGAGGAAGAGAGGGAGGGCAGCGCCGTACCCGGTCCCCCGCCGGGCCTCTCTGGAAGCCAGGGCCTGGGTAAATTGTACCCGCTCCAACCCCCTTCTCGGCGCCCCTGCTTATAAAGTCCCCAGGCAGGAAGTTCCCCATCCCTGCTTTAGGGTGCAGTTGATAAAGTCCAGTAGGCTTGGAATAACCTGCAGCCTGTGCAGTCTCTTGGCTGTGAGATACTCTCAATCAAACAGGTTCCAGGCTTATCTTACATTTGTCCTGTTTTTTAGCTGAAATAAAATCTCTTCCCAAAGATATTGTACAGTAAGTGGTCCAGCAAATAAGAAACAATCCTCTGGTGGTGGGCTGACGTGTTTCCTTGTCGCAGACAGCTTTTTCAAAGGCAGTTGGATATGTGTTGCCGGCAGTCGGGTTCCGGCGGTCAGAATCCCAACGCAGGGATTCCGACAGGGTTAACATACCAACACTTGTTGGTCAGAATGCTTACCCTCCCCCTCTCCCTACCATAACCCTCCCTTTATGGTGCCTAACACAAACCCCCCCCCCCCCCTAGTACCTGTACCTAACCTCCCCATCCCTGCACCCTAAACCAAATCCTTACACCTTAGTGCCTAACCCTCCCCCAGTGCCTAACCCCTAAAGTCCAATACTTACCTTCTGGGTGCCGGTGGTCAGGATTCTGGAGCCGGGATCCCAACGATGTCGATTCTGGCACCGGTAAATCGACCGTTGGCATCCCGCACGCAGGGATGCAGACTACATCCCCTTGATTTATTACCCTTTTTGAAATACTGATACTGTATAGTGAACAGTTTTGACATTTAGATTAGACAGATCATTAACACAGCTTATGGCAGTTTTGGCCTTTCAAGTGTTCGATATAACAACCATGAGTTTTGCTTTGCATAGTGATCTACTAATCAGTTTATTGACAAATTATTCCAACAGTGATCAATCTCTGCAGAGCAACAACTGACAAGTAAATGTATACTGTGCATAAATATATGAGATAATGCAGGTTTTAATCCTTAACAAAAAGAATAATGTCTTTATGAGGCCACAAACCTCATTTAACAGGTGTGAAATTGCATGGCAGCAATTAGATACCACACATATCCAGCTTTAGAAGTTCAGTGTTAATAATATTAGAACCACTGCTGTGGCTGTAGATTGAAGTGAAGATGTTGCAATCTTCAACACCATCCCCACAATGTGATTCAACTCTGAAGATGGTACATGCAGAGAGGGCGACTTAGAGTTTTACTTAATCGTGACTTAAGCACTGTGCCTGCCTACAGGCTCCTGAGATCTAACTATTTCCCTGATGAAAAACATCAATGGCGTCACTGGTTCACAGTGACCTGGTGAGCTGCATTTTCATGCATACAATTGCGGCCCATAGAATGGCTCTGTGTGTAGATGACAGGTGCTTTTTAAAAACTTAACAGTTTAACTTTTGTCCTCTTCATATACCCTTTTATGTCACTTTTTGTTGTAGCATTTTGGAGAATATTTCCCACAGAGGTAAAAATAAAAAAACATCTGAAAATGTGTTTCCGTGAAAGCAGTAGCTTTGTCCATATTTTCTTATGCTTTGTGATAATATTTTGATCCATTATTTTTTTTGCCCGAGATGCAAAGTTTGTTTTAATGTGGTACAGTTGGCCATCACAATACGAGCAGGTGGCAGGTATCTTAGATAGTCAGGGTGTCTTGGATATTGATGTTGGGGGTGCTGTAGATCAGGACTTCAAGGTCTGGAGTTAGTTGGTGAAATCAGTGGCTTAGATACATGGTCTGTAATTTCATTACTGTATTTTCTATATATGATTTAAAATGTTTGTATGACTATAGATATTTACATATATCTTGTATGTCATTTTAGTTTCTCTCTATTTGACTCTATTTCAACAATTATGTTGTATATTTGGGGTATAATGGATGCAGTGTGCAGGTGCTAGGTGGACACCTGTACTGGGCCCTGAGACTTTGAGCGGCCCCGGCCACTCCGGTGACACGAGAATCCAGCCCAGTACCTAACCACTGTCACTTGCCCAGCTTGACTGTGCCACTGCAGTGAATAGTACAGGGCAGAAGCATGAAGAGAGAGCCCAGCCCCAGTGGTCAGTACAATAATGTTTTTTTTTGCAATACAGCGTGAGACAAAGGAGGAGCAGAAGCAGAAGACAGACAAGGTAAGTGTGGGGTCTGGGCTGGAGAGAAGGAAGGGGGGTCATGGTGTGCCAGAGAGGCACAGTTATGGGCCAGCAGTGAGGAATTTGTGGTGTCGAAGAGATATAGTGACGGGAATGGGGGTGCATGCTGGTGCCGGAGAGACTCAGTAATAGGGTGGGCTTAGTTGGTGGTGCACTGCTGCACAGAGAGGAGCGTGAGGCCAGAGATGGAGAGATAAACAGGGGGATGAGGCTGGTAATGGAGAGACAGAAAGAAGGCTGATCCTGGAGGGACACAGTGTGAAGATGCTGAAGACACTAGGTTGGGTCTGGAGAGACATAGGGGGATAAACCAAAGGGCGACCGGCCTGTAACTTCCAGGGAGGGATGGGGACCCCCAAAACATGAGAATATCAGGCCCCAATATTTCTGTTGCTGGTCCTGGGTGCACACAGGCTTCTGGGTCTGGAGAAGCCCACACCACAGACTCTGCAGCAATTCACAATACTTACCTCTCTGTCAGCACCACAGATATCATTATGTACATATGCTTTGCTAAAGCAAATTGTATATTCTTTTTACAAGTATTCACATGTAAGAAAATATGCCATAAGTATAAAAAGTACATTAGAACATTTAGGGTGCAAACTGGCATCTGAGACTATGAGGGATTTAAAGTCCAAACAAAGTTTTTGCTCTCTTGCTGAAGGTCCATAGAATGTGTAGGTCATGAATGGTGTTGGTTCAGTTCATTCAGGCCCATTTATGAATACTGCCATAGAACCATTGCTTCTATATTCTAAACTGAATTAGAAAATATCAGGCTTCTAATGGCTGCTGAAGGATTCTGTAACTTTTTTGCATAAAATCCTAGTTTAATAATAAGACCCCTGCTAACTTTTTACACTTTTCTAAAATTTATACTTTGTTTTTTGGTAAATGTGCAACTAAAACTGAATAGCAGCTGTTCTGATTAACTCCGCAGGCTTGTATACTTGTTCCTGATGAATTCAGCCCTAAGTGTTTGGGATGATTATACATTTCAAAATCAATACATGTTTCATTTGAGAAAGGTACAAATAAAGTTTTTAACATCCTGCAACTGAAGGCCATTAGGTATTCATTTGTCAAGATTGAATGAGTGTCAGGATATAAATTATAAAGCAGTTTTTGAATTAATCTTTTTCCTCACAGTCTTGCCGTCTCTGTCATCTTTCCAGTACACTTTCATAACTTTACTCATATGCTAAAGTACAGACATAAGTCATCAAGTTTCTATTGGGGAACTGTTCAGAAATACCCACAAAGTCCAATAAACATAAAATCTTTAATATTGTCTTTCACTGACCTCTTCAAAAATGCAATCAGTTTTAGGTTTCATCAAGCACATTGCCATGCTTCCCACAGAAGTCCATTACAGTGTGGATGAGTAATTAATTTTTCACCCTCATTCTCTTCTGGCCTTAAACTGCTGAAATTTCAATTTCAGAGACAGACATTAAATGCAAATTTCCTTCATAAAAGTTAAAAACACTAGCAAAGGACACAGTGGAGATAATTCAAAACCATTTTAGTTTTATTAATGCACACTAAGGGGCTCAGAAGTGAAAACCATCATTTAATACCATAGAAGGGACATAAGGGCAATTGTGGATCTGAGTTTTAAAAGACTCCAAGGTCACATTTTCATACCGGATAACAGTTCACACGGACTAGAGAAATACAGGTTGTATCTTACAAAAAAGACAAACAAATCTCATAAGAAGTAAAGAAATCATGTTATCATGTACAGTAGGTTTCTTGGTGTCCAGTGACCACACAGATTCAGTTCCAGACAAGACTTTCGTCAGTAATAAATGTTCTATGTTAAGACGTGAAATTTGCTTTAAGATTCAGAAGTCCTGTTTTTTCTCTGGTACTCTTCCAGTTCATGTTTTCTGCTCACGGCTATTTGCAATTCTTGCTTAATAACCTGAATCTGTTTTTCAAGTTCCGACAGTTCCTGCACCACTGAATTTCTAGGTATGTTTAGGGATTCAGCCTTCCCGTTTGTGGTAAGTAATTTTGGAGTTTCTCTCCTTAACTGGGGCAGAGGCAAATCTTGTTGGTGTCTGAAGGTTAATTCGTTGTGTGCTCCTTTCATGATATATTTTCGCCTGTTACAACTGCTCTGGTTAGCTGTATTCCATACACGTTGCTGACTGTTTCCTGTATTGCATCTGAAAGAAAATAATAATACTACTATTAATCATGTTATAATACTTAGGGCCTCATTTAGTAACGAGTTTTATCACCAAAACAAGTGATAAATTTCACTGTGTATGATAAATGGTGCTCCAGCCAATCATCTCTCAACTGTTAACTGTTAGAAAAATGAAAGTTGGGAGCTGGTTGGCTGGAGCACCATTTATCATACACAGTGAAATTTATCACTCGTTTTGGTGATAAAACTCATTAGTAAATGGTGGCCTTAATGTTAATGTATTATGTGTCTTATACAAATACACATTATTTGCAGTATACACATTTGTATTGTCTACTTGCAGGCAAAATACACCCCCAACTGATTTCTAACCATTCTAAAGCATAATGCTAAACACCATCACAAATTATTACTTAGCCAGTGTTCAGCATTCCACCTGGAGTTGGTGGGGTCCCCAATGCCTACCACTGTCCAGTGCGGCTCTCCAGCTCCTGTCTGAAGTGCACCTACTGTAGGCAGAAGTTAGTACATCATGAGAATGCAACAGACATTGGGGGACCCATTGAACCAGATAGAATGCCAAACTCCAGGAAATAACCTCTAATGGATCTTATAGAACTCCACCCAAACTTATATTTCAGTGTTGTGCTGTGTTACCTTCTAAGGAGGTAGAAAGGCATAACAGCCCCATGCTAGCTAGAAGTATATTACCAATGTCCTGCCATTCTCCAGGGTTAGCAATGGGCATGCACAATAGTATACCACAAAAAGTGCTGCGGCACACTGATCATAGAATTACAATGAATCCATAGCATATTCCAAAATTGTATTGCCCAGACGATTTCATATAATGCCACAATGCTGGAGAACAAATATTAATTCTTCACCAAGACCAGTGTGTCTCTTTCTATGATCTATACTGCCATAGGACTGTTGTGATAGCTTAGAAGAGCACCAGAAACAGATCATAATTACAAGAGCTGATCCCAGTGCTTCTAATTATATGGTACTTAATAGCACGTAGTACCAGCATCCTTTTATTGGTATTATTTTACATTTCTATAACTGGTTTTGAAAAGAGTAAAAAATTGGTGAAATTACTTCACAAATGAATAACATAGTATAAGAATGTGAACATCTGTCAAGGGTATAGTTGCTACTATAAATCTTATATTAACCTGTAACTTATGGTGAGTAGCAGTATCTTTTTGCTTAACACCAGCACCTTTTCTCATTGAAAAAAACAAAAATACTGGATGTTCATAACATTTATATTTGTAACAATCTGGAGCCAGCGCAAGAACATGGAAGGCATCTTCCTGCTGAGCAGGGGCATATCGGATCCCATCTTGCAAACTATGTTGGTTGCTATGCATGCTCCTGTATAGTAACCCAGCATATTGGTACCATGAAAGGTATCCCTACAGACAAAAGCTAAACAACTTCCGAAGATGCCCAACAAGACATTACATACCATACCGCTTCTTCAAAATTCACCACACAAATTATATTATTAAAACAAAACATAAAGACCATAGAAAATCATTTAAGAATATTTAGTAAAGTTTGAATTTTCAGAAAATGATAAAATTAGACCTAAATTTACAACATGATGGAAATCTCATTAACGTGTAACATCTTTTTTTCTCCTCACTCAGTGGCTATTACTTAATCTCTGTGCAAAATTTAAATAGAAAATCCAAGTGTATAGAGTAAATGGTGCATTTAATTGAAAAGTAATCATGCATTACATATGACTATTCCAGTTATAAACTGTTGTTTGCTCTGCAATTAACCTATATTTTGCTTTAAAGATAACTGTTTAAGCCACATTAGGCAACAGAAGAAACAAAAATTAAAGTCACTTTAGATCAGTATACTGTTGTTTCTTTCTATTAAGATGCCAAAAAGGTTAATGGAAGAGCAGAAAAGACATTAGATAACAAAAAATGATTGTGTTTCTGTATACAGAATGACCATGATCCTCGGACCCAACAAGCTGAAATAAAGCCTGTTCAACACAACCACAACAATTAATGGTGTTTTAAAACCTTAACATTAATGTATGTATAAGATGCCAACCTTTCAAGTTTTGTTAAGTTTATGAAGTTTCATAAGTGACTGATCCAATCATATGATACGATTTGCTAGTACAAACATGGACACCAACTAAGAAGGCAGGGCAAAAGTTCAGATTTGGAGAAAGTAGAAACAATATATATTTAAGCAGATCGGATTTAGGGTCGGAAATAGCAGTTTACATTGCACAATTTGCATGATTAATATTGGAGGATATTTACTTCAAGTATCTTTTGAGCTCCTGCCTACGCTGTCTATACTTATGCATATATACAAAGTACATAAACCTGTCTGGGAGCTTTTCCTGTATCCAACTCATGAGCACCTGAACTTAAAGTATATGCAAAGTTATATCTAGAAACTGCTAAACAGGGGATATGATCAAATGCCTGAGAATGAGCCAACCACATTCTACTGTCTCATTGTTAGGTATGCCTAGGAGTCCAGCCAGTAGAGGAGTCTGCGTGTAAGCACAACTCCCCAGTATCACAGCACTACGAGGGTTGTGATTCAGGGCAAGACCCCTTGAGCTAGCTTAGCAAACTGGTGTATTGGAGAAGGCCTAATGATGCTGTTCTTCATGTAGACTAATAGCGGGTGAGGTGGTGAGCTGCTGCAGTAGAGGACGCCACGGCATGAAAACTCACTGCCAGACCAGATAAAGGCCCCCGGGATCTGGAGTGTGACATCCAGGTCACACAGCTGTCCCATGGCAAAGTAGATGCACAATTTCTCAGTTCTTGGGCAGCTAATACTGTACATCTTTAATTCTGTCTGATAGACCTTGCCAGAAGACAATGACAAATACCTCACTGTCTGTAAGCCTTGATGAAGTTGAAAGATATCAGATGCTGAAAATGCTGTTCTCACAGGCTCATTGAAGATCCTCCAAAAAGGTGGCTAGGAATCTAGCGTAGTCTCACAATAAAGGGTCCGCTATTTCCCATAGTAGAGATGCCAATGCTAGGGCTTGCCCGGAGAGCAGGGAGATAATGTAGGCCACCTTGGTCCTGTCTGTAGGGAAGTTCCCAGGCTGTAGTTCAACATGAATACCGAATTGGATAAGGAACCCCGACAAACCTTAGAATCCCATCATACTTGGCTGGAGTAGGTAGGTGGAGCCTGGATGCTGAAGATAGACCTTCGCCTCCCATGCTCAAGCATCGGTGGTGTGGTTTGGCCATTCAGCAATACTTGGATTGCTTCCATGCGATTCAACATGTCCTGTAGAAACTACATAAATTGTCCATGATTGGCTTCTTGTTTTACCAGTCTGCTACACAAATAATGAACTGGATCCACTTTTGGGGCTGGTATACCTGCTAAATCCATTGGCCCAGTACAAACTACCATGACACTAATAGGATTGGGATTCATGTCAGGAGCCCTTGGACTAGCTGAGTGTACTGGAGAAGATGGATGGCCTAATGATGCAGTTCTCCATGAAGACCAATAGAGGGTGACGAGGTGAGCAGCTTCAGTAGAGAGAATATAATGTTGGACATGTTAGGAGCAGTGTCAGTTGCACAGTAGAGGTTAGCCAAAGTGTACGCACTGGTGCATGTTGCTGGTTTTCAGGATATACTGAGAGTCAGTGTACAGGTGCAGTACTTTAGGATTGCCCGGATGCTAAAACACAAAAATAGCAAATTCATGGTATTGTCCTTTTATGGGAACACAAGGCCAGGTGCAGTGTTGCGAGATTGTCCATATGCTGGAACACAAGGGCAGGTGCCAGGTTTCGGGATTCCTTATGCTGGAACACAAGGGCAGGTGCAGGTTTTCAGGATGTCCAATATAGGAACACTAGAGTAGGGTTTCCAGGATGTCCAATGTAGGAACACCGGAGTACAGAAACTGGAATGTAGAACAGGAACCTATAACCAAGGTACTAGTCTCTGTAAGAGTTGTTGTACTGGAAATCCATCTGATCACATGACCAGGGCCTGCTTCTCACTGATTGGCTGAACATCCGGGTGATGTTATTCTAAGATGGCGACATCCACAGAAGCTGGAACCTCTGGGAGTAGGATGCCACTCACATGAATTGATGTCTGAGCCTCATTTAATTATTAATTTATTGAGGGAACTAAAACATAAGGGTAATTTGTAGGTCTTTGAATGTGTAGTTTATTTATTGTTGGGGAAATGGCAAATTTTTCACCATGGTAAGATTATGGGACTGTGCATGCCAAATAAAGTATAAACTAAATTAGAGCTTTTCCATTTTTGTTCTAATATACCATTCTCTCTATCCTGATCTGGATGGTATGGGGACTGTTATTAATTTTTGTGTCACATTTGCACTTTGTAACGCTTTCCTTACAGTACATATGTAGTTGCCTACTTATGAATTCTCCATGTACAAAGCTGTTATTAGCAGAGCCCATTAAAGTTATGACAATCTGATCTCTGCCACTTTCAAAGAGGTGTACAAGTAAAACCATTTTGTGGAGGGGAATTAGCTCTGTGACTATCAACTAATTTGGGAATATTCCCCTAATGCTGGCCATACACGCTACAATTATCGGGACGATCCGCCCGATATCGGCGGATCGCCGCTATAATTGTAGCGTGGGGGGGCGACCGAGGGTTAAATATTGCTTGGTCGGGCATGCTGGATTGTGCAGCATGCCCGTCCGATGCGATATTACCCGGTAAACTGTCGGCCGCATCGGGCAGTGTATGCCCAGCGCAGCCAACAGACAGACATTTCCTGTGTTCCTTCCTACGGAAGGAACAGGGAAATGTCTCCTCCCCGGGGGCAGAGCGCGGATGTCGGGCTATACACTGTGAGATTTCTCTCACAGTGTATGCCGGCGACTTCTGCGGCTGGCAGGCTGCCAGATAAAACGTCTGTCGGTCTGACAGACATTTTATCTGGCAGTGTATGCCCAGCATTAGTGTGCATTCGTGCTGCAGTTCTATAGTAAATGAAATTATGTAGAAATCCCCTTCATGTAAATGTAATAACTTTTTTTCAGTACTTTAGTTACATTGCTTTCATGGACACACAAAAGCACACCAAGCTTATTTTTGAGTGCAAGACTTATTCCATGACCTTTTGCTTCTATTACAAAAATACAAACTGATTTTACTATTACCAAGGAGCAGCCTTAAGAGCATAATGTTCAATACTCTGTGACCTATTCAAGGCTGAGTCTGGTGCTGATGTCGAAGATCAGTTCTTTAACTGCCTCAAGAAGCACTGAAGTTCATCCTTGAAAGACAGCCTGTATCTTGTAGACAATAGGTCTTTTGTTTCCGGTAAGTAAACACGCAACATTCTTTTACTCTAATGCTACAAAATAGGGATAAGTGTTATGAGCTAGTTTGGAGATGCATTTTATTTTCACCAGTGTGAATAGTAATAAATTGACATTTGAACCGTTGTGATCTTGCCCCAGGTTTTACTACTATTGTTAACTTTTTTAAACCTGCATGATGAGTGCACTGTTAAACAAAAATGTATTATGTTATAAAGTCACCAATGATAGGGAATTTAGCCTTGAGTGCCAGAAACTACATATGGTTCAGAAGTAAGCCTTTGGTGGTATAGCAAATCTAGTCTTACCTTTTCTCCAGTCGTTTTAGTTTCTCTTGAAATTTCTCTTCATTGAAAGAGGTGTTTAAAGCTCTGTGGAGGCGCTGTAAAAAAAATTATATGATTAACTTTTCAAATGTAGCAAAAGAGTATGCCATTTTTTCTGGGAAAAAAATACTAGTCTTCCTCTCTGTATTATGTGTTTACACTATTAATAACATTGGTACATACAGATGTGTCCTCATACACTATTGCCACAGTCACTCCAAACATCCCTTCTCGGCATTCCACTCAAATTTGCGTCTTAAGTCGCAATGTGATACAACAAAACTGCTTAACAAGACTGCACTGCTTAATATGATATGCAACACTTGGTAATGAGTCTGAATCTTTATACACAGTGCTACAATGCAGCGGCCGTGGCTTCTTTTCACATTTAGATGTGAGACAGTAAGGGGTATATTTACTAAAGTGCAGGTTTACAAAAGTGGAGTTGTTGACCATAGCAACCAATCAGATTCTACTTATCATTTATCTAGTATCTTCTAGAAAATGATTGCTTGAATCTGATTGGCTACTATGGGCAACATCTCCACTTTTGTAAACCCACACTTTAGTAAATATACCCCTAAGCCTCCCAAAAATTAGGAAAGGGTTTTACTGATATATATTTTTTATAGAAACACTAAAACTAATAAAAAAAATCTTGAAACAAATGTATTTTTACTGATTTTACATTGCAATTTTACTCACTGTGATGAGACACTGTATGATGCAAACAGTGGAGTTGTAACTTTGATTATTAATAATAATATTAATAATAATAATAATAACACTAATACTACTACTAATAATAATAATGTAGTGCCAGTGATGCATAAGATGCAACACATCTATGTCCTCAATTTATAATATGACTCAGAGCAGTGTCATCAATTCAAAATTATGCCACACAATAGTGAACTCCAATTCAAAATATCATATACAACTTCCCCAATTCATGAAATATGTTATAGCTGACTGTACTTTTCCTGTTTGTCATCCCATAGGGATCATACTACTTTGTTTTACATACTGTACAGTATGTTAAATGTACATCTCAAATGTGTAATGAATGCATGACATCATGCTTGTATGTATGTATATATGTCATACTTACTGACTTTTATTATCTCCTCTCTGGGAGATGCCGTAGAGTAGATACAGCTGGGCACTTGAGGGGGCAGGGCCAAGTTCCTATGTCATTAGGTCCGGCGCGGAGAGGGCGGGGCTGAGTGACGCATTTTAACGTCATTTAGCCCCCACTCCACATGGAGCTGCGACTCTCGCAATTATATAGTGATTCCCAGTAATTATCTCCACATCCTGCCCACTTCACTATTAAGCGGACGTGATACAGGGGATCCGGATACTGTTCCGGGTGTGCTGTATCTTATCCAATTCCTTGTCCAAAGCACGCATATAGTGGCAAACCATATTTCTTTTTTCTACCAGTTACTTGTAACTTTATTAAATACACATGGAAATTATTTATGTACACTTTAAAAAAATATTGTAAAATAATACAAACAGCCTGAACACATATACATACCTGACTAGTGTGAAGCCAGTATTTCAATTTTGATTTCTTTTTAATTCTCGGCAGGACCAATCTGAAAACAATATGTTCTCCAATAGTGGTGAGAATAGATACTCCGATTCCTATACAGAGCATAACAAACAGCCCCGAGAAGTGTTTGATGCCCATTTGAAGCGTCTAGGAAAATGATATGCATGAAAATCAATTAACGTACTACTGATAGCATAGCATTATTTGGAGCAGCTGGACAGAATTGATCTTGCTTGAATATTAAATTGTGGAAGCCAAAGGCTTTCAAAGTAGATGAAATATTAAAAAAGCTTATATTTCGCTCTGTGAAAGTACCAGACACCCATACATCTTCATGAAACATGAAGTATAAATAGGTCTTATATTAAAAATATATTAGCTTAAATATGTTTCATAAATTTCTGTCAAGTAGGCAGTAGTATAATTGTAAGAGAAGCAAAACTATGGGTGCTTAACACAGACGTGGAACAGTGATCAATAATAAATTAAAAGTTTGCTCTAACCCTGACTTACCTCACAAGTCTGACTCATTATGGGGCATATTTATTAACAGATGTGGTCAGCCCCCAATTATAAGGATTTTGTATGCGGCAATAAGGAATCTGCAATCACTTTACAGTCGATTTCAACCAGCTGTGCATGAGGCAATGTCCAATGGTGCATGTGCGAGCGGCTAAAATATTCTGCAGAATGTAGGCATAGACTACAGCGGGCTGCCATGGCCGAGCATTCCAGAGTCTGGTAAATGTGACAGCTTTGCAGTCCCTACAGAAACCTACACGAGCTGCAGCTGCTGTCGGAAACGGACGGAACGCAGCAGATATGGAGATATCTTTTGCGTCCCCTCAATGGTATATTGGGGTGATACTTAATATTTGCCTGTAACCCCGAAAACATGTTTTTTCCCAGGATATTCCACAAATATTATTTGATAAGTAGGCCCCTATATATGGTATTATGTATAGGAACCCTAAAATGCAGGGTTGCCATAATTGAATTTCCCCTATACAGAGCCATCCGTAGCTTGATCTAACAACTAGAATGGGAAGCGGGATTCCACACACACAAAAAAAATTTGCACAAAAAGTTGCCCATAGGGAGAATACAGCATGGGCTGTACAAAGTGAAAACAGCGTGAAAGTAGACATGCTGTACACGTTTTATTGCTGTTATTATTAATGTAACATAATAAAGGTAATTAGTCACTACAGTTTAGCCTTGTTATTCCTTTGCCTGTCCATTTCCATGCAGCTTTGCTCTCACATGCCCCTCTTCCCACCAATTATTTTGTTTTTGCATCCCATCCCTATTCCTCCAGTTTTTCTATCACATTCTCCGGTACTCACTATCTTTTCTATTATGTCACCACTGTGCCCATTATTTATTTCATCACATATTACCCATGCTAACACAATTTTGCCTCATACAGATGTGTCCTCATACACCTTTGCTGCAGTCGTACCAAACAGCCCCTTCTGGCGCCACAGGTTCAGTGCTAGCAACAGGCATTTTTTTCATGTCTTTTTTGCCCGATAATTCACCTTAGTCGCAATGTGATGTGAATAGGATACACCAAGAGATTGTGCTTATTAATTTGATATGCAACACTTGTACTGTATATCTGTATATAACTGAGTCTGAATCTGTATACGAAGTGCTACAATGCACTGTATATCTGTATATAACTGAGTCTGAATCTGTATACGAAGTGCTACAATGAGTGGCCGTGGCGTTTTTCCACAGCAAGTTCCATTCTGCTTCATATCCAGACTCAGACGCACACAGATATACAAGTGTTGCATACCAAATTGATCAGCACAGTCTCCAGATGTATCCTAGTCACCAACATTTCCTTGGCTGACTCCGGGAGATTTATGGATAATCTGTGGTTATCTACAAATGAAATGTCGGCTGCTGCAGTATTTAGTGTAAACCGTTAAATTGCTGGCAATTAGTTGTTTCTCACAAATATATTCTCAGTTAAACCCATTTCACTGATGGGTATGCAGTCGGGAAGCCGGTGGACCTAAACCTGACAGCCGGCTTCCCGACTGCTTAATCCCGAAGAGGGTTTAATGACAGGCATCTAAATCTAGATAGCTGTCATTTTACAGACGCTGGGAGACTGGCGCCCGGCATCCCAATCGAAGGGATGCCAGGCGCCGAGCACAGATAGCTGTGGGGGGGGGAAGGGTTATGTTTAGGGTTCCCGGGGGGAGAAAGGGTTAGGTACTCCCCTGAGGGACTTAGGTTTAGGTGGCGGGGAAGGGGGGGTTAGGCTTAGGCTAGGGAAATGGAGGGTTAGGGTTAGTCACCCCTGGGGGGGACTTAGGGTTAGGCACCCCCCCGGGGGACTTAGGTTTAGGCGGCGGGGAAGGGGGGGTTAGATTTAGGCGCTTAGAGGGGGGATTAGGGTAAGGCACTGGGGTGGAAGGTTAGGGTTAGGCACCCCTAAGGGAGGGTTAGGGTTAGAAATAGGTTAGTCAATACTTACTTTAGGACGATCAAGATTTCCTCCTCTGCCGGGATGCCGCTGTCGGGATTAAAACCGCCGGGCATGGGTCCAACGGTAAATCATACCGATTCCCACTGATGCACTAGTGCCTTACTGTACAGTGAAGAATTATGTATCAATAATAAATGCAGTACAGGGGAGGCTGGACCTAATTGGGACACAGGGATGGGGGATGGCTAGACATTGTGGGAGGTGGCACATAGCAGGGCAGGCTGGACATTAATGAGGGCACAGGGCAGGGAAAGCTGGACATGGGGAAAACAAGGCAGGGTAGGCTAGACTGTGTTGCAAAGGGCAGGGAAGGCTGGCTGGACTAGGGGGACACAGGGTAGGGATTGCTGGACTAGGGGTACTGAGCAGAGAAGGCTGAATGGACTGGCGGTGCACAAGGCAGGGAAGACTCGTTGGACTAGGGTGGGGGCACAGGGCAAGGAAGACTGGCTTGACTAGAGGGACAGAGGGCAAAGAAGGCTGGCTGGACTGGGGGGGGCACAGGGAAGGACTCTTGTACCAGGTTTCCTCAGCCGGTGCAGCCACTGGCAGCCAGTCGGGCATGGAGAAACAGCGCTGGTGGCATTTTGATAATGGCGCTGGCCAGGGGCATCTTTAGAGAGTGCATCCCCCATCACGAGACCCCTTCTCTCACCGTGGCGGCCGGCAGCCAACTGACGCGGCTGGCCGGCCACCGCAGAATCAGTAGACTCTGGGCACTAGAGTGTGCCCAGAGTCTACTGAGCAGGCACAGATTGCCCAGGAAATGGAGTGTCTGCCATTTTCCTGGCAATTTCCTCACAACGTATGTGCAAAACACAGGAAAAATGGCCACGGCAGCCATTTTCCGGCATTTGAGCAGCGCTGAGAGACCCAAGGCAGGACCTCGGAGAGGAAAGTTTTAGATAATATGGGTGCAGGGAGTGCAGTGCGGGCCCCTCCTTGACCCAGGGGCCCGTTCTCACCGGGCCCGGGACTCTAGTCCCGGCAGTTTCTCCCTGATGGTGGCCATGGGTCTCAGCCTCCTGCAGACAAAGAGATGGGATGGGAATAGTCCAGGAGTAATTTTGGCTTCTTGGATTCATTACCACTTCCTGCTCTGTCTATAAGCCCACATCGACACAGATTCCCCTGGCTTCTCCAGTGATCCTTTAGCTTTTGCATTGGGGAGCCTATTTAACAAGAAAAGCCTTGCTAAATATACTGCCACTGTCCTCCATTTTCTACCACCAGCTCAGAATGGCAATAGCAGACCATGGGCTTGATTCAGAGATGTACGTTCATCCAATTATGATGAACGTACATCCCCTATGGTTAGCTGTCTGCATCTGCGCAGGATCCATTCTGTGAATGTGCAGAACAGGTCCTGCAATTACGCTCAAAGTCCCCCCCTCAAGCCGCAGCATAATTGACAATCTGTGGCATTTGGGGGGGGGGCAGAGCGAGGCATGGCTGGTCACCTTTCATGGAAATGGGAGCATGTTGTCCCCATTTTCTGTTAGAGATGAGGCCAGGGTCTGCGTCAATGGATGCAGACTCCTGGTGTGACCAGCACTCGGTCAGGCTGCGGGAAGCTTCAGCTCCAGCAGCCTAACTAAAGGAGCAACCATCGCATCCATTTATCGTGATGGTTGCAATGGTGCTCGGAATGGCAGCAAGTAGGTGTCTGACACCTCCTTTTGCATTAAGATGGACGGTATTGTAAAGCTGCTTGTGTGAGGTACTGCAATTACGTACATCTCTAAATCAGGCCCCATATTCATTAAACAAATACTTTATTTAATTATTAATTTAAATAAAGCAATTGTTTTTAAATTAAATATTAAAATATTTATTTATTTAATTATATATATATTTTTTTTACATTTTATTTAACTTAGCCAAAAAGGACGTTTCCCGAGTGGCTGTACAAACTGCAAAGAGATTGCCCATTGCATTCTAAGGATGCTTCAAGCAACTCTATAAGCTGCCATTCCAGACACCCTGCAAGCCAAATGCAGGTGCTATGGGGTAGCAATGATACAGCCCCCTGGGCCCTGTAGCCTAGGTGATGGCACCACTTGCCCATTCATAGTAACGACCCTGCTTTGAGATCAACTCACATGTATAAACTAGTACTAGAAGATATGATCCGTACTGCTACAATAGACAAAGTGGCACAAGAACACTATGGGGTCTATTCATCATTGCTAATTTTCACAGTTACTAAAGCAGTGGTGACAGGGATCGTAGAGACAGTTGATCTTTGGTACCACCTGGCCCCTGATAATTAACTTAATGAATAGACTCCTATGAGTCATCTATTGACAGGATATACAGTATGAATTGTTTAGCCACTGCCATAATTCACATCCACACTGGGGCATATTGTAGCAGAAACTGGCACATACCCTACTTTGTATGTTCACTGCATGAGCTGGAGCCAAACAACTTTTTTAAATATGATGCTCCCAGCTAAGCACAGTTAATACATTAGTGACATCACTAAGCAGTGGTAAATTTAAAAAGTGACTTGATAACAACAAGTAATTCTTTCTGGTTTGGGTTGGTTAAGGGTTAAATATCAGATTTAGGGCAGCAGGCTATCAATCTATTTTAGCTAGCCAATTACAGTCTTAAAAGTGTGGGATTTAGATGCCATATAACTAGAATGGAAGATGATCCATTTTCCTCTTTCCAGTTTTTCATCAGGAAAAGTGACTTGATAACAACAAGTAATTCTTTCTGGTTTGGGTTGGTTAAGGGTTAAATATCAGATTTAGGGCAGCAGGCTATCAATCTATTTTAGCTAGCCAATTAGAGTCTTAAAAGTGTGGGATTTAGATGCCATATAACTAGAATGGAAGATGATCCATTTTCCTCTTTCCAGTTTTTCATCAGGACCAGGCTAGTTACGTTTTATTATGACTTTCTTATCTGTTATTCATTAAATCTCTCTCTTTTCCATCATCACTTTCCTTTCACCTCTTTGTCCTTTCACTTTCTTCTTTCCCTCTATCCTTTTTCTTTCTCCCCTTCCCATCTTTTCTCCCTGTCTGTAATAATTTCCTCTCCTTTTTGTGGCCATGCCCCATTCTCGCTGTAATGCTCCCTTTCCCCCTGCCAATTAATGGGCTCTCACATTTTTATCCATGCCAGGATTGCGGTTTGATCCATGGCTTCCTCATCTAGGCTGCAACCCTGGCTTACAAGGGGTGCCATGAATAACGCCGGTACCCCTTGCCCCACCTGCCATTCCTCATCGTCTGCATGCAGCCACTCACCATGCCAATGGCCAGTCCCATCCCCATTGGCTCAGTGACCATTTTGTTGTTGCTTTAGGTTTACCAGTTGAGCAATAGGGGTAACAACTTACGCAGCAGCGACAGGTTCTTCCATCAACTCCATTCAACTCTGAATGGAGTTTAGGCCAGATTGGTTAGGTGCTTTACTTAAGGGAAATGACCTAGGTGCATGTAAGAGCATTGAGCTTGTCAATGCTTTAAAGAGGGATCTTCTGGTGCTCTTGGACCATTAGTGTGTGTGGTCTGAGATAATTCTGCATAGATTTTGGAGGGGTACACAATGGGGGATGACATTGGATAGGGTCTGGCATAAAATCAACACCGCAGTTTCTAGGCTTGTCCTAAGCTTAAATGGGCTTGTTATCAGACAACCCCATTTGCAATTTGATGAGGTTAGTTTTATCGGTTGAATGGGGTCCACTTAACCGGAGTAGGTTTTGACCTCATTACGGCTCTTTTTTAATTTCTTTAGTTTAGTTTAGAGGTCAATTTTATGATGGAAGACTGTGGTTCTATAGACCCGGTATTGGTGAAAAGCAGTACTCTTCAGCAGCTTATTTTGGAGCAAGAGTGGTTGGGTGGCATTTCTCCTTTGAGAGAAGCAAGTTTGTGTTATAAGCCATTTTGACAGCTCATATCTGCTGCAGGTTCCGGCCAGAGCCGAAAGGATTAACAGGCAAAGACAGCCACAGTGAGATTTGGTCAACGTTGTATGCTTTCAGCTGGGAAGCCTCTGTGAACATGCAGCACTCAGCTGCTCATAGTGGTAATTGGCTGGTCTTGTTTACTCACATGGAATTGGATCTAACTTCTGTCAAATCCACTCTGTAAGCCATTTGTGCTGTGTACTGTTGTTATTCCATCCTGCAATATATGTACTTGCTGGTTAATATATTGCTATTCTATTCTGCTTTATATGTTATGCTGCAATTCCATCCTGCCATCTGCATGTGTATCTGAGTTTATTGTTATACCATTTTGCAAAATATATCTGTTGTTTGTGATTGCCACTATTTTAAGTAGTTGTGTTTACATGCACTTGTATTCTGTTACTGTCTGCAGTGCACACTGCTCTATGGTAATTACCCTGCAATATTATTGCTTGATATTGCTGATATTCACGCTACCTGTTTATTAGAGTGCATTCAATGTTGCTTGTATCCATGGTTGCAGGCATCTCCATGGTTAATAATACTTTTGTACTACTACTCGAGTTTTACCTTGTGAACTCCCACTGTTTATATAAGCCCCTACTGTCTGGAGGTTGAGACCTGGCGACATCCTAAGTACTAGTGTGTCATCATACTCTGTGGGAACAGCAGTCGGTTGTTATAGGCAGAAGCCCTTCCTAGAGTCACTCTAGGGGGCTTATACAAATATACGGGAGCTTCATTACATTGGGTTACTACCTGAGGGGAAGACTTGTCTCCATCTCAGGCAGGGGCCAGTGATAAGCCAATTAGGGGAGGGGGTACTACCCAATGTGGTTTGCGTTGGGGTGGAATTCTGCCCCATTTATTTAAAAATTATTACTGGGCAGTGGCCAAGGTAGCTCTGCTTTTTCCTGCCACCTACATACAATTGAATCAATAAATTTGTATGTGAACTAATTTTTCCCAAAAAACTGTCTTTAGCCATTTATTTTAGTAAAGTACAGTGGAATAATAAAACCTATGGGTGGCTTAAATTATCAAAAAACTTAACTGAGTCTGCAGAGATATAAGCACCCAAATAAGCACCCATTTTTTATGCAATTCTTACTGGTGTCGGTTGGTTAAGGGTTAAATGTTTAATTTAGGGCATTTAGATTTTAATCTATTTTAGCTAGCCAATTAGACTCTTGAAGGGTGGGATTTAGATACCATATATATAAAATTGAACAGGATCCACTTTCTTCTTTCCAGTTTATACTCCCTCTCGTCCACCTAACTAGTTTTAGTTTGTCCTTTTTTTTGGTGGAATGTATTTTTCATATACATTTCTTCCAACAGGGGAATTGTAGCATGTTGGTCACTATCTCAGGGTAGGACCTGGTCTCCATCTCAGGGAGGGACCAGTGCAAAACCAATTAGGGAGCGGTGGTACTACCCAGTGTTGTTTGCGCTGGGGTGGAATTTCGCCCCATTTATTTAAATATTATTACTGGGCTGTGGTACTGATTTTTTTCTGCCACCATACTTAATGAATTATTTATTAACAATTAGATCAATAAATTTGTCTGTGACCTAATTTTTTAAAGAAAGACTGTATCCGAGTGTTACAGTGAACTTCCTGTAGTTTCAATACACTACCTAGCCCCCTTGTATCACAAACATATTGCTCAATGACGTACTGCTCACATAATAAAATCTGTAAACTAAGGAATTTCAGTTACATTGTGCTTCACTTATGAACCTACTAACAATAAATCCATCAGAGATTTCTAGTTAACAAGTGCAATGTTATGAAATTCAGTATCTTTTAAATAGAACCATTTTTATAGTCTATAAAGACTTAAAATTTCTCAAAAACAACCCTTTTCCCGAAAGGCACTCCTCCCAAAACAATAGCATTCTAACATAAAGAATTCCTGTGATGCTTTCCAAAAAGAAAATGCTAATTTGTATTTTTTTATTCTCTTGTCCACAGAGGCAGTTCTCTGTTTACATGATGAATTTCAGCTCAATATATTTATACTTTTTGATTTGTTGGCCCCCAGACACCATGCTACAAACCCTCGCAAACATTGTAAAATGCAATATTTTAAGACTCAGTCTAATAAAGCACAAATCTTTTATAATTCTACTTAACTAGTTTTTTTAGACCCATAATTAGCCATGCCCCCTGTCTATCCCGGCCACAGACATCTGTTTTCCTGGCCGGTATTTGTACGGAATATGAGCAGATAGTGGGAGAAGGTGCCCTGGCTAAAACTACACATGATGGACTTGAGATAGACCATGGCTGATTATTACCTAGATAAAACTTGAATGTTGCTCCCACTTTCAGACATTCAGGGTGCAGCCAGGTTGGCTGGGTAGGGGGACATAGTACAAAGATAGTGTCATCATGACTCCTACCGTCTGCTATGCAAAGGGAGTGGCGGGGCCAAGCTTTGTAATACAATGCACTTATGTCATTAAGGTGACTGACATCACACTTCACTTGGGAGACTGGCCTACTTTCTATCATTTATTGACCATCCACACATACCATAGGACAATGCAGCAGTGGTGATTCATCCTGCATTCTAAGTGCATCTATGAATTCAAAATGAGCAGTTCGGCTCTGTAATGATGACGGTTTGGCCCAGGAAGATGAGGCCTGGTAACGTGCTTTAATCTGAACCTGGCAGGAAAAACCAAACTAGAACCAAACCGTTTATCTGCAGTAAAAATATACACTTTTACTGCTCAGCACCTATCATTTCTTTTTTTTATTTTTCTTTTCTATCAAAGAAAAATTGTTTTGTTTGCAGAAGATTAACTGTACCAATGTTAAGGAGATTCTAAGGCTTGGAATATTAAAGTATTTCATCATTACGTAAACTACCCCTAATGTTTAGACTTATAAACCAAATCTTTTACTGTCCTTAAACTTGTTATCTGGAAATGCAGTTTAAAAGATCAAATTAAGCAGTTGGCCTGAACTGATGGAGTATACTTTCAAAACAACTTCATGAGATCTAATCCATCTTTGTTACGGCCTGAATAATCCTTGCACACTGAGTTCGAAGACAGACTTCATTTGTCTATGAAGTTCTCGTGGGATATTACATTTCATTGTAAAAGAAAATAATGTCCCCAATTTTAGATTTTTAAAATAGCAGATCCACTTTATATATTCCTACCTACAATCAAGTGTGAAAAAAATGACTTTGGGGAAAAGATGAAATATGATATCTAGAGCCCTGTGGAATCACAGCATTTATAATTCTATCTAGTCTATTTCACTTACACTTAATTATATGAAATGCCATCGAGTTCTCTGCTAGTCCTCGGAAAGAGAGCAATGATTCATTCTGTGCTTACAGACTTACCAATGCAGATGATCAATGCCAAATTCTGATCAACATGTTATAAATGTCCCAATATAGTATCTATTTATTTGTTATTTTGCGAATTAATTAATGGTAACTATACATAAAGCCAAAAATAGTTACATAGTTATGATCCACATAACATTTTACTTAGTGCTGTGATGTAACTGATAAGTATGGCTTAGGGCTTGATGTCACTTTATTTGTGCGAGGTTACATTTGTGTGAGTGTATGAAAGACCATTGGAAAATGCATATGACCATTGGCCATGGGTGGGCCATAAGCGCAGGGCAGCTGCCTAGGGGTGCCGGCCACTGGAGGGCGCCGCTCGTCGCCCTGTTGTGTTAGTGAAAGTCTACAGACAGTGAAGGCCCCTGTGTAAAGTCTGACCTGACTGAGATAGTGTGCAGTGGCAGTGTTGTACACTGTTTGCTCATTTCCCGGCCCTCGCAGCGTCTGGTGGGTTCAGGCTGCCCACTGTGTCACAGTGTCAGCGTTAGCATTCACATAACGTGCCGCCCACCTGCAGCACTTGCTTTCACTTGTTTGTGAAAGCAAGCCAATCGCTCGCCACCCAGCTTTCTATACTTCACCTTTTGCTCCTCCTCTGAAAAATGAGGAGCAGGGAATGGATGACGCCCAGGCTGAGAGCCTGGTAGAGGGGCCGTCACCGGGCGCTGCCTGCAGCTGCAGTGGACCGACTGTAATCACTATGTATGTAATATTATATATATATATATTAACAAGCAATGTATGTTGTGTGTATGTGTGTCAGTATATATAATATACTGTCTACAGTGCCATTACACTTACTGACACACAACACACATTTGGGGGGGAGCAATAGACTGAAGTTCTGCCTAGGACGCCGGGAAACCTTGCACCGGCCCTGATGTTGAACTAAAAATCCCAGCATGCCTGCCACAGTTTTATCAATATAAAACAATTGGTCAGGCGCTCTCGAATGGGTTACACCTGAATCACATTTATACAAAAAGTCCACTGATTCACCAATTAGGTTCAGGCTCCTATGTCCTCATGTCTGTTTGATATCAATTAAAAAATGTTTTTCATCAATAATAATCAGCTTGTGTTGTTCCTTTAGTTTCTCATGAATCCCCAAAATCAGCACAAAAAATGAAATCATATAAAGTGAAGTACTATTTTAATTTAAAATATATATAATAAAAACACATATCCACCATTCACATGAGGACATAGGAGACTGAACCTGATTGGTGAAACAGTGGACGTTTTGTATATATGTGATTCAGATGTAACCCATTTGAGAGCGCCTGACCGATTGTTTTATATTGATATTAGTGATAGGAGTGAGTGACCTCCTTTTGGAGTTAAATAAGAGTTGCCTACCCTCCCGATTTTAGTGGGAGGCTCGCGGTTTTTAATGAAGCCTCCCTCTCCCCCGCAAACTTTACTCCAACTCCCGTTTTTCAGAAGCAATGGGACTGTGCATGCGCAATTCTGCAATGTCTGCGGCGGGGCCTGTGGGGGGGAACGTCATGATGTCATGACACGTGATGCCATGTTACTTAAAGGTCGGCCACTGTGGGGTTGTGGGTAGCAGTGGCCGGCGCTAGTCAACAGGGCGCACTGTGCACACAGAGCGTGCTTGTGTACGTCAGCATCGGGTGGAGCAGAGCCTGGTAACAGTAGCGCTGCACTGATCAGCAGCACTGCACTGTTTGGGACAGCAGCGCAGGTGTCGGACATCAGTGAGTGGTGTGTGGTGGCCTTTTATCCCCCCCAAGGTGGCCTCACTCAAATGTAAGTCAAACAGAACTGCGTCAACTCATATATATACAGTACATTATGGTGGCTGGGGCTGGGTGCTGAGTATCACAGGCATTATTAACTGCACTTTAATAAATTGATGGCTGTCAGTGAGTGCCCTTTTAGAGTGCAGTTAATGCCTGTGACTGGATATTTCAAAATAAGGGAGCTCTAAAAATACAGCTGCCCCCTCTGAGCACATTTATCCAAACATTAAACATTGAATACTATTACTAACTGCTTTGGGGCTCATTTACATATGAATGTAAAGCTGGCCACACATCTAAAGATTATCTGTCCAACCAGCCAACTAGCTGATTGGTTGGAATGAAAATCTGGTAACGTATGGGAGTAAATGATGATCAGCAATTTGCTCCTAAATGCCAGAAAAGAGATGAAAATGTTAAATATTTGATCTAAACAATTTGTTCAAACAAAAGTTTTTGTCCATTTTCCGGCGTTTGGGAGCAAATTGCTGATTGTCATTTGCTTTCATTCCTTACCAGATTTTCATTCCAACCAATCAACTAGTTGGATGGTTGGACAGATAATCTTTAGATGTGTGGCCAGTTTAAGTGATTTTTATGACACGCCCCTCAGATGTAGCAGTACACGCCCACTTTACCACCATGTTCAGTGCTGCTTTCACAATCTCCCTGAAATGCTTTGTCAAAAGTAGGCAAGAATGGGTTAATTGGTAGCACTCATTGTGAAGCGCAAATTTTTCCTGTTTTAATTTTATTAGATCTGCCACAGTTTAAGCATGCCCTAATAGCAAAATTGTGGCAGGGCATGCTGGGATGTGTAGTTCCACAGCAACTGGTGGGATGCTTATTGCCCACCCCTGCCCAATAAGTAAACTGAAATTTCCACTACCATATGAATGTACAGTAGGTCTAATAGAAACTGACTGAAATTATAAAATTTTGATGAAATTCAAGACGTTACACTGTGAGATAAAAACCCAACTGAAGCATGGATATGTTTGCAGTGCTTGGTCTGGCTGGGATTCCAAAGTTTGAGCTCATGTTATGATAGCAGGGGGAAGAGCATAAGGATATGCAAGAGTATTTTTGCAATTTACTTCCCCTGTATTCCAGTAAAATATTAAATGGTTTTTTTTTCATCTATACAATTTTGTCTGGATAATAGTCCCATGTCTGTATCAGTCTCCATTTTTTTTAACAAAGTAGAACAGTATATCCAAACAGAAGCTCATACATAAAATAGGATAATTTTTTTTACTAGATTACATTCTAAACATAAAATAGGGTAATTATTTTTACTAGAATACATTTTTCCACTATCAAGAGTATTACAAAAAAATGCAAAAAACACTTAGGGGAATGCAAAGCCCAATATGAAAAATGTACACCTAGTATATACCCCAGTGTAATCATTCTGTGCTGTCTGTGTCTAATTAACAAGGCAGAGCAGTCCCCAAACGCTCCATGGCTCTTTGTTAAGGAGGAAAAAAAACAGTAGTAGTGCAAACAATAATCCATATTAACTAAAAACATGGCTAAAGGACCACTAAACTTAAAATGTAAGTTGGCATATTTTACACAGATACTAGTACCATTCACAAATCAACCTCTCTCGATCGTCAAACATTTTACAACAGCCCAATTTTTAAAGTTGGATTAAAATTTAAGCAATTCAAGACCAATTAATTACTTGAAATGATACAAATGAGGTTAACAAAGAAATATAAAATATTAGCAAAACCTGCAGAATAATATACATTTCAGAATTATAAAAAAAAGGAACAAGTAATGGTTTAAGTAATTACAGCTGTCTTGCAGCAATGAAAAAAATGCTAGCCTGGCATGTGAAACTTCACCAGTGGACTACTAAAGCCTGCAAAAAAGGTATTTTAGACTGATGAATCAAAATTTGATTTTCTTGGTTCATCATGCAGTGTCCTCAGTGTGTGGATTTTTTTCTCAGCACACTTCCTCCTCAATGTTTGACAATTGATGTTACAGGGGTTTATTTATACCCCTATCACATTGCACCTACGACCAGGGTTATTCCCGGGTTGGCCCTGTTCACACTGAACCCGGGTCAGTCCTGTAAAAGCCCATGAATGTCATTAGAAATTGACTTTTTCAGGCTCGCAAAGATAAGATCACAAAAGGAAACACAAGGGAGAGGTGGGGACTGCTCACAACATTGCAGGAATAATGGCTGATGGATTACCACTGTGTAGCCCTGAGTTCATGAGTGTTTGTGCTTTACTGCTATTTGATTTAGCCAATGAGAGCATGATACAGCTTCTGACAGCATAGTGTACAGTTCACTTCTTTATCACTCTAATTAGCCATCAATGTAATGACAGTAGTAGTATTAATTAACCCCCTTCAGAGTGCCGCAATGCTGCCTCTGCTGTTGTCTGCAGTGTGCTGCCTGTGTGTATGGCTGCTGACATCATCAAATGAGACCCAGGAACATCCAATCAGTGGTGTTTGCTGAGTCCTGGGTTGGATAACCTGGGTTGGGCCCATTCACACTGCACACCAACTCGGCTTGTTCCCGAGTTCAATTCTGGTCGATTGCACGGTTGAAATGCCGAGTTGCCGGACCCACCAATTTTTCTGTTGGCGCGTTCACACTGCACCTCGACTCAAACCAAACCAAAGCTTCCCGGTGTATTTAAGCTCAAATATTAAAAAGGGCAATGCTTTTACAACAACATGGAGTGTTTTACTATTAAAGGGCATTGCCCTTTTAAATTTCAGGCTTAAACATGCCAGGAGGCTGTGGCTTTTACAAGTCACTTAGTAAATAGACTCCTGTGAACCAATTGTCAAACATTGATGAGGAAGGGTGATGGTCAGGGGCTCTTTTGCTGAATCTCGAGTCGGCGACTTGAGCAGAGTGACTTTCTCCCTAAACCAAAAGGGCTAGCACAGTATTTTTAGGTACAGTCAATATCCTCTAGTTTACACCAAGTAGGGCAAGGATTCATTCTACTACAAGATAATGACCTTTAATATACCACCAGGCTTTGTCAGAACTACCTTTGAGTAAAAGAACAAGACAGTAGGGTTCAAATCGTGGAATGGCCAGCACAGTCTCCAGACTTAGGGTATGATTCAGAGAAGGACGGTAATTAGGGATGCGCACCGGACCATTTTTGCCGGATTTGGTTCTATTTCGTCATCCGGCTTTGGATTTGCCAAACTGCGTTGACTGGTTTTGGATTTTTTACAAAAAATTACATAAAAGCTAAAATCACATAAATTGTTTTTTTTTTGTTCCTAGAGTATTATTAACCTTAATAACATTAATTTCCAGTCATTTACAGTCATTTTAGACCACCTCACAGCTAACAATATTGTTTTCACCATTATTGGCCAAAGGCTGCACTGAGTTTGCTGGTTACTAAGTGACAGAGCAGCAGCACAGACACCACAGTTTTTTAAAGCACGTTTATGAAACATTTCCACACAGCAGTGGCAGAATTGATAGGTAGCGCAAGATGGTTACGGTGCTTGTATACACAGTGGGTTTATGCCCAAGCAGTCACAGTGCTTGTATACACAGTGGGGTATGGCCCAATGAGTCATGGTGCTTGTAATGTATACACCTGGGGTACAGCACAAATTTTAAACTTTTAACTTTCTTGAAGGTTTTTTTAAACATTTTTGTACTTTTTATTTAAAAATTTTTTTTGTACACACAGCCACTAAGTCTGGAGTCTTCGTACATCAGCATGCGGTCAGTGCCCCCTTACATAGCCACTTAATCAGAAGAGTATAGCGCAGAATACATCAGCGTGCTCAGTGCCCCTATACATAGCAACCATCAGCAGAGTATAGCGCAGCGTGCTGTCATTGCCCCTATACATAGCCACCATCAGCACAGTATAGTGCAGCATGCTGTCAGTGATCGTATACATAGCCACCATCAGCAGAGTATAGCGCAGCGTGCTGTCACAGTGCCCCTATACATAGCTACCATCAGCACAGTATGGTGCAGCGTGCTGTCAGTGCCCCTATACATAGCCATCAGCAAAGTACAGCGCAGCGTGCTGTCATTGCCCCTATACATAGCCATCAGCACAGTATAGTGCAGCATGCTGTCAGTGCCCCTATACATAGGCACCATCAGCAGAGTATAGAGCAGCGTGCTGTCACAGTGCCCCTATACATAGCCACCATCAGCAGAGTATAGTGCAGTGTGCTGTCACAGTGCCCCTATATATAGGCACCATCAGCAGAGTATAGAGCAGCGTGCTGTCACAGTGCCCCTATACATAGCCACCATCAGCAGAGTATAGCGCAGTGTGCTGTCAGTGCCCCTATGTATCCCCTTAGCAGAGTGGTGCGCAGAGTACGTGTGCCTCCTTCTGTGTGTTTTTATACAAGGCGCCGCGAACAGGACACGGTGCCTTGTATAGAAAAACACGTCTCACGAGAATCCGACGTCATTTAGATGACATTCGGACTCGTCGGGGGATCCGACTCAGCGGGAACACTGGAACTTGCGTTCGGGTGGGCTCGGATCCCCCATGTTCTCTAACGGTAATGCAAATGTAACTGCATACTCTTACGGATCGCATTTGCTAAAATATGCTAATGTTTCCCAAAGCAGAGCCGAGCATAGGGATGCGCACTGCTGCCTTCTCAAATCCGTACACCGACGTGCAACAGCATAAACATCGGTACCATCAACGCACAGCAGGCAGCCATGCTTCATATGTGGCAGCTCTTGACATGCAGTGAGCTCTTGTGCTGCTAAAGAAATCCCAATGCCTAATTTATGCATGCCCATGAAAAGGCGTTTAAACGTCAGACATGCCTGTATTTTTCTAACCCCACCATTACCACCCCCAAACGCTGAATGGTTCCTCTGTACCAGGCTTGCCTACCCTCCCGATTTGGCCGGGAGCCTCCCGATTTTCGGGTGCCGCTCCCGGCCCCCCGGAAAGGCAGGAAAGCCTCCCGGCAGCCGGCAACCCTCCCGACCACCCCCAAGAATAAACTAAAAACCCCCGCAGCGGGGGGGCCGGTGACGTGATTCGCGTTGAATCGCGTCATCGTGGCCCCGCCCTGTGGTTCACAATGCCAAAAATAATGGCATTGTGAAGAGGGGGCGGGGCTACGATGACGCAGCTCCACCCCCGGCTCCGCCCCCAAAAGTGACATCATGGCCGGGCGCGCCCCCCGCTGTTAGCTGACAATCAGCTCCCTCCCGGAAGGAGGGAACTGATTGTCGGCAAGTATGCTCTGTACGAACGTAGTCGCAAAACAGTCTCTGCGCATGCGCAGTGCAGCGTCGCACATGCACATTAGCATACAATCGCTCAATTTGCTTAAAAATCGCCATTGCATACATCTCTGAATCAGGTTAATCAAGTTAGTTTGCGATGAACTGGATAAAAGGGTAAAAGTAAAGCAACCTACAAGTACAACAATTTGTGGGAACTTCTACAGCAGTGTTGGAAAGAACTTCCAGAACAATATTTGATTTCTATTGTAGAAAGAATGCTACAAATGTCTTTGGTGGTTATAGCTGCAAAAGGAGGCTGCTTTGATTAATCACATTTTTGATAATTTCTTTTACAAAAAATTATACGATTTCTTTTTTATTTCCGATTATTTGTTCTATGCTTTAATTAAGTATTAAACTGCGTAAATGTAAAACAAATCTAGAAAATTAGGGGTGTTCTAAAACGTTCTCACGGTAGTATACACACACACGCACATATATATATTTGCAGTGTCTGATGCCATTATACTGAAAAGGCTAAGGTTAAACGACACCGCTTTATTTTAGAACAGTTAATTCTGATGATTTCTATGTACTGTTGGAGTCACCTTTTCTTCTTTAAAAAGCACATTTTTATATATCGTAATACATGGCACACTAACAAAGACAATACCTAATAGATCCAATATTGAAATAAGCAGATCTGAATTATGATGGTCCAATACACGGTTCAGTGCTAGTCTGACATTGCACTGTAGCTGTATTAAGGTGAAGTTCTTTCCACACAGATAGGACAGTGTCTTATTGGAGACAAGTGAAAAATATGAATTTGCAGCCATTTGAGCTACTGTAACATCAGTGTCTCTGTGCATGAATCCACCTATCCACACAGTGCATTTCATATCAGTCAATTATTTTTTTACTCTGTTACAAAGCGCCTTCACCCTAATGTCAGCCTGCTCCAGAGGCGATTAAAAAAAGAGCACAGTGGACATATTAAGTATAAGGTCTCTAAATGTAAGTTATCTGTACTATACAGCCTTTGATATATATGAATGTCAAATAGTGGCCTTACTTGCTCTCTTTAACTTTGACTGGTAAAACACTGACAGATCTTACAACTCAGGACACAAGCTATACCTTTTTTTTAAGAATATTTTTCTTGCAAGGATTTACAAAAACAGCTAGAGTTAAGATATATATTTAAGTGTTTAAAATAAATCTGAAAATATGAATCACGTATATGTTGCTATACACTACTAGGGTTAGTGAAAGGTAAAACACATTTTGTGCTCACTAATCTACATGTATTCAATGAGAAATTTTCATCAATTTATGTTACAAGACTCACTTGTACAGTTTTTGAAGGAGCGCATTATACTTAGGGTAGGTACACACTTCAACGACCGGCAATCTTGCCGATGGTCGGGGCGATTATTCTTCACCTTGGACCATGCAAGATTGTCGGTACACGCTAGGAAGATTTAATGATCAACGGAATGATCACTCGTTCCGTCCTTCATTGAACTATACAGCTGTGCATCATGGCCAAGCACACGATAACGCATGCAACCCGTGGGAGTGAGGAATCGGGCATACACACTGTACGATATGCCCAATTTGTCGTTCCGATTTGCCCAAAAATGACAAATCAGGCCAAATATCGTGCAACATGTGTACCTGGCCTGGCTAGTACCACGATATACAACGAACTTGGTACATTTACATTTCAATCAAAATACATTTGTTTAAGTGTACAGGAGAATAACTTACCTCAGTGACAGCAAAACTCCTCTTCCCACAAGGTACCACTTTGTACCATTTGTCATGAAGTGAGTCCATATATCCACTTGATTTAAACTGACTGATTAATTCTGATATATTTGATGTCAGTGGTGAGTTTGGAGGAAGGCCAATCCCATAACCTAGAAAATAATAATAATTGTTGTTTTTTGTTTTTTTTTTATTTCTGAACAAAGATACATATATTTTTTAATGAACATTTTATGCACTAATACTATACCATAACATTAGATGAGCAAAGCATTTGTCATTTCTGAATTATGTGTTTTGATTCTTGTGAAACAATCAGAGAACATGGGAACAAAGGCCCTCATTCAGAGCCGCTCGCTAGCGGCAGTACGCTCGTTCCGAGCGATGTTCGCACATCTGCGCATGCGTACGGTTTTAGTACGCATGCGCGAACCAGTCAGTGCGGCCGAAAATCGTTTGTATGCTATATAGCGAGTGCCTGCTATTTTGAGTGACAGAATGAGGCGTATGTGGGTGGTAACAGGGGAAGGTGCTTGAAAACGGGGGAGTGGAATTCGAACGCAGGCGTGCTTAAAGGTCAAAATGGGCGTTTTAAGGGAGTGCATAATTAATACAGCAGCGTCATTGACCACGTCACTTGGTTTTTTTTAACTCAGAACTGCTCGCAAAATAGCGGTTGAAAAAACCAACCACAAGCATAGCGAGCAGTTCATAAGCTGTATGATGTACTCGATTAATCTAATAAATAGCGGACATGACGTATGGTGCGAGCGGCCAGGGGGCGTTTTTATCAAATAAACGAGCGTATGTTTTGCTCGCTTGTTCAGACTTAGAGGTGTGAACAGACTGCAATGTGCGAACGGATCATTTGAATAGCCACCCCTTGTTTTTGAACGAACGACCGCAAATAGCGAACAGCTCTGAATGAGGGCCAAAGTCGGCCATTTTCCAGTGTTTTGCGCATGCGCAATTGACTCCGGGCACTAGAGTGTACCCGGAGTCTACTGAACATGCACAGAACGCCGGAAAATGACCACCGAGGCCATTTTCCCGGTGTTCTGTGCATGCGCAGTAGACTCCAGGCACACTCTAGTGCCCGGAGTCTACTAATGCTCCGGTGGCTGGCCAGCCGTGTCAGTCGGCTGCCAGCCACCAGGGAGAGAGGAGGGGCCCCGCACGAGGAGTGCACACGGGGCCCCTCCACTCTTAAAAAGCCACTAGATTAGAGGATGACATTGCTCTGCTTTTAAAGCAGGGATAGGGAACCTCAGGCCCGGGGGCCGTATAAGGCTCGCAGAGTTATTTGTTCTGGCCCTCTGAGCTTATCTCTGCTAGCCCCATCTGGCTAGCAGGGTGCCTAGAATGGCACCATGCAGCCAGAATCTATGCAGCAGTGCTGCCAGGTGCGTCCTTAGGATGCTTCAAACGGTCACACCGCTGCCCTTACAGCTCCTAAGAGCATCCTCAGGCATTGCTGTAATCACCAGCGATTGTGACCCCGCCCCGTGTGATGTCACATGGAGGGGCGTGGCCTGCATCGGGCCCGCAAATAATGTTATATATATCAAAATGGCCCTCGGCAGAAAAAAGGTTCCCCACACCTGTTAGTTAATAACAACATTTATAATGTCAACACCACAATGTCAACAGTTATGGTGTTGACATTGTTAGTACATCGATAGGTAACGTGACAACATTCTAAAAATTTTAATATGTTTACTTTGTCAACATCAGAAATGTTCACATATGAAATGCTGACATTGTCAGAATGTCAGCATTGAAGATAGGCTGCGGGACAAGTGGGTTAGGCTAAGGAGGGAGATTAGGATTAGGCACTAGAGCAGTGATTCCCAACCTCGGTCCTCAAGGCACACTAACAGTCCTGGTTTTAGTGATATCCATGAATGAGAACAGATGGTTAAATCAAAATAACTGAGGTACTAATTAAGTCAAGTGTGCTAAATCATGGATATACTTAAAACCTGGACCGTTAGTGTGCCTTGAGGACCGTGGTTGGAAACCCCTGCACTAGAGGGAGGGTTAGGGGTAGGAACTAGTATTAAGTGCTCACCGGAACACCACTCCATCAGATGACTCTCCCGGTAATGACAGTTACATGACCGTCGGGACCCGGAAGATATTGCCGTAGCAGTTGCGGCAGTTGCGAGCAGATAAGTCACAGAGAGGCCAAAAGGAATATGTCGACATTCTATCATGTCAACATTTCATGAGTGTCGACATGATGCATGTTGACATGGTCATACTATCGACATTCTTAGCATGTCATCATTGACCATATTATTAATGTCAACAGATCATATCACACCCATATTTAACCACACTGCAATTAAATCTATAGCAACACATTTATAAAAAAGATGAATATTGTTTCATTTGTCTCATTTATACTGAAGTGTATTTGAGGCGTATTTATCAAGCTACTTTAATTCTATCCTTAAAACATGCAGAACTAGAATGCGACAATAATATTATTTAGCAGCATTAACCTTTTAAGTGGCCAATATTTTTTCCAAAAACCCTCAGAAATTGTTGTTTTGATAGAGTTAGATCAAGAACATCTATTTAAAACCTATCCAGCATTGTTTTATTATTTTTTTTAATGAAACACAACATTAATATCAATCTTTTAAATATCGGAACATTGATCATCTGAACACATATGGTATACACTGGGGGACTGAGGGATGTTTAACTTACATTTCCCTGGCAGTTGCTCCTCTCTGCAGCCACCTCGGTGGGGGGTGCTACCGGGCTGCCCGGTCAGCAGTGATCGGCTGCATGGCAGACACTGGGGGAGGGTGCATGTATGCCGAGGGGTAGGGAGGTCCCTTTGAGATGGGCTTGCCTATGTAGCTAACCACATCCTTAGATATTGTTATCCCACCTATAGTCCCTCAATAGGGCAGCCCTGCCATAGAGGATCTTGTGATCCCTCTTTAGTGGTCTGGTGCATATCATAATGCCCATTGCAACTGTTTTTGGGCAGGCATGCACAGTAGCGATAACTTTACTTCTTACTTGTCATTGGGATGGGCTCTTATGGGAGCTGTGTCCAGATGATAGCAGGATGATACGTTTCCCCAAACTAATATTCTTTGTTGCTACAATATGCAACTCTAGGAATGGTAATTTTACTAAATATGCCCCTTCATGCATCAAATTAAAATAATTGTAAAACAGTATACAAAAACCTTTTAAAATAATTGTTAGGTAGTTTTCCAAAGCTATAAAGACAGGGCAATGTGTAAAGCCTTTTTCGTCCCCATCCTTAATAATTTAATGATAACATAATTTAAAAAATCACATAATAAATGACATCACATTAAATGTCCTACCACAAAAATTATTATGGGCTTGATGGAGAGATAAATGCAAATTGACCATACAGTATGTGCTCCAGCATTGCATGCATTGAAATAAATGTGTACTTTAGCCTGTGTGCAGCAGTCTCTTATCCCTATACTTCATACTTGCCTACCCTCCCGATTTGGCCTGGAGCCTCCCGAAAATCGGGTGCCAGTAATATCGGCATTGTGCAGCGGGTGCGGGGCCGAAATGCTGCGATAACGTGGCCCCGCCACTGCTCCGCCCACAAATGACAGTGAGCCATCCGGCCCCTCCCCCTTGTGCCGGCCTCGTGCCCCTGCCATACCGATCTGGCTGCTCCCTCCTGGAAGCTGTACTTCATTTGCTACTTGTCATCATCAGTGTGCACTTGCACCAGCCTATACTGTTCTTGGTGAAAATATAAACATGCCTTCACTGAACATTGCCTACATTGCCCATTATAGCCAGGTTAAGTCTCCTTTACTGGGAGCGGACATGTAATAGAAATGCATAGGTACTTGCATCTGCTCAGCTCCAGAGCATGCACAGTGTTAAAATTCACAGGGTATGCTCTACACACGGGTGCCCCAAGGTATACATCTTTAACAGGCCTGTCTCAATGATTTCACTACATAACAAATTACATCACATTAAACATTTCAAACATTATTAGAATGACTCAATGATTTTCTAATGACATAATTTATATAATGATATAAATTACATAAAGTCATCACATAAAGCACTTCAATCATCACTACATCACTAAGCATGACACATTCTCTAAGGTATTACTTACTGTACATCAGCAAACAGGTCATCCTAGCAAAATTGTTTTAAGTAGAATATAGTATTCATACATTACATACATTAGTGTGTCTTTATATAGCACTGCATGTGCTAAAAAACAAATCTGCATAATCAGCTATACTTACTTGGATGTCACACCCGGCCTTATATAAATACCTTATGGGCATGATCACAGAGACACAATGCGTCTATTTCTCTTGTATGGACCCTCAAATCTTTACTGCAGTTTAAACAATGTCTCTGTTTCTAATTTATTAACTACATATAGTAGGAACAAACATACTAACAGCATTGTTTCAAATCTAACTTGCACATTTAAACCACAATTAATATAAGTAATCAGGCCCTGATTCAGACCTGCTCGCTGCCGCAGGCAGCTCGCAGGGTCTGTGGGCGTTTCTTTCTTTATTTTTTTTGTCTCCAGGCCGCTCGTAAAGCTGTGGGTGTCCATCCACAGCTTGTGCAAGCGGGCTGGAGACTGTCACGATTATCGCGACCATCGGGGTTGCGACGATCACCTGGGGTAGGGTTTCGGCTGCCGCAAGCCCGAGTGGACTCCCTGCTCTAATAGAGCAGGAAGTCCACTACTGACATTGCTAGTGATGTCAGTAGGTCCTCCCACAAGCACCAGGCGTTCCTGAGGGAACGCCTGCATTTGTGCAGCCACCCCCCCTACCCACCTACAAAATGGAGCGAGTTGTCACTCACCATCGACAGCCTCCCCGTCTTGTAGCGAGCCCCGCAGCGACTGAAGTTCAGTCGCTCGGCGGTCTTGCGCATGCGCACACTGCACACGATGCATGCGCAGTGGCCAAACATCGCGCTGCTTGCAAGTGCAGTGCGCTCGCAAGCGGCTCTGAATCAGGCCCTCAGTCCCTGAGATAGATAGCTGGGATATGCCACCTCTACTCACATCTTTATATGATGCTAGAAAATGTCAGGTGTTCCCAGTTGTTCATGTGCAAAGGGAATAGTTTTCCCCATTTGTCATACAGCTTTAATTGAAACGTACATTATGGAATCCTCATTAATCATTGTACAGTAACCTAAACCTGCTAGTTGTTAAGTAGTGAGGGTGAACGTGGGGGAGGGGGAGTCAGTGCTACTATTAGTTGAACTTAGGAAGTTGTGTCAGATATATAGGTGGAAATGTTTTTATTTTTCCCATGGAGCCCCAACACAGAGTGATGGTCACTTACATGGAAGAGCAGCAGATCTTATCTGTGAAATTGCCTGCTGCTCTGCCATGTCAGTGGTAAATTAAGTGTTGTACTTGCTCTATTGACACAGCCCAGCTCCACAGCCTGATAGTGTTCAAAGAGAGAGAGGGATCCAAGGTGCCCAGGGTGCTTAGCCTGCCCTAGAAAGGAGGAGCAGCAACCTTGCAGGTATTTTTAAAGGTGCCCCTGTCTATTTACACTACCTACACAATCAACTTGTTATGATAACCATGAATCTACGAACACATCATATAGGATCCCCACTAATCATAGTGGCCAGACTCTAGACTGATTTATTTTAGTAGTGCCCCCTCCCTCTCAACTAATTATGAACCATACATTATTTTTGTCAATGTAACACTATTCCCCCACTTACCATGAAAAATGTTGAATATACATTGATATATCAATCTATGTATTATACAATTCTGGCTCTTTGACTGAGCAGTCACACTTAGCGTGTTCTCCACTGGGACCCACCATCTACCATCAGTTGGGCCCCAAAATTATCTGTAGTGGTTCATGTAACTGCTCCCTCATCCACCATCCTATCACCCCTGTTACCAACCAGATGCCCTCTGATCTGCTTTGATCCAGCATCTCCTGTGATTGAGGCCATTGCTTCAGACTGGGCCTCCCACCAATAAGAGTACTGCCAAATCTACAGCAGCCCCTGGCACCCCCCTCTCATGGCCTGCCTTCCTATGCATTTGGTCACCCAGACCCGTCAAATCTGGCACCTGATTCTACATGCACAGCTCCAGATTTGGCCCTGGAAATTGATGCCGCGACCTCACCCCACATCCATGCTGGTGGCCTGCCACAAAACAGTCCTGCCTCATCGACACTCCACTCCTATCACTCTCTCTGATGGCTTATGCCTGCAGCTTCTTCCTCCATGGGTCCCTGCAAGCTGCAACTCTGAACTGCTGTTGGAACACCCTACTATGGCCTCTGATAAAATTGTGCACTGTGAAGCTTTATCCATACATCTTCAGTGCTCCACATACATTCAAGACCTTCAGAAATGTGCCAGCCATGCACCTAGTACCAGAGGCCTAGAAACAATCACCTTGATTCACACCAAGGAAACCGGAGAAGGCCAGAAATACTACAGCAATACTTGTAAACCATCCAGGACTCTACTTCATCTAGGCCCCTGCACCATCATGACCCCATCTAAGACTTGGCACCATACTGGTCATAGAATCTTGTTGAGCTCAGCACCACAGTGGCTCCCACTATGTTCCTCTACCCTATATACATTCTCTATCTTTCCCTTTTGTAATTCCCTAAAGTTTTAATGTCTCCACATGTTGCATCTCCCACTCATTGTAACCTATGTAGCACATCCAAGATTGTTGCCTTGTCTCTTACTTTCATGGATGGGGGTAACAATCTGTAGATCAAATGTTATTGGTAACCTATATTTTGTATATGTAACATTCTGTATTTTCCAATTTGTTTATCTATGTTGATATGACAGTATGCATCATATCAGCATCAGTGGTGTAAATAGGGCAGGGTGAGCAGAGCGCGTGTCCTGGGCGCCATGGCAGGCCCAGCAGAGGGGGGCACCACCAGCCAGGACAGCGTACCCACCTGCCCTGTGGGTCTCATAATGTTCTGGCAATGGCTGCTACACTAGTACTAACTCCCTGACCGCCCTCCTCTCATTCTCCTAAGTGTGGTGAACTGTGATTGGCAGGTTACAGGACATCCTCTGTACTTTTGCTGCCTGATTGGCAACTTGCTGCTACCAATCAGTGACTGGTAGCAGCGAGTAGCCAATCAGGTGGCACAAAGTACTGAGCACGTCCTGTAACTTGCAGCCACCTTCCTCTCACAGCTTCATCATTAGAGTAACAGCTTCATAGTCTAATGGTGTCCTTATGTACGGAGACTGGCGGCCATATACTTATAGTCTCTCAGTCACAGAGCAGAGGGGCCGGGGCCACAGGGGCTTTAGCTCCCATTTTATCGCAGACATTCCTGTCACAGCTGAAGCCAGGTAATGTGTTCTATATACATTTAATTTATTATGTAATGGGGGGGACTGTACAGTGATATATAAGGGGAAATAACACATCGCCCAGAGGAAGGTGGATTGTACGATCTACAGTAAAAGGTAGACAATGTCTAGATAGACACCGGATGTCAGGCAGGCAAAAGGTCGATAGGGACAAAAGGTTGACAGAGACAAAAGGTCAACACACTAATGTCGACATGTAAGAAGGTTGACAGGTACAAATGGTCGACAGGGCCCAGAGGTCGACATTCATATGGTCGACACATGGTTTTGTTTTCTAACCCTAATCTTCACCCTAAACCTCCCCCTTGGTGCCCAACCCTAACCCTCCCTCCTGGTGCCTAACCCTAACCGTTGGGGTAGGTGCCTGACCCTAACCATCCCTTCTAGTGCCTAAACATAACCCTCCGGTAAGTGCCTAACCCTAACCCTCCCTCCTGGTGCCTAACCCTTACCATAGGGTTAAGTGCCTAAACCTAACCGTTGGGGTAAGTGCCTAACCCTAACCCTCTGGTAAGTGCCTAACCCTAAACCTAACCCTAACATAACAAAAAAAGCATATGTCGACCATTTGCATGTTGACCTTTTGATCCTGTCGACCATTTGTACATGTCGACCTTCTTACATGTCGAAATTTTGTCCCTGTCGACCTTTTGTTCCTGTCGACCTATTGCCTGTCTAACATCTGGTGTCTATCTAGACATTGTCTACCTTTTTACTGTAGATCTTCAGAGCAAATCCCATAGGGAGGAGGGTACTGTACAATGATATCTGAAGGGTAAAAACACAGCTCCCAGCACACACTGATATGTGGTATTATTATTATATTGGGGAGAGGGGACCGTACAGTGATTTATGAGGAGGAATAACACAGTTCCCAGCATGCACTGGAATCAGTATGCAATGCCGGCAGTCGGGATGCCTCCTGTCAAAATACCGACAGGGGTCAGGTAAGTATACTTACCCTCCCCCTTCTCCCCCCAACCCTAACCCTCCCTTCTTGTAGCCTAACCCCAACCCTCCCCATTAGTGCCTAAACCTAACCTTCCCCCCTTAGTGCCTAACCCTAACCCCCCACAGTGGTGCATAACCCTACCCCCCCAGGGGTTCCTAACCCTAACCTCCCACCCAAAACCTAACGCTAACCCTGCTATGCTACCTAAACCTACCACTCCTCCCCCGGGGCTAACAGCTAAGACTCCCCCAGCTTACCTCGTTTGGGCTGGCATCTTTTCTGTATTCCGGCATCGGGATTAGTATAGTTGTCTGTACTTTGATGCCAATCTTAAGTCCCTTGTCAGGCTTCCACCGTCGGGATTCAGAACTACATCCCACATGCACTGATATGTGGTATTATTATTAAATAGGGGAGAGGGGACCATACAGTGATATATGAGATCGAATAACACAGCTCCCTATAGCGCCCACCCACAGACTTGCCATTGCACAGCCAAGCAAGGCCCATGGTGCATGGTGCTGCACCTCCCACCTTGCTGCCAGGTTCGTGACACCAGCGTTACATGACATCAAGCTCCCTGTCCTGACGGGAAGAAGAGCCCCAGTGCCAGCCTGTCCTCACCATCTGCAGCTCATCCAGACAAACGGCAGAGGTGAGGGCAGCTGGCAGTTACTGAGAGAGAGTGGAAACAGAGAGAGAGAGAAATAAAGGAGGGGGGACACAGAGTGACACAGAATGAGGGGGTGGCACAGAGAGACACAGAATGAAAGGGGGGAGGCTGTTTGACATAGTGTGAAGAGAAGAGGAGACAAAGACATGATGTGAAGTGGGATGGTGAAAGATGCAGGTAGAACATGATGATGTAGCAAAGAGACGCAGGATGTAGATGATGGTGTGGCTGAGAGATGACGCTTGGGGGAGATGATCGTATGCTGAAAGATGACAGAGCGATGAGATGATAGTGTGCTGAAAGATGACGCAGGGAAAAGATGATGGTGTCATTGAGAGGATCCAGGGTGGACATGATGGTATGGCTGAGAGACGACGCAGGGTGTCAGGTTCTGGCCTAGGTTCGGCCATTACTCACCAGTGTGACAACTTCCCCTGTCTTCTAGTGCGGTCAGAAGTCTGGTACAGCGGCGGGTGATGCGCTGAGAATTATGCCTTAGGTGCATTATCATCAGTGGCTGCTCCATGATTTGGTTTCCATGTTTTCTGTCATGGACGCAGCCATGACAGTCTGTATCACGTGACTGACCCTGCAGCCAATGGTAGCATGGTTGTTTTCAGCTGACGCTGCCTTCCAATGGATTGCTACCTTAGGGTATTTAACAGGGCTCTGGGCAACAGGAAGTTGCCTATACAATGTTGTTACTTCTGGTGTCTACTAGTCATCACTTCATTCCAGGTTCCCCTATTGTTATACCCTGGAGTTTCTTCAAGTGCCATCTCTTTGTGCAGTATTGCGACAGGAACACCTTGCCTACGTGCAACCACCAGTGCCATCTCTTTGTGCAGCAGTGTGACAGGAACACCTTGCCTACGTGCAACCACCAGTGCCATCTCTTTGTGCAGCAGTGTGTCAGAAACACCTTGCCTGTGTGCAACCACCAGTGCCATCTCTTTGTGCAGAAGTGCATCATAAACACCTTGCCTGCATGCATCCACCAATGCCCTCTCCTTCTGCAGCAGTGCGTCAAAACACCTTAGCCTGTGTACTCAGTACTTCCATGGGATACTGCTACTACTGAGTCATTCTTCCATATTCGTGGAGCATCTACTCTCCTGGCTGTATACCCAGAGTCATTCTCCAGTGCAAATAATCAGCTAGTGCTTCTTTCTTTCTACATCACTAGAGCCATCGTTTGTGTTTGTCTCCATTCCCACGGATATTGGGTACCTGTCCAAAGGGCCGCGACCTGCCTGAAGGGTGCAGCTTAAACCCATATGCCACTTGGAGGGGTCACTGGGGAACACCTCCCAGCAGGGTAGACTCTGCGCCTTTAGACAGGTCTCGCCAACTTCCGACACAAGTGAATGAGGAGTTCATACATTCAGGCCCCTCACCTCAGATTCCTCCCTCAACCCTGGACCTCAGTTCTCAACTCCTTAGCAAGAGATTCTCCAGAGACAAGCGTGACACAGGGAAGAGATGATGGTATGGCTGAGAGACACAGGGGGCAGGAAGTGGCACAGGGGGCACGAGTCTGGTTGATCTGCTGTTGTATGATGATGACCTTGATAATATTCCTACACAAACAGACATCTTCTGGATCATTCCTATATGAATAGTGAATACCGACTGAAGACACCATCTGCCATGGAAGGATACATTTCTTCAGAAGTTCCCATTGTGAGAAACCACCATACAGGTAAGGCGCATATGGAATGGAAAGGAATGTTCCCAAAGTGATGAGAAACGGTGGTCGGTCTATTTTTCAGTGGACATGCCCACTTTTTCGAATAGTGGGGAAGCCTCATGTTTTTCATCTTGCCCTGGGCTCTAAATACCCAAGTTATGCCACTGATCAGCATGCATCGCTTAACAAGCCAATTGTAACCTTAGTAGTGCACACTAGATGGCTGCATTACCTAGTACTTTCACACACAAGATAAATGATCTGTGGTACTGATGACCTTGTTGTTGTCCTTGTATTTTGGTGCTTGTATACTACATTTCATACTTTGCATGTCGTTCTTTGTATCTCCCCAAAGTTTAAACATATCTCCAGGAATAACTTATTCCTTCACCCATTGTAACTAGGGGTGTGCACCGGCCACTTTTCGTGTTTTGGATCTGGATCTTTATTCGTGTTTTGGATCTGGATTGGTTTTGCCAAAACCACCCTTCCGTGTTTTGGGTTCTGGGTTTTGTATCTGTATTTTTTTGAAAAAAAGCATAAAAACAGCTAAAATCACAGAATTTGTGGGTTTTTCTACTCCTATGCTATTATTAACCTCAATAACATTAATTTCAACTCATTTCCAGTCTATTCTGAACACCTAACAATATTGTGTTTAGTCCAAAAGGTTGCACCGAGGTAGCTGGATGACTATGCTAAGCGACACAAGTGGGCGGCATAAACACGTAGTCCATCTAGGAGTGACACTGCAGTGGCAGACAGGATGGCAGTTTGAAAAACTAGGCCCCAAACAGTACATAATGCAAAGAAAAAAAAGAGGTGCAAGAAGGAATTGTGCTTGGGCCGTCCGACCCACCCTTATGTTGTATAAACAGGACATGCACACTTTAACAAACTAATCATTTCAGTGCCAGGGTATGCCACACGACTGTGGCTGAAATCATTGGTTCGTTTGGGCCCCAAAAAAACAAGCTGGCAATTAATCTGTCCCTGCACAAACTGGCTCTACGGAGGCAAGATGTCGTCCTCATCCTCCTCATCCACTGATTCCTCACCCTCTTCAGTGTTGTGTACATCCTGATCCTCACAGAGTATTAATTTGTCCCCGCTGGAATCCACCACCACAGGTCCCTCTGTATGTTCTGGAGGCTGGTCTCCCTGGAAGAATTGGTAATTCATTTTGATGAACATCATCTTCTCCTCATTTTGTGGAAGCAACCTCCTACGCCTTTCGCTGACAAGGTTCCCAGCTGCACTAAACACTCTTTTGGAGTACACACTGGAGGGGGGGGCAACTTAGGTAAAATAGAGCTAGTTTGTACAGAGGCCTCCAAATTGCCGTCCGCAATGTAATCCTCCACCATTCTGTCAAGGTTGACAATATCATATGCAGTGACAGTAGACATGTCATAAATTGTTGCCAGGACCTTCAGTCTGGACCAGATGTCCAAACTTGGTCCTACCTGCCCTGCATCACCGCCAGTGGGTTGCTTAGAATACCTAAGTTGTTTCCTGGCAGCCCCAGTTGCGGGAGAAAATGAAGAAGGAGCTGTTGACGTGTCACGTTCCGCTTCAGCTGACAGTTTTCGCCAGCAGATCTTTGCACCTCTGCAGGCTTACGTCGGCCACAAAGAGAGACACCACATAGACTTTAAACCTAGGATCAAACACAGTGGCCAAAATGTAGTGGTCTGATTTCAACAGATTGACCACCCTCGAATTCTGGCAAAGCGAATGAAGGGCTTCATCCATAAGTCCCACATACCAAGTGGAATTGCTCCATATTAGCTCCTCCTTCACTTTCTCCAGCTGCTTTTGCAAAAGCCTGATGAGGGGAATGTCCCGACTCAAGCTGGCAGTGTCTGAACTGACTTCACGTGTGGCATGTTCGAAGGGCTGGAGAACCTTGCACAACACGGAAATCATTCTCCACTGCACTTGAGTCAGGTGCATACCCCCTCCTTTGCCTATGTCATCTAGAGGGATGAGTTCCACCGCGTCACAACCTCTTGCTTCCGGTTGATGGCAGGGCAGGTTCAAGACTGTTAGCTGGCACTCCAGTCTTCGGCACACAGTCGCTGAATGGCGAAAGTGGTCCGAAATTTTTCAGGCCACCCAAAGCGTCTCCTTGTTGTGTTTCAGAAAATTCTGCACCACCAAATTTATTGTGTGAGCAAAACATGGGACATGCTGGAATTTGCTCAGATGTAATGCCCGCACAATATTGGTTGCATTGTTAGATATCACAAATCCCCAGGAGAGTCTAAGTGGGGTAAGCCATTGGGCAATATTTCCCTCAGTTTCTCTAAGAGGTTGTCGGCGGTGTGCCTCTTACTGAAACCGGTGATACACTGCGTAGCCTGCCTTGGAACAAGCTGGTGTTTCTGAGCTGTTGCTACTGGTGATGCTGCGTAAGGCGATACATCTACCCAGTGGGCTGTCACAGTCATATAGTCCTTAGTCTGCCTTGTTCCACTTGTCCACATGTCCGTGGTTAAGTGGACATTGGGTACAACCGCATTTTTTAGGAAACTGAGGACACTTTTTCTGATGTCTCTGTACATTCTCGGTATCGCCTGCCTAGTGAAGTGGAATCTAGAAAGGATTTGGTACCGGGGACACACTACCTCCATCAATTGTCTAAATCCCACTGCACTAATGGCGGATACCGGACGCACGTCTAACACCAACATAGCAGTCAAGGCCTCAGTTATCCGCTTTGCTTCAAGATGACTGTTGTTGTACTTCATCCTCCTCACAAAGGACTGTTGGAGCGCCAATTGCTTAGTAAAAGTGTTCCTACTTCCTCTCTGGGATGATGAACGACGCCCAGCAGCAACAGCAGCAGTGGCAGCAGTAGGCGTAGCAATGCAGGATCCTCCGGAGGAATCCCGGATAGGAGAGTCAGTCATGCCAGTGACATGGCCTGCAGGATTACTTCTGATCCTGACTAAGGAGGAAATTGACGAGGAGGGAGTTGACGGTGTGGTTTGCAGGCGCTTGGATACAACAGGACAAAGGGATTTAGGTGTCCCTGGACTGCTTACGGTCTTAGCCAAAGTCAGTAACTTTTTATGAACGCACTGTAGGTGACGTATAAGAGAGGATGTTCCTAGGTGGTTAACGTCCCTACCCCCACTTATTTCACCTTTAGATATGGTACATATGGCAAGACAGTTGTTGTCCGGATGTCGATATAAATATTGCCAGACCAAAGAGGTGGAATGTTTGGTCTTCTGCCCAGGCATGACCGTGATGGGCTTTTTCATCCCATGGACAACAAATGTCTCCCCCGGGGCCTGATTTAAACAAACCACATCACCATCAGAATCCTCTTCGTCAACTTCCTCAGCACCAGCTACACCAATATCCTCATCCTGTTGTACTTCAACAGTGACATCTTCAATTTGAATATCAACAAGTGGACTGTGGGTGCTCCTTCCAGCACTTGCAGAGGGTGTGCAAATGGTGGAAGGAGCCACCTCTTCCCGTCCAGTGTTGGGAAGGTCAGGCATCACAACCGCCGACACACTTGGACTCTCCTTGGGGATTTGTGATATCTTCTTAGAACGCACAGTTCTTCGCTGTGCTTTTGCCAGCTTAACTCTTTTGATTTTTTTAGTGGGAGGAGGGCTTCCATTGTCATGTGAAGCTGAACCACTAGTCATGAACATAGGTAAAGACCTTAGCCATTCCTTGCCACTCCGTGTCGTAAATGGCATATTGGCAAGTTTACATTTCTCTTCAGATGATTTAAATGTTTTTTTCAAGGTCATTTTCCTGAACTTTGCCATTTGGGATTGCTGTGCTTTTGCCAGCTTAACTCGTTGCCAGCTTAATACATGCGGCTAAGGTGCACACAAACACAGAAAAGAAGATTTTTTTATTTTTTTGGAGTGCACTTTGGGGGTTACACCACCCTTTAACAGACAAGCCAGCTGGCCATTTACTTATGACACAGGCGCACGTTTGGCGCTGCTGCTTTGTTGATGCATGTGCAGCTACAGTGCACACAATTCACAAACACAGAAAAAAATAATTGTTTTTTTACCTTGGGGGGAGCACCCCTGATGGACAGATCACTCCCTGGACAACACTACAGCACCCCTTTAGGACTACAGCCTTTATGGGACACTGCACAACACAGCCCAGCCAGCCCCTATTGACAAGAGCAGCACAACACAGCCCAGCCAGCCCCTATGGACTTTGGAGTGGACACAGCCCCTATGGACAACAGCAGCACAGCACAACACAGCCCAGCCAGCCCTAACTCCCACCCTCCCTCTTCACTGTCCACAGCCAGAGTGAAAAATGGCGCCGACGCGGGGACCTTTTTTAGAATCCAAAACCCACGAGATCCGACAGCGGGATGATGACGTTTTGCCTCGATTTCAGATCCGAGTCAGGTGGGAAAACTCGAGCCTGACTCAGATCCGCGGGGGTTCAGATTCCATAAATCCGAACCCGCTCATCCCTAATTGTAAGCTATGTAGTGCATCCAAGATGACTGCCTAACCTAGTACTTCCATGTGTAGAGATATGTCCTCTTGCTGCGTATGCCATGCATGGCGTGAAGTGTGCGCCTGCAAGCGGATATGCGCACTGCGTTCACAACCGCGACTCCATAGGATTGCATGGTGTGATCGTAGTGTGCACCATAGTGTACCATAGTGTATGCTGCTGCGGGTAATCGCATGGCACAATGCGTGCACACGTTTGTAGCGCGATCGGCAAGGATTTAAGAAGACACAATTGTACCAGGTATCTTGTATTTTGTATTTGATGTTTTATACTGTATGTATGTATGTATATATATATATATATATATATATATATTTATATATATGTTTTATTCACCAGCTGTAACCACTGTAGTGCACCCAAGATGGCTGACTATTTTGTACTGTAATATAGTTTTCTGCTAATGTAAAGCGCTTTGAGTTCCTGACTCTGTAGTCATATATACATATATTCCGTACCAGCAAGGCAAAGGAACATCACCCTCAGGACTTAAAAAAATAATTAGAAAAGTTTATGCTTTTAGTCAATGTTTCAGTATTACATATGTCTTGTATCTTACATATATATCACAAACCTACTATAGGAAAGATGTATAATAAATATATTTTATGTTAACCATCACTTTATATTCTCTGCATTTAAATCCTTCACTAAATTCAGACATTTTATTCATGGACCTCTAATTCGCTAAGGCATTTTCAACTGACCTTTAGCAATAATTTACACATCATTTATGTATTTGTTTAGCTGTAAATTAGTACTGCAGTATTTAGCACTTGATATATTTGCTTTAATAATGAGTAGATGTGAAAGAAAATTATACAGCATGACCGGTGTAATCTTTTCAATAAATATATAAATGTAAACTGCAAAAACAATGTCAAGAGTGAATCCAGCACTTGTAATACTTGCCAGGTCACCTTCCAACAGAGTCCAAAAAGGAATATGTAAAATAACAAAACTAATTGGCAGCACTCCAGGGATTAAAAAAATTAATTCCAACAAAAGTAAAACTCTTACTGAAACGTTGGAATTAAGGAGTGTGTACCTTAAATTTTTTTTAAGCCCTGGAGTGCCGCCAATTACTATTGTTATATATAGCCCATTAAGCATTTTTGGGCTAAATGCAAAAGCAGCCAGTATATACAGTACCCTGCATGCAAAAAACTAAACGTATTTGTTTCTCTTGCATAGCTACATAGTTTGTCCAGGTGCACAGTTACTTTTTAGCTTTACTCCCACCTCACAATCAGGCACACTGTACTAAAGGTAAGAATGTTCAATCATTTGCTTTGTTGTGCAGTTCATTGTGGTCCTTATGAAAGGATTCGGAGACATCCTGAAATGTTGAACTGACATATTTTCCTGCTATCTGGTGATTTATCAGTGAATTTGTATTTTGACGTAATTTGGTAGACAAACTAAAAGAGGTTTCTGTTCAGGAGGATTACCATCCTTTTTGTATTTGTTGTTTAAATAAAAAAATTTGCCATAGCTTAGCAAATTACCCTCAGAAATATCAATTATGTACACCATATATTCTCACAGTGCAGAGCCAATACATATACAGTCAGGTCCATAAATATTGGGACATTGACAGAATTTTCAGATTTTGGCCTCTATTCACCACCACAATGGTTTTGAAATGAAACAAACAAGATGTGCTTTAACTGCAGACTTTCAGATTTAATTTGAGGGTAATTACATCCAAATCGGGTAAACGTTGTAGGAATTACAACGGTTTCAATATGTGCCTACCACTTTTTAAGGGGCCAAAAGTAATGGGACTATCAACTCAAAAGCTATTTCATGGACAGGTGTGGGCTATTCCCTAGTTATTTCATTATCAATTAAGCAGGTAAAAGGTCTGGAGTTGATTCTAGGTGTGACATTTGCATTTGGAATCAGTTGATGTTGACTCTCAATATGAGATCCAAAGAGCTGTCACTATCAGTGAAGCAAGCCATCATTAGGCTGAAAAATCAAAACAAACCCATCAGAGAAATAGCAAAAACATTAGGTATGGCCAAATCAACTGTTTGGAACATTCTTAAAAAGAAAGAACGCACCGGAGAGCTCAGCAACACCAAAAGACCCGGAAGACAACTGTTGTGGATGACAGAAGAATTATTTCCCTGGTGAAGAAAAACCCCTTCACAACAGTTGGCCAAATCAAGAACACTCTCCAGGAGGTAAATGTATATGTGTCAAAGTCAACAATCAAGAGAAGACTTCACAAGAATGAATATAGAGGGTTCACCATAAGATGTAAACCATTGGTGAGCCACAAAAACAGGAAGACCAGATTAGAGTTTGCCAAACAAAATTTAAAAAAGCCATAACAGTTCTGGAACAACATCCTATTGACAGATGAGACAAAGATCAACTTGTACCAGAGTGATGGGAAGAGAAGAGTACGGAGAAGGAAAGGAACTGCTCATGATCCAAAACATACCACCTCATCAGTGAAGCATGGTGGTGGTAGTGTCATGGCGTGGGCATGTATGGCTGCCAATGGAACTGGTTCCCTTGTATTTATTGATGATGTGACTGCTGACAAAAGCAGCAGAATGAATTCTGAAGTGTTTCGGGCAATATTCTATGCTCATATTCAGTCAAATGCTTCAGAACTCATTGGACGGTGCTTCACAGTGCAGATGGACAATGACCCGAAGCATACTGCAAAAGCAACCAAAGAGTTTTTTAAGGCTAAAAAGTGGAATGTTATGCAATGGCCAAGTCAATCCCCTGACCTGAATCCGATTGAGCATGCATTTCACTTGATGAAGACAAAACTGAAGGGAAAATGCCCCAAGAACAAGCAGGAACTGAAGACATTTGCAGTAGAGGCCTTGCAGAGCAATCACCAGGGATGAAACCCAGCGTCTGGTGATGTCTATGCGTTCCAGACTTCAGGCTGTAATTGCCTGCAAAGGATTTGCAACAAAATATTAAAAAGTGAAAGTTAGATTTAGGATTGTTTAGTTTGTCCCATTACTTTTGGCCCCTTAAAAAGTGGGAGGCACATATAGAAACCGTTGTAATTCCTACACCGTTCACCTGATTTGGATGTAATTACCCTCAAATTAAATCTGAAAATCTGCAGTTAAATCACATCTTGTTTGTTTCATTTCAAAGCCATTGTGGTGGTGAATAGAGGCCAAAATATGAAAATTCTGTCAATGGCCCTCATTCAGAGCCGTACGCTCTGAGCAGAGCGCACGCTCTGAATGAGGACCGCCCTCCATGAAAATGGAGCATCCTCCTGGACGCTCGTATAGCTGTGGGTCACCACCCACATGCTATATGAGCGTGCAGTTTGATGGCCGCGATGGTCTTGACCATCGCGACCATCGAAACTGCGAGCCGGAGTTTTTCAACCGCAAGCTCCGGAGTGATTTTGGCTCTATCAGAGCCAAAATCACTCCCACTGACATCACTAGTGATGTCAGTGGGCCGGCTTCTGACGGGAGGCGTTCCCGTGGGAACGCCCCCGTCAGGGAGGCACGCCCCCGGCATGCCCACCAAAGGGGGTGTGCTGTCAATCAACATCGACAGCACGCCCCCTTTGCTCGTCGCGTCTGGCGCATGCGCACGACGGAGCTCCCTCCGTCGTGCGCATGCTCAGTGCAGAACATCGACCCACTTGCGAGCGGACAGCCGCTCGTGAGTGGGTCTGAATCAGGGCCAATGTCCCAATATTTATGGACCTGACTGTAGTTCCTGCACCGTCACCTTAGAAACAATATAATTTTTTTGTACAACACACTCTAACACTAATAACTACTTAAATAGCAATCACCTCATTACATCTACTGTACCAACTCATTCCAGGGGTTCATAATTATTCTGACCCAAATGGTGTCCACCAAGTTCCTCTGTCCTATTTTCAAAAGATTGGACCTCTAGTTTAAGACTATTATTATAAACTGCTATTATAACACTGGTAATTTATAGTTTCTAAAGATTTATATTTATATGTGTTTTTTTGTGAGAATCAGGTTAAAAATGGTGGTTTCTACATAAACACAAGCTTTAGCAGACATTGTAGCCTATGATGGTAACAACAAAGTTAGTTGATGTGAACCTTGCAGTTACCATCAAAGGCTACAATGTATGTAGCGGTTCTCACCATAGATGTCTATGGGGGAAAGTGTGACAGACAGGCTGACTGCTCACAGCCGATCAGCGGGCAGCTCCTATGGAGGAGCTTGCTGATTGGTTGGAGGTTCCTGCAATGACAGGACTCATTAATGTCATTCGAAAGGGTATGTGCAAACACATACCCTTTCTCCTGTCCAACCTAGTTTCGGGTGACTCTTTTTTTATTTTTAACCCTGTGGATGCCTACTTGGAACAAGGAGGATGTGATCTATGCTAGGTATAGGATTTTTTTTTTAGAGGTGTCGTGGATTTTACTGGACAAGTGGACGTGATTGACTACAGGTGAGTCTGCATGAATGTGAGTGTGATGCATGTATGCTTTAATAAAATGTCATGGTGTGTATGTCTTGTGGTTATTTTAACATTTCTTTTGCAGGTGAACTACAGGTACCAGCAGGACCTTAATGCCCCACATGCTGGTACTTTTGGTTTTCCAAGTACCAGCATACAGGGGAGGCTTGCTGGGACCTCTAGTTCATCAAAAGACAATATTATTACTTCTATAATTTACACATATACATTTACACAATCAACCCAGCATCCACCTGCCAGGGGTGCCAGATATAGCCACAGACTATCACCTCAGGCCTGAGGTACCCTGGAGAGGAGAAATCCCTTTATTGGGGGGGTCCACACCTCCCCAGGGATCCCCCAGGGCTGACTAGCGGTCAGATAAAATGCCTTGGCCAGGGAACCCGGTCAATGGGTTCCCCCGGCTGTGCCATTACATCCCTGCTACACCGGTGCTGGTTATGGAAAATACAGGGGACGCATACTCATTTTGTCCCCTGTATTTCCACAACCAGGTCCAGCACAACAGAGCCTTGTGCTGGTTCATAAAATACATGGGAATCCTACACATTTTTCCCCTGTATTTTAAGAACCAGAACAGGCTCAGCAGAGCCCAGTGCTTGATCATAAAATACAGGGGATCCCTATGCATTTTTCCACTGTATTTTATGAACCAGGGCAGGCTCAACAGAGCCCAGGGCTGGCTATGCTTGTGGGAGGAAGTATGCAGTAACGTGAAGTGAGTTAAATGGTTGGGGAGACACTGGCTAGTATCAGAGCCAGATTTACAAATACATATATAAACCTGAGGGTTCATGTCAGCATTATACAAAGATGCAGCAGTATATATAATGCTGGGAATTTGGTGTGTTTTGATCAGGGATGTGCGGAAAAGGTAGACAGGGGAGGCAGTGCCTCACCTGCCATACACTTTTTACTCCAGAGTTTTCACTATAAAAATGATTAGAATAATACAAAGAAGATATTTAAAATATATTTTTTTTATTTTTCCTGTCATTTTTATAGTCAAAACTCTGGAGTATACCTAAGGATGATAGGAAAGGCTCTGCCTCACCTGACTGCACATTACTGGAAGTACATAATTTTGTTTTTACTGCTTTCTTTTTTTAAACACTCAGAAACATGCATGGATCTCATGGATCTGTGCATCTTTCTGTATAATTCTGACCTGCTCAGGCTAGACTTGCTATCCTGAAGCAGGTCTGTTTTTTTTTTCGTGTTAGCAGACAGTAATAGTGTGCAAGTTAAACACTCGCACTCTATTACATTGCCCGACTTGTATGCTCACAATGACAAAACATCTGGATGCGTGTTTTGCCATTGTGAGTTGTGGGGGTGTGAGAAAAATGCGAGTTCTAAAAATTTGCTCTATACTTGCTCACTTTCCAAACTCAAACACTGTTACATCTCGTCCTAAGAGGAGAATTCACCACGGGCTAGTTGATCCTCCGGAGCCAATCAATTAGCCCAGAATGCAGCCCGCAGATCCGAAAAGAAAACCCTTATAACTAGCCTGTTAACGGGTGAAGAGACTCTGTTAACGCATAGGTCTATGAACTTTTCACAGATTCTATGGGGAGGTATTCAATTAGCCTCAGGGTGTAGCCCGCAAGTACTTACTGGCCAAAATCCCCTGGGCGCGGGGAAAAGCTATTCAATAAAATAGCCTTTTTCCTGTGCCGAAAAATTGTGAATCATGCGCTGAAACACAATGATTCCACGTAAACTGCGGAATCAATGTTTATTCCCAGCGTGAGCCTGATTTGGTGATTTTTACGCGGATTTTGCCTCGCACCTTTATGAGCTGTGAGGTAAAGTCCGAAAAAAAAGTATAGAAGAAAATCAAAGATAAAAAATAAACTATAAAAGCAATTTCATCTAAATTCATCTAAATTGTTGACTCATTAAAGTAGCCACCTTTTGCACAAATAACTACCACACGTGGCATTCTTTTTACTGTGGAAATAAAATATTGGGGCTGATTCAGAGATGTACGCTAACCTGATGGTAGCGCACATCTCCGATGGCCAGTGCTGTGCGCAGGAGCCTGACCCGTAATACGAATGTGCAGTACGGGTCTGCGATCTCCCACGCAGAACGGCAGCAGCCTATTACTGACTGACAGTCTGCTGTCATTTCTGGGTGGGGAGGGGGCGGTGACAGCCTCTTTTACCAAAAATGGAGGAGTGTCACCCCATTGGGGGAGGAGGGAAGTGGCCAGGATCCCTCCTGCTGCATTACCGTATTAGTATTTTACTTTGGTGCAGACTAACTTAACCCATTACTTGATCCCTAAAAAAAAGGGGTTTACATAAGAGCAGCAAATACAATGGTAGAAATAAGATTATTAAAGAGCTTGGGGTAGCATTACCAAGTGAACCTAAAGGAAGGAAAATTATTCTGGCAATAGTTATTGAGAATATGTAGAAAGATTAGAAAGGGAGAAGGAGAGAAAACAAACAAAAACGATGAACAGTGAGGAGGAGAAGGAAGTAGATAAGAGAGCTGCAAGGGCCTTGGAAGGGAAAGAAGAGAAAATAAAAAGAGTAATTGGAGATCAGGTGCCAACCAGGGTTAATGGGCAGATTAATGTATGCCTGGAAGTGGATAGTTCATAAACTGAAACCATTGGTCCTAGATCTTATAACATTTTCGGATCATACAAAGCTACATGCTACTGATATATTCCATGGACGCAACAAACCCCAGAAGATGAATCAGAGCAAGTCAGGTTAGTGAGAGGAAGGGGGCTGCTTGCTTCCAATTTTTCACTATTAGTGTCTTGGCCGCATTGCAGATATGCATCAACAGTCAGCCACAGGATTTACTGTGGATATGTGCCAGACAGGCAACTGAGCAGAGGTGACAGCTCCATTACAGATGTTGGCAGGGACCAGGTAACGGTCAGGAATAGCTAAATGACAGGGCACAACCACCAGATGTGATGAAAAGTACCAATCTCCCCACAATGTTTCCAACAAAGATTGGGCATATGGGGGAACATTGCATGCAGGTTCATGCATACTAATTACCAATGGGAATATACCTTGAATACGCCCTCCACTAATGGAGGCCTGACAGTTGTGGAGCCTGATGGCATCCCAGTCCTCACTGTCAAAAGGCATCCCCAGATCGCTGTTGTGGGCAGTCTCATGAGGAACTTGGAGATGGGAGGCCGGGGCCAGGATCAAATTTTAAAGGGAAGAGTAAAGACACAGAGCCTGATTAAGATTTGGGAATAGAGTAAGATAGAGCAAGTAACTGTGTACCTGGACAAACCATGTTGCAATGCAAGGGGTGCAAATACATACATTTTTTCCATACTTGCTGTTTTTGCATGTAGTCCACACGTGCTGGACAGCTTTATTTTTAAACTGCAATTTAGATTTCAGCTTGGACCCCTCCCAAATCTAAATCTCTCAGCACAATTTAAATCTGCCCAACCTGCAGTGCAGCATGGTTTTACCAAGAAGAAAAGTTACCTGCTCTATCTTATTCTATTTCCATCTCTGATTCAGACCCACGTTTCAAAGAAGGTGAGCTGGCTAAGAAACTTGCATTTCATCTGGGATTGGATGAAACTCCGAATCTGGCAATACTGAAAGTGATATGTAGCGGGGAGGTGGTATTGCTCCTGAACTGCCTGGAAAGATTTGGGTGCCAATTGACAAAGTAAAGGGATGAACCAATCTAAATTGTTAACTTTCCTTTGGGCACCCATAGTACTATAGCAGTCCATTGCAGAGTGAGAGTAGACAGATAAGGGGCAAGGTTGAAATGTTTATTAACCTGATCTCAAAGTGTAAGTGTGAATTGCAAGGTAGCGTCTGAATACACCAACCGGCAATTTCTAGGGAGCCAACATACTGTGTCAAGCCTACCCCCAAGGAGTAAGTAATTCTCAGACGAGACCCACCAATTAGTACCTGGGTGAGAATGCCAGAAGATGACATTGTTCAATTGAGCTGCGTAATAGTAATGTTGCAGCAACAATAACCCTTAGCCTCCCTCACTCATGGGTTTAGTTAATTGAGACTGTAAAAACCCTGAATTTACGACCCCCCCCCCATATGAATATGTTACATTACTTTTGTAAGGAGAACAACATCAATGGAGGAACATGAACTGGCAAGGTATGAAAGAGGTATATAATATGAGGGAGTCAGTTCATTTTAATTACCCTGATCATCCTAAACCAAGATATGTATAATGGCTTCCAGCTATCTAGATCCTGGACCAAAATGTGGAGATGGGGAGCATAATTACCTTGATATAGCTGAGAGTAAGATTTATTAATAGTGACCCTTATATATCAGATTAAGGAGGGACTCCACTGAAAACTGAATTTGGACACCAAAATGGATAACTTAAACTTAGAATTGTACATTTTAAAGCTGTACAAGGAACTGTAAATGCCCAGTTCAGAGTATAAATTAGGATGACAGGTAAGAGGTCCAGATAAAGAGAGCAATACGTCATTGGTGAACAAAGAAATTATTATTGCTGAGACCACAGGGATTCCACCCTAATCCTGGCAGCTAATGGTTCTATACAGAGCGCAAAGTTCCATTTCTCAAACTAAATCGATTAGAGCAAAAACCATTCATCAATACTTCTGAAGAGTGAATGTGGTACAAAACTTTGATGGAAATGAGGAAGCGACCCTGGAAACCAAAAGCTGGTAAAGTTTTAAACATGAATCCACATGAGACACAATCAAATGCCTTCTCAGCATCTGAAACTGGTATACACCTAACAGATATATCTGCAGATCGAGTGATCTGCAGATATATCTGCAGATGACGGTTGTTCATACACACTGAACAACCATCATCTGGCATCTGGCCCACTGATTAGGGGGCGTGTCGTGCCACCCTCCCCTCGGCCTTTGCTGCAAGTGTACAGGCGTTCATCTGACTGCCCGTACACACAGCACAATGCCCCAATGTATCTGCAGATATATTGGACATTGGCTGTGCAGCACAGCCGATATGATATGTCTGTGAACGACGTCGTTCACAGGCATATCGCTGGGACACACTGGCCAACACACACAAGATGTATTGTCCGATCTATTGATCGACCAATATATCTGCCAGTGGGTACCCAGCATAAGACCAATGCAATTTGAGGAGTGGGAGTTGCATTTACATGAGAAATAAGGTTAATAATATGCCTCTTATTATCAGATGCTTGTCTCGTGGAGACTAATCCCACCTGATCTTGGTTTATCAAAGAGGATAAAACCATTCAGTCTAGATGCTAATATCTTTGCAAACAGTTTTAAATTTGTACTTAGCAGGGATATGGAATGGTAGTTTCAACAAAGTGTGGCATCTTTACCTGGCTTGGGGATCAGAAATATGCAGGAGACCATGGACTTATGATGAAAGATGGTACCATGAAGGACAGCACTGAAAACCTGGACCAGATTGGGAGCTAGGTGTTTAATAAAAGTTTTATAATACCCCATCAGTAAGCCATCAGGACCTGGAACTTTAGATGTTTTTTGTATTTTCAAAGCATTTGTCAGTTCCTCCTCCATAATATCAGCATCCAATTGAAGAAATGTGCATGTGTTAAGTAGTCAGTAATAGCAGCTGAGTGACCAACAGCATCTTTCGGTTTGTCCATATTATAAAGGTGATCACAGAACCGGGCAAAGGAATCATAAAGTAATCACCTTTTTTTGTCACGGATAGCATAAATAGTTTGGGAAGCCTTCTTAGCTTTCAGTTTTTTTTCCAGATGGGCATGAGTCTTATTACCCTTGTCATAAAACTTCTGGCTAGCCTATCTCAAATTGTATTCAGTATGCTTCACTAAAGTTAACTTCAACTCAGATCTAAGATCTGTCAACTGGCATAGAAGTGTGAGGGATTGGGAATGTTTTTGTTCATGTTCAAGGTGGGCAATTGGGTGGTGAGGACCTCAATACAGGAGGACTGGAGTTTTTTTCCATGAGAAGAATATTTAATAATATCATCCTTAATATGGCATTGTGTACCTTCCACATAGTGGGGACATGCAATCCCCCTTCAAATTAAGCTTGACAAACTCTTGACTCTTTGACAGTATGAGCTCTTGAATATGTGGGAGTTTTGACAACATTTTATTCAGCCTCCAGGACTTTCTCCCACTTCTTCCCTCCAGCAGGCCAAAAATGGGGTTGTCAGACAATGTACAAGAAAGAAATGAAGACTGAGTTGGAGGGGCACATCCCAGAAATAAGTCTATACGTGAATATGCATAATGTGGGTGAAAATAAAAGGTATATTCATTGACTCTGGAGCTAGAAGTCCTCCAAACATCGAACAATACATACTCAGACATGTGTTTACACAAAGCCTAATAACCCACCACAAACTGAGGGATGAGGACTTGACCCAATTTGTTAAGAGTCAGTGTAATGCAGTGTTAAAATCCCTGCTGAAGAGAACCTTACACCTTTGAAAGCTGTGCAAGTCAGTAAAAAAGACTTGAAATAAAGTATATGTCCTGAATTGGGAGGATATAAATTAGCTAGGGTAATTTCCTCATGGCCCAATTACCAGATACCAGAATGTACTTAGTCCAGTTGTCCAACCTGTCACAACAAACAGAAGGGAGACTTGTATCATTATGGCTACACCATTCCTCTTAGAAACATAGTTGGAGTAGTAGACAGTTGATAAATGCCTAATGGACAGTGAAGGATGCCCCAGCACCTTAAAATGTGTTTCCTGTAGAAAAGCAATGTCCCCTGAGTGTTTAACGGATGTTAACAAGTGTGAGCATTTCTGAGTGGTGTTCAGCCCTTTGGCATAAATAGACAGGCATGTAAAAGGGGATGCAGTCGGGAAGCCGACAGACGTAATCCCGACTGCCGGCTTCCTGACTGCCTAATCCCGGCAAGTGTCTAATGACAGGAATCAAAATCCCTACGCCTGTCATCAGACCTACGCCGGGAGCCTGACACATGGTTTACCGATCAAAGGTAAGCCAGGCACTGGGCGCGGACAGCCGCGGAGGGGGAGGGTTAGGTTAGGGGCTCCCCCAGGGGGGGGATTTAGGGTTAGGCACCCCCCAGGAGATTAGGGTTAGGCTAGGGGAAGGGGGGGGTTAGGGTTAGGCACCCCCGGGGAGAGGTTAGGGTTAGGCACCCCCCGGAGATTTAGGGTTAGACTGCAAGGAAGGCAGGGTTAGGCTTAGGCACTTAGAGGCGGGTTAGGGTTAGGCACTTGGGGGGGAGGTTAGGGTTAGGCAGGCGGTAAATCATACTGATTCCTGTAAAAGGCATTGCAAGGTCTCAAGACAGTAACAAAAAAGAAAATGGGTTATCATAAAAAGATGAAGAGGAAAGGAAAAAAGGGGAGAAGAAAAGGAGAAACAGAGTAGCACATAGTCCCAAAGGACATGGTACCTGCTACTCAGTTGGAGCCCTTAGAAAAGGAGAGCTCAAGACAGCAATACAATTACAGAAAATGAAAAATATATCACCTAATTCCCAGCATAGTGCAGGCCAATAATATCCCAAAAGTCAGGGGGTGTAGTGGCCTGAAAAGCAGAGTGGCAGACCTACCCATAGCTAAATGAAGCTAATAGACAAATCTAACAGAATAGGATACAGTATACTAAAATGGGTGCAAAAACACTAGTAACATAGTAAATACAATACGCATAGCCAAACCTATGATGTCACAAATCCAGATGTAGTATGATGTAGGAAATTTATGCGAAACATAGAATAACATAACCAAGCAGGAAAAATGGAAAACATGGAAACAAACTATGAAACGCATAAACATGACAATTAAAGAGTCAGTGACATCACCCATCTGGAGCTGGACTGCAATTCCTGCAGCAGCGATGTGAAGGTTCAGACTGTAAATCCAGAGGCATAGCAGGGCCTTGCTATCTTCTATGGTACGCACAGAGTATTGTCATTTCTTAATCTGCATTTTCAAATGAAAGGAAAAGCCCCATTTGTATTTGTAGCACTGATCTTGGAGGACCACCAATGATCTTTGAGGTCTCTGCATTTAGCAGTGGTGGAAGATGCTAAGACTGTGAAAATCTGCAGTATGAAGATATTAAAGAGAATATATGGAGAGGACCAGCAAGCTATATAAATTTGGTGCACTGATCTTGGAGGACCACCAATGATCTTTGAGGTCTCTGAATTTAGCAGTGGTGGAAGATGCTAAGACTGGGAAAATCTGCAGTATGAAGACATCAAAGAGAATATATGGAGAGGACCAGCAAGCTATATAAATTTGGTGCTTGGTCTTGAATGAGGGAACAGGGGAGGTAAAGAGATGGTACAAATAAGATACCAGTCTGCAATGACAACCCACTCTGGGATGTTTCCAATCTGCAAATTATTGCAGCGTTCCCTGTTTTCCAACTCCTAATTTTTATCACAAAGAAATTATAAGTCCCTGCTGAGATATTCCAAGTCCCTATTAGTGACATCTTGGAATTCACAGGAGGAACTTGTTTGTGCTTTAAGAACAGAAGTACATTGATCCTAGAATGCAACATCAGATTTCAGCTCACTAAATGCTTTTTCCAAGGAGGAGATGAAGGAGTTCTTGAGATCCAAGGTCTGCAGCAGCAACAACATGAGGCATGGAAGTGTCAGCCAGGAAGTATGGGAGTGGTCACAAACTTCACAGAGTGTGGAGCAGAGACGGCACCAAGCTTCAACTAGGTAATATGGAAGTGAAGGCAATTTGGGGATGCCTGCTCTGGACACCAGTTACCATAGACAGTCCAGGTGTTGGGGTCACACTGCACAGCAGTAGGCAGTGAGAAGGTGGCACTGTGAAAAAAAAAGCAAATGTCCTAGCTCCCCTGTATCCTATAGGACAGCAATAAGTTTAGCCACAAAAGTGAACAGGAGAGAGGGGCAGCAGATAGCACACAGGTTATAGGGGCACATAAAAAATGGACACTCACCAAAGACTCCAGAGAAAGATAGTGACAGCCACAATGAGTAGCAGGAGGCCAGGACCCGTGGCTAGTTAATAAGAGGGTAGCTGCTTTAGACTGAACAATCTTAGGCATGTCCAGCTGATGCAGAGGAGCATACAGCACATAGTGCCTGACAGAGGCACACCAGGAGGTACCACTGAGGGAGGCAGAGCCAGTGATCACTCCCAGAGGTCACTTTGTGGCGAGTCCCAAGATGATGGCAGACCCCATGCAATGGGCAGGTCAGACAGCGGACCAGTGGACAAGATCGGCATTCAGTCAGGACAGGCAAGCCTCTCAGCCTAGAGCTCTCCCATAGAGTCAAAGCTATCAGATAAGGCAACAGGCTGATCAGAACTGACTTACATTGTGTCAGTCCTCTTATGTGGCCAGGCCATTCCCTTAACATCGTAACACTTTTAACCTTTGATAATGTTGTTCCTATTCTTAGCAATTTCAGTTCCACAAAACAGCAGCTTATTGAGTTCCTCTCTACCTGCTGTCTTATGTAAAAACCTTTCCCATCAACCTTGAAGTTTATCACTTATAATTTATTAAATACTGTCTGATACATTTAATTTAAAAAAATAGATTTTTCCATTTATTGTTTGACCTACTATCTATGCAAGTATGTGCTTTACAAAGGGAATTCATTTTACTTTATTGGGACCTGAAATTGCAGGTTTTATTATATTGCTAAATTGCATGACACAGGACGAAGACTTTTGGAGGATGGTCTGGTGTCAAGAAGGCAGCAAAGAAGCAACTTCTATCCAGGAAAAACATCAGGGACAGACTGATATTCTATAAAAAGTACAGGGGTTGGACTGCTGAGGACTGGGGTAAAGTTATTTTCTCTGATGAATCCCCTTTTAGGTTCTTTAGGGCATCTGGTAAAATGCTGGTCCGGAGAAGGAAAGGTGAGCGCTACCATCAGTTGGGTGTCATGCCAACCGTAAAGCATCCTGAGACCATTCATATGTGGGGCTGCTTCTCACCAAGGGAGTGGGCTCACTCACAATTTTGTCTAAGAACACAGCCATGAATAAAGAATGGTACCAAATCATCCTCCAAGTGCAACTTCTCCCAACCTTCCAAGAACAGTTTGGTGACAACAATGCCTTTTCCAGCATGGTGGAGCACCTTGCCATAAGGCAAAAGTGATAACTAGGTGGCCCAGGGAAGAAAACATCGAAATTTTGGGTCCATGGCTAATATGTAAATGCTGTGCACAATCTTAATTTATTGAAAATATGCTGTATTGACAACTGGTCTGATATACAATGAAATATCAGGCAGGGCCAATGAAACAGTGGGCCCTAATTCAGACCCGGTCGCAAGCGCTGAGCGCTCGCAACCAGGTCGATGGTGGCCCAGAGCACATGCAGACGAGGAGCCAGTTCCATCGTGCGCATGCGTGAGACCCGGATAGCGACGGGCAAGCCGTCGCTCCGGGTCTCGCACCAAAGGGGCATGCCGTCGATGTTGAGTGACAGCACGCCCCCTTGGGGGGCGGGCCGGGGGGGTGGCTGCCCAGACGGAGGTGTTCCCATGAGAACGCCTACCATCTGGGGGCGGCCCCACTGACATCACAAGTGATGTCAGTAGGAGAGCTTTCGGCTCTGTTTGAGCCGAAACCTCTCTGGGGCTTGCGGCAATGAGACCCTACCACAAGGGTCTCGTCACAAGCCCGATGGTTGCGCTGCTCTTGACCATCGCAACCATCTTCCTGGCCGCTCGCTATAGCTCTGGGTGGTCACCCACAGCTATGCGAGCGGCCAAGAGGCCGTTCTAACAAAAAAAAAAAAAGACCGGCCCTTATTCAAAGCGAGCGCTCTGTCAGAGCGACCGGCTCTGAATGAGGGTCAGTGCCTCCAGTGGCCAAACAAAAGAGAAATGTTTGCTTAGCTTGCAATAATTGACATACCTGGTACCACTATTTAATTTAACATTAAATAATATTTCACCATAATGTTTCTTTCATTGACAGTAGCATTTTAACGATGACTACTGGGATTTGATGTTATATATTGTCATGAAATAACTAATTGCTCTTACATACACCAGTGATACTCTTCATTCCATACTTGCCTGTATTTTGGACCTCCATTGCCAGAGTGGTGGGCAATGAAGCAGGCACATGTGTCAAAGACGTGATTTGCATTATCAAGTCCCTTTCACCTAATATGATTATATTACAGTGCAGCAAGGGGGCAGAATTGATTATATGATTTGCATGATCAGGCCACACCCACTGCCACACTATTGTAACCTCGTGCAGCAAAGGAAGGTCCTGATACCATAAATGTCATCATTGAAACCAGATTGTTTCACTAAAAGGATAAGAATCCGAGAGTTGGCCTGCCCTCCCATGAGAGCCTAATTCCACCTCGGAAGTATCATACTTGTATTTGATTGATTACTATACTTTAATATGTTTTTTTTTGTGATATTCTTTTGCATCACATCACTGTGGACATCATTATGCCCCTTCCTGCCCCTCCTGTCTTGACCTGCCCTTCCTTGGACCTCTCAGAAGATGCTGAATAAAAGTTAGTTAGTATAATATAATATAATAACCTAATAGTTAAAAAACTGCATAAAAGATTTTAACAGGAAATATTACTATATATAGTAAATTAGTAACACAACTTCCCTTTGTGAAATTAACTGAACAACTATTCAATTTTCATAATTATAAGTGTTAGTAATGTTTCAGATAGGCTAAAAGTCACAGCATGTTTCTGTTACAAACCATATTGTGCCTTTTTATTCTTTTAGCCTCTAAGTATTTGAGGTTATTTAGCAATTAAATTATCCAGGCTTTTCTACTATATGGCAGACATTAGAAAGAAAACCTTTTATTCAAGGCAATAATTTAACCATTCTTTGTGCAAAAGTGATCTTTAAACATTTGCTCTTAAAATACAAAAGATGTCCTTAAGTTATTATACACATTTGACAAATAAATTGTTATTCATAGGATCCACTGGTAAGCAACTGTTATACTGAGATACATACAGTATACCACACTAAGCGCTATAATTATCACAAGCCACATTTTTAATGCAGATTTGTTAAATTATTTTTCTTTAAGTTTTCAAAGCAAAAATTTAGATTTTTGCAGAAATTCACATTATGCTCTTGCTGGAACAGGGGCTCTGAAGAGAGTCTGAACCGGAGAAGAGCTGGAAACAGCTTCCGGGTTTGGCATCAGCACTTGTACTGCGTATGCTAGGCAGTCATCAGAGATAGGGTCCCTCCCTCTAAAAAGCTAGAGGATCCTTAATATTTGTGGGTTTCCTCTGAAAAAGGGCATTTTTGGAGGATATCCCAAAAATACTCTATTAAATATGACCCATAGGAGCTTATTTATCAGTAGGTTCCCTAGGCTCTGCACTGTCTGCTCATATTTGCCATGTCTCTATAGTAACAGAGCCGTGCTGACGTCACTTGCGTGAACTATGATCTAATGCACTACTGCTCATGCATACCATGCATCTTCCTCTCCATCCTCTGGACTGTAAGCACATGGCCCTGAGTGTCACCTGAAGGAGACTATGGGCCGTATTCAATTAGTTTCACACCCACAATACTTCTTCGCATGCCGAACTTTTCGCCTACATCGCGTATTTTAGCTGCGGAAACTTTTCATGCACGTACCTGCGATTCGTCCTATTCAATTCCAAAACATGTAAAAACGCAACCCGGCGAATGCAAACCAGGCTAAAAAATGCTATCAGAATTGGTGAAATCAGTCTGACATCCCCTAAAAGATGCACTAACATTGGGGTTCAATGTACATGCCCCCGATTAGCCGTAATAAAGCTATGTGGGGTACTTTAGGTGTGTCAATTTCTTCTAATTAGCATCTTTGTACAAGTGGTGAAGAATAACATTAAGCAGTTTTTTTGGGTGAAAATAAGCAGTCCTGTGAAATTTGGGGTACTTGAAAATGGGTGCTAGCATGGTTTAAAGTCGCTAAAGTCAAGTTTAAAAAAAACTTAAAAAATGCACCTGAAGCAAGCACCTGCAATCTAAAAAACACCTCACCCCTACTTGCAAAAGTCTATTTCGCTAGTTTTTTAAGTTTGTACCCCCACTTTGCACTTTTTTGCCCCTAAAGAAAAATTTCAGACGGTGGAGCTGCCGCGCATGCCCAGCAGCTGCCCCCTAAGCCTTTGCGGAGCCTGTCAGTCACCACTGACGGCTCCGCCTCCAGGCTATCTGTGGCCCACCTCAGCACTTTCAGGACAATTTATGTACACGCCTGCAGCCATGCACTGTACGCATACACGCACGGAACAGCAGCAGCCAGCACACAGGTGCCAACAGCCTACAAATTCTGACTGTGTCACAGTGTGACAGTCAGTATGTAAACTATATTATTTATATCTAATAAATGTCTGCCTGCCTGAATATATAATATAATATATATATATATATATATATATGCGCACCGTGTATATATATATATATTTATATATATGGTATATATATAATATATGTGTGTATGTACAGTATGTATATATATATATATATATATATATACTCTTGTATATACATACTATGTGTATACATATATATATATATATATATATACACACATATACACACACACACAGACCACGGAAAACAACTGTGGTGGATGCATTCGGCAGCATGGACCTCGCTAATGCATGCAAGTTCGCAGGGCGTTGTCGCTGACGATGCGCCAGAGCGCGCATCGTCAGTGACATTGAGGATACACACTAGATGATGTGCCCAATATGTCGTCTGATCCGTCCGGGTCGGACAACATATCGTTTAGTGTTTACCGGCCATAACAGTAGGTGTCTCAGTCCTTGCATATTCGGACGCATGTCTGTGACCATGCAAGGGATTAGTAGTAGCTGCAACTGCGTAAAATTTTGAATCAGGCCCTATAAAGAGGGAGTATCCCATTCCCTCAGCAGACCCCGCCTTCTCAACAGAGCCCGCCCCCATCAGGGCTGCTTCCAAAAATTTCCCGGGCTGGCTTTCCATTCCAATCCACCCCTGGTACCACATGAATGTACTATACCACCACTAACCACACTGCATATTCCACCATCAGCATTGCATGTATCTCCAGGTGTGTTAAACGGACAAAGGACGCCACCTGCATTAACCCGCTCCTGGCTGAATCTGTTCATACTGTGTGTTCCTGCATTGTGTTGCATTGACCTTTTGTTGTCTTACATTCTGCTGTACTACCTGGTTAATAAACCAATACTTGGTTAAGCTATTCATCATGTGAACTGACCTCCATCATACATGCAGACACCTATCAATAAAGATTCTGTCAATAAATAACAGTAAGAGGCTTTTTTATCAATGCATATTTGCAGGATAATCCATGAAGAGAAATGTATTTGTGTTGCTACAGAGATATAGATTGGGGAGATCTGAAGTTCCTGTAATTGCCAATAAAGATCAATGGTAAAATCTCAATATGGGTTGGGTATGGGATGCCGGTGCTCGAGATCCTGGCGGTCAAAATCCTGACACCGGCATCCCGACAGGGTTAGGATGCCAACACCTGTCGGTCGGTATCCTAACCCTACCCCTCCCTCCCTGGTGCCTAAACCTCCCCACACCCTAAACCTAACCCTCCCCCCTTAATGCCTAACCCCTAGTGAATAACCCTTACCCCTTAATGCCTTCCCTAGTGCATAACCCTTACCCCTAACCCTTACCCTCCGCCTAACTACCAATACTTACCTTTGGGATGCCGGCGGTTGGGAAGCTGGCAGTTGGGATGCCGACATCAGGGATTCTGACAGGTGTCGGGATTCCGGTGCTGGCATTCTGAGCGCCGGAATCCCTGCATTCCTGCATCCTCTAATATAGGCAAGCAGGTTCTCTCTCTGAGTGAGTCAAGGAACCTAATGTGTTTCTTCCCTGTGAATAGTGATTTCATGCAAAGGCAGAGGAAACAAACTGCAGTCAAAGCACATTGAATCTTTGTATAGCATTAAACAAATAAAGCCCTATCACTGGTGAAAAAGTTCTTTTCGCTCTTTAATAATTCGGCTAGTGAATTATTGAACTAAAATTTGCTTACTAAATGGAGTAAGGATAATTGACTGATTATTAGTATATCTGTGTCTCAGCATTATTCAACTTCAAGTTAGATAACTTAAATCCGGAAAACCTTTTGCAACCTGCAAATAACACTACTGTAATAGTGGTAATTAGACTATAATACACTTATTTACTGTGACATATTGTCAATATTTAAATTTAACTCTGTAAATAGCTTTAGCCAAATAAACAAGACAAAACAAATATACAGGACCACAAGTAGCAATTTATATTGTTACAGTAAGTCATAATATAACATACCACAGCCAGGGTTGGACTGGCCCACAGGGGCACAGGGGAAATCCCCAGTGGGCCCCATTGCATGAGAGCCCCACCACTTGCTCTAATGTCAGGTTCCAGACTGTGAACTTGAATTATACATTGTTACTCTATTAGAAGGTCAGTAACATGATCTCTAATGTCTGTCTTAGCCTGTGGGAGCTGGCCTCATTCCTTGTGGTAACTGACCACTCCCAAAAGCATGGGTCCCACCAGTGCAATCTCCCTGGTGGGCCCTTCATGCTGCAGTCCGACACTGACCACAGGTTACCAGTAAATACTGTGATACAGTGCTGGTATTTCATCTACTGTGAAAAGCAATTGGTTTGAAGGAAACATTTGCTACAATTCTCTATGCACAATGAAGGAGTAAAATGAAACATTGGCAATTAAACTACATTTACAAGAAAGCTATAGGGATTTAAACCATGGAACATCTTTATTAATACTGTCAATCCTTAATATGTTTCCTCACACTCTCCAGTTTTATCTTTACATTCAAACGTAGGTTGTTACTAAACTCATCTAGCAGCCATTATTATTATAAATCCTTTCCGATTCTTAGCAAGTGTTAGTCATTGTGACAAGTCCCCAGTCTGTTCCTAATCCAGACTCCACACCTGTCTGACCTGCTCATTTCTTATTTTTGCTCTTAACAGTGACTTTACTGTCTCTGCATGCCAGTGGCTTCCTTTTGTTCATGAAACATTTTCAATTAATCTGGTTGTTTGATGGCAAATCTATTACATTCAGAAATTATTTCCCTCATTTCATCTTCCATCTGTTTCTCCTGAGATTATATACTGCTTGAATTCTCTTCTCTAATTTCCCTCAGTCTGCTAGTAAATGTTTTGTACTGTCTCTGGATAATTTCTGTCTGCTACTCCCTTTTTCTGAATAATCATCCTACAGTACATTGAGTTAAAAATTACCTAAAAATGATACTTTTTATACCTTTACATAAACAGAGCACTTAAACTGGCCATACACTAGATCAGAGGTACCCAAATACTGCAATTACAGTCCTGGTTTTAAGGATATCCATACTTGAGCCCAGATGGTTAAATCATATTGACTGGACTTGACTGTAATGGCGGAGTTTGGGAACCTCTGCACTAGCAATAAAGAAAACAAGAAATAGTACTTTCTTGGTTGGCGCACTCACATCTGCTGTTGCCCCTCACCTGTCTATTCTTCTAATGCTGAACCACCTAGGAGATGACATTCCGCTCATTTACCATTCACTGTTTCAAATGGTAAACAGCAGCCAACTGCTGTCTCTAGAAGAGAGTTCCCTATAATGGACTCCCCGTCCCTTGCTTCATTAGCAGGAGACCCATATATATTGTGTCCATTTATTCCTGTGATTGTTCATCTTTAAACGAGACTTTGAGGGGCTGGTTATACATTACAAACGTGAATCATATATGATTGAATTGTATCATTATCATTGCATTTATTGTGACCTTAGAATATACAAATTATCATCAACATTTGTGAGATATTACAACGGGATCAGTATGATTTACCGTCGACAGCGGAAGCTCGGCAGTGGTGAAGATCCCGACAGCAGCTAAGGTAAGTACAAACTAACCTAACCTCCCCTAGCCCTCCCTTAGGGGGGCCTAACCCTACCCCCCTTCCCAAGTGCCTAAACCTAACCCCCCTCTAAGTGCCTAAACCTAACCCCCCCTTCCCCGCTGCCTAACCCTAACCCTCCCGGGGGGCTCATTACAACAATATTTGCTACTTGGATTCTTATACTGTCATCATTAATTTGTGCCAACCAATTTTCCTGCCTTTTAAATATCATTTAATTTGGGAATGGATGAACACAATGGGAAAATCCAGTATAATCACTACTGTATTTAAACATTGATGCTGGATTACTACCCTAATAATTCAGTTTGGTGTTGATTTATTTCTTGAAATACCACAATAATTAATACTCATATATTGTGATGTAATTTTATCATGGTATTAAAATCCAGATGTTGGACTACCCAAATAACTTTATTAGGTGTTGATTATTTTTAACCATATTGTAAAACTTAAAATGTCACACACTGTGATCTATAAATTCTTCAATTGTGTACAAACCTGTTATTGCATTTTTTCAGCAAGTGAGACCTTATGCTTGGTCCCAGGTTTTTTATAGAAAGTACTTTTCAGTACTATATTTGTGTGTCTGTCTGCGTTTTGTATGTACTCGCCGTGAAATAGCATTTTTTACTTATTATTAAAAGTTGAGTTTTATACAGATGACCTGCTCACTAAGGTAGGTGAGTGCCCCAACCAAGAAAGTATTTTTTTCTTGTTTTCTATATTGCATACTTGTTTTAATCTTCTGGGTGCACCCCCATGCTTCGTATTCACCAATTTTCATATAAACTGTATTGTGTCTAATTATTGTGGAATATACCTACCATCCTTGTTGATTCTCTGGGTTTTTATACCAGTGCTCCAGTCTTCCCTTCCCTCTTCCCCCCCACATACAACCTTTGCACTAGACCAACTTTCATCCAACCATCCAACTAGTTTGTTGGTTGTAATGAAAACCTTGTAATGTATGGGATCAAATGACAATCAGCAATTTGCTTCCAAATGCCAGAAAACAGACAAAAAATGTAATTCAGAGAAATTGGTTAAATCAGTTTGATTTAAACAACTTGTCTGAATGACAATTTTTGTCCATTTTCCTGATTTTGGGAGCAAATGACTGATTGTCATGTACACCCACACATTACCAGATTTTCATTCCAACCAACCAAGCAACCAACCATTTAAGCTGGGCATACATGTCCAGGTAAAATGTCTGTCAGATCGACAGTCATTTTATCTGGCAGCCTGCCAGCTGCAGATGTCCGCGGCATACACTGTGAGATATCTCACAGTGTATTAGCCCGACATCTGCGCTCCACCCTCGGGGGTGGAGACATTTCCCTGTTCCTTCCATGGGAAGGAACACAGGATATGTTTGTCTGTTGGCCGCGGCTGGGCATACACTGCCCAATGCGGCCGACATTTTTCTTATAAATATCGCATCGGACGGGCATGCTGGACAATCCGGCATGCCCGACCGAGCAATATTTAACACTCAGTCGCCCGCACACATGCTGCAATTATCAAGGCGATCCGCGGATATCGGGCGGATCGCCCCGATAATTGTAGAGTGTATGGCCAGCATTAGATGGTTGGATGAAAGTTGGTCTAGTGTATGGCAATCTTTAGATAAGTTATCATGAACCCCTTGTTTAAACTGATCAGAATCATCTTAAATTATAGAAATATTTTTTTTAGTTGTAAATGTCTTTTTACAAAAATAGTGTTACATAAAGAACAAACACGACCTGGAAATATATGATTTAATTATATCTGCATTAAAGACACAGATAAATGCATCTAATAATTGTGGGCCATACTGTGCAGTTTCCTATAAATGCAAAGCAAATAAAAACTAAAATGCAGTTGTTCTGAAATAATAAGAGCAAAGTGTATTGATACTATACTGGCATCAATATATAGAAATTAATAACAATATAGACAATTGAATCAAGCATATAAAAAGTGTAATGTATGAATATTTTACTCAACCGAATCTACTTCTCGTTTCAGTTAAAAAAAAAATCTTTCTATAACTACCTTCTCCTATCCTACCAGGGTGTCTCTTTCTTCAATAAAACATTTAATTATGCTTTAGAAAATACTGCTCATGCCATAACATACAGTACCTCAACAATGGCATAGTGAGTGAGCACCACTCTGGAAAATATCAATTCCAAGACAACTTCCTCCACTATAAATGAATCCTTTTATTTTACAACACTACTCTCTCACACCCCAAGTAAACATACATCACTTCTGTAATACTGACTCTGTCCTCATTGTTTCTTTGCTACAGTATCTTCAACTCATTTCTCTGCCCACCTACACAATCTCCCCATTCCTTCACTTTCACAGACAAAATCAACACAATTAAAAGATATTTCCTCATAACAAATCCTACAAACCACACCTACTATCATCTACTGTATACTTCCCAATCCACCCTCTGTTCACTCTCTGCAGTAATTGAGGAAGATTTATCTTTACTCATCTCATCACTACAACCTGCCCCTCAACCCTTTTCCCTCCCAACTTCTCTGCCTCCTCACCCCCACAGCATGCCCATCTCTAGAATCTTTTCTGTCCCTCTCCATTGGGTCAACTTTATTTTGATTTAAGGTGCTCATCTCTAAAATGCTAAAGACAGAATATCTCAACTTTCTCTCCAACTAAAGGCCTATTATGTCTTTCTATTTTAGTCCGTGTTTGAGCCACTTTTAAATAACTGTCTATCCCATTTTCTCTTATCTCACTCCCACAACTTTCTGAAATTGCGCATTCGCTGCCAAAGTTCCACTGCACTCAGATTGGGATCAATTATATACTTAGAAAAGTCTAAAGGTGGGTACAGACCTGACAGATATATCTGCAGATCGAGTGATCTGCAGATATATCTGCAGATGATGGTCGTTCATACACACTGAATGGCCATCATATGCTTGCGCCCTCGGGCCCTGGTGGCCGGTGGGCATGTCAGTGGCATGTCCAGCCCCCCTCCTCGCTGCTGCCACTGTGTGTACGGGCGGTCTGCAGACCGCCCATACATACGCGCCGATGGACAGATATGTCTGCAGACATATCTGTCCATCGGCTGTGCAGCACAGCCAATGCGATATGTCGGTAAACAGTGATGTTCACCGACATATTGCGGGTACACACTGGCCGACGAGCAGCAGATATATTGGCCGATCAATTAATCAGCCAATGTGTCTGTCAATGTGTACCCAGCATAAGGGTAACTTCTCCAACATCATTCTCCTGAACTTCTCTGTTGCTTTTGACACATTTGATCACCATCTTTCCTGCAAATGCTTTACACCATTGGCCTTCATAACACTGTTCCTTTTTGGTTCACTTACTACCGATCAAACCACTCCTCTAGTATCAATATCTCTTGCACACTCTTTCTTCTACTCCCACCATCTTTTGGGATAACCCAAGCCTCTGTTCTTGGCTCCTGCTTTTCTCATCTCTTTTCTTTATGAACTAATTTGCTCCTTTGGCTTCCAAAACTACCTTTTTGCTGAGAAAATGTTCCTTAACCTCTTACATTCTGTACTATCTTGCTATCTTGTGTGACCAACTGCCTCTCTGCTATCTTCACATGGGTGTTCCAATGTTGCCTAATTTCAACCCCTCCCAGAGTCACCACTTCCCCTCAGATCTCTCTCAGTACACCATTATTTACTCAGTTTCTCAACATTTTTGCTTTAGTGTCACATATGTATCTACCATCTGCCTCTCTCACAGTCCTACCACCTCCTCCTTCAAAATATTGATAGAATATGTCCTTTTGCTACCCAAGATGCAACCAAACTCTTATATATTTCCCATTATTTCACAATATGACTATTGCAAAATAAAATCCATCCTAAAGGTTTAAGTACTGATCTTCCTCTCTAAATGCTCTAAATCCAATGGTCCACTATGCATATCTGTACACTTGTATCCTGTGTCCTCCAGAATTCAATTAATATTACTCACCCACATCTACAAGACTCTAATCAACACTACACCTTTTCACATCTCAAAACTCATCACAAAGTACTCTCCCTCTTGCTGTCTTAGATCTCCCTCTGGCCAGCACATATATCTGGCATCCACCTTTTACACCCACCTACAAAACTTCTCTAATGCTGCTATCTACTTATAGAATTTTTGACCACACCAGGTCAGCCTCTCACGAAGTCTTTAAATTGTTAAATGTACTTTGGAAATCCATCTATTTATTAGTTATCTATACTACTCACACCCTAACAATTGTCCGCATCTCAACTCTGAGCCATACGTGACCCTCTTGTTTCAGCTATGCCCGCTAAGTTCTCTCATGAGCAAAATTAATGTCTGCATTAATTTTGACTACCTTGTAATTCCTGTTCGATGTATGTCCTGTGTTACTCGCTATCTGTGGTTCCCTTCCAAAAATAAAATAGTACATATTTAAAGCAAATAATGGAAATTAGAAAAGGTGAGGACAAGTAAGATTGAATTGTACAATTACCCAAAAAAATCCAAAAATTGTATTCACACTAATTTTGATTAATTCAAGTAATTTGTAAATCTTGCAATTTTTTTGCAAAGTGAAAATGGCTTTGTGCACTTCTGCAAACCAAAGAAAGTTCTAAAAAAAATGTTCATTCCCCAGCCCACCATGACATTTTTATGACTTTATCTCTAGAGTGAAATCTTGTTTTTGTATTGAGCCTGCAACACTAGTAGTAATCTATACTTCAAATCAATGAACAAATCCATCCATCCCAACTACCACCATTTGCCAATGAAATTGCCCATATCTTGCCCCCACAAACCCAATGAACTATCACCAAGGAGGATCTTGCACCTCAGGACTTATGAACATTGAACGGTGTACAGTTTAGCGTAGGTATTTGAACACTTACATAGCAAATGCCACTATGACAAGTATTGACAAACACTGTATTCAATAATCACCCTGAGCATTCCTAAACTTACATTGCAAATGGCCCTAATAAGAAGTAGACATAACAACTGTAAGCTACTTTTGAAAGTCTCTAAGGTTATAGACAAGTGATATTTGCAATGACACAAATGCAAATCTCTGAATTTAAGAATTGGTCAAAATCGGTTGCACATATCTATTTGCTAGCTTTATAATCTTGTAGTTATTGTAATGAAAACAAAATAAAAATTGATGAATCAGATGTTATATGTCTTTATAATCTTGTAGTTATTGTAATGAAAATAAAATAAAAATTGATGAATCAGATCTTATCTGTCTTTTTGACAAGCTCCATTCTAATATTCAACATTGCTTTTTTTTTTCAAAATATTTTATTGAAGATTAGGAATAAAATGGTTAAAATATCTTGTTTCCTCATATACAGCATGTGAAAAAAAGAGGAAAAAAATTACAAGGTGTAAATATTAAAAGAGGTAGGGTAGACAAAGGAAAACACAGTAGGAGAGTGGAGTTAAGGGACAATTCTGAGAATATAAACAAACAGTCATAATTTTGCCTAGGCATAATATTAGTATAAATATACAGAGAGTTTATGAAAGTAATTTCAAAGTTAGGTCAGCTGGCGTAACAAACACCAATCAGTAGATTCGAAGATTTGCGATATATGATTTTGAGTTTGACTGTCCAAGGTGTCTATGTATAGACCCCATTTATTGTAGAACTTTTCTATGTTATTATTTATATCTGGCAACATAGAATGTCGATCAAAATACAAAAGCTGTAATAGTAATTAGTATAGTAATAATAGGGCATAAAATTTGATTTTGCTGACCTAAATCCCAGTTGAAGAAATTAGCGCAAAGGCAAGCTAAAGGATCAGGTGAAAGTTTTAGGGAAAATTAATAGTTAATAAAATTAACTACTCTATGCCAAAATTTTCTCACCTTCCCACATTCCCAGAAGCAGTGGAAGAACTTGGCAGAAGTAAAATTAAATTTCCAACAGTTTCCTGGTTCATCAGGGGTCATACATTTCCACTGAGCAGGGGAAATGTAAGATCTGTGAATGGTTCGAAAGTGAACCTCCTGAAGATATGCAGATTGGAACCATTTTAGGGTAGTATCATAGTGGGAAGTCAGGGCTGATGTTGAAAGCAATGCTGGGATATCAGATTGCCATGATTGATAAATTTTGTTTAGATGTGGATTAGGAGTTGTTACTTAATAGTAAGGAATACAAATATTTGGTATGATATGGGGTTTGTGATATTATCCGTAATAAGGAAGGTATTGGTTCAAGAGAGAGAGGGCTACGTGTAGTCTTGTCTAGGGATGATATTTAATGTCTAACTTGTAGAAATATATAAAAATGATAATTAGGATTATGATACAACTGTTGTAATTCTTGAAAGGAGTATAAATTGCCTCCTGGATCAAAAACTTTTGAAGTGCAAGAGAGGCCTTTTTCTCTTCATAATATGAGTTAGACAGGGAGGTTGGGAATGCCGGATTGCCCCAAAGGGGGGTAAATGGGGTGCTACAGTGGTTGATGTTGAGCTTCTTGTTAATTTTCACCCAAGCTAAGTAAGTATCTCTAAATAAAATATTGGTAGTAATAGTTTTGGAGATATTCTTTAATTTGGTGTGTAGGAGGGAGGGTTGTGCATATAGATCAAACAAAGCTAAATCAAGGTCTCTATCAGCATAAATAGATGTATTTAATAGCCAATCACTTATATATCTAAAAAAGACTGACAAGGAGTATAGGTGCAAGTCAGGAGCTCCAACTCCCCCATTGCTTCTTAGGGTCTGTAATTTGGATAGGGATATTCTTGAGCATTTATTTTTCCATAGAAAACAAGACAGTGCTTTATTAAATTTGGAAATATCTGATGCTGAAAGAGCCACAGGCCATCTGCATAATATAGAGTAGTTTCAGAAAAATGATACTTCACCGCCATATGACCAAGCAATGATAGGGGTAAAGAAATCCAATTGTCCATTAGGGATATGATTTTGGATAGTATTGCAGAGAAATTCCCTTTGCAAATGGAGCCTAAATTAGATGTAATTTGTATGCCCAAATATTTAATTTTATCAGTGGCTATATGGAAGGAAGCTAAATTGGGAGATTGTCGAAAGGAATGGGAAGGGTTATTAATGGGAAGAACCTCAGATTTATAAATGTTAATCCTATTACCTGAAAATGTACCAAAAGATTTGATAATGTCTATAGCTGCACAGATAGATGATTCAGAGTTAGATAGAGTTCGAATTAGATCGTCTGCGAATAAGGCTACTTTGAGAGTCAGAGTACCTATCATAATACCTTTAACTAGAGTGTAGGAACATAAGGCTATTGCTAGTGGCTCAATAGCCAAAGCGAATAGGAGTGAGGAAAAGGGATAACCTTGTCTGGTACCTCTATAACTGGGGAAAGGGGATAAGAGGATTCCATTCCAAGCTATTTGAAAGGTAGAGCCTGCATATAAGGTATTAATGAACTGAATAAATTCTGATGGGAAGCCACATTTATGTAGGGTAGTAAAAAGGTGAGGCCAGGTAACTAAATCAAAGGTCTTTTCTGCATTTAATGCCAGCAAGGCACCAAGACACAAATCATTGTTAGAGTGTAAATATTGAATACCTGAGATGATCTTTCTAACATTAACAACTGAGTGATGACCCCAGATGAAACCAGTCTGGTCTTTGTGAATTATATGAGGTAGAATTAATTTTAGGCGATCAGCTAGAATTTTTGTTAGTAGTTTGTAATCCAAATTTAGCAAAGAAATTGGCCTATAAGAGCCAGGGAGAGAGTGATCCTGATCAGGTTTAGGGATGACCTTTATAAAAGCTTAGTTAAAATATAATGGAATAAAGTTATGAGAATGGAATTAAAGACAGCTACTAAAGTCTCACCTATTCTGGGGGCTAGGATTTTCTAAAAAATCACTGCAATAGCCATCTGGTCTTGGTGCCTTAGCTGGCTTCAGATGCCCAATGGCCTTCTGAACTTCGGTTAAAGTAATCGGAGCAGTCAGGCCTGAGATTAGATCTGAAGGTAGCTGTGGAAGACAGAGGGATTCCCAAACAGAGGCACCAGACAAAGAGTCATTATTAGGTGAGGGAGAGGGAAGAATCTGGGGTTCTGAGGGGTAGGTAAATGTAGATAAAAGGGAGTTGTTGGGATAAGAAACATCAGTGGCTGAGTAAAGGGTTTCGTAAAAGGATTTCAAAACATCTAGTATTTGGTTATTTGAAGCTGCAAGGGATCCGTCAGGGAGTTTAAGAGGATGTACAAACATGGGGAGGCGAGTACCATTAACAAGGTTTGTTATTAAATTACCAGTTTTATTTCCAAATTTATGAAATCTGTAATTTACAGAAAATAGATATCGGTCACCCACGGCTTGCAAATGCTCCTCGAAGTGGGTCTTAGCCAGTAGATAAGCTTGTTTTGTCACAACAGTACAATGTTGTTTAAAAGCCTGATAGGTATCAGTTAGGGTTTGCTGTAGGGACTGATAAGACAGAGAGTGTTGTTTTTTTGTAGTCGAGACATAAGATATAATATTTCTTCTGAGTACAGATTTTACTGTTTGCCAGAAAAGGATAGGGTCACTATCCAAGTGCTCTATATTATTAAGTTGAAATTCTTCCCACGCAGAGTTTATTCTATTACAAAATTTCAGGTATTGAGAAAGGTGAGAAGGAAAATGCCAGAAGTGAGGTTTCCCAGATTCCCTGGAAGTCTGCAATTCAAAACAAAGCTGGAGGTTGTAATTGATTTGATTTCCGCTCCAGATACTCTGGGGAATAAACTATGAGAAATAAGAATGTAGTCTATTCTTGAAAGCAAAAAAAATGGGAGAGACCCTCTTATTGCGCTCTACTATGTAATACACTTATATAAAAACAACTCATCAGTGAGTAGTCAGTAAAGAAAACAGTCACAAAGTGGTTACACCAGTCCTGATTCCTGACATTTCACTCTCCTGACGTAGTCCGTGTCTACTCCAAATTGTTTAGAATTTCCTACCAAGGAGAAAACAATATCCTTACACTCAGTTCCTCAGAAAGGGCGACAAGAGAATGAGGGAAGCCAATAGTGTAGTATGTCTTACAAATATCTTTGACAGAATCGGATAAAGATGGATAGTTATCCCGTTCACCTTCTTGACAAAGCAAAAATAATTGTACCATATTCACTCTGAATCACAGAGTAAGCCTCCCATAAAGCTATATTTAACTGCAATCTTCTAAACGCTATGGGCAAGGTACAATCACACCCGTGCATGGAATAAGATGAGCATACCTTACTCACAATTAGCCGTTCGGCAACTTGTACATAATGGTTTCTTTTTATGTCCTTATAGTTTCCCCTTCTCCATATCGCTCCTTATCCCTCATACCCCATTAAGGGTATATAGAGTGTAAACAAATGAGATTGGGAGAGGTCAAAGTACAGTAATTATCAAAGCTATTATACAATTGGGTAACACCTTTCAAATAGCATAGTAGCATTAAAAGTACAAAACAATTTCTGTCATGGACAAACGTAATATTAAAACATATAAAACATTTTCATTATTTACAGACAGTAAATAGATAATATATAAGAAATTCATATTTACCATCAAAATAATCCAAAAAATAAAGCGTAAATGAATAAAATAGCTCACTTCTAGGAGTATACTGGACGTGTTTCACGGCACCGCCTGGCTTCCTCAAGCAGTAAGAAGTGAATGATAGTGCTGCATATTTAATAAGGAATTATTTCTACAAAATTTGACACAGTGCTTAAAGTGCTCATTACCAAATACTATATATTATTTCTGCCAATGCATATCTGGAAAAATTCCATCCTTCAGTGCATGTTATAACTGTCTGGTATTTATTAGTTTGAATTCATTTCTGTTTTTGTCAGTGCTACATAGATATTTTGACAAATATGTACACAGGGCCTAATTCAGACCCACTCGCGAGTGCTGAGCGCTCGCAAGTGAGTTGATGTTGGCCCAGTGCGCATGCGCACGAGGGAGCCGGCTCCATCGTGCGCATGCGCGAGACACGGATAGCGACAGGCAAGCCGTCACTATGGGTCTCGCTACAAAGGGGGGCGTGCTGACAATGGTGAGTGACAGCACGCCCCCTTTGGTGGGTGTGCCGGGGGCGTGGCTGCCCAGCGGAGGCGTTCCCATGGAACGCCTACCGTCTGGGGCCGGCCCCACTGACATCAAAAGTGATGTCACTGGGAGTGCTCTCGGCTCTGATAGAGCCGAAGTACTCCAGGGCTTGTGGCCACGAGACCCTACCACAAGGGTCTCGTCGCAAGCTCGATAGTCGCGATGGTCTTGACCATTGCGACCATCTTCCTGGCCGCTTGCATTAGCTGTGGGTGGTCAACCACAGCTATGCAAGTGGCCAGGAGGCCGCTCTAAAAACTAAGAGGGACAGCCCTGATTCAGAGCGAGGACTCTGTCAGAGCGTCCGGCTCTGAATCAGGGCCACAGTCTAGATAGGTTTTTTTTATATTGATGTGTGTCTTGTTTTCTGTAATAACATATACTTCATATTACACAACAGGACTGCAAAACATTAAACATTTCACATTGCTTTATATTTTTGCCATTACTTTGAGGAGCTGCAGGGGAAATAATGTAGAAGCACTGATGAATGTGAAATTAATGGAGAAGTTCAGCTAGGTTAATATTTCACTGGCCCTCTTTCCATCTAATGGATCACCTTTTGCACCTGTAACACCTCTGCATGTGGTAAACATTCTGCATCCTTCATAACTTGGCCATACACACTGTACTGATAATTGTACAGTGTATGACTGAGCAGCAATAATAACTCTATTGGGCATGAGAAATCTGTCAGCATGCCCAAAAGATATAATAATTGCTGCTCGGATCTTACTCACCATCAGACAGACTGCCATACATTGTCAGATAATTTGTCTGTCTATGTCAGGTAATTGGTCTGTCTGTCTCATGGTCAGTTGTATTTCAAGGTGTATGGCTAGCATTGATGTTAGCTTATTGCTTGTCTTTATCAACAGTCCATTCAACGGCCAAAGACAAGCTGTTGTTTATTCATCTGACAATTCAAAAATTGTTCAATCTATTACAGGTAAGATGGGAGGGAGCTAGATTTTGGGGGATTGTCTAGTTTCTGAGTTAAGATGGGCATACACCCACAGATTAAAATGTCTGTCAGACCGACAGATCAATTATGTGACATACTGACAACATCCAATATCGTTGCCATATACTGTCACATTTTTCAGACTGTCAATATGTCAGATAGTTGAAATTTGGACATGCTGGACGATTTTGCATATCCAACAGACCATTAATTACTGCTCAGTTGCAACAATACACTATTCAATTATCGGCCCGATCAGCTGATTATTGGCTGATCGGGCTTATAACTGAACAGTGAATGCCCAGCATTATAAGGAAGGGACCTCCTAGTGAGATAGATTGGATTAAGGTGGCTGGAGTTCCTCATTAACTCATACTTTATCAAACTTTAGTAAAGCTTAATATGTTTTACAAGAAACCAACAAATTGCTGCAATTCCATACAGTTCTTTTAAATGCAGAAAACTTTTGGAAAATAAGTATTGTGTCTAAATTTAAAATTATTTTATATCTACCTTTGTAATTTCCTCTTTATATTTTAATTAGTCAAATAAGAGTGAATCTTATACATTGCTTTAAATACTACATCATTATTTTATAATTAGCAGTGGTTAAAACAGTGAAGCATAAGAAAGGCATTTTCTTTTTATTTTTCGTATGTTGTAATGTGTTTTCAACAAGGTATCTATACAATAGGTTTGAAAAGAAAGCAATGCTGTTAATGCTATTTGCACTTTTGCTGTGATGTGTATACTCATTTATGATTGATTATCCTGTCTAAAAAAAGTTTCCACTGGAAGAGTTTGACAAAACACATCTGCAACCAGTGAAAGTAACGGTGGCTGAATTCAAGCTGTTTTTTCTGCATCCTGTTGGAATTGAAGCAATGTAGTGGACCTAAGCAAATCATTCACACCTGCTGTTGTGAACAAGTTAACAGAAACTGTTTGCTGCATAGGTATAGAAATTACTGTCTCCATGTCTGTGTTTCCAAATTTTTATGATATTTAGTTTGATAGTCTAACTTGCACTAGACCATTGATTCTTATCTTTATCATCTACTTCACAACACTGCAAGTCTGGAAAAGTGAAACTTTAGTATAATATTAAAGTTAAACTTTTTAACTTTTTCTATTTAGTTAGACAGATGATACTGGAAGGCTGCTGGTAGGGGGCTGCAAGGGTCAAGACAAGAACATGATGAGAAAATAGAACACATTTTTCAGGAAATGTGATTAACTTTTTTGACAAAAAGAATCCTGTGCTTTATTGTCTGACTACTGGTCTCTTCTACTTGACATAAATTGTTGCATTTTTTTTTACAGGAGAGAAGACACAGAGGTGCACAAATATACCCCAGGTCATAACAGACATCTATGGGGTACACTCTATACATGAGGTGGTTTTGAATCTAAATAGAAAATACAGGTCTTGCAGACCAAAGGGATAAGGGTGTTTGATGTGTATATCTTCTATTTACGATTTTAGAAAATGCATACAGATAGATTGAGCTTATTAGAGTCATATGGTACAACTTGATATATGGTGTTTTGGATAAAATGTTCTGCAGTTCACAGCGTTTGCTCTGTCCAATCAACTTTGCTCCATAGGTATGAGGGCTGGATAATGTGTCTTACCATATGTAAGTTTACTTGTGAAATAATGTTGATTATTATGCTTAAAAAAATAAATCACTTACACAATGAGGGTCAAACAGTGCATTTGGTTGCATGTTGAAATTTATGGAGAGCATCACATTAGTCCTTCTGTATAGGTTTGATAGGTCTAATGGTAGGCAAATACCACTTGTTTAAAATATTCCTTCTCAAAAACACAACATACAATTGAAGAGTGGATGAAGGTGTTATATTATGTTTAGAGGAATCGGAGATATTTACAGTTAAAGGTAAATTTCACAAGAATTAGACTTACTGTAGCACTTTTATCCACTAACTATCTCAGTAAATAGATATTTAAAATAACATTGTTACTATGATCCCTAAGTCAAAACACCTTCATCCATTAAAAAAAAGTAATTTTTTTAAGAAAATTGTTACATAACACCTTCATCCACTTGCCTCCCCAATTATTAACTGACCCGATCTAGGAAATAGCACTTTGCCTATAAGCACCAACTGCTCAGAGCCAGGAAAAAACTGTACCTGTAATCATCAACTGTCTGGAGTAAAAAACTAGCACAGTAACTGTAGTTAGCAACTCTCTGGAGCCAGCAAAATGCCTGTATGTCATTTATTTGTATTATGATCCCATCCATGTGCAGTGTTGAATAGCATGTTGTGAAGAAGAAGAACGAAGAAGAGTAGGAAGAGTAAAAAGATGAAGGAAAGGAATTAAGGAGAGGAAGGAAGAAGAGAAGGAAGGAGGGAGGAAGGAGGAGGTGGAGGAAGGAGGGAGGAGGAAATTTGACTAATGTGTTTTCATTGCGTTAAGAAGACATCATAATAAATAAAAATAATTGTGAATATATATATGTCAAATAAACGAATGTAGTATCCATGTTTGACTGTATTGGTGAACTGCAATATGTAAATACAGTAAAATGAACTATATACCATTTACATAAATCTCAAGTGGCATGCAGAAGAAGACAGGTGCGCCCTGTGAGAGAAGAGAAGCTTGGATGTGAGAGCAAGGTGGAGGGACTCATATAAGAAGACAGCAATATTTGTTAGAGATAGGGAATAACATATAACTGTATTATGAGTTTGGAGGAGACTGTAACAGTGCAAGAGATTGAATAAAGGGGAGAGTGAGCATAAGAGTTCAGGAAATGTTAGAGAGAAAAGTAATGTAGAATAAGAAGAAACACTGAAAAGTGGATAGCATAATGACGGGAATACTGTAGAGAAAGAAGGCAACAGGCAAGGGAGGATTTGCAGTTAAGCACAAAAAAAAGCAAAGACAAAGAGATCACTTGAATATAAATAAGTAAAAAATTAAAAATAGAGGTACAATTATCAAAAGATGGAAAGCCTGATGACTGTCAAGAAAGGAGAAAGGACTTAGTAGTATACATCAAGGGATTAAGATACATGGGCTTTCACCACTAACAGCATGCACATACAAAGAATAAATAACAATGACATGAGTGATAAAAGCTTATTTGTTTTTTGTATTTTGGCAGAGATCGGACTGGCAAAGGGGCAAATTAACCCATACCACTAAGAGCCAAAATTGCTGCCTTGCCATTATATTATTGATAAATTGTGGCAGCGATAAGCATCAATAAAATATAATTGTTATCCTGCTTGTTCATAAAGAGGACCTGTAGATCTACTGTACAATAAATATAAGTAGAGTTCAAAGAGACACTGTAGTATCATTTCATAATAAGTAAAAATATTTACTAGTAAAACTTATAAAACAGTATAATAGAGATAAAGTAAGAAATAGACATAGCAATGTAAGTAGAAGAATAGTTTAATTAGAGAATTAAGGATCATTGAGAAAAAAGAAAGCAATGACTGCAGAAGTCACAATCACCTGAGTCACATCTACCACAGGACCAGCATCACAGGGACAGTCTCCAAATTTCACCCTTACTGTAAAACTATAAGCCTACAAGAGCCAAGAGCAACTAGGGTTAACACTGAATAAGTGGTTTCACTTTAGACTCATGGACTATATCCACAAAAATACTAAAACCAAAAGTCCCAGTCAAGAGCATTGAGTCTAAAAAGTGCTCATCTTATCAATTAAAAACATGGGTAGAAATAGACACTGAGAACAAAACTGTAACTACAGACTAAAACGGTAACACCAAGAGAACTTGACCATTAGAACTAGTAAGACTGAACTTTTATTTATGTACCCATACAATTATACTTTACATGGAAAAAGGGTTCTTATTTGTAAAATCAAGTGTTTATACAAGTAGGAGTAATTACTATATATTAGAAATAGGTAGTATACTGTATATCTATATAGTCATTTAGTACATAGTCAGTGACAAAAGAATACTCTTTAACGCAAAAGTTAATCATAAGTTTACAAACATAGAGAGTAATGTAAATACATTTTGTCTATTTTTTAGACTTATTTGTCTAATTTCTAACTGTTGTGTGACTAATACCCCTTTGACACTACAAGCAATAACCAGGGTTATTGCACGTGAATGTGCAGCAACCCGGGTTACTGAGCAGTGCGAAAGGGCCAGGTTGAAATAAACCCTGGTCACGAGAAGGGTTGAACACATGTTCAACCTGGCTTACGGTGCAATGTGAACGGGGAACCTGGGTCGATGCGACCTGGGTCCCATTCACTTCATAGGAAGAGCCAGTATATGGAGATAATCTCATCTCCAATCGCCTGCTCAGCACGTGATGCGGTGACATCACTGACCTGGCATTAATGCTGGGTCAGGCCGCCAGTCTGAAAGGGGTCTCAGTTGGGTTGCTCCTGGGATGGACGTGTAAACAAAATCCCAGGTGCGACCCGGCATTCAGATGTGAAAGAGGTATTAACTACCTATCATTGTCCCCATATAATTATCCCTTCCAAATTCTATTTCTTAAATCTGCTAATAAAGGTTTTTCTTTAAAAGCCTCCAGTTATTGGTATTTTGTCCTGGTTGGAGAATTCATAGTAGAGAAGTCACCTTAGACTACCGACAAGAGCACCACACAAATAAATATAAACTTTGCTGTAATATACAACTGTTCATAAACTAATCCTTAAATTACTCTGGATATTTTTTTTTATAAATTACACAAAAATATATTGAGGAAAAAAGATCAATTAACAATGTAAATTGAGTGCATAGCTGGAGACTTACTCTATTATCATTATAGGCTGAGGCAGATTGCTAAGCAGCTCCATTATTTATGTACAGGTGATGATGAATTATTGCATAGAAATGTCTTTGAATGAAATATTGTATTGCCCTTGTTTTTCTCAGCATAAAATGCCAGCAAAATATATTAGTTTGCTAGTTAATATGAGAGGTTATGTAACAATATTTGCATCTTTCCATACTACAGCCCAAGAGCAGAGACTGACCTTCAGACTCAGTTTTTCTAGAAGTTGTCACATTAGCCCTGTTTTCAGCATATAAAACAGATTTCCACATTTTAGTAACATTTCCAAGCACACTCTTCAGCTGGATAGGTTAATCTATGTATGCAATTCAAACCCCCAATATGAAATGACCAATTTCTGATCATAAAACATGTACTGTATATTCCATTACATATTTTCACTTTCATTAAATTGTCACACATTACGTTACACACATTTTGAAACAAAAACTCATTCATGTGACATACTACTATACTTGAAATGCTCCCTTTGCCGGGTGGAGATGCTCAATGGCCACTAATTTAGAAAATCAATCAAAACAAGGCTTCTAAACTGTAGCTAGAAAAACATGCAGAAGTGTTTAACACAGTCCCCAAAACCATAACAGTTAAGCTGGCCACACACTAGACCAACTTACATCCAACCAGCCAACTAGTTGATTGGTTGGAATGAAAATCTGGAAAGGTATGAAAGCAAATGACAATCAGCAATTTGCTCCCAAAGGCCGGAAAATGGACAAAAACTGTTGTTTGTTAATGTTTGATCTAAACAATTTTTTTTGACGACCATTTTCATCTGTTTTCTGGCATTTAGGAGCAAATTGCTGATCATCATTTACTCCCATATGTTACCAGATTTTCATTCCAACCTATCAACTATTTGGCTGGTTGGACAGATAATCTTTAGATGTGTGGCCAGCTTTACTCCCCTGAACCAGCCCACTCACTCGCCAAATCACAGTAATCTCATACTCTACAACTATGGCCCGTATTCAATTTGGAGCGAAGAGCTGGAATCGTCGAAAAAGTTTCACCGATGATGTCATTTCGCCAGCAAAAAAGTATCGCCGTATTCAATTTGAAAGACTTTGCGCCTAGGCAGAAAGTCAATGCAATGTAATAGGCGAAAAAGTTTCACCTATGAATAGCAGGCGGAAAAAAGTGCAGAATTGGGGTTTTGGGGTGCAACATTGAGGGAACCCCCATGCAGCCTTCAGACAGTCCCCCAAAGGTAAACTGCATAAAAAAAAATTTGTTAAGAACACCCCAAAAAATAACTTTCATTTTGGGGGTGAAAAAAAATTTTTTGGGGAAAAAGTTAAAAACTAGCGAACTAGACTCCAGGGGGGTCCCCAAGTATGCCCCAGGTGTTTTTTTTTATTGCAGGTGTTTGCGGCAGGTGGATTTTCCACAATTTTTTAAACTTTACTTTAGCAACTTTAAAATATGCTGCCCCCCATTTACAAGTACCCCAAATTTGCTGGGATAAGTTATTTTCTACAAAAAAACCTCCTGAATACTATTCTGCACCACATACTGTATACAAAAACACTATTTAGCAGCTATTGAGCCCGTTGAAAAACACCAAATCTCTTCAGCAAGCCAAATCGGGGGGTACCATAGCTAACCCCCATGTCAGAGCATCTTTTGGGGAGTGTCAGGCTGATTTCCCAAAATCTGACATGACTTTCCACTTGTTTCAGTTTCGCGGGGTCCCGTTTTCGCGTACTTTCAAATTGAATACGGGGAAACGCGGGGACGCGTGCGATACTTTTCCGCTGGCGAAGTAGGTCCGGGAGGCGGAAAAGTATTGCGTGTCTGCTCATATTGAATACGGATCTATGTATCACACTCGGGGTGATTCAGCTTAGGATGGAATTTCAAAGCTGCATGCAACCAGCTTTGCAACTCTGTCTTTGCAAACATGCAAATGCAGCAGGAGGTGTATGATTGCATTTGTGATTCCAGCACTGCAACCAAGGCCAGTGGCGTCCCTCACCGTGGTGTCACGAAGATGCTGAGCTTGTGGATTAGCCGTGCACCACCAAAAAGGGGGCGTGATCTCGCTGACAGAACCCCATAGTCCTAATTCCCATGCTTTGTACTGGGGGGGCCAGGAGGGGGGTGCAAGAGGTGCGAACTACCCTGTGTGCAGTGCCAGCTTCCTCACAGTGTCAGTAGCCGAATGCTGCACTTAGTGCTACAGTACAGCACCCGGCTCCGGTCACTGAGGGGGAGCCTGTACCTTGATGTCACCCCTCGGCGGGTGACACCCGGGTGCGGCACACACACCCCTTTTGATGCCACTGACCGAGACCTCAGTTTACTCTTTTGAGGCCAGAAAACTGCATCCCTGGATGCAGCCCCTGGCCTTGCCACTCCTGGAAAAAGGGGTTGACATACCCCCCTTTTCAGGAATGCAGGCCATGCCGCCCCCGCACCACCCTTTAAATGGCTCTGCCTGTCACTCAGGCAGAGGCATAGAAAGGGCTGCGTGCGATCACAAAGGACTTATTCTGCACTTTTGCAGGAAAGGTCATGCACACACGCAGTTTCCCTAAAATCTGCATTCGGCATTGTACTTGCATGCAATGCTGAATTAGCCCCTCAGTTCCTACATAGAGGCTAATTCAGAGGTGGCCGTGTTTTCATCTTTTGCCGTATCCGTGTATGCATCTCTAGTAAAATGATATGTATTATTTGGTGCAAAGAGGATCCTGAGCATTTCCTAGAATTACCCTCCATTGAAATGTTTTACTATTTAGTTGGTAGAACACTCAATCAGAGAAATTGCTGGGTATGTTCTCACATGCCACATGGGGAAGACAATTTGGGTCTTATTCCTATGCCCTTAAATGTAACTGAAATATTGTAATTACCAGATGGACAACCAACTAAAGGGGAATACAACACAAGTATGCCATCACACCTGAAACTTCTCCATTATTATTTCAATAGCCCAGTGGTACAGTATGCATACATTTTACAAATACACAGGTGCCAGGGTATTGGGTCTATTGTTTATTTTGTCAGGGCAAACAGGGAGCCAGTAGATATAGAGGGTATTAATAAAATGAGAAATAGATGTGATTTGGAAGTATGAGTTACATGAGTGTGCCTAGAAAGATATCAGTATGAAGAGTATCACTGATGTATTGTGAGTTGGTTATACAGAATGATACAAGCTTCCAACAGGTGGGGGTTCTGGCAACTGGTAGGTTTTCAGATATATTATGTCTGACAATTTTGGGATATCCTATTCCTTATATACTCCCAGATGATGTTTAATACATAAATGGGAGGAAAGCATATAAGTGGTTGCCCCCAAACTGAAGGAGTGTGTCACTCAAACTATATGTTCACACACCGAATCTAATCATAGACAAGAGAAGTGTTGCCAATGAGAGAAGTGTTCCCAATGAAGGCAAGACTCACAAAGCACTCAATTTAATACAGGAATCTAAGGCATATCAGTTTCTTGTGACCCTAGATATAACCAAGGCAGCTAAAGGAACTCTTATTAATGGATACATCCATGCCAGAGCTCAAGTGATAGATAACATCAACCATATGTATGATGACACCTTAAGGTACATCACTAAAGAACTACAAGTATTGAAAACAGAATTAATCCAACATAGAATGGTTTTGAATTACCTAAAGTTGGTAACTGGTGGATACTGTATTACTTTAGAGGCAACATTTGGGACAAAATGTTGTACATACATCACAAATGATCCATATGATCCTAAAAAAGTAATAGATCATAAAATGGATGATATATTACAATAAATGGGATTTTAGGAGAGCTCAAAATGCTTCATTGACAGAGTTGGGAGAAGACATAACAGGATGGTTCTCTTGGTTGGAACCTGCAAAATGGTTTTCAGGAATTGGCACATGGGTAAAACGAGTAATGTCTACCTTGGGAAGATGTCTGCTGTTAATATTGGCAATCATACTGCTTATGTATTGTATTTTTTTTCCAAAACTATACCTCTCTTTATAAGGTGTGTTAGATATATGTTCAAGAGGAACAACAACCAAATCAATCACCCTGATATAGAAATGGATGTTAGGGTTCCAATATAGTATTACAACACAGAACTGGACAATTTGCAATATGATCCTACATTATGATTCCTCTGGAAATTATGAAAGAGTGATAGTTTATTAGACTAACAAAGGATGGACTTTTTAAGCCAAATATTAAACATTGATTAAAGTACAATATTAATCTACAATTTCTTTATGCTTGTTAAATATTGTAGATCGTTTTTTACTTTTCACTATATGCGTATTTACGCATATTTGTAATATTGCATATTTATATGCTCATGTTTATACAGTACTTGGTTTATTCTGAGTGTAATGATGCTTATTGTTTTGTGTAAATACTGCATATCTGCCACACATATAAATATTATATTAATGAATGGAATATTATAGAATATATTTTAAGATCAATTTATTAGGACATTCTCTCACCCCTGAAACTAATTCCACCTCTCACCCATGATACTGTAAAACAAAGAAATTTCAGCATGGGATACTCTTTGGCAGGAGCCTCAGGCTTTATCAAGTTCCAGCCACCCAGACAAAGAAGAAGATCCTGATTTATCCAACATCGATTATACACCCTGCCTGTACCCAATTACTTTATTCCCCAAGGACTATTTGAAAGTTAACCTTGTACCCCACTGACTTTTGAAGGTCAGTGTGATCAGAATTGAAGACTTGTGTTGGTGCCAATTGCACATGCGCATTGTATTGGCAGTACTCATTGTAATTATCTGTGCTAATAAATCTTTAGGATATTGGAACTCAAAGTAAGCTAATCAGACTTCAGAATTATTATACTCTAATACATGGAATGGATTATTACAACCCAATTATGACTATCACCAGAGCAGATCATCTGTTGGCAGTTGTATTCGCACAGCATATCCCTTATAATTTGGTTAGGTTATCAGATATGGTATCTATGACTCCTTGGGGACACTTGGTATGATAATCCTTAAGATTATGGTTGGAAAGTAAATAAAGAATGTGATCATATATTCTGACTACTTGGTACTGTGTCATTTATTATTGATATCACTGTTATGATAAATTTTAGGACAAGAAGAGCAGGTCTGTCTAAGGTCAAGCACCTAATATGAACTAGCTCTACGAGCAGGGGAAGTCTGGTGCTGGAAAAAAATTGTGATAATTGTGATAATTCTGCTAAGGGGAAATAGGTGAGATGTTGTAGGATTTAGAGAAATCCTAGCACATAGGTGCAGGAATGGGGGAGCAAGGGGACAAACATTTGAGAGGTGCCAGTTTATGTACTGGGTAGTAGGGAGCAGGGTTACCAGGGCCGGGCAGAGATATTCCCCTTTCCAACTGCTCCAACTCTTCCCTCCCCACAGCCCTTCGCTGCCCGTCTCCTCCTCGATCTACCTAGCTATGACACCTACAGTGGCTAGTAACTGGGCTGGCTCCTCCTCTGGAACAAGCCCTGTGCCCTTCTCCCCTCCCCCTTAATATATTCCTCCCCACCTACCCCTTAGAGCCCCCCTTTGTACTTTCCCTCTCCCCCTTGAATCCAATTGCCCCCCAATTCATAGCACCCCGACCACCCTGCAGCACCCTCCCCCTGCATCACCCCTGACCCCCCCTTTTGTGGCACAATGAAATATATATAGTATCTAGGGGCGCCAAAATTAAATTATGTTTTGGAGCTCCAACCTAAAAACATTGTTGCGCCCCTGTCCCAGCATGGTCATGAAATTATGGGAGAGAGGCAGTACAGGTGCTATGGTGTTTGGCGCCCCCTGCAAACTATAAATGTCTTTATGACAATTCTCATATTTGCCCCTTATTCATGTTACGCAACACAGTAGAGCCCGTTATATACCATAAGCCACACAGCAGAGACCTTTATTCACATTGTGCCAACAGAAGTGCCCCTTATATACATTATTCCACACAGTAGTTCCCCTTATACACATAATTGCACACAGTAGTACCCCTTATACACATCATGCCACACAGTAGTACCTCTTATAAACATTATGCCACACAGTAGTACCCCTTATTCACCATATGACACAAAGTAGTAACCCTTATACACATTATGCCACACAGTAGTAACCCTTATACACATTATGCCACACAGTAGTAGTATCCCTTATACACATTATGCCACACAGTAGAGCACCTCATTCATCTTATGCTACACAGTAGTGCCCCTTATACAAATTATGCCACATAGAGCCCCTTATACACATTATGCCACACAATAGTACCCCTTATACACATTATGCCACAAAGTATGGGCCCTCCTTACCTATCTGTTACTAAATAATGTGCTGAGCCTAATGCCCAGCCACTCACCAGGGGTTCAGGCTATTTCCAGAGTCATTTCTACTTGTGGCATGGGCAATCTACCCACCTAACATGACACAAAGGACTGTGGCCTGATTGCACTCATGGGCCCAATGCCCAACACCTGGTGGTCTAGGGGTGGGGGAGTGGTAAATTACAGATGGGCAAGGCTACCTATCTGTAAGTTGGAAGACGCAGCAGTGGGGAGCTTTGTTTAGCATTTTGCTGCCCACCACTTGCAGCACTCTTCAGACCTCATCTTCTTCTGCCGCTGGCCTATCCTGGCCAGCGGCACCATCTTTTGGGCTCTTCCGAGGCCACTGGAGCTCTTCAAGTGACACCCTCTTCTATTGATTGCTGCTACCATACTGAAGGCTCAGCTCGGTGGTATCTGTGATAGGCTCGCGCCCGATGCCAATTTCAAATAGCCCCTGCTGCTGCCTATTAGCTAGAAGCCAGCACCAAACTTAAAATAGTACCGCACCCACTTGCACTGAGCTTATTAAAATAGCAATCGAGGCAGCAGCTTCCTGCAATGCTAACCCCCACTTACTGTATTGTGCTGGCCCTGGGGAGAAGTAAGATACAGGGGTGAGCATCGTCATCTTGCTGCAGGGACATATAAAAGGGCATGCTCACGGATGATGGTAACCACATCCAGGAGTCAGGAGGGAGTTAGAGGTAAGATTTTTAAAAACTCCTCCAACATCTGTGTGTTGTACAATGATCTGTGAAATCTATTTTTTGTTTTGTTCTTTAAAAAAAAAAAAATCATAAAAGCAGGAAAACAATTAGAACAGTACAGTTATATCTGAGGAAACTCAGGGAACTGGCCTTGAGGGTGTCCATCACACAAAAAGGTTTACTACACCCTGATTATGGCTGTCACAGGGACAGAGGGCCTGATTCAGAGATGGACGCCATTGCAGAGGCAACTGCTTCTGTTTGGGATTCCTACTGAGACACCCATCACATCTTAAAATGCACAATGTGCTAATCTGCCACTGTGCATTTTAAGATGCGCCATTGGACACACCATCGGAGAGTACACCTACAATATGGCAGGTTCAATATCTCCTTCTGAACAGTGCAACTATGTTTTTGGATACAGTCACTAATCATGACACATCCACGACATGCCCATATCTGGCTAGCCTCTTCCTCATTGCCACTATTAATGCCAATCGAAATTGCATGGGTCTGTGTATATGTGCCTTAACCATAGGAACGCATGCGCAGTGTAACTCGGATGCACGCACAGACTGAAAACATTGGCGACTTGCATGTGGCATCGACATTACATGCACCTCTGAATCAGGCCCAGAGTGTCTGGTGACCACTTGGATAATCACAGCATTCATAACCCTTCTCAGTGGTTGTCAGGCCCCTGTATCAGTTGCCTTTGGGGGCACTGAGATGTCTTTTCTGTTAATGCCCTTAAAGTTACGATTGGAAATTATAGAGATTGGAAATTAAAGACTGTTGCTATTTTCTCTGTCCTGCTTGGTATTTTGTCATTTATTAAGGTTGTCACTAATATGAAACTTCCCTTATGCTGGGCATACACGGCCAGATAAAATGTCTGTCAGACCGACAGACATTTTATCTGGCCGGCTGCCAGCCGCAGATGTCCGCGGCATACACTGTGAGAGAAATCTCACAGTGTATAGCCCGACATCTGCGCTCCGGCCCCGGGGGAGGAGACATTTCCCTGTTCCTTCCGTAGGAAGGAACACAGGAAATGTCTTTCTGTCGGCCGCGCTGGGCATACACTGCCCGATGCGGCCGACAGTTACCGGGTAAATATCGCATCGGACGGGCATGCTGGACAATCCAGCATGCCCGACCGAGCAATATTTAACCCTCGATATCAGGCGGATCGTCCCGATAATTGCAGCGTGTATGGCCAGCATAAGAAACAAAAGGCATCCAATCAAAACTGTAGACCAAGGATTTGCTGTTTTTTTTCCCTTTTAGATATTAACCTTTGTGTGTATATATACTGTAGAAACACCTTTTATAGCACATGTTTTCTGGGTTTGTTTTTTGGGTGGAGATAGAAGTTTTGTGGTTTTGTTTTTTCTTGTTAAATATAAGTCTTAACAGTAGGACTATATTGGCCTATATATTCTTGTATTCTTAACTGTTCACATCACATCACTAAGCAGAGGAGACAATATGGACAACCTTTATTTTATTTCAGTTTAACATCCCTTCTTTAAAAATATTTTTCAATATATTATATTTCAGATTTCTTCCACCCTCTAGTTTGAAAATGCAATTCACTTGAAAGAGAGGTTTATACTGAAAGGTTCAATTAAACTTTAACAATACATTAAATTATGCTGATGACTACTGTGTTTAAAAGAGAGAGAAGTGATTTTTCTGTCATTTGTTACATGGTTTTATTACAAAACATGACACTGTACAGTATATTAGTAGATGAAGAGAGTTAGAAGTGACCTCGGGGTAAATGCAAGTTTTAGGTAAGATTAAACTTGCTGGAACATGCAGCGAGTTATTGGCGAGTTTGCATAGTAACTCACCGGATTTAATAGGCTGTGATTAAGTTACTAATATTCGGGAGAAAATGTATCAAACCTTGGAGAGAGATAAAGTGGAGAGAGATAAAGTACAAACCAGTGAGTTTGACCTCATTAACCTTTTGTAAGCCTTGTTTGAGCATATTTATCTTTGAGAGCTTAGGGAAGGAGATAGGTGTAGGTTGGAAAACAGAGAAGTGGGATATGAAGAAGCTCAGTTGCTCAGGAGAATTTAATCTGTTATTTGATTTTAAATTATATATAAGTTCTGGATATTACATTTTCATTTTATTAAACATTACAATAATGCTCAATTTTTTATTCTTTTATTTGCTAAAAACCATATACTGTAGAACACAATTTATTAAAAAACATAAAAATTGTGGTTGACTTAAAAATGTAACAGCTATATTTTATTTTATCTCTATGTAATTGATGAAATGTATGTGATTTCTATGTTTGTTTCCTATTGTAAGCAAATTAAGCAATAAAAACCAATTTGCACTAAAAATGTAACAGCTATAAAACATGAATTACTCTACATCTGCCAAATTACTTATAACAAATTTACCCATCTCTCAGACATTTCTCAAGGAACAGTACTAATAATGATTAAGGGCAGCACTTTACATGATGAATGGCTGTACAACTATATATGAAAATTTATTTCAAATATTATTTTTAACATTAAAACATAACAAAAGTGTTTTTTTGTAGTTTAATGGTTTGTGGGGTTGTTTCTTTAGCCTTTAAATGTGTTTAAATAGGCCACTTATGTGAGCTAATAGGACTTCAATGTTTTATTTTGTCACTCTCGCTGGCCTGAGGACAGTCTATTGTTTGATGAGTTATTCTAGCAAGTTTATTGCAAGTTTCCAACTCGTTGCCTATTGCATTCAGTGAGTTGTATGTATAAAATAAAAAACATCTGGAAGGTGTGTGTTGTGGCAGTGAGAATGGTTGTGACACATTTCTGATGAGTTTGCCTCTACTCACATTCCATTACATACAGTGACTTCAATCTTGCTGGAAACACGCCAAAACTCACCAATTGACAAAAATCGCACCCTATTACATTTACCCCCTGGTGTTTGTTGCCCATGCTGACATGCACTACATCAATCAGGTTCAATAAGTCAACATAGAACTCAAGATGTACATTGGTAACATCACAATATGATGGTACTGCTCTTATGGACTATAATAAGATATGGCTGAAACAGCTTACATATTTAATATATAACATATGGTGGGAATGCACATAATATAATTTTCTATAGCTATTTTAATCCAGTAATTTTCATATTCTGTAAGTACATTTAAATATTTTAAAGAGGAACTGCCATTGTTTATGCATTAAAATTTTGAAATGAGCTTCTCCGCTGTTGAAACACCTGCCTCACAATCATTCTTCCAAAGGTCTTATCTTGAACCTTCATTATGCTCTCCTCACTATTTTAAATGATGATAAAAGTCCACATGAAACTACATAAGAGCAAGACTGGTGAAAAGTTGTATTCTGAAGATTTGTCTGGCATACGGGGAGAGTATCAAAATGCTCTGTTAATGTCCACATAAAAATGCCCACAAATTTTCGATAGTACTGTATTATGACTTAACTAAATTTTATAGCATCTTCCTAAATACATCAGAAACATGCTGAAGAAACTGTGGCCAGTCAAGATCTTCTTGCGTGTCTGGTGGAATGGCCAAAAGGGGTAATATTTCCCTAATCTACACCATCATTGGTTTAATGATCACATATAATACAAATTTTATCCTACTTACCCATGTAATACAAGTTTCCCCATATATAAATAGAAATTGTTGGATGGTTATCCTACCTTAAATCTAAAAGGGTCAATTCAATTAGATGCAAGTTTACAAAAACTAACTTGCATCTTAACAACTGCACACGTTGTTACAATGCTTGACCTGAGAGATGTGAATATTCAATTAGAAATGGTGATTTGCAGGACTTGAGGCTATGTCACATGTATTTTCTATAAAAAGCATCCTGGCAGATGTGTATGAAAAAGTGGAGAAATGATCCTGGACCTCCAATAAGCAAAAGATAGTATAGAAGGCTGTTAGTAGCCATTAGTAAGTATTGAAGGTTTTTGAATGGTCAATTTTTACATTATTGTTTTTTAATGATGAAAACATAATAGCTATCAAGTGTTTTAAATTAAAGCCTTTACAGTATTGTGGGGCACAGAAAAATGTAGGTAAAGTGATTATTCCAAATGTTTATGAAATCCCTCCAAATGCATGATTATTCATTGTGAGTGGCGTGCCAGAGGTTCTGCACTGTATATTGGAATTTTTACCCTAAATTAAAGAATGTCCCTACCTTCTCATATGATTAAGGGGGTGCACACAAAAAAGCACAAACTTGCTGGAAAGATGGATTGCAAGTTGAATTGCAAATTCAATTCACCGTGAAAGCGGCTTGCAGGGCCCAACTCGCTCCTAAATGAATTGACCCCAAATTAGACAATGCTAAGCTAAGTCTTAACTTGTAGCGCCTATTATAGCCTTATTGTTATTGTTATTTATACTGTTTTCACAATGTAAAATATTCTGTCAAAATAGGAAATACAGATGTGTCCACATACATCTCCTCCTTGCACCTCATGGAGTCAAATTCTGAACTTGGTTTGTTCAAATTAATGCTGACATTGAAGATACAGAAGTTCACATATTCTCACCAAAGATTTGGTGTGCTTATTTTTTGCAATGGCAGAGGATATATACAATGGTGCAGTTGCAGTTATCATCTGTACCTTTCTCATGGACAGAGGTTCTTTTTAACAATTGTAGTACAGTGTAAAAATCTAAAAGTCAGTAACTATTTGCTTATTAATACAACGCTCCCCTCTGGTGTTAATATAAATAGAATTTACAAAATATAAGTGACTATAGAAATGCGTAGAAATGATATGAAGAAACTATATAAATGCTTGACACGCCTAATAAATTTAGAGTATTGTTTGACACCTTTGCTGGTTGTGTCTCAATCTACTCTATGGTCGTGATTAATCCTTTCCATTCCGGATAGCCTGGTTACTGACAACTTGCCTTTATCACACATTAAACAGCCCTTCTAGTTGCACCATGCCATTATTCGAAAAGCGATGCAAACAAGATGCATAATCGGCTTATACTGATTGAAATGATATGTGGCATGTCTATATTCTGTGTGCAACTATGGTTATATCTGCATGCAAAATGCTACATTACAGTGTCAGCCATTTTGTGAATAAGATGCATTTAAGGGAAAAGTTGCACGAAAATTTGCTCGCCGCGTTACGTGTAATGAAACTTGTAGTGCACAGACAAAAATGTATGTGGACACATCTGTATATGATTCAGTTACTTGTTGGACTCTCAACTCATTCACTAAACAGTTATATATATTATTTCTCTTTCTCTCACACAATGAAATATATTATGAGAGTTATGTGTGACAATTGTTTAATGAACAATACTCTGATATAGAATTTGTATTACGTTAAAATGAACAATTACATGATATCTGTTCTTTACATGTAACATATAGTATGTGCAGTGTATCTAGAGAAAGCATACCTTCAATTGCAAATGGCTTGCCCACAGTCAGTAACTTGCATTCAGCATCTATAGAAACCTCATAGTCCAAGAGTGCTTTATCCATGATGAAAGCATCCAATGTTTCCGGGTCATTCCTGCATAGAAATAATGATAAGAGTACAAAAATCTGATTTGTATTTTGTTCATTAACAGATTGTAAACAGTTCCCTGAAGATTATATTCTAGACCGTATATGCTGTAAATACAGACTATAGTGCAGCACACAGATCTCTCTGAATGCAAGCCTCTCATCTCTGTTGGCACAATTCTTGCAGCGGCAGAAAATAGACATTCGCCCATCAGACAGTAGCTGCTCCAGTTCATCATCCCTTACCCAGTCATTGCACTTTTGAAGTGTAGTGCGACTCATATATTTGTGCTACCTCAGTGTTGTAGTGCAGTGCTGACAACATGAGCTTGTGACTGTATACTTTGGTATGCAGTCTCTAAGTTGACAATCACTATGTCAACATTCATAATGTTGACAGATAATATGTAGACATGGTTAAAATGTCGACATCTAACATGCTGACATCTGGAAAATGATGACATGGACAGAAAGTTGAGATATAAAATGTTGTCATAGTGGAAATGTTGACATTGGCATTAGGGTTAGGCTTAGAATTACAAATAGGGTTATATGTACCTGAAAAAGACATTGTTGACATTCTGACCATGATTACGTTTCTTCAGTGTCAACATTATGAATGTCAATATTGTCGACAAAATATTACAAACCTGAAACTATCTATGTGTCCCTTTGTTTTTCTTACACTATTGTCACTGCTAAAACTATGGCTGCAAGGTACCTGTGCATAGGCAATCCTCTTCTTGTAATCAATCATCAAGAGTCTTGATTATACTCTTAATTGTTAGATATTATTTTCACTCCTAGAAACAGTCTCATACATACATAATCTAACAGAGGAAAATGAACCTTCTACCAGGATTGAGGGAGATTGAAACAGTAATAATTCTTTAAGAACATTCAAATTCCACACTGAGTCACTCATGGCTAAAAGCTCCCATAGAGAATTTCTTTACTACGTTATTACTGCTGTTGTCAAAAGCAGCAAGTAAAAAGTTTGTTGCTTGTATTAAACAAAAGGGCAACAAGAACCACAATACTCAAACCTCTCTCCACCATGCACATTGCCCACATTACAAAATCAGAACTGAGTTAAGAATAAACATCATACTGTATGCATACTATTATTGAAAACTAAAAAGAATTGATGATATTCTATATATTAGTATACACAGCCATATGTACCACAAAACACTAGCATAACAAAACACTAAAATATACTCTACTCTTCAATGGACAGTTGTGTCATTTCAGTACTTTAGGGAGGAGACCGATTTCTAGGGTTACTCCGTTTGGAAGAAGTAACTTTGAATGTTAGTGTTAAAATCTGAATTATCTTTCTGTAGACTTTTAGGGCCAGGTTCAGAGGTGCTCCTGGCCACCTGGAAAAGTATTCAAGTCTCCTGGTCTGGAGCTGCTGCGTCTGCCTGACGCCGAACACTTCCTGAGTGAAGTGGGTGGTCAATGACATGATTCATGATGAATCGCATTACCACAGCTCCGCTCTCTGCTTTACATTGTTGGTGATCTTGAAACTGTATAGCGGGGGATGACAATTATGTCACCTTGCACCCCACACCACCCACCTATGCCACACCTCTTGCTGTTCCAACCCAGTTGGCCCCTCCTGGAGAGAGCAGCTAGAATGATGGCATGTATGCCTCACATAAGCGCCTAATGTTTTCAGTCTGCGCATTCCTTTAATTCTCACTGCGCATAAGTCCGAGTCACACTGCACATTTGTCCCAATGAGTATTGCTGGGAGCCACAAAACAATTTTGGACACAAGAGCTGGGGATCTTAGTTGGCATTCCTGGGAGGTAACAATAGAGTGACTAGCCAGACATGGGTATATCGCAGTAAAAGAAAAGTGTCTAAAGATACAATTGCACTGACACTATGTTCAGATGGAAATTCTGCACCTCCATAAGGCTGGTGTAATCTCCAATAGTGCATCTTAATGCGCACAGTGGCGGATTAGCATCACAGTCAGTGGGTGTCTCAGTAAGAAGACCATTGGTATTAGTATAAAGATGCAGGTGCGGCTGCAATAGTGTACATCTCTGAATCCTGGCCTTAATGTCATATAAATGTTATGTTTTAATAATTATTAAATATGCTTTTAACCATTTACAGATTAATTCCGCAAAACAACGTTACACTGAGTAGATACATTTTGTGAAATGGTTAAAGATCATCTTCTGTATAATTACACAAAAGACAATAAGGGAGACATTTTCAACCTTCTAAAGAGGACAATTGGAGAAGGTGCCCATAGCAACCACTCAGCTTTTACTGTTCCTATAATTTATCAAGAACATTTTATAAAATGATAGGTAGAAGCTGATTGGTTACTTTGTGCATATGTCCTCTTTAGCTTGATACATCTCTTCCTAAGAGACAGGCCAACATGCAATAAACTACAGTAGATGTAATTTACTTTAGAAATGTAACTCCATCAGATGTAGAGGGCGTGTTATATCTCCTCATGTACTCATGCATCTCTGGGAAACTCTTCTTCACATAGTCTTCAGCGCTACTTTCTTTTACTGTTCCAAAGCGAAACCCTTGGGAAGGATGATGTAACTACAAAACACAGATCAGACTGTTATTGCTTTATTATAGACCAAACTGAATATTCAGTTTGTCTTTGTTCTTTCTTGCTGTTATACAAATTACAATTGAATATGAAATTCTGTTTGAATTACAATAGAGATAAATGAAAAATGACAACACAAAAACAAATACAACGCCAATAATACACTTTGCATTAAGCATTAAGACTGCTCAACCTTTTAAGCTTATATTATACATTAGAGCAGAGAGTTGGAAATGCTAGCTTAATCTATGGGAGTGAATAGTATTTTTACTATCCTTTTATTTATAGGGCCTCACAAAAAGTCCACAATGTACTGTACAAAGTGCATACAAAAGTACAATTTTAACAGAACAGATATAATACATACATGGTAGTTAATACCTACACATCTCACTATAAATTGAAAACTAGATCTGGCTGAATTTATACCCCAAATGACGGGAGCATCAAAGAGATACAGAGCCAATTATTGCAAAAAGAATACGATAGGGGAGAAGATAATGACATAATTAAAGAAAGAAAAAGTAAACAGGGGAAGAGAACACTGCTTGTGAGAGATAACAATCTATAGGACAGGGGCAGATAGACATGGGTTATACAAAGGTGTGAGTCAGTGAGAGGGGACAAAAATTAGCAGGAGAGATGGTAGGTTTTGATAAAGAATTGGATTTTGAAAGCCCATTTGAAGCTATGTAGAGAGGTAGATAGTCTTATAAGAAGAAGAAGTGAGTTCCAGTGGTGGTAAGCAACACAAAAGAACTCCTGGAAGTGGGAGTGGTCAGATGTTAACAGTTTAAAAGCGAATCAGTTTTCATTGGCAGAGCAAAGAGGATGGATGAAAGTGTGGAGGAAGATGAGGTTGGAGATTTTGGAAGGAAGGATTGGCTAGGCTCGGGGGCTTATAGTTTAGTGTGAAAAGTTTGAATAATACTTAATAGGGGAAGGGTAACCAATGTAGGTCCTGCCGGAATACATACTGGAGATCGGCAGTCAGAATGCCGGCGGTCAGAAGACTGACAGAGGCATCCCAAAGCTCTAAATCCTGACAGGGGCTCGGTAAGTATCCTAACCCTCTCTGAATTCACTTTCTAACCCTACCTTCCTGCATCCTAACCATAAACCTATCCCCCCCGCAGCCTAACCCTAACCATCCCCGTTAGTGCCTAAACCTAACCCTCCCCCCTTGGTACCTAAACCTAACCCTCCCCCCTTAGTGGCTAACCCTAACCCCCCACCAGGTGGTGCCTAAATCTAGCACCCCTGCCCACAGCCTAACCCTCCCACCCCCGCAGCCTAACCCTAACCCCCCTGGTGGTGCCTAAACCTAACCCGCCCCGCTATACTTACGTTCGGAATGCCAGCTGTCGAGATTCCGGCATTGGCATCTCAGGTCATGTTGGGATTCCGCAGCCAAAATTCTGCCCACGGGTCGGGATTTTGACCATTGGCACCTGACCACTGGCATCCCGACCGCCAGCATCTTAACTGCATCCTGTCCTGGCAGATACAGAGCAGTTGAAGAGAAAAATTAGTCAGGTGGCAGCTTTTAAGATGGACTGGAATGGTGAGAAGCAGTAGTGGAACAATCCAGGTTGAAGGAGATTACAGTAATCTATTTGAGAGAAGACCAGTGAGTGGACAAGGGTCTTAGTTGCATTTACAGTGAGTAAAGGTCTGATCCCAGAGATATTACAAAGGTGCCAGTGGCATGAATGGGAGAGGACATGAAAGTGGCATTAAAAGGGAGGGCAGAGTTGAGGATAACACATATGCAGCAAACTTGTGAGGTAAAAGAGAAGGTGATGTTATCAACAATAATAAATAATGAAAAAGAGAGAGGTGGGAAGATGTTGAGCTCAGTTTTATACGTTTTGTAGAGATAAGTGGTACAGATTCAACTTAGTCCTTCCTCCCAAGTTTAAATAAAAAAACAAAGCAAAACGTAATATTTTTGGAAAGCATGGACCTCATGTGTTTTGGGTTGCATAAATTATATGCGATACAAAACATGCAAGAACCTAGCTATTCATCTCTAATATTTAGTTTAAAAAGAAAGTCACAGAAGTCAAAACGGAGAAAGGGGGAGAGGTAGATGTGAGTATCCCAGCATATAAATCATCCTGGAGAATGTAAGAGCTGATGAATTTCCCAAAGAAGAAGTATATAGGGAGGAAAGGAGGGGGGCTAAGAACAGAACTTCAATGGATGCCAAAGAAAAGAAAAATAGGGGGAGAGGTGGAGCTACAATGTGAGATGAGAAGAGATAGAAAAAAGCAGTCAGACAGGTACAGTAGGAGAACAACCAGACGATATTGTGTCACACAGACCAGTGGGGTAAATGATTTATAGGATGAGAGGGTGGTCCAAAGGCAACAGGGAGACCTAGCCTTTTGTTTCTACGCTATAAAACAGCAATTTGGATTTGTCTCAATGTCATCATGGATAAACTTGTGTAATTAATATAATTACAACAAGCCAGTAACAGCTTAGTTGTTCTTTAAGGTGCTACAAAAAGTCTATAACACTGTACACGGAGAATACAACAGGATAAAACAACAATACAATATACAGTATACCTGTAGTACAATACAAAAAGACATTACAGGGGCAAAAAACACGCAATGAATTAAGTAAACAACAAAATTAGATACATTAAAACAGGAGCAATCCATGACCTCATACCTGGCAAAAGAAAACAGAAGGGATCACAGTCACTCACTATAACTCTGTAAGTGGGGGTACTAAAGGCATGGTGCAGAGCAAGAGTTCCGTGGTGGAGAGCCCTGCTCATGTGAGCTTACAGTCAAAAGGATTGGGGGTATAAAAACAGGGAGGTGAACTGGGAAGTGATTAGGAAGATGGACTGTATATGTGTATTAACCACTATATTGTCACAGTCGCACTGTATCCCTTGCGACTGTGTCATGCTCCTCCATCCTCTGGCATTAGAAATGGAAGTGAAGAGCTGATGTCCTGCTTTAGGTCTGACTGCTGGCAGTGATGTAGTGGGCTTGGATTGCTGACATCACATGCCATTTTTGTACCCCATAATATTGTGAGAATAGCACTTTGCAGCACATGCACTGGATTGTAAAGTTAAAATCCTGTGCAAAAAGGTGAATTTAAGTTCTCTGCTGAGCAGCATTCACAGTTCTCTGCACATAATGGGTGGTTGGGTTAATGCTCATAGGGATTAATGGGGATTAATGTTCATGGGAATTTCTTACCACTAGAAGAGTGGGGAAGGTTCTATTTACAAAGGAGTTTATTATCACTGGGGGAGGGGGTAGTACTTCAATGGCTTAATATGGCTACTGGGGGATACCACTAGTGAATCTATTACCATGGAAGGTTGAAGTGTAATGCCACTGGGGAAGAGTCTATTACTCTGATTACTGGGATGGAGTAGGGGTAATGTTATAAAGATTGCATATGGACACTGTGGGGTGCTAGACACTTGCTATGTATTTTATATGTAAAACTAGTATGCCAGTGGCGAACATTTAGCCAATTTGAACCCAGACCATACGTACGGAAAATGTTTCGCTAGATAATGTCTAGCTCATATGTTAATATGACGGAACCGGGTAATAAAAGATGTTTGTGAAACATAACAGGCTAAGCCACGCCCTTTTATGGTTTTTGGAGATTTTTATATTGTAACATTTCATCAATTTGTAAGTGCGATGATATATTTGGCCATAGACTCTGAAGCAAAATGGACCATTTCCAGAGGGTATTGCAAGCTGAGCCCCTATAGATGCAAATGATAATGTTACTCTGCCTCACCATCTCCCAACCTCCTGTCAATCAGTGGCAGAAAGAAAATAGGCGTTGCATTCAATGCGCAAACCCAGTGCTGATTGGCTGGAAGTGGTGAGCCTAGAATCAATGTGTTGGAGAGAGTAGGTGAGGCAAGAATGCCCCCTACGGCAGCAACCTCATGTGTTGTGCCACCCATGCACTCTCCCTCACTATGTAAAAGCTACATCATGCAGCCAGGTGGCCAATCAGGAGCAAACAGTGTCTGCACATGGCTAGGGTCCTGGGTCCATGAAAGAGCACAGACCACCAGTAGTGCGTGAGAACAGCAGCCGGCGGCAATCACCCCTATCCCGCTTCCCCCGGGTCACTGTGCCAGCTCTGTGTTCTAGTAGTTTTCTTGACAGTTTAAGGTTAGCTATAATAAAGTATTTATTATGGTTTTTGTCGTTCTTTCAAATTAACATCTTAATTAGTCTTTGAGATATTCAAATTCAATAGAAAGGGACTAAGCAGATTATATATATATATATATATATATATATATATAGTAGTTTGGTTCGGCACTCAATGTTCCTCTGCTTAAAAAAGTACCTGGGTGCTCGCACAATAAGTAAATCGAAATCCAAAGGGTACTGTCGCAATGTACGACAGACCACAGCGCGTCACTCCAGGATATGTAAATAATGCCAATTTATTCAACGTTTCAAGGCCCTTGCGGCCCCGTCGTCAGGAAAAACAAACAATAGGTCAGGTCCATAAATATTGGGACATTGACAGAATTTTCAGATTTTGGCCTCTATTCACCACCACAATGGCTTTGAAATGAAACAAACAAGATGTGATTTAACTGCAGACTTTCAGATTTAATTTGAGGGTAATTACATCCAAATCAGGTGAACGGTGTAGGAATTACAATGGTTTCTATATGTGCCTCCCACTTTTTAAGGGGCCAAAAGTAATGGGACAAACTAAACAATCCTAAATCTAACTTTCACTTTTTAATACTTTGTTGCAAATCCTTTGCAGGTAATTACAGCCTGAAGTCTGGAACACTTAGACATCACCAGACGCAGATTTTCATCCCTGGTGATGTTCTGCCAGGCCTCTACTGCAAATGTCTTCAGTTCCTGCTTGTTCTTGGGGCATTTTCCCTTCAGTTTTGTCTTCATCAAGTGAAATGCATGCTCAATAGGATACAGGTCAGGGGATTGACTTGGCCATTGCATAACATTCCACTTTTTAGCCTTAAAAAACTCTTTGTTTGCTTTTGCAGTATGCTTCGGGTCATTGTCCATCTGCACTGTGAAGCGCCGTCCAATGAGTTCTGAAGTATTTGACTGAATATGAGCATATAGTATTGCCCGAAACACTTCAGAATTCATTCTGCTGCTTTTGTCAGCAGTCACATCATCAATAAATACAAGGGAACCAGTTCCATTGGCAGCCATACATGCCCACACCATGACACTACCACCACCATGCTTCACTGATGAGGTGGTATGTTTTGGATCATGAGCAGTTCCTTTCCTTCTCTTCTCTTCTCATCACTTTGGTACAAGTTGATCTTTGTCTCATCTGTCCATAGGATGTTGTTCCAGAACTGTAATGGCTTTTTTAGATGTTGTTTGGCAAACTCTAATCTGGTCTTCCTGTTTTTGTGGCTCACCAATGGTTTGCATCTTGTGGTGAACCCTCTATATTCACTCTTGTGAAGTCTTCTCTTGATTGTTGACTTTGACACATATACATCTACCTCCTGGAGAGTGTTCTTGATTTGGCCAACTGTTGTGAAGGGGTTTTTCTTCACCAGGGAAATAATTATTTTGTCATCCACCAAAGTTGTTTTCCGTGGTCTTCCGGGTCTTTTGGTGTTGCTGAGTTCTCCGGTGCGTTCTTTCTTTTTAAGAATATTCCAAACAGTTGATTTGGCCACACCTAATGTTTTTGCTATCTCTCTGATGGGTTTGTTTTGATTTTTCAGCCTAATGATGGCTTGCTTCACTGATAGTGACAGCTCTTTGGATCTCATATTGAGAGTTGATAGCAACTGATTCCAAATGCAAATGTCACAATTAGAATCAACTCCAGACCTTTTACCTGCTTAATTGATAATGAAATAATGAGGGAATAGCTCACACCTGTCCATGAAATAGCTTTTGAGTTGATAGTCCCATTACTTTTGGTCCCTTAAAAGTGGGAGGCACATATTGAAACTGTTGTAATTCCTACACCGTTCACCCAATTTGGATGTAATTACCCTCAAATTAAATCTGAAAGTCTGCAGTTAAAGCACATCTTGTTTGTTTCATTTCAAAACCATTGTGGTGGTGAATAAAGGCCAAAATCTGAAAATTCTGTCAATGTCCCAATATTTATGGTCCTGACTGTATATATATAGTCTAATAATACAGCTAGGACAATGACTGTCAATTTATTTTGAGGTTTGGGTAGGACTGGGAACACTTAAAGCAACTTCTGCTGGTGAAAAGTACAACATTTAATGGTCAAGTGGGGAATGAGGTGAACATTTTGCGGAACAATGTCAACATTACTGTCATTCTTCTTTGAATAAATTGCAATGTTCTCTTAGAGCTTTAATCACAAACATTATATTTGATAATGAGAAGTACTGTACATAACAATGCAAATTGAAATCCATTGTAACTAGGTCAGAAAGTACTTTCAACATATCATAACAACCCAGAAGTTATTGTGAACAAATGTATTTTCAAAAAAAAAAAAATTATTCAGAGATATAAAGGAAACAATTTATATCATGCAGTTGAACAGTCAGATGATTTTGAGGATTAATTATATGTCAATGTTTCAGTCCTTATCAGTGATGCTCAGCTTCAGCCCTTAAGGCACACTCACGGGCCAAGTTTAAGAATGTGTCAGTTTGAACCATATAATTATTTATAACCCAAAAGTAATAAAAAAAATGTCAATTGTTCATACAATTACATTTTGGTATTATATATTTATATACACTATATATATTCATATATTATATGTATATATAGTTCATAAAAAGTTGTTACATTTTGGTATTATATATTTATATACACTATATATATATATATATATATATATATATATCCCACTGATGAAGTCATAATGACAAAATGCGTCTGGTAGTGGTTGGTGATGTAGCGATGCCGAAAGGTCATATGATGAGGAAGTGAGAGCTACCCGCTGAGATGCCAGAGCGAGGAAACAGACCATAAGATCTAAAGCACGGAGTACCGCTGACCGCTAATGTGGTGTTATTACCAAAGGAGGGTGGAAAGCCTCTCCCGATCTGCTGGCTAAGCTAATTGTTTTTAGTTTTGATGTAAGTTTGATATGCATGCTATAATTAAAGTATTGAATCTACTAAGTGACACCTTGGGAGGAGAAACAACCATTACAAGGGAGCTGCAGAAATTATCTTTTTGGTACTAACATCTGCGCATGGTGACATATAAATCTCTTTGTATCTATCTATCTATATACAGTATACTGTATATGTGCATATATATGTATGTTTATACACACACACTATACATTAATATATATATATATATATATATATATATATACAAACACCAGGGCCGTAGCTAGGGTAGTGTGGCTGGTGCCATCGCACAGGGCACCACAGGTCAGGGGGCGCTGTTTGGGCTGTCAAATGTCTGTTTATTATCATTCTCACTTGTAGCTTCCTCTTATTTCATCCCCAGCATCTCCTGACCTCCCCTATCTCTTCCCTGGCCTTTCCCCATGAGGCCATTTCTCTTTTTTGGGTGCATTATGTCCCTTTGAAAAATGAGGGGGCGCCAATGCTCTTTCTGGCACAAGGCACCAAAAAGTCTAGTTATATATATATATATATATTAATATATATATATACACACTATAGACAAAAAAACTGTTTTACATGTCCCATTAGGGCTTCTTAGATATGATCAGAAATTTCACAAAACCTAATGAATTTGTGCCACTCAAACTAAAAAAAGCGGTGAAATTACGATCAATAAGGCTGACGCCTTAATGGACATGTTCCTTGCGCTATACAGATATGGTATGCCATCACACCCTGTGGTTAACTGCAGATTCGGCACTTTAACAGAATGAGATTGCTGTTACACAAAAAATGGTACAGTTGCTAATTCACAGAATTGTGTGCTCATTGTAATGCACACATGCAGTCTATGCAACTGAGGTTTGAGCAGTTATGTGGCTTCCACATCCCACTCAGTGCCCACAATCTTCCCATTCGATCACTACAACAATTTCACTGGCTTCCAACATCCTTCTCACTGCATACATTTACCTCATTTAGAAACACGTTCAGCTCCCTTATTTTTAAAACTATTATACTCTGTCTATGTATGTACACTTTCTTCCCCTATATGCCTCCATGCTATTATATATTCCCCAATCCCTACTGCTGTGTGGTCTCCCAACTGTGATAGTCTGTGTTCCCTCATCCGCACCAATCTGTTTTTGTCCAGATGCACCGCCCTGCATCCATGCCTTCTCCAAAGCCACGTTGCTGTCTTTCTCTCATCTGTGGCACTCTTTCTTCCTCCAATGAGGTGCCATTTTTGAAAAGTGCATGCTCAGTTTTCACCATTGAAGTCAATGGTGAGAACTGCTCATTGGCTGAGAGGCAGAAGGCTCGCCTCTCTCAGCCAATGAGCGCTCCGCACCAGGATTTCTGTACTGAAATCTCGTGGCAGAGCTGCCATTCGGGTAGTAGTGTCCTTAGAGGACACCACTAATGTTCGTGGGTCCGGGTATTTTGCATTTTTTTTGTCAAGACCCTGGATTGCCTGAAGAGGACAGATCCACACATAGGAGGAGGTGAGTATGGATTTTTTATTACAGGTACTCCATAGGATTATTTACTGGAGAAGAGGACAGATTGGCTTCAGGGATACTAAGTGAGTATGTGAGATAGGGTGTGCATGTGTGAGTAGATGTGTGTGTGTGCATGTATGTTTTAATAAAATTGTACTTTTCTACGGTGTGTGTGTTCTGTATTTTTTTAATATTGCTTTTGCCTGGGCTGACTAGCGGTCAGGGGTGATGCTTCAGCTGGGGGGCCTGGTGAAAGGGCTCCCCTGGCTGTGGCATCACCACCCAACTAGAAAAAGTCTGGTGCTGAATCTGGTAAATACAGGGGGACCCTACGCATTTTTCCCCCTGTATTTACAGAACTAGGGCCAGCTCAGAGCCCAGTGCTGGTTGCGCTGAATATGGGGACCCCTACACCATTTGTCCCCTGTATTTTGGCAACCAGAACTGGTTCTTAAAAGTTTGATGCTGGCTGTGCTTCATACAGGGGACTCCTACGTCATTTTTCCCCTGTATTTAGCACAACCAGTACTGGCTTTCCAAAGCCCGGTGCTGTTTGTTATTTTTGTGGAGGGGGCCAAGCCATTTTTTTTTACACAGATTTTTTTTTAAATTACACACAGAAACACAGACGGGTCTCACTGACCCATCCCTGCTTCTGTGTTTGTTTATTCAAACAGAGATGCAGGTATATCTTGCATCTGTCTCCTTCTACCTCCCCAGTTTCCTGCTGCCTGCACTGCCGCTGCTACCTGCACCGCCTCTAATGCCCGCTACAGTCCGTGGGTCCTGGCCACAGCTGATGCTCGCAACCCCCCTGGGTCCTGGCCATAGGTAATGAACACTTTCTTCCTCCCAGTTCCGACTCCCACTACCACCTGCAAAAGGCAGCCATCTTGTTGCACCCAAGTGAATCCACAATGACTACACCAGCTGAAGGCTCCTACTGAGGCTGCGTAAGGAATTGAATCTTCCTATCTCTATAATGGCGGGTTTGTGAGGTAATAGTTTAAAAACTGTAACTTTCTCAATTACCTGAACCCCAAAAGGCCCTATTCTGGGACAATAGCTACCTAATAAAACAAACCCCAAGTTTAAATTCGCCCCCTACCCTTCCAAAAAATGCCCCATAGAGAACAGCAGAAAAGTGGCCCTAACTCAGAGTTCAGAAAAAAGTGACAGTTTGAGCTTTAGATACTCCCAAAACCTAATTTTCCATTTCTTTGCCCTAAAATTTGCAGCACCAAGTGACAGTACTAACTGCCTGTGCCAAATTTCAGCCCGGTACCTCCAATAGCTTTTGAGATGTAGCCCCTTAAACACCCTGCCCCCCCCCCCCTTCAGAATTCTGTATGGAGATTTCCGTTTTTTTCTATTCAGCCTTAATATAAAGGTCTGACTGTGCCATTATAATACACACATATGCATATATATTACATGCAGTAACTGGCACTCCACAAAGAATGTGATAAACCTAAGGAATCGGTATGTATTGCCCGCTGTCAGGATGTCTCCTGTCACAATACTGACAGCAGCATCCCGATGGTTGGTATCCTGACAGGGGTCGGGTAAGTATATTTAATCACCCCCTTCCTCCCTAACCCTTCCTTCTTGTAGCCTAACCCTAACCCTCCTCAACCCGCACCCTAACCGTTAGTGCCTAAACCTAAGTCTCCCCCTTTCGTACCTAAACCTAACCCTCCCCCCTTAGTGCCTAACTTTTGACCTTCCAATTGAAGTTGCACTCATCCTCTGTTAGTTTTAGAAAGGTTTTATTGTTAGGATTGGCAGAGGATGGGTCAAACTGACTGAGTTTTATTAGTATTTTATTAGTATCTTTGGTATTACATACATTATTATCCATAAAATGACTTTATTTTTCAAGTCCTCCTAAGTTTATATTATTCAATGCTCATATCAAATCTATTTCTTTTATAGTTAAGTACAAACAACAGACCCCCCACTAAAAGTGATGTTTCACCTATACTCAATGGGTGGGAAGATAGATTGATAACCACATGACCTGAAGGTAATTTTATACAATAGTTTTAATACTTTTCTGCCTTAAACAAAGTTTATGTACATTGAACCATCAAAAAGTAAAGATTTCACTATCTTAGGCATTCTAAAAATACTCCATATTTCAGAATACTATATATATGTATATTCCATAGATAAAAAAAACTTACGGTTTCATATGTCCCATTAAGGCTGCTTAGATATGATCTGAAAATTCACAAACCTATTGATTTTCTGCCACTCAAACTTCAAAAAGCAATAAATTACGATCATTAAGGCTGATGCCTTAATGGACATGTTCCTTGCGCAATACAGATATGGTATGCCATCACACCCTGTGGTTAACTGCAGATTCAGCACTCTCACAGAATGAGATTGCTGTCACTCACTTAATGGTGGAGCTGCTAATTCACAGAATTGTGTGCTCATTGGAATACACAAATGCAGTCTATGCAACTGTGGTTTGAGTAGTTACGTGGCTTCCACATCCCACTCAGTGCCCACAATCTTCCCAGTTGGTAACCAACACAATCTTACTGGCTTCCAACATCCTTCTCACTGCATACATTTATCTAATTTAGAATGCACCTTCAGGTCTCTTATTATCAAAAATATCATACTCTGTCTAAGCATGTACACTTTTTTTCCCCTCCATGGTGCTATATGTTCCCCAATCTCTACTGCTGTGTGGTCTCCCAACTGTGATAGTCTGTGTCTGTGTTCCCTCATCTGCACCAATGTTTTTCTCAGCCGCACCACCCTGCATCTGTGCCTTCTCCACAGACACGTTGCTGTCTTTCTCTCATCTGTGGCACTCTTTCTTCTTCCATCTGCACTACTCTGGTCCTCCAACCGTGCAACTTTGTTTCCCCCCACCACCCGCACCACTCTGTCTTCCTCCCCATCTACACCAATCTGTCTTCCCCAATCCCTACTGCTGTGTGGTCTCCGAACTATGGTAGTCTGTGTTCTCTCATCTGCACCAATCTGTCTTTCTCCATCTGCACCGCCCTGCATCCGTGCCACTGTTTCCTTCTGCACCACTGCCTTCCCCTAAGCCATGCCCCTGTCTTCCTTTCCTCTGTGGCACTCATTCTTCCTCCATCTGCACCACTGTGTGCCCCCCAACCGTGCAACTCTGTCTCCTCCCCCCCACCCACACTACTCTGTGTTCCTACCCATCCACACTAATCTGTCTTCCCCAATCCCTACTGTTGTGTGTTCTCCTATTTGTGCTAGTCTATTCCCTTATCTGCACCAATCTGTCTTTGCACATCTGCACTGCTTTGTCTTCCCATGTTCATGCCACTCTCTTCCCCCGTCCATGTCGCTGTCCCCCAAAACCATGCCACTGTTTCCCCCATGCGCACCACTGTTTTCCACCCATGTGCATTACTTTGGCAACCCCCCTCCCTCTGTACTGCTTAACTTTCCCTCCTCTACACGCCTTTGTGCCTCATCTATCTACGCTGCTGTGTCTCCTCCCCCATCCACACCACTTCTATCCCATCTGCACAGCTCTATTTTCTGCTTGGACCTCAGTTGCATAGACTGCATGTGTGTATTCCAATGAGCACACAATTCTGTGAATTAGCAGCTCCACCATTTTGTGTGAGTGACAGCAATCTCATTCTGTGAGAGTGCTGAATCTGCAGTTAACCACAGGGTGTGAAGGCATACCATATCTGTATTGCGCAAGGAACACGTCCATTAAGGCGTCAGCCTTAATGATAAGAATTTCATTGCTTTTTGAAGTTTAAGTGGCAGAAAATCAATAAGTTTTGTGAATTTTCATATCATGTCTAAGCAGCCTTAATGGGACATATGAAACCATAAAGTTTTTTGTCTATGGAATTTCATAGCTTTTTTAAAATTTATTTACTATCATGGTTTGGATGAGCAAACCGGGCCACCTGCAGGGGAGAAGGGCAACACAATGGTACACTGGTGCAAGTAGAAGAGGGGACAGCACACAGGAGGTTGGTTTGGGAGGTGCAGAGTGTGAGATGGATGTAGGCGTGTGGGGTAGCGGCAGCAGCAGTGGTGCAGAGCAGTGGCAGCGGAGCAGTGGTAGCAGTGCAGTGCAAAGGGGGCATCAGTGTGAGAGGGCTTACTGGTAGTGCGTATACTCCTGAGAAAATCAAATCAATAAGTCATAGATGGACGAATGCAGCAGTGAGATCTAGGCATCTATGTTAAAAGTTGAATGTGTAAAAAAAAAAAGCTTAGCCCCCCCCCAGAAAACCAGCCCTGGGCTTTGGAGCCCCAGTACTGGTTGTGCTAAATACAGGGGACAAACGATGTAGGGGTCACCTGTATTAAGCACAACCAGCACCAAACTTTTGAGAGCCTGTCCTGGTTGCCAAAATACAGGGGACAAAATATAGGGTAAGAACCGCTTACCCTGGTGAGAACCGCTCATTGGCTGAGAGGCGGAAGGCTCGACTCTCTCAGCCAATGAGCTCTCCGCATCGGGATTTCTATACTGAAATCCCGGGCGGAGCTGTCATTCGGGCAGCTCCGGGTATCTCCCTTTTTTTTGTTGCCAAGACCCTGGATTGTGTGCAGAGGACAGATCCACAGAGGTGAGTACGGATTTTTTTTTCACAGGTAATCCATTGGATTGTCTACTGGAGAAGAGGACAGATGGGATACATAGGTGAGTATGTGAGATAGTGTGTATGCATGTGTGAGTACATGTGTGTGCATGTATGTTTTAATAAACTTATACTTTTCTATGGTGTGTGTGTTTTTTTCAATATTACTTTTGCTGTGGAACTAAAGGTACCAGCAAGCCCGTAATGCCCCGCATGCTGATACTTGTGGTTCTCCAAGTACCGGCATGCTGGGGAGGCTTGCTGGGAAATGTAGTTCCACAGCAAAAGCCAATATTTATATTTTCAAAAGCACCACACTTTACATAATCAACCCGGCACCCACCGCCCAGGAGTGCCAGGGATAGTCCCGGGCTATCAGCCTGGGCCTGGGGTGCCCTGAGGAGGGGGACCCCTTTATTGGAGGGGTCCCCAAGTCCCCAGGGATCCTCGGCCTGGGCTGACTAGCGGTCAGTGGTGATTCTCAGCTGGGGGACCCGGTGAAAGGGCTCCCCTGGCTGTAGCATCACCACCCCGCTAGACAGAGTCCGGTGCTGGTTCTGGGAAATACAGGGGGAGCCCTATGCATTTTTTCCCTCTGTATTACCAGAACCAGGACCGGCTCAGAGACCTGTGCTGGTTGTGCTAAATATGGGGGACCCCTACGTCATTTGTCCCCCGTATTTTGGCAACCAGGATAGGTTCTCAAAAGCCTGGTGCTGGTTGTGCTTAATACAGGGGACCCCTACGTCATTTGTCCCTGTATTTAGCACAACCAATACTGGGGCTCCAAAGCACGGGGCTGGTTGTTTTCTGGGGGGCGGGGCCACACCATTTTTTTTTTAAACAGAGGCAGCCAGTTATGGTTGCGCTTAAATGCAGGGAACAAATGACATAGGGTTCTCCATATTTAAGCACAACCAGCACTGGGCTAGTCAGAACCAGCCCTGGTTGCCAAAATATGGGGGACAAATGATGTAGGGGTCCCTCGTAAGTTATGCAACCAGCACTGGGCTCTGATCCAGTCCTGGAAATACAGGGGAAAAAATTAGTAGGGTCCCCCTGTATTCTCCAGGACCAGTACCGGACCATTTCTAATGGGGGGCTGATGCCACAGCCAGGGGAGCTCTATCACCGGGCCCCCCAGCCGCAGCATCAACCCTAGTCAGTCCAGGCTGGGGATCCCTGATGAGCTGGGGACCCCCCAATAAAGGGGTCCCCCTCCTCAGGGCACCCCAGGCCCAGGGCTATCCCCAGCACCCCTGGGTGGTGGGTGCTGGGTTGATTGTGTTGTGTGGTGCATTGTTAAGAAAAATGCATATAATAACCATTTACCACAATTGAAAAACCCAAGCCCTTTTGATTTTGCCCAATAATACATTTCTAAATTATTATCTGATGTTAGTTTACCTTTTTTGGGGGGTACAGGCACATTTCCCCCATTTCCAGGCATACTTTTTGCCACATATTTTTAGGCGAATGCTGCATTGCGTCTTTTGTAATGGGATTGGCTGAAAACCCTCATACACGATAGCGGCATTCAGGCGAAGGTTGCGAAAAGTTTGCACATGCGTTTTTGCATCTAATTGGATATGCCTTTCTATGTTTATTTCTGTAAATTGAAACATGGCAATTGTAGTTTATACACACAAGGATACGTAGCACAAACAAAATACTATTAGGATGTTTTCTTTCCAATGCAACTGGTATACCTTGCCTAGAGCCACTCTCTTTTATTTGTTCAGTCGACATGCATCCTGTATATAAATATTTGCAGTTCCATTGAAGCTTCTATCCAATAAATTATTACCTAGCACATGTCATGTTGAAAATGCCTGCAATAAAACAGTTCATATGATAGAAAAGGTGAAATATCAGTGCTAATAAAAGGTATTCTTGCCCATTCACTTGACAAATACTATATTAAATTTTATGTTTAGTTGGGCCTATGGGCTGTAAATAGAATGTCAGCAAAATTAATCTCAAAGACGTACAATATTTGTTTAATTAACTTGTAATTCACTTGAGTGTGTCAAATGAAGACATTTAATTGTTATTTAATAATATAGGATGATATTTAGCTCAGGCTTGATGAAATGTAAAATAAAAAACCTTGAAAGTTTAGAGGCAGCAAATCACTGGTTTTGTTGTAGTACAATATTGTTAATCCTCTGTACACTGAGGTAATTCTCACTGCACCTATAGCAAAATATCTACAGCACAGTAATTCCTGTTATCTTGTAAGAGTTATACAGCCGTTTTTTTTTTTTGGGGGGGGGTACCCACAAATATTAAGCATCCCCCAGATGTACTATGGTGGGATTGTAGCAGATATCTCCGCGGTCCCTCTAATTTTGTCTGCAGACAGTTAAGTTCTATGTGGCCTGCTGTGCTGCTGGATTTACAGTACAAAACTCCAGAATGCAAATGCCATTTCTCCCCATGGCTCCCTCCAGCTCTCTCTCTATTGCCCCCAGTGACACATGGGCAATCCGACTGCCGCGCATATGCATTTGCTGCTGGGGACATGAATCAGGAAGCAGTGTGATATAGTTACACTATCACACTGCTTCCAGATTGTCGCCAGAATGTGCTTTTATCAGAGTCCAACTGTTGGCAAGATGATATTAGTAAATTTGTGTGAAAATATTCACTTTGTGAATTTGGGTGAAAAATATTTATCACATCTGAATTACATAAATGCAGATTTTCATAATTATGCCCCATAATAACAGGTTGCAACAGTGTGTAAGGTGATGAATATATTTGTCCATTGTTCTTGCTTTGCATTCTCTTTAAATATCTCAAAGCTGCAAAGACAAAATGTATTTTTTTGCATACTTGTACTGTACCTGAAGCAAATACAGTAAATCTGCATTTGGTAAAAACTTGATGGAACATTTCAATACACCCATCAATAAAAGCAGTCCTGTGTATTGTCACTTAAGTCAACATCTAGAATCACAGAGGTAAAAAGACTGGAACAAAGTTAACATAATCTAAAACTCACAAAACATGTCTCACTACAATAAATGTATCCTTGTAGTCTTGGAACTACTGAGGGACAAGAAATTAAAAGGAGCATTTTAATCAGGTCAGCAATGGTATGCAGTCGGGAAGCCGGTGGACCTAATCCCGACAGCCGGCTTCCCGACTGTCATATCCCGGCAAGGGTCTAAAGACAGGTGTCGATATGCCGTCATTAGACATACGTCAGGAGCCCGGCGTCCCTTAGATCACGGATAGCCGCGCGGGGGGGGAGGGTTAGGATTTAGGGTTAGGAACCCCCTGGGAAGTTAGGTTTAGGCAAGGGGAAGGTGGGTTAGCGTTAGGCACCCCCGGGGGGTACAGGTTTAGGCGGCGGGGAAGGGGGGATTAGGGTTAGGCACTGGGGGGGAAGGTTAGGGTTAGGCACCCCTAAGGGAGGGTTAGGGTTAGGGGGTAGAAATAGGTTAGTATATACTTACCTTGGACAATCAGGATTTCTTCCTCTGCCGGGATGCCGCTGTTGGGATTCCAACCGCCGGGCATGGGTCCGGCGGTAAATCATACCGATTCCTCAGCAATGACATTTAGAAACATAGCACAAGCGTTATCATTTGGCTTGCATGGCCAAGATGGTGGCAGCACTTTAGTGGAGCACTGTGGATGGCTAGCCTGCTGTCTCACCTTCTGCACCTCTGTGGAAAGCCGTGTTCCAAGCGCCGTGTAAGCAGAGGTGGCAGGTAGCCGGCGCTGGGACAGAGTATCTGTTACCAGCTCTGGTCAAGCATCGGGCGCAGCGGTCCGTACTTGGCTCCGGGTGCGGGCTTACTGTAGCCCACCGCCCGGTAGCCTGGTTACAGTGGCGGGTGTTTGGCTCTGGCCGCAAGCCGAACATGGCTCACGGGCCAGCAGCCAATAGGAGGCAGACGCGACAAGCCAATTGCACTCGCTGCATCATAGCCCACTCATGGCGTCTTGTATTAGATGCCGCTGAGCAGGAAACTTCAGTTCGATAGTGGAGGGGGAGGAGTGAAGAGCTCCCGAAGAAAAGAAGACGGAATGCGTGGCAAGAGTTCTGGCGGCCGCAGAAGAGGCCATAAGACGCAGCTGTCAAGAAAGAAGACAGGCGGCGCCCGGCTGAAAAAAGGACAGGCCAGCAGCAGAAGAATGCGGCTGGGGCCCGGAGAGGACTGTGGGGGTGGAAAGTAAAAGAGCTAACAAAGCTCTCCCCTGCAGCCTCTTCCAATGTAGCAGGTAGGCCCTCCGTGAGGCCTACCATATACCCCCTCCCTAGATCACCAGGGCTGTCGGGCATTATGCCCGTGGGGCACAGTCAGGCATTAGGCCTGTGAGCATTTAGGCAGGCACAAGGCCCGGGCTACATAGGGGACATTAGGCCCAATAATAGGTAACTGCCCCTATTAGGATTGAGTGACCTGGGTATTAAGCCCAGGTCACTAACTGAGTAAGTAGGTGGGCCCTAGGCCTCTACACCTACAGGAGGGCACAAGGCACAAATCATTAAGCCTCTTGGTTAGGCAGGCCAATAGGCCTGAGCCCTGTATAAGGTGGCCCTGGGCATTAGGCCCAGGCCACTACCTGAGCGCCACCATTAGGCAGGTCCATAGGCCTGAGCCATCAACATGAAAAGGGGAAGTAGGCCCAAGTTCCTCCTGTGCCCTGCAGTAGGCAGGCACAAAGCCTGAGCCACCAGCCCATTGAGAGTGGTTCTGGGCAATAGGCCCAGACCACTGGTATAGTAAGTAGGTAGCCTGTGTAAGTGCATAGAGGTGTGAGCAGTTGTGCGACTCTCACCCTCCAAGAACCCCCGTGGAGACCTGTCAGGCTTCCACTCAGATAATAAGTATTTCCCAGTCACCAAGAAGAGAAGCTGGCCAGCTCTAGTTAGGCAGGAAACAAACATTTAAAGGGACAGCACCGTGGTTTTACTCTTGTGTGATTATCGTCTGTGATTGTTGTTCCATGCATGGCAAATGTTTAATTGTTCATTTTTAAGCGTGCCGCACTACACACACTGTAGGTTGAGGGTGATACTGTCATAGTATGTGTAGTAACGTGACATCAGTTTAGGCCCTGCATGGCTATGGTGTGTATCTCCTTACAGGGACCTGTAGGTGAGTGAGCGAACGAAGCGCAAAAGTGAACACTGTGAGCAATATCTGTACGTACTGTCTTTCACTGTCTGTTTGTCTCTACCTATCCTCCTACCTTCTGGGTGGACAGTGGACCTTGCATCCTGGTGCAAGGGCAAGTCTTCACCTGGTGCGCGAGTACCTATAGGTGAAAACTCGGGATCTGAGGCCAAAAGTGCCAGTGATGATCTTCACTTAAAACTCGAATCTATTCCTCGGTTCGGTAGGGCATGTCAGTCGATGTGAGGAAGGACATTTCTCACATCATCTCCTTCCTCCTAGGTCAGTGTTGGCTAACCTTGACACTCCAGCTGTTATGGAACTACATAAAAACAAACAAAAATGGCAGCTGCTCAATCAATCCAGCAGTACTAATCAGGTGCATGAAAGGGAGGGGTCACACTAAGTAGAAAAAGGAGGGGGATTTAACCCCCTATTGTACCTCAGCACACTGAATAATACCTGCAACAATATATGAAGACTATATGGTCATAGAAATTCAGAGATATTAGTTGCATGCATTTGCAAATACATGGGAGGCTGCTGGGCCACGTCACGGCTTCTCTGTTACCAGCAGTCCCTAACACTAAGGGGTTCACGTCCGGGGCGCAGTGCACCCCAAAGAACGTCCAGCCCAGGACCCCCCCAAGGCATCACACGAAAATGGAAAAAGAGTGACAGTGCAGTGTAAAGTATAGCTGTGTGTGAGTAATCATTAAGTGTGGAATGAGAGGTTAAAATATATGTGAAAAAATACATGAATAATAAACAAACATAAAAGGTGATGTGAGAAGCAACTATGTGTATTAAGTGGTGATGCCCTGAGGAGGCCCAGCCAGACCAGTCCCGGGGGCCCTACGCCCAAACGCTCACCCCAAATGTAAAATATGCCAATTATTACACATTATTACACATAGTTGCTTCTCACATCACCTTTTATGTTTGTTTATTATTCATGTATTTTTTCACATATATTTTAACCTCTCATTCCACACTTAATGATTACTCACACACAGCTATACTTTACACTGCACTGTCACTCTTTTTCCATTTTCGTGTGATGCCCTGGGGGGGTCCTGGGCTGGACGTTCTTTGGGGTGCACTGTGCCCCGGACGTGAACCCCTTAGTGTTAGGGACTGCTGGTAACAGAGAAGCCGTGACGTGGCCCAGCAGCCTCCCATGTATTTGCAAATGCATGCAACTAATATCTCAGAATTTCTATGACCATATAGTCTTCATATATTGTTGCAGGTATTATTCAGTGTGCTGAGGTACAATAGGGGGTTAAATCCCCCTCCTTTTTCTACTTAGTGTGACCCCTCCCTTTCATGCACCTGATTAGTACTGCTGGATTGATTGAGCAGCTGCCATTTTTGTTTGTTTGTTATGAGTTGCATGAAGGAGCCAGCATTAGTAGGGCATGCTGGTTCTAGTAGTGCTAGTTGGAGTTCCCAGGGGTGACTCCCAGGTAAGCTGGCTCTCAATTTGGATGCATTTATGTATGTGCCTTTATCATGAGGCCTTACATTTGACAAAATTATATATGTGCCTTTATCATGAGGCCTTATAATTGGCATATTTTACATTTGGGGTGAGCGTTTGGGCGTAGGGCCCCCGGGACTGGTCTGGCTGGGCCTCCTCAGGGCATCACCACTTAATACACATAGTTGCTTCTCACATCACCTTTTATGTTTGTTTATTATTCATGTATTTTTTCACATATATTTTAACCTCTCATTCCACACTTAATGATTACTCACACACAGCTATACTTTACACTGCACTGTCACTCTTTTTCCATTTTCGTGTGATGCCCTGGGGGGGTCCTGGGCTGGACGTTCTTTGGGGTGCACTGCGCCCCGGACGTGAACCCCTTAGTGTTAGGGACTGCTGGTAACAGAGAAGCCGTGACGTGGCCCAGCAGCCTCCCATGTATTTGCAAATGCATGCAACTAATATCTCTGAATTTCTATGACCATATAGTCTTCATATATTGTTGCAGGTATTATTCAGTGTGCTGAGGTACAATAGGGGGTTAATCCCCCTCCTTTTTCTACTTAATGGAACTACATAACCCAGCATGCACTGCTACAGTTTTGCTATTAGGGCATGCTAAAACTGTGGCAGGGCATGCTGGGATATATAGTTCCACAACAGCTGGAGTGTCAAGGTTAGCCAACACTGTCCTAGGTCATCGTGTCCGTCTGTTCAACATACAGCCTGAAGGTGAGAGGGTGCGACGCGAGGTACGATACGGGAGTACACCTGCACAGCAGCAGGCACTGCACTGCACCCCTCTTACACCTCCTCTGACGTTAGGAAGCCTCCATTCATTGTATGTGCCTCCTGCCAAGTTGCAGCACCAAGCTCTGGGCAGCCTCTTTCCCGGCTGTGGGCATTGCTATTACTGCTGATGCTGCTGACTCCATCTTACTGGTCTATGCCAGGGACAGTGCAGGACTTTTCCCTTAGATTCTCACCTCCCAAAAGGACTACAGAGCTGCACCTCCAGTCCTCACACCTGCAGCTGCGGATTATCGAAGGCTCCTGGTCTTGCTACTAGAAGCCTGTCCGAAGCCCTACCAGCTGTCTGCCTCTCTAGGATCTGCTGTGCCCTGCTGTTTGTGGGTGGGGAGTCCCACGATCTGTTTCCGGATCCTCATTTTTCCTGGCAGATTCCTGTGGCTGATCTCTGCAGCTGCTGGAACCTCTCCTGCTGCCTGTCTCCTGTAGCCTCAGAGCTGCCAGAGCCCTTGGATCACATGTTCACCAGCATGGAGGATCACTCTCATTGTGAGTACCCTCCTGACCCTGAGTACAGTCTGGGCAGGGCTCTCTCTGGAGTGCTGCAACCTACTCTGCCACAGCTCTGTAATTCTGCAGACTGTGCCTCTTGTAATATCATAATTCTTCCCCTATATAATAATCTGCTGTCAACCAGATTGTTCCCCCTTGATCTTTGTGAGTGACTTCTACACCCCTGTGCTCCAGTCATTGGGATGAGGTGTCCTTTTCTCATTCAGCCATGCTGCAAGATTGACTCTTGCAATCTACACCCATGAGACCTATTTGCTATATCCTGACAAGTTCAGAACCTACACAATCTTAGTGGCCAGCCCTACCAACCTCTGTTTTACATATACCTCTCTGGAGTCCACAAAGCCTCCTACAAAGGGACACATTTTCAACTCTTGCCCCCCCCAATCTGGTTCTCCACACTCGCTAGGCCTGCCCATGTGGTGCCTAAACAGTTGGGGATGCCCCCAGTGGTGGCCTCTACAACAGATGGTCCGCTTACAATCCACATGCTACATCAAATGCTCAAAACCTTCCATGCTGACCTCACTGCGGATCTCCAGTCTACTGTCCATCAGATCAGGGGCGAATTGGCTAGTTTGGAGGAACTGTACCAATCATCTAGAGAATAAAGTAGAGGTGGTCACCTCTCACAATTACCTCATCACAATTCAGTCATAGCAGAGCTTAATATGGTTAAAGATAAGCTCACTGGTCTGGAGGACAGATCTAGAAGGAACAACGTCAAAATCAAGGGGTATTCTGGTCTCCGTCACCAGTGATGCTTTTCATGACAATGCTATGAATATTTCCCTTGGTATCAGTACCTCCCCCCACCTAGACCGTGACGCCTCCCTGAGTATTAGCTGACTAACTCTGCAATAATCCAAGCCCTAAATGATACTTTCTCCCTATATGCCCAGACCAATGGTCCCCCCTACACCTCTACTTTCATCTACTGGCGCACCCTGAAGGTGGAGCATAGGGGTACCTCCATTCAGAAGGGAGCTCAAATTGAAGCTCTTGCTAATAAAATACAGGCTGACCTGGAGTCTACTCTCCAGTCATTTGAAAAGCAAAATAAATCATGTCCTTCTAGATCCCTGGGTAAGGAAATTCAGGAGGTGTGGGAGCAACTTCAGAAACTCATCAAGCTTCGTACGTGGTCAGCTTTTACACATCTCCGACATAAGTTTTACATAGCCGGGAACAAGTCTTCCAGGCTATTGGCTTGTGTGAGGACATCAGGCTCATAATAGAATTAAATACCTCCATGACCCATTTGGGGCCAAATGTCTTACCCCCTAGACATTGCCAACGTGTTCTTGACCTATGACACCCAGCTATACAACTTACGAGAGGACCAATCTATCCCTCAACTCTATCCCTCCTTTCTCAACAATCTACCCCATCATCTTTAGACCGGGAGAGCCGGGTGGCCTTGAATGAATGCTCCCTGGTCCCTAGAAGTAATCAACCAATTGCCCAAATGGAATACCACTGGACCGGATGGATATATTAACTCATTTTATTCTGTATTTAAAGAGACCCTAAGCCATACTCTATTACAGCTTTATAATGAAGTTTCTCAGTGCAGTCAATTTCCTACAGAGATGGTTGAGCCTGAAATTATAACCATACCAAAGCCAGCCAAGGGCCTTACTGACTGTAAAAATACTGACCCATAGAGCCCTCATTAACACTGAATTTAAGATATTTGCTAAATTGATTGCCAAACATATCAACACTTTACTGTCCCAGTTGATCCACCCTGACCAGATGGGGTTTGTACTGGAATTCCCATAGGTTTCTAGATTTGATTGACTCGGTATCAAGCTCACATACGGAACTTGTACTGCTTTCTCTCAACGTGTTTGATAGCTTATAGTGGGGGTATATGCAAGTACTTACTAAATTTGGATTTTGAGGCCCATCTTTGCCCTTTATGAAGGGCCTACAGTGAGAATTATCAGTGATGCTTTCATCTCTTCCTCTCTTGACATCTCAAATGGAACTAGGCACGGGTGCTCCCTTTTCCCTTTAATCTTTGTGTTAGCTATAGAACCCCTTGAACAATGATTACATCTGGCCTCTGAATTCCCAGGTAATTTGATTCATGATACCCACCATAAACTATGTCTTTTTGTGGACAATGTCCTATTGTTTGTACAACCCAGGAATCTTGCTGCCTGGTCTTCAAGTTATTTTAGTCCAATATAGTGTAACCTCTTATTGCAAACTCAACGCTACTAAAACTGAGGCTCTCCCCATTCACATTTATTTGTGTGTACTTTGGGACCTAAAGAGGTGCTATCCCTTTTCCTGGAAGAAGTCCTTGCTAATCTATTTGGGCATCAATGTACTCTCTTCTATTAAGAGCATTTTGCTGTTAATTACACCCGCTTTACTGCTCAGTTAACTAATCTGGCGAACGTATGGATGAACAATGAGGTCTCGTGGTTGGGTCACTTAGCAGCATTTAAAATGATGTTACTACCTAAGTTGATGTATTATTTTCATGCTGTCCCTTATTTAATTCCCTGTAAAGTTGTAGACTTGAATTTGGAGGCATGGTCCTCCCTAAACGACAAGGTGGTTTAGCTCTACCTGACATTGCCCGTTACCACAAGGATGCTCTCATTTCTCAACTGAGTGGTTGGTTTCTCCCCTCCCCCACTCAAAGCCCAGGAATGTGCTTTTGTCTCAGGTTTCTTCTTACAGATGTACTCTGGACTCCAAGACAGCTCAGAACAAAGTCTTGCCTACTTGTCACAGCTATCTCAGACTCCCTAAAAGTGTGGGATGCTAAAATTTTGACTCACTTTGATTTTGCCTTACCTACTGTACCAGAAACATTTCCCTTAAGGTTCTAGACTAAGTTCTTCCAAATTTCCTAATTAATAGATCTGTTTAGGCCTTTCGACCATGGCTGACATGGTTTCCCCTGCTAATGTACTCCCTTTCCTGTCTCACTCAGACATGCCAGATAAATTGCCTATTCACCTGCAGTGGAAACTGATCTTTCACAAACATTCACTCCAAAGCAATGGGAATCCATGCATCTCACCATCTATTCCATGTTAAAATGCACCAATCATACAGAAATACACATTAAATTGTTAAAGACTCTTTTTAACCACCTCTAAACTCCATAGGATGTGGCCCACATGTTCAAAACTCTGTTGGAGCCAATATAACCTAGTAGGCACCTAGCAGGGACCATCCTACAAATTTTTTGGGACTGCCCCATCTTACACTCTTTCTGGGGGGAGGTGTATACTCTCATTAAAGATGTTCTGAATCTCACTCTCCCCCCTGATCCATCTATGGCCCTACATCATTAGAATCACCTTGCAATACATACATTTGACATCTATGTCCTTGGTCAAATTCTAAGTTCAGTAAGAACAACTGTTGCCCAAAATTGGTAGTCTCCACATCCTCTCTCCATTGATAAGGTTATTTCAAAGGCACAATTCCACTTTGACATGGAAACTCTGGAGGCCCTGTACTCTACTGATCCCTCTTCAGCCATCATGAAGTGGTATCCATGGCATTTGTACATTACCAAAGATGTAGCGCCCCCCCATTGCCTCCAGATGTGAGATGTTCTCCTCCTCCTTTTGTTCTGAATGAATCTCCTGAGGCTAAGCCTGACATGAAATATATTGTTGATGTATTTCTACTGATACTTTATTTTGCCTGCATATCTCTGTGCATACTTTGTAAATTGTTTCATTCCTGTTTATCTAACATCTGGTATTGTCCTGTCAATCCCCTGCCCTTGTTCCTCTTTGTTCTGTACAGCACAATTTTGTATTACTCAAAAAAAAAATAATATTGGAAAAAAATATATAATTATACATGTTATTTTTGAAATATTTAGAAAGCAAGAGAGAGCATTCCTATATATTCTTGTTTTCATTTTTCAGTTGTTATTCCAATAATCCACTCGCTGGGAGGGTTTCTTTACATAGATCTGTATCTATCTATCTATCTATCTATCTACACGCACACATCAAAATGACCCTACTTAGAGCAATCATGAGTGAGATCTAAGGCTCATAATGAAGAGTCATAACAGGTACTTCAGAGGATGAAATTTAATTAAACATTTTTTTTAAAATGTTGTCACCAGGTGGCACTGTTGCAATACAAACAACTTGAATAATACTACAATTGTTCAATGTGTCCTCTATTGTGGTCAACAACAGTTTCTATTCAAAGAACAGCATTATCAATAGAAGAACATAACATGTTAGGTAGAATAGTCTGCACATGATGTCTAATGCTGTCTCTCAGATCTGACACCTGGTTCTCAAAAAACAACAACAACTAAAAGTCACATAGGGTTAGGTATAGTGATCATGGTGACCAAGATGTCTGAATGTAGCAGCTGATGACCTACTGGAGTAACTAATACTTTTTTCAATAAATAGTTAGCACATCCTCTGAAATACCTGTTGTTTAAATGTCTCTTCATTACAATCCTTAGAAGTCGCTCCAGCATAGTAGCTGTTAATCAGCTGAATTAAATTAGATAAACTGGAGAAGAAACCAATTTCTTCAAATCTTGAAATACAATCTTTTAGAAACTACTGTCTAAAAGAAAACATACAACATTTAGATATGGCTGTTGTTTGCCTTTCAGTAGGACTCTATTTTCACATTTTTAACTTACGGCGGGAGATTTACCAACCTATCAATGCCTAAGTGTAATTTTACAGGCTGTATTTGAAAAAATTACAGTTAGGAGCTGATCGGTAGGTACTTTTTCTCTTTCCACTTTGTCTCTCTCTCCAAAATTTGATATATCTCCTCACAGTATGTAAAGTATTGTTTTTACTAGGGATGCGCAGGCTCGGATAGGTTCCAGTTTGCACGTTGAGTTCGGATTTTTCCCTCCAAAAAAACGGAACTCAGAAAGAGGCTGAACGTCATCTTACATGGACGAACATCATCATTCCTGGACTTTTGTCAGGCATCAGCAAATGAATTGGCTTGGACAGGCGAACATGCATCTCTATGCTGGACTGCATTTCTTTGTAATCCTGGGAACATGCCCTTACTGTATTCTGTCTACCTTTACTTTAGTCCACCCCATCCATCTCTCTATCCTGCTTCTCCAAGCACAAGCAGGTATGTCAGATTCATGCAATCTCCATGGACAATTATGCATGCAGTGTGTGATATGCAGTATGTATTTTGCACTACACAAATTGGCATAGGTATAAATCTGCATCAGCCCCTATGTCACAATAAGAACACTTCTACAGGTGTTTGGAACAATACAAACATCACTGAACCATGACAAGTAAACATACTCAATACCATCATAGAGCCACCAGTGATCATCATAGTAAATATTAATACTTTAGGCTTGTTATGGTGTATATCACACATGTTGTCTTCCACATGTTGCAAGCATGGAAAAGGATCTCATCTCACCAGGGCCGGCGCTAGGGGTGTTCGACCAGTGCATTCGCACAGGGGTGCCACCCACAGAGGGTGCACCCCTCCCCAACATCCCGATTTCAGCGGGACAGTACTGTGCCGCTGTTCCACCCGTGGGCCAAAGTGGCCCGCGGGTGGTCAAATCGGGAAGTTGGGGATCCCCCCCCGCCGCAGCTGTGCGGTGGTGCCGGACCCCCAGGTGTGTGAATGGATGCAGCATGCGCATCATCCATTCACTGATGGGAGAGGGCTGGGGGAAGCCCAGCCAGTGACGGAGGGCTGGGCTTTACCCCCAGCCTGATGTTATTTGGAGGTGTGCCACGCCTCCTAATAATGTCACTTAGGGGGCGTGGCCTATGGTAATGAGGCCACGCCGCACAATGACAGGGCGCATCCTAACGGGCTGGCACAGGGTGCTCAGACCCCTGGAGCCGGCCCTGCATCTCACCATTCACTGGTTTTATACAGGATAATACTTCAACATGTTACTTCAGTGTCTGTGAGATTAATGATCCAGTCCACTGATTCAGACCTGCTCATCTGGTATTCCTTTGCTGTAGACCCAATATACAAGCATCATGGTAACCCCATATAGACCAAACTTTCATTTAACTCCTATATAATATAAAAATCATATATAACCTTATTGCCATGTACCCTTTAAATTTGGGATCATTAGGAGTTTAAATTATGATAAAACAAGTATGATTCTTGTGGTGGAGGAGTGGGGACTTTCTTGGAAAAGTAAGTCTTTAATAATATTATGTTTTCTAAATATATGTACTGTAGTACGGAACTGACATATACCATGGCCATGATTAAATTAGTGATACTGTAAATCACAAGTAACCTATGCTATGGAGGATGTGTCATGCAGTTGAGGTGATTAAAACATACTGATTTGCTGAGTAACAGGAGTCTGATCATGCTGGTCATCTAATATACTGATTATCCTTCCTTTTATATGAAGGTGGGAGTAAATTCTGTCTTCTCAATTATTTATTTTTAATTTTTTATCTACTTAAATCTTTAGCATACTGTAGTTTTCTAAGCAAGTATGTATGATTCAGTGGTGGAACTGAAACTACTATCAGTGCAGAGTTCTGTTTATGGGCAGTCCTTCAATGCATTCTCAGAATTTTGATGAATCTATTGATTGATTGGCAGCTTTTCATCTTAAAGCCAACTTGCCTTTCAATTTATTTACCTTGCAATGCAAGACATGCATGCTTAGAAGAGTAGACCGGGGAGAAACAGAACACAATATCCCACATTATGCTATGGGGAACAGCAATGCAGTGTTCTGCCCTTGGTGTAATCTTTATTTTATTTCTTTATATAATAACATGTATTTCTTCATATAATAAAATGCTGTAATGTATGTTTTGTTTACTGCTATAAGTGTGTTTTAAGCTTAATTAAGCTGAGGACTGGATAAGCATGAAGCAATATAAGTGGCCTAATTTTTTGTAATTGGTTAGAGGTTTGAAACCCGTTGCTAGGTAAATTAGTTGGTCGTTCGTATTGATTGGTCTAAGGAATTGGCCTATGAGAGGGGTTGGGGGCGTACACCTTGGAAGGGGCTATTTAAGGTAGGATTTAAATATGGTACAGCCTCTTTTCGGTTTGGAAGTCAGGCTGAGTAGTATCTGTGTCAGATTTCTGTTACCTCAGAAGTAGTTTCCCATATACTCTTTTATTCCCTGTCATATTTCAATTCCTACTGTTTATTTCATTTTATTGCTTTAAAACCTCATTTCTTTACTTCATTTGATTGTTCCCCCAATCCTCCTATTCTCTATTAACCTCCCCCTCCTTCTTTGTTGCCTTCCATCCCTACTGTCCAGTAGTTAACCCCCATAACACCCATTTATCAGACAATTTGCCTCACTTAGTGCCGCATAATAGCACGTAGAGAATGCCCAGGCCCAAAAGGTCAGCACCCCCCGGAGCGCCTGGCTCAGGCGGCCCGCCCGCTGGCATCCGCCGGTTACCGCCGCCCTAGCATGAGTGACGGTCTCACCTCCAGCTGGGGGAGTGGCATTCAGGCTCCTTCACTGCCTCAGACATGCGGCTTCACCCTCCCATGCGCCACCCGGCTCATGTTCCCCCTTCAGCTGGGGAGCGGGACAGAGGCGCTGCTCCCCCCCACCTGGTTGTTCCACGCGCGTTCCGGCTCCCAGCTGTTACTTACCTCCGGGGAGCGGGAAGGAGGCACCGCTTCTCGGCCTTTGGCGTCACCGCCCACTAATTCTGAGGCTCGGGGCTCCCTGCGCGCTCCCCCCGCGAGTAGCGGGACAGGGACGCCTGGAGATGATGCGGGCTTCAGTGACGCGAGCGCCGGGGACTGGGCATCCCCGGCTGTGTCATCAGTGGCCATAACTAGCCTGCTGGCTGATGGGGTCCCCGGGCCCTCGTGCAGGGGTCGCCACCCCCCCACGCCAGGAAAAAAAACTGGTAGCTCCCCTTTCTAGTAGGGCAGCCCCAATTTTATTGCAGCCAGCAGCTACCATTTTAGATGGGGCTGGGTTGCCCTCAGTTCACACAGCAAGCTCCAGGGGCCATTTTAAGAATGGCAGCAGCGCCACCTACTGTCCATACAGGTATCATGTATATTGTGAGCTCTCACAGCTCACTTTCAGCTTCTCTTAACATGTCAGCCCAGCCCCCTGCATTAGATGCGCACAGGGCCCCACCTGTCAGCACTTTTTACCCCTAGCATGCCGGGTTTGCAAGTTTCCCCAGCCACTAATACATGCCATCAGTATATGCACATGCCGGCGTATTCCCAACCCGCCCCATATTTCCCCGCAGTGGTTTCCTCCCCTGCTGTGGTTCAGTCCACATGGTCTTCCAGTGTGCAACAGAATATTGTGCCTCCCCCCAATCCTCTGGCATTAGCAGCACCATTCCAATTTAATACCCCGACGACACCACTTTTTACCTAGACTCCGTATTGGCAACCATCTTTAAACTTTGCACAGCAACCGCCAAGCCATACAATTACCCCTGGCAATCTGGATTGCAACGCCAGGTCTTTGGTTGCCTGGGTTTTCCCCGGCGCACACTGTCACAAGTCATAACCCTTTCCTTTCAGCGCCCCCTTCACCCCCACAATCACGGCCCCCATGTACCACCTTTACCACCAGTTCGCCCAGCAGCGAGTAGCGTGGAAACCCCCCCTCTTCCCCCCTGCACCAGCCGCAGAGCTCGTTATTCCCAGACAGTTAACAAGTTCTGTTTCAGCTTCTGAAGCTGTAGCTAGCACGTCAACGGTGCAGGTTGTGCTGGGGGAGTCGGTTCGGATGAAGAGACAAATGGCGGGTGAACAGGTGAGGTTGTCCGGAGAAGCATCTAGTTCGGTAACAGCAACCAAAGCGGACGCTGTGGAGATTCCGGGGCCATCTGGATCTGGTGAGCATGGTGTTTCTAATATGTCTTCTGTTAGTTCGACATCCGAATCTTCAACTAGCAGCAAATCTTCGGGTTTCCCCAAGCGCCCATGAAAATTGGCCAAATTAATTGCGCACAGGTTGGCTAAAAGAGATGCAAAGCAAAAAGACGCGCCTTCAGCAGAAGCACAGTCTGAGCCTGCGCTTTTCTCAGAAATGGTGCATTGCGCAAACACAGCAGTGACTAGGGAGTTAAGGAAAAGAATGAAGGAAAAGATAAAGAAGGGGAAGTACGTAGATGTATTTACTTTGACTGAAGAAATGAGGCAGGAGGTTGAGAAGGCTAAGAAGGCGTGCTGCATGGGAGAAAATGCTTTCCGTAGTTTTCACCACTGGCTGAGGGGTTTTTTGTATTTCTCAACTTCCTATTTAAATACAAGGCCCAATGAAAATCCCAAAATCTTCAAATACATATTTTTGGTTCACGAGATGTTCATGAAATCTAGGGGTTACGTATGGAGGGAATACAACGAAAAATTTTGTCGCAACCAAGACGAAAACCCAATCATGCCTTTAGGTTGTAAAGACGTGGAGGTTTGGTTGGAGGTCACACAACAGAGTAGGAATGTGCTTGAGGGTCAGGATAAAAAACATACCCCAGGTATCCAAAACAGGCACTGTGTATGGGCAGAAAGGTAAATGTTTCACGTACAATGATTCCAAATGTTACAGGGGCATGAATTATCACTTTCTACATTCCTGTAGAATTTGTGGAGCAGGTCATCCAGCCAAAGACTGTAAGTCACCAGCAGGGGGGGCCAGCCCAATAAGGTTACTGGTAGCGTAAGCAATAAATAAGGCTTCATCTCCAGTAATTCTGTCCGAATTGAATAAATGGCTATCATTGTACCCCAGGAGAGAAGATGCTAAATTTTTGGGTGATGGGTTTAGTTTAGGTTTCTGTTTGCCCATTATCAAGCCAGTTCAGGTTGTGGCGTGCAGGAATTTAAGGTCAGCAAGGGAACTGCTTCATGTGGTGAGACAAAGGGTGGAGGCGGAAATTAAATTGGGATGCATGTGTGGTCAATTGAGCCCATGCCCGGCTTGTGCATTTCTCCGTTAGGTGTGGTGCCCAAGAAAGTTCCAGGGAAGTTCCGCTTAATTCAGCATTTGTCTTACCCACATGGGTCCTCTGTTAATGACGTGATTCCTGAGGATTTTTGTAGAGTCCGGTATCAGTTGTTTGAGGATCCCCTCGACTTGATACGGGGTTTTGGACCTGGGCCATTCATGGTGAAATTGGACACTGAGTCCGCTTTTTGGTCTATTACCGCTTCATCCCGATTCCCTGAGGTTCATGGGTTTCAAGTTAGATGGGTTATTTTACTTAGATAGATGTTTACCCATGGGTTGTTCTGTCTCTTGCACTTATTTTGAGAAATTTAGTATGTTTCTGCATTGGTGTATCCAGGCAGGCACGGGCCATAATGGAATTGCACAATATTTAGATGATTTTCTCTTTATAGGCCCAAGAGACAGTAACGTATGTCAAGATCTTTTGTTTTTGGCCCATGCATTGTTTAAAGTTATGGGGGTCCCAACTGCTCAAGAAAAGACGGAGGGCCCTACGCCTTTCTTACTTGGGTATTGAAGTGGACACAGGAGTAGGTTGTTGCTGCATTCCTGCGGATAAAGGGCCTGATTCAGAGCCGGTCGCTATTTGCGGTCGTTCGTTCAAAAAAAAGGGGTGGCTATTCAAATGAACCGTTCGCTCTTTGCGGTCTGTTCACGCCTCTAGGTCTGAACGAGCAAACAAAACTTGCGGTCGTTTTTTGGGAAACTACGCCCCCTGGCCGCTCGCATCCTACGTCATGTCCGCTATTTATTAGGTTAATCGAGTACATCGACCAGGGTATGAGCTGCTCGCTATTCTTGTGGTTGGTTTTTGCTACCACAATTTTGCGAGCAGTTCGGGCTATAAAATAACCCAGTGACGTGGTCAATGACGCTGCTGTTTTAATTATGCACACCCATAAAAAGCCCGTTTTGACCTTTAAGCACGCCTGCGTTCTTAATTCCACTCCCCGTTTTCAAGCACCTTCCCGTTACCACCCACATACGCCTCATCTTGTCACTCAAAGTAGCAGGCATTCGCTATATAGCGAACAAACGATTTTTGGCCGCACTGACTGGTTCGCGCATGCGTATTATAAACCGTACGCATGCGCAGAAGTGCGAACATCGCTCGGAACGAGCGTACTGTCGCTTACGAGCGGATCTGAATCAGGCCCAAAGTCCAAAAGCTTTTGATCCAAATAGACAAGTGAGCAAGGATAGGGTGAAACTGTGTCAGGTTCAATCACTCCTTGGCTCCTTCAATTTTGCTTGTAGAGTGATTCCTATGGGGAAAGTTTTTTGCCGGAAGCTAAAGAGGGCAACTGCAGAGGTGGTCAAGCCGCACAACACTATAAGATTATCGAAGGAAATAAAGGAAGATTTAAGGGTGTGGTCTAAATTTTAATTTAACTTCAATTTGTAATTGATCTGGCCTTCAGGGCCAGTGTCAAATTTGTTCATTCAGTTGTTTACTGATGCGCCTGGCTCTTATGGTTTTGGTGCTTTTTTTCAAGGGGAATGGTGTGCTGCTCCCTGGCCCTCATCTTGGGTTTCCCGCGGTTTTACAGCTAACTTGCTTTTGATGGAATTGTTTCCAATAATTGTGGCCGTCAACCTGTGGGCCAAAAAATTGTCGAATCAGAGCACTGTCTTTCGGTGAGATAATTTGGGAGTGGTTCACGTGGTTAACAACCAACGTTCCTCTTCACCACAGGCCCTGCAGCTTTTAAGACACCTCGTTTTGAAGTGTTTAGAGTTTAATATCAACTTTATAGCAAAACATGTGCCAGGGGTTGATAACAAGATAGCAGACGCTTTGTCTCGTTTCAACTATAATAAGTTTCACTTTTTGGTGCCGGAAGCGGAACCCTCTGGATTAACGTGTCCTCCTTATGTCTGGCAGATTATCAATCAGGCATAGCGGATTTGGCAAGGAAATCCTTGGCGCCATCTACATTGCGAGCCTATTCATCAGCCTGGCACGAGTGGGAGGCATATCAGGTTAAGTATCAACAGGAGGGTAAGTCAGAAGAGGAATGTCTGCTAGCATTCGTTTGGGGTCACTATAGAGGGGGAAGGTCCAAAACTTCCATGGCTTCTGCTTTGGCCGGGATTTCGTTCTTTGCTAAAATTAATAAAGTTCACGATCCCACTAGGTCATTTGTACTATCTAAGGCACTGAAGGGATGGGCCAAAGAGAAGACGCCCCCGGCTGACTCTCGTAGGCCCATTGATTTGGGGTTGTTGCAAGACCTGCTTGCCATCCTGAAATTGGTGGCAGATTCAGAATATGAGGCAGTTCTGTTTCAATTGGCTTTTTCCTTTGCTTTTTTCGGGGCCTTTAAAATTAGCGAATTAGTGGCTTCAAATAAGCGATCAAGGGACACAGGTTTGTTAGTTAAAAATGTTGTGTTGAAGGGAGAGGCGGTACTTTGTAAGATCCCTCGCTCAAAAACAGATCAGATGGGCAGGGGTAAGTGGTTGTCTTTAAATGTAGTAGCTGAGATTTGCCCCTTGCGCTTAGCTAGGCATTACTTGCAGTTGCGCCCGGCAGGAGGTGGGCAATTTTTATTGCATGCAGACTCCCTACCTCTTACTAAATTTCAATTTGCGTCAGTTTTCAAGCACTGTCTGGTTAAGTTGGGACTGAAGAGCGAGGATTACGGCACCCACTCTTTTCGCATTGGAGTGGCTACTTGCACAGCAGCCAGCGGTTGGCCAGCTTCAGCGATACAGGAGATGGGCTGTTGGAAGTCTTTTGTTTTTAAGTCTTATGTACGTTGTGATAGGGTTTGATGTTGCGCTAATCCCAAAAACGCTGCTTACCCATCAGTTTTTGAATGGCTAGCATTCAAAAACTGGGAGTGTGAAGGGATATTTAATTTTCCTCCGAGGGGGCCTAATTTACAATTGGCTGAATATCAAGGTCCAAGGGAGCAGCTGCGATCACAATAGCGATCCGTACTGAATCAGGAATATAGTACATATAAGTCTTACACATATTATATAACGAATAGCTTAACACAATAGGGAAAATAGCATACCATTAAAAAATGTGGAAAAGGTTTTCGCTGAATAGAAATACTTCAGCTGTTCCTAATTTATTCTGTAGAGATAATCTACTTAAATTTGAATAATACTGTGGTTTTTCAAGACACAATGAATCTCTCCTTAGGTGTTGAAATATTATGACTACAAATGCTGCAGATGCGTATAGATTATATTATGTTAGAAAAGGGCACAGATAGACTATTCATATGTATTTTAAAAGTAGTATATTAATTTAGAATATTTTGACTTACCTTTTTACTTTTTAATGTAATATCATAATTTGCACAATGAAATCCCACTATGGGCTGAATCTGAGTTGAGAGCTTAGGAAAAAAACAAGTAACTTTACAAACCATGTTGCAATGCAAGGGGTGCAAATACATTAATGCCTCTTCATGCAAGGCATCAGTGGTGCAACTAGGGTAATTGGAGCCCAGGGCAAATTAAGAAATGGAGACCCCAGCCCCAAGTAGGTGCGCGCACCATAGGTGTGCGGCAAAAAAGTGGGTGTGCTCACATGCCACAAGGGGCGTGGTCACTGGAAAATGGGGGCGTGTCAACATGACTGCACGTGAATGCGCAGCAACTCGAGTTACTGTGTAATGTGAAAGGCGGAGGTGAAATAAGCCAGCATTTCAACCTAGGCCACGAGAAGATTTGAACACGCATTCAACCCTGCTCGTGATACAGTGTGAACAGTTGAACATGTGATGCGACCCAGGTCCCGTTCACTACATAGGAAGAGCCAACTTTTGGAGATTATCTCATCTCCAAGCGCCGGCTCATCACATGATGCCGATGACGACATCAACCTAGCATTAGTGCCTGGTCGGACCGCCTGTCTATATGGGGTCTCAGCCACGTCGAATTTGGGATGGGCGCACGAACAAAATCTTGGTTGCATCCTGGCATTCAGATGGAAAAGCAGTATGATAAGGGATGATCCCACACAAGATTAGATATATAGAAAAACGGTATAAAGTAAACCAATTTGTCAATTAAATGGCTGATACTCAATGTAAAACGTATAGTGTAGTTGGTGGTGCTCTTTGGAATAAAGTTTACAATACTAACAAGTGCAAAGCATTTACTTAGTTCTACTGGAATGTCCAGCAATACTAGTTAGACAAAAATAACAGTCAGTACAGTGGTCCTTAGGATCACGTCATACCATTGGGACAGCAAATAGTATCATACGGATATTTCCTTTCAACCATTCTGTCAGGTTATTTGTGCAGATTATGCAAGAAATATGGCGTGCCCAGATTGTATCTAAGATCTGGGGTGGGGGAAGAGGGATATGAAAATCACCACACAGATCCACAGATGTCGGTTGGAATGTATAATATAATAAGCTATATCCACCTAAACTGTATTGTGTGGTAATGAAACATCACTGTGGCTGGTGGTGGTGGCGCTACTCAGAGTAAATGCAAGTAGACAAAAAAGTGGAGAGTATATCAGTTCTGTGAGAACTTCAACCCAAAGAGGAGTGCACTCTCATAGCTAAATGTCAATCAAAATATCTTAAAACATAACCTTTTTATTAATTTTTGCAAGGAAAAAATATTAAAATGGACTTACACAGATTGTTATCTTGGTTGTGGTTACCCAGATGAGGGAAAGGCGAGATACGAAATTATAACAATAAACAATACAACATTAAACATGTATAATAATTAGGGGTGAGCGGGTTCGGATTTCTGAAATCCGAACCCCCCCGATCCGAGTCCGATCCGAGTCAGGCTCGAGTTTTCCCGCCTGACTCGGATCTGAAATCGAGGCAAAACGTCATCATCCCGCTGTCGGATCTCGCGGGTTTTGGATTCTATAAAAGGTACACGCGTCGCCGCTATTTTCTCACTTGGCTGTGGACAGTGAAGAGGGAGGGTGGGAGTTAGGGCTGGCTGGGCTGTATAGTGTAGTGTAGTGTAGTGTTGTGCTGTGTTGTGCTGTGCTGCGCTGTGCTGCTGTTGTCCATAGGGGCTGTGTCCACTCCTCCAAAGTAAATAGGGGCTGGCTGTTTTGTGCTGTGCTGCTGTTGTCCATAGGGGCTGTGTCCATTGCTCCAAAGTCCATAGGGGCTGGCTGGGCTGTGTTGTGCAGTTTGTTGTCCATAGGGGCTGGCTGGGCTCTGTTGTGCAGTCAGTTGTCAATAGGGACTGTGTCTACTCCAAAGTCTATAGGGGCTGGCTGGGCTGTGTTGTGCAGTGTCTCAAAGGCTGTAGTCCTAAAGGGGTGCTGTAGTGTTGTCCAGGGGGTGACCTGTCCATCAGGGGTGCTCCCCCCAAGTGCAAAAAAAACCCATAGTGGATGCCAAAAAAATATGATAAAATATTTTCTCTTTGTGAATTGAGTGCGCAGTAGCCGCACGTGCATCAGCGTGCGCCTGTCATAAATCAAGGGCCAGCTGGCTCGTCTGTTAAAGGGTGGTGTAACCCATAGTGCATGGCAAAAAAATTGAATAAAATATTTTCTGTCTTTGTGAATTGAGTGCGCAGTAGCCGCACGTGCATCAGCGTGCGCCTGTCATAAATCAAGGGCCGGCTGGCTCATCTGTTAAAGGGTGGTGTAACCCATAGTGCACGCCAAAAAAATATAATAAAATATTTTCTGTCTTTGTGAATTGAGTGCGCAGTAGCCGCACGTGCATCAGCGTGTGCCTGTCATAAATCAAGGGCCGGCTGGCTCGTCTGTTAAAGGGTGGTGTAACCCCCAATGTGCGCTCCACAAAAAATAAACAATTCTTTTTTTTCTGTGTTTGTTTGCGAAATGTATGCGCAGTAGCTGCACGTGCATCAACAAAGGAGCAGCGCCAAGCATGCGCCTGTGTCCAATAAGTGCTCCAAAAAATAAAAAACTAATTTTTTTCTGTGTTTGTGACTTGTGTGCACTGTAGCCGCACGTGCATCAACAAAGTAGCAGCGCCAAGCGTGCGACCGTGTCATAAGTCAAGGGCCGGTTTGGACATCCGGTCCGGACTGAATGACGTGCCAACAATTTCTGACATGTCTACTGTCACTGCATATGATACTGTCACCATTGACAGAATGGTGGAGGATTACATCGTGACAGCATCCAAGTAGGCATGTCAGACAGTCCATACATGTACTGGCTGGAAAAAGAGGCAATTTGGAGGCCCCTGTACAAACTGGCTCTATTTTACCTGAGTTGCCCCCCCTCCAGTGTGTACTCCGAAAGAGTGTTTAGTGCAACCGGGAACCTTGTCAGCGAAAGGCGTATGAGGTTGCTTCCACAAAATGTGGAGAAGATGATGTTCATAAAAATGAATTATCAACTCTTCCAGGGAGACCAGCCTCCAGAACTTACAGAGGGACCTGTGGTGGTGGATTCCAGCGGGGACAAATGAATACTCTGTGAGGATGAAGATGTACACAACACTGAAGAGGGTGAAGAATCGGTGGATGAGGAGGATGAGGACGACATCTTGCCTCCGTAGAGCCAGTTTGTGCAGGGACAGATTAATTGCCAGTTTGTTTTGTGGGGGCCCAAACGAACCAATCATTTCAGCCACAGTCGTGTGGCAGACCCTGGTGCTGAAATGATTGGTTTGCTAAAGTGTTCATGTCCTGTTTGGGAAGGCCCATTGACAATTCCATCTTGCGCCTCTTTTTTTTCTTTGCATTATGTACTGTTTGGGGCCTAGTTTTTCAAACTGCCATCCTGTCTGCCACTGCAGTGTCACTCCTAGATGGGCCACGTGTTTGTGCCGCCCACTTGTGTTGCTTAGCATAGTCATCCAGCTACCTCGGTGCAACCTTTTGGACTAAAATCAATATTGTGAGGTGTGAGGTGTTCAGAATACACTGGAAATGAGTGGAAATTAATGTTATTGAGGTTAATAATAGCATAGGAGCAGAAAAACCAACAAATTCTGTGATTTTAGCTGTTTTTATGCTTTTTAAAAAAAAAATACAGATCCAAAACACAAAACCCAGAACCCAAAACACGGAAGGGTGGTTTTGGCAAAACCAATCCAGATCCAAAACACGAAGAAAGATCCAGATCCAAAACCAAAACACGAAAAGTGGCCGGTGCACACCCCTAATAATAATCATAAAAACACCAGGTCAGAATGTTGCCGAGTATATTCAATAGATACGTGGAGTGACAACCTAGAGTATTAGCACCCAGCAAGATAAGGTTCAGACAGTGAATAATGAAGAGAGGAATAAAGGGATGTAAGATACTGCGGCTAGGACTTTCATTTTACAGGTATTCCCCTGTATAGATGAAAGGATGGAGAGAGCAATCATCACCTGCTTGGTTTGTTTGAAATGGCCAATGGGAAATAAATGGATGGAGTGCAGCATGAAATGATTAAAGTGTACAGGGCCACCAACTGATACATCAATGATAAAGCAAAAATATATTATCAAATACCTGTAAAACTAAAGCTTTTGCATAAGATTGGCTTACTTCTACTCCCATTTATGTTTGTAATGAGTGTGTCTGAGTGAGAAAATAGTTTTTGATTAAATATCCAATAGAGGTGTCTTGAAAGGAGCAAATATCAAAAAAGAAATATAAAATATTATAAAAGAATGAGAAGGAAAGGGCGATACCACCAAGAGTTAATTCATATAGACCAAAAGTGTATAGTCTAGTGCTAATGTAATAATAATAATAATAATAATAATAATAATACTGTACATTTATATGTATATTAATACTTGAAAAGTCATTCAATAAATAAACTCAGATAATGTAACGTTCACGTATCATATATCAAACTTCCTACAGAGTGGAGAAGTGGAAATAGCAACCAATCAGCTTCTAGCTAGCATTTATCAAATACATTCTATAAAATGATAGTTAGAAGCTAATTAGTTGCTATGGGCAACTTCTCCACTCTTTTTTGTAGATACTTTATCTTGTAATTTTGCTATGTAGGATTCTTAAGATTTAGGGGTTAATCCAATTAGGTGTGAATTGCGATGTGCGAGTTGCAATTTTCTCTTCGAATTTGCATGGCAAATTAATTTTGCAATCTAATTAGCAATTCGCACTGAATCAGTTAGACTGAATTCATATTTATTCATTCGCACCTCCCTGAGAGTGAGAGATGGAAAGAAAAACTTTTATTTTAATGTTAAAATGTTGGTACAGTGTGCTGAACTCCTTACACACACCCCTAATGACTAATTAGGCAATTGGAAGTTTCCAATAAGAACAATTAGTCTAACAATTACATGTAATTTTTTGTAGTAAAAAAAAATTGTCCTCAAATTACCCCAAAATAAACTTTTTCATTAGTTTAGGCACCCCAAATTTAAATTACAATATTTTTTTTATTGAAAAATTATTTATTTTTGGCATTTTTTTTTTAATTTTTCAAGGGGCCCTCAAAGTACCCCAAAATCATCTTTTTCCCTACTTTTTTTTGCATTTTTCGTTTAATTTGTTTGAGATGAAATGAAAAAAGGTTTTATCATTTTCTTGCATTTAAAAAAAAACACAAATCAGCCATTTGACACTATTTGAAAACCTACAGTGCCCACAAAAAGCCTTCTATACGGTCCTGCTAATGAAATTTTCCATTTTGGTGGGTCCAGGATGGTCTCCCCACTTTTTCATGCACTTCTCTCAAATCTCATTTGGCAGTCAATTCGCACCCCTCCACTGCGAGTAGTGCGAATAGGCATTTTTTATTGGATTGGAGAATTCTGCACTTCGATGCGAGATCTGCGAGTTTCAAGAAACAAACTCGCTACTGGCAATTCGCACCTAAATGGATTGACCCCTTAGACTGTTTGTTTATGATCTGGTATATTGTATTAATTAGGATATGATAACCTGTTTTTTTTAATGAATTTCTTTATCTTCTAACTGTATTTTATCATGCTATTTATTAACTAAGTACTGATCTCAATTTTTATTAGTTCAAACTCACAGCTGTTAATCTTTAAAGTAGCATCACCAAGTAAAGGTCCTATAAAAAAACCTCACATATCTCATTTACCCTCAAATCCCGACAGCGGAAGCCCGGCAGAGGTGAAGATCCCAACTGCGCTAAAAGGTAAGCATAAATTAACCTAACCCCCCCTAACCCTAACCCCCCCAAGTGCCTAACCTCCATCTAAATGCCTAAACCTAACCCCCCTTCCCCGCTGCCTAAACCTAAGTCTCCCTGGGGGGTGCCTAACCCTAAGTTCACCCCGGGAGCCCCTAACCTAACCCTCTCCCCCCGCGGCTGTCCGGACAAGCGATATTGGCTCAAATCACATCTACATTCAATGCAGGAGGTACTAGACACATATCCAGCAAGTCAGTGCAGCATTCTTTAGCTTCCATGGGTATAAAAAACCTACTAGAGTGCCCCTGTTAACACTATAGACAATAGACTCAGTGCCTCGCCTGGGCTTGTGACATCACTAATTGGACCCAGGAGGACTGGCAACATATGTCATGGTCTGAGTCAAGGTTCTAGTTGTTTTGGGCTAATGGTAGGGTTTGGGTGTGGTGCAGACCCCAGGAAGCCATGAACCCCAGTTGTCAACAGGGCACCGTGCAGCCTGGTGGTGGTTCCATAATGGTGTGGGGTGCGTTCATGTGGCATGGGTTAAGTCCGCTGGTCTGCCTGAACATGTCATTGACCGGTAACTGCTATGTTGCATTGCTTGATGATCATTTGCAGCCCTTCATGGACTTCATGGTGTGGCCACTATGTTTGTCCGACATGAACTCAATCAAGTATTTGTGGGACATGGTGGAGAGGTCCATTCGCACCAAAGATCCTGCATCCACAAATATCGATGCCACATTGAATTGCTGCACTTCGCCAGAATAGAGAAGATTTACACCATACTAGGCATCCTTACCATGAATGTGAAAAGACCATAAGGAACAAGCAGCCATATGCATTTCAGCCAATATTTACTGTATCTATGTACACAGATATTGTAAATGATGGAATAAAATTAATGCTTATTGTATTCGGGGCATATGGAGAAGATTGAGTCAAATGCAAAGTGGATGTAGTCACTGGAAGCCAGATTTACTACCTTATGCTAATATGAGAATCCGTAAGGCTAATGTTGGAGTTCATGCATCTGCAAGGGGAAAACCATAAATACATATAGGGGATTTCCTCTTACTGATTAGTTTCCGGCATACACCAATTCTGAAAGTAATTACATTGAATGAAAAAAATTTATACAGCACTACAGTAAAGGTAAAATACAGGTAGCATTACTGTAATGTGATGAAGCAATATTATACCTCTATATTAGTTGTGTTATGGCAATAAATATAGGCACATTGTAGTATCTCATAGAGACCCAGATTTATCAACAAGTGATATTCTTGTTATCACTTGTTTACATTTTTCAAACACATGACAGTTAGGAGCTGATTGGTTGGAGTACCATTTATGATTAGTAATGAGTGATAACAAGAATGTATCATATGCTTGTTGTAAAGACTCTTGATAATGGTAAAGAAAAAATATATAGTATGAATAAGTCCCTCCAATATTGTATCCCAGTGACAGTACCAGTACCTAGAATTCCCCTTTCCTTTCCATTAGTTTACTGTATATTTTGTAATCTGTATACACAAAAAGAGTGAAAGAATGCCAGAAAATTAGGTGGTGTATTAATAGTCTATGCATATCAAAATCTACTTTGCTAATGTAGGTATAGGTATAGCATCCACCATGTCTAAAGGCTCTAAGTAGACCACTTTTCCTATTTCAGCTGATCTACAAATTCAAAAACGAATGTGACTAATTTGTCCAAATATCAACTAAGTAGCACCAATATTAGACACCCTGATCTGATATGAACTATCAGAGGAAGAACACAAGCATGCAATCCTCTGAAGGTAGTGATGGTGGTTGCTGGGAATGAGTTACAAAATGCTGCAAAATATACTACTAGAAAAAAAGCACTGTGGGCCTCATTCAGAGGCGGTCGTAGGATGCAAGCGGTCGCTCAGAAACAGGGCGGCCGCTTGCAGCCTGAACGGCCGCCTCCATGTCGGTCGTTAGGCTGTGGGTTAACACCCACAGCTCTAACGACCGCTAAGGGAGATGGTCGCGATGGTTAAGACCATCGCAACCATCGGGGCTTATGACGAGACCCTAGGGTAGGGTCTCGTCAACCTTAAGCCCCAGGGAGCTTCCTACTCTGTTTGAGCAGGAAGCTCCCCACTGACATCACTGATAATGTCAGTGGGGACGCCCACAAAACGGTAAGCGTTCCGAAAGGAACGCCTCCGTTTGGCCGGGCACGCCCCCTGCCAGCCCAGCAAACGGAGCGAGCTGTCAATCAACATCGACAGCTCTCTCCGTCTGCTTCGAGCCCGCAAACGACGGGTGATCCGTCGTTAGCGGAGGCTCACGCATGCGCACGATGGAGCAGTCTCCGTCGTGCGCATGCCCTGTGGACCAACATCGAGTGGTTGCGAGCGCTCAACGCTCGCGACCGACTCTGAATAAGGTCCTGTGTCTCATTCTGTCCCTCTGCGCTGTGGCTACTGTGCTAATAAGCAAGCTAGGGAGAGAGGTATTAAATGAATAAGTCTGGAAGTTCACAGGTTTCTCTTTCAAAGTTCAGCACAGGGAGATGATTTTAACTGGTTGGTGAGTAGAGGGAAGTTTTGGAAACCTGGGGGTAAATTTTCTAGGATGGGAGTTCTATTAAGAAGGGATGTTGCTCATAGCAACCAATGAGATTCTAGGTATTATCTTCTAGAAGGTGCTAGATAAATGAGAAGTAGAATCTGATTGGTTGCTATGGGCAACATCACTTCTTAATATTCGTAAATTTACCCCTTGCAGTGTAATTAATCAGCACCAATGTTGGTGCGGTACTTACCTACCATTTCAGAAGGTCCAGCGGACTTCTGAATCATGAAAGGCCATTGTCAGATGGTAAAACTGCACCTGCCATAGGGCTGCTGCAAATTTTGATGGTATGAATAATAATGGCATATAAGGACTCACCAATCTGTGTTACTGTGTATATGGATGCTGCAAGTGGTCATCTCAGACCTTGCACACTCGGTTGCAAGAATGTACACAAGGGAAGGAAAATGTAGCTGCATTTGCATAGAGTCGCAGACAGGTGACCGACCATAGACACAGCATTCACTATGTTGAAATTCATTATGTTGACATGAGCATGTCGACATGGTTGCAATTTCGACGTTGAACATGTCAACTGATGTTATGTCAACATTTTTTAAAATGTGTACTTACTCTTTTTCCTATAATTCTGCCTCTAGTGCTAATGCTGACCCTAACGCTAACTCTAGCCCTAACGGTAATCCCAATCCTAGCATCAAAGTCAATATTATGACAATGTCGACATTTCCCATGTCAACATTCTGCCAATGTTGACTTTTTCCAGGTGTCCACATTCTGCTGTCGACATTGTGAATTTCAGCATTTTGGCTACAGACATTTTGACTGCATGCCATTTGGGTTATTAGGGTTACGAACACAGCAAGATAGCAACTTGCATCAGTATTATTTAAACCAAATAGCAAACTGGGTAGTATGGTACTGTAGGTGAAAATGAATGTAGACGATGTATGATCGTGCATCTTAGCAATGGTAATAACTATTGAATAGCATGGGTAAGAATAAGATAGAGAAGAATTTAAGAATACTCAATGACAGAATACAGACAACGGGCCTGATTCAGCATGGGTCGCAATTGCAACAGTGCATGCAGTCGGCCGATTGTTGCGTACTGCGCATGTGTTTCCATCGCAATGCACGTGCGCGACGGCAGCATTGCGATTGCATTGCAATCACACAGACCATGGAAATCCATCGCAGAGTGATCGACAGGTAGTCAGCGTTTGGGGGTGGTGACGGGGTTTGTCGGAAAAATGCAGGTGTTCCAGCCTGTTTGAATGCTGTTGCATAATTTAGCCACTGTGACGGTATATGCAGCTTGAGGACTTACTGCGTGCGACAAGGTTAGTAATTTCTGAGTAAGGTCAGGGCTGCTGTAATTCTGTGTGAGGGGCAGATGTTACTCAATATTACCAATGTATACGCAGGACTGCAAAGTATTACGGATGTGAGATATCCGTAGTGGGCGGTAGTGGGGATCTCTATATTGGCAGTGCGATGGCATTGCAATAGCCGTCATTAGCATATTTCCGCAGTAAATCTGCGTGAGTAATCGCAGTCACTATCGCAATCCGTGCTGAATCAGGTCCAATGTCGGGCAGCAAAGGAAAATCAAATCTTTGAATGTCATCTTTGGGTTCAGGAAATATATATTCTAAATAGGCAACTGCAGCAATGTTGGTTTTGGTTTTGTTTTGCCTGGATCAATTTACTGTAGGTGTCTTGTACTGCTCTCAATTTAACTATTTCTTTCTGCTTTCAGTTACTATTTTGTTCTTTTTTTATTTGGAATTTAAAAACAAGGGAGGTCATTCAGACCCACTCGCAAGCGGCAGTACGCTCGCAAGTGGGTCGATGTTCCCCACTGCGCATGCGCACGACGGAGGGAGCTCCGTCGTGCGCATGCGCGAGACCCGGACTGCGACAGCCAAGCTGTCGCTCTGAGTCTCGCACCAAAGGGGGCGTGCTGTCGATGTTGATTGACAGCACGCCCCCTTTGGTGGGCGTGCCGGGGGCGTGCCTGCCAGTCGGAGGCGTTCCCATGGGAACGCCTACCGTCTGAAGCCGGCCCCACTGACATCACTAGTGATGTCAGTGGGAGTGATTTTGGCTCTGATAGAGCCAAAATCACTCCAGGGCTTGTGGCAGGGAGACCCTACTGCAGGGTCTCCGTCGCAAGTCCGATGGTCGCGATGGTCAAGACCATCGCAACCATCTTTTTGGACGCTCGTATATGCTGTGGGTGGTGACCCACAGCTATACGAGCGTCCAGGAGGACGCTCCATTTTAATGGAGGAGGACAGTGATTCAGAGCGAGCGCTCTGGTCAGAGCGTCCGGCTCTGAATCAGCCCAAAGTACATAAACAAATTGAAACTCAACATAATCATGGATGACCACATGATTCTTAATTATACAATTTGACGGCAGATAAGAACCACTTATGAATGATATTAAATACCTCTTCCATGCTGATTTGCATATAATTTAAATAACAAGATATGTTCTATTGTATAACTAACTAAACATGTCACTCAATACCAATCCAACACATTTCATTTGAAACATTTTACTAGTCTAATCAGCTATCATGACATGAAAGACAGAAAGACATGAAAAAGAGAAATGAAAGACAAAGGTGTAAATTGACTCAAATAGGATAGAATTATAGATATGGAAATAACTGTGATATGAGTACAGTATTTTATATATTTTATCACTATACAGTTTGTCATTGCATTTTCTAGGCTGCTACATGTATTTGAAATTGCATATGTTATGTATCCAAAACACATCTTACACATACATATATACATCAGAAACACAAACATACATATTGATTTCATGGATTGCCTGTGCTGTGAGATAATGTTAACTGACAAGGAGCATACATTTATTCTGGATATCTGCTAGGTACAAATAAACAAGTACTGTCAGGTTGTAGGTTTACTTTTATTGTAAATATAATGCATATCCTACTCCAGTTCTCTCCTCCTGCTGTTTTATGCTACATCTTCAAAACATTGTAACATGATGGGTAACTGTACTGTATAATCAAAAGGCAACACAGTAGGGACAAAGTAAATATGTCTGAGTGTATTGGTTAGTCAAGCATATAATTGTGCAAGTATATTTTAAACAGCTGATCACTGTGGGGGATGGGGCTATCACTTATTGCCACTATGCTGCAAATTGTGGTTCCATGAAGAGGAGTTAGGGCCAAGATGATCATGCCCCTGTGATGCCCATTTCACTAGAAAGTGGGCAGGATCTGGGAGGTGGCCTAGCCTTTGAGGAGTCCTTGGAACTCCCCAGACATTTACGAGTCCCATAGACTTTACAGTACATATGCTTTGCATAGTGATATAGTGCAAAGAATACTTAGTTGCCACACTTAGGGCCTGATTCAGAGGTGTACGCAGTGTCGATGCCGCATACAGTGACCAAGTCTGTGTATGCATATGAGTCACACTGCACGTGCATTCTGATGGTTACCGACAGGAGACGCGGAACAAATTTGGACGAAAGAGCAGTGAATTTCAGTGGGCACTCCTGGGAGGTAGCAGAGGGGTGGTTAGGCAGACACGGGCATGCAGGCATGTTGTTGAGATCTAAAGATGCAGTAATGCTGACACAGGACGCCATGTTCAGATGGAGAAAGATGCGATAGATGGTGCAGCGATGGAGCATCTTAAGATGCACTAAGACAGATTAGCACTGCTGCACGTAGGCATCTCAGTATGAACAGAATTGGTCACAGCATTAACAAAAAGATGCAGATATGGCTGCAGCAAAAGACGCAGCTGGGGCTGCATATTTGTTCACTTCTGAATCAGGCCTTAAGTGCTGTGCAACCAACAAAAACACTGTGTCTTGCTCCATCCAAGAGGCAAGTGTTGTCCCACCCATGGGTGTATCTAGTAAAGTAGAGCTTGCACATATTTTTCCTAGGATAGTTCCTCTTTTTCCACTATAAACATTTTTTGATGCCATCAATTACCATGACAAGATGGGATAGCTTCCTATAACAGATTTAAGGGAACATTTATCAAACCTTGCAGAAAGATACAGTAAAGTGGAGAGAGATAAAGTACCAACCAATCAGCTTGTAACTGTAAACACAGCTGTAAAATGACAGTTAGGAGCTGACTGATTGGTAATTTTAGCTCTCTCCACTTTATCTTTTTCCAAGGTTTGATAATTCTCCTCTAAATATTTTGAGACTTGTATTACTTTATAGGTGGTGGACGTTATGGTTTCTGTAAACATGTCATAAATCTGTACAATTTGATCAAATATCAGAATTAGACAATAATGATTTGATCATCTCTAATTTAAACTGGCAAAAGTTATAAGTAGTAGGGATAAATATATAGGTTCTATTGTTTCAATATTTTTATTAACGCCCTAGAAGAAAGTAAGCTGTGCACATTTGACACTAAATGATTTAGGGCTAGTCACATAAAATAATGGCAAGTTGTACCAGGAAGATTTGCTGCATTCAGCTATTCACCAGCAAAGCCAAACATGAATCCTTGCTGGAGTCAGGGGTGAATCTAAGCTTTCTATCAACCAGGGCAAAGATCTAGAAGTCCCCCTTGACTTGATTGGATACAACAGTCCACATTGTAAAGACTGAAATGTATGTAGAGTGAGGGGAAGCAGATCCAGCATCAAAAATGTGCCTTTACTGCCTGTGACAATTAAGAGGAACTGGAGGGTGTGTACATGCCCACTATGATGCAATCACACCCCACTGCATTATGTAGGCAACCCCGTGTGGTGCCTATTTTTACTTTTTTCTCCCTCTCACTTCAAAAATTGGCCTTGCCACTGATGACAAGTATTATATTTATATTATACAATGTCATTGTATATTAATCTGGCTTTTTGTATGAAGTAGCGCCATTTGTAAGCTGTTGCTTCCCGGCAAGTTGCAGGTGAAAATTTAAAATGGCACCCGCAGTCAGTGTAAACCTGTTTCAGACTTGCAGCATCATGCAGTAGGGATGGCCACTCTTATCATTTAGGCTTCTGATGGGGACGGGCAATGCACAGCATTAGGCTCCGCCCCTACCCATACACCCGTGAATTTGCAGCAGTATGTCTGTGAGGGGGATGGGCTTCCATCATAAGCAAGCAGCCACGGTGCATCAGTGACAGTGCTAATGTGCTTCCTGCACTGTCACTGTTTCATTTGCTGCTGGGATTGGCCAAAGTATGTATGCGGCAATGTGGGGGCCCCCAATGTGTGGGGGCCCCTGGACGACCGCCACATCAGCCCCGCCTATAATACGGCCCTGTGTGGCCATATTTCCTTTTGTGAAATCCATTCAAGGACAAACCGGAGGTCTGCCAGAAAGGAGATTGCTCACCTATACACCATCCTGCGGGGCTGTCACAAGCTGACTTCACTTCTGCCCATGGAGTCACTTGGAATATTGGACACTAAGCTGTCACTACACACGCAGCATCATTGCAGCCGAGGATGGCGTGCACTGCGGCAGGTTTGGAGACATGGGAATGTAAGAGCGGACTCTGCCATTTCTCACTTACTTTGATGTGGTGAGATTCCTATTTTGGACAGACTGTACACACATACGTACAGTATCTAACAATATTCCCCACCAATGGTTCAGATGTGGACTTTTAGGTCACTTGTTACAGTGTATTAGACTTTTTATTCAAGTGGTTTCCTGCTAGTATTATGCGATTATTAGGGTATAATCGAGTTTCATGAAATGTTGTTTTATTGGTAATGTAGCATTGCTATTTTTATTTAATATATAAAGATATATGCCAATTATATTGGCATCTTGATCCTTTTAATTTTACTACCATATCCAATACACTTACTGTATACCAATTTTTTCATTAGCGTAAAACTAGTTCTCTTCTATTTTCAACAACAACCCGCCGGGAAGCTACGTAGTTCCAATCTTTTATGCATTTCGCATGCGCCCGACCTGGCGAATGACGAGTCCAAAATACTAGTTCAATATAATCACGGATGACTGCAGAACTCATAATATGATGATAAATACTTTTTTGCATAAAATGAAAATTAACAAGATATTTTACTACCATTCAATACATTTAGTTTGAAGTATTGTACTATTCTAATCAGCTTTCTGAAACATGAAAGAAAAATTTATAAATTGATTCATGTAGTATAAAATTATACTGTAGATATTTTATGTATACAGTGTGGCATTGCATTTTACTGTATATAAGCTAAATGTAACTGAAAGTGCATATGTTATTTATCCAGAATCCAGCATACAGAAACATACATCAGAACCACAAAATATAAATTCTGAATTCACAGAAAGCCTGTGCTGTGAATTCATGTTAACTGAAAAGTAACAAATCTATTCTACATATCTGTTATATAACAGGTACTGTCATGTTTTAGGCTGCTTCCTTTTATTCTAAAAATTATGTCTGTCCTACTCCATTCTCTCTAAGCATAAATACTGTATGGGAGATCTAACTTGAACTTGGGGCTCGATGCAGACCCGTTCGCTAGATGCGTTCGTTCGCTAGATGCGTATGCAAATTCGGCAAGGCAAGCGATCGTGCGGCAAGGCATTAGTACACCCACTATGTTTTAGCGTGCGATCCCATTGTGTATGCAGATGTCCACCAGCCTGTCTAATGCTGATGACGGACTAATGGTCTAATGGAGATGACGGACTTGCGCTCGTCATCTCCAGAAAGTGTATGCAACCATCGGTAACATCGAGTACCATTGGATACGATTGCAGCACTTGTGGTTGACCATACCTGCCGCAAGCACTGCGAGCGCTTCAGTGTAAATTTCAGGCAAGTGATGTGTACTATGATGCTGCCTCTTAATTATGCACACCTCTGAAATGGAGTTAAGACGCTCAGGCACACCTGCGTTTGCACCTCCACTCCCCCGTTTTTAGCTGCCACCCACAAATGGCTTCTTCTCAATCAGCCGGGCTGTCTATGCGCAGCGATCAAACGCTTCCAGATCGCTCGCACACTGCGATGTGTATGCATGAGCAGATTGCAAAAATCGGCTGGCTGTGTGCGAATGCAGCCTAGCGAGCGGGTCTGAATCGGGCACTTGGTTTGCAACATTTTGCTAAATTATATGCAATACTATATTATTACATATCAACCTGTATCAAATTAACATTTAAAAAATGTATAACAAAACATGAGAATAAAATATAAAGAACAAGGCATAATTACACAGAACGCTCTTTAGCATCTGTCACTGTCCCTGAATAAAGCAAATAATGATTGTATACTGCTGCATCAAAGCTACATAATTTTAGCACATTGTCTTAGATATCATAGATATCTCAATGTCTACAGCATCACAGTATAAAGATACAATCATAGCTTTTCTCTCACAAGTACCCATGAAAGCTGTGGCTGAGAGCAATGCTGACAATAGAGAATTACACCCAGTGTGTCAATTGGTGCCAAGTGGATTTGGGGGCATGACCACATCCATTGCACTAGGGCACTCTTTACAGGCTTTGGGGGGAATTGCTGTACCCCACTGGAAGGCTTGAACGTGGGTGTATCCATAGACGTAGGCCTTAATGTCTAGTCTGGGTCCCCTCAAGAGACCATGCCCCATACTCAGTTACTCCTGGTAGCTCCCTGATCTAGCCCTGTAGTTCATGCATAAGGCAGCAAGCACGTTTTTACTAGGTACAGTAGCTTTTGCTCTATCCATCTATTACACAGAGGCACCTCCTGATAAAGATTTGTAGAAAGGTAGAGACACAATCCAGGCTTTCCATAAAACAGTATTTGATAATTGTTGACTCCATCATAATCATTTACACTGTAGATTAAGTAAAATTTTGAGTCTTTCATCCATGTAATACATAGGGGCCTATTCATCATGGAAGGCCGTATGGCCTCCGATGATGAAGTATTGGACTTGCGAGGGTCCACTGCGAGGGATACTTAAGTATCCAACTCGCAGCGGGGGAAACGTGACACCGGAGAAAATCAACATTGTTTCGGTGAGGGGACAACTGCTCCAAAAAGCAGTTGTCCCCGTGGTTAGTATCACAGCTACTTCTGCAGCTGCGTTACGTATCCGCTGCCCGTCGTCCTGGCTATGCATGCTTGACCTTGGGCCACACATGCACAAAGCCGCCGGGGAGGTAGTGAGGAGGCGGCGGATCCCTCTTCCCATAGGAAGGAGCAGGGCTACGGAAGCAAGCAAGCAAACTTTTGCTGAATACCAAGGGGGTCCTATCAGACCCCTGATGATGAATGGCCCGGTAACTTAAATATGCGGAAACTAGCATTTCCGCATGGCACTGTGGCATTTATTGTTTGATGAATAGGCCCTATAGTGAGGCTATGGAAGACTAGTCTACCTTCCTAGGACTCCAGAAGGTATCTCTCAATAATGGGAGTTTCCTGGACATTCCAGAAAAGTGAGCAACTATGATATCTACTGATATAGTATATGGTACTAATTTGCACCACTGCTAAGTTACTTCTGGCAAAATCTCTGCAGACTGCATTAATAAAATGAAGACAGGAGTGGGAGTAGATACAATGTAAAGAAAGAAAGTACTACTCGGCTATTCTATGTAGGTTGGTAACACTACTCTGCACTGCTTGGTGAGCTGAGCAGAAATAGAGGACAGACACAGACAACAGAAACTGCCCTTTTTATTCATGAATATACATTTCAGTTATATTGTTTTCCAGGCACTGGAAGCATAACTGCCAATGATATGTGCTTATTTTTACTATAATGAATGTTTTAAAATTAAATATTTTACATGTTTAGACTGCTTTGAACAATATGTGCTATTTTTATTTTTTTTTGTCTGTTGATGGAACTATTTTTCTTTATTTACATTGTATTATTTATATATTGCTACCCTTACTGGGTCTATGCTCTGTTTATTATTTATTTTGTTTTCTGATGTTCATGTACTATATTATTGATCTGATGAATACATTTTTTTTATATATTTTAGAACAGGTATTAGCTATCAAGAATGCTGGGTATTTGGGATTTTTTTGGTTAAGAGTAGTTGTCATAAATTGGGTCACACTTCCTAAAACACATTTTGCCACATTGCGGTTGATATTTCTTATAATAACTATAGGAAGAGTCAATTGCTGATCATGTCTGTGTATATGAGAAAACTTTCAGCAATAATAATAATAATAATAATAATAATAATAAAAATTCAGCAATAATTTACCATTTTTTTTATATCCATATATCCAAACTGTATAATGTCTTTTTGAATATAGTGGGTTCAAAGATTTCTTCAGTTGCTTTGAGTCTATACTCAGCATACAGCTTAGCCTAAATAGTACATACAGATGTGTCCTCCTTATACACCTAGCATCTATATGCCATACAGCTCGAGATGTTCTGCTCTGCTGAGGCGCTCATAGAGATGTAGCGCACCATACTTTTCTTTCAATTTTGCATCTTATTCCCAACACAGACACAGTGAAACACCACTCCAAGTGTAACTAGAGATGCTGGGCTGCAACTTTACCCACAGTAATTAGTTTTAAATATGCACAAGGTTACAGATGAAGCACAAAGGAACTTAACATGAGAAAAAGCTGTGACCACTGCATTGTGTGACTTCTGACACAGATTCAGAATGCACACAGATATACAAATCTAGGAAAATAGCTTTGTCACTTCCAGGTGTTTTATTTGTGTGAATAAAATGCACTTTTTGAGTGAGAAAGATGCTCGGTGCAGTCGAGTCACCCGGGACCTGGTGCGCCAAGAGGAGCTATTTGCCAGGATTGAGCAACAGTGTATGACAGAGGTTCCCAAACTTTTTCGAATCACGGTACCCTAGAGTATCAGCATATATTCCACGGCACCCCAGGGCCAAAAGTTTCTTATTGAGAAACTCAGCAAAAATTAAATTAAGTAAATTGTGCTTATATGTCACCCTTAGGTTCAGTTATGTGGTGGTTGACAGGGCTGTGCTTCTTTTTGTCCACTTATTTTTTGATTGGCAGCCATTAGCACTGTTTTTGCCTATCACACTGACTAAAAATCATTTTATTTGGTACTGGACCACCAACCTGAGGCACCCCGGAGTGCCATGGTACCCAGTTTGGGAGCCACTGGTGTATGAGAACACATCTGTATTTCCTTACCTATATGAAGGACAAAAGCAAAACGACACACTCCCCGATATGACAAGTCCTCATAAAGCACAATACATAAAAGAGAGGCAGTATATATGTTCAGTATATATATTCCACCATATAATTCACACTTGGGAAAGGTGTATTATTTCCAAAGGACAGGTCATCACATTAAATATATGATAAGAAAAGTGCATCAAGAGTTAGATGATCCTATTTTCCTTAAAGTAATGGTGTATGTTCATGCCAGGTGCCCGAAGGCAAAATAGATGGAGATTTCTCCCTCCCCAAAGATCAGGCTTGCTCCAGCTCCCCAATGCCTTTGGTCTCTCTAGCCCCCAGGTGTCAATCTAGCTCCAGCCAGCCCCCTTCTGTCTCTTCAGCCTCCCAATGTCTCTCTAGCTCCAGCCAGCCCCCTTCTGTTTCTCCAGCCCCCTAGCTCCAGCCAGCCACGTCTGTCTCTCCAGCACCCCAGTGTCTCTCTAGCTTCATCCAACCCCCTTCTGTCTTGCAAGCCCCCCAATGTCTCTTAAGCCAGGCCCCTTCAATCTCTCCAGTATACCCATGGGTCACTCCAGCCATCCCCTTCTGTCTCCCCAGCACCCCCAGTGGCTCTCTAGCCAGCCTCTGTCTCTCCAGTCTCCCCAGTTTTTCTCCAGTGAGCTCCCTTCTGTCTATCCAGCCCCCCAGTATCTTTCTAGTCAGCCCCATTCTGTCACTCCAGCCTTCACAGTGTCTCACCAGCCAGCCCACTTCTGTCTCTTCAGCCAATCCCATAGTGACTCTCCATCTCCTACCCCCTCATATTTTCAGCTTTAGCCCACAGACACTTACCTTCTACTGGGTCTTCTGGCTGCACCTGCACTTGTTCACACTGTGGTTCCTTTGCCTTTCAGTGATGCAGCACAGTGAGATGTTATGACATCACACACGCCACATTACAATCTTTGGGCATCGTGACTTGCAATATACAAAAAAAAACTTTATTGCACCAACTGCCAGTGGTGTCTGAAGACAAAAAACACTGGCTCCCTGGACCCCACAGATATATCCACCCATAGCTACTGCCTGTGTCGCTGCAATGATTATCAGGGTGCAGGCAGCAGTTATAGATGGATTATCTATGGTGCTCCCTGGTGCCCTCTTAACAGCTGGCACCCAGAAGCCAATGACTCCACTGCCTTCAGGAGTTCAACCACTGCCTTAAAGACATATCAACAGGTCACTGCACATATTTTGGCATTATTCCTACCAGATGCCTGAAAAATACTTGCTCATTATCCACACAATTCCAAGGGGTTTCTTCCGTGTTGTTCTCATAATAAGTAATATTCATCAGATGGTCATAAATAAAGGCATATCAGGGTACATATGGAAAGTCATCGACACCTCCACATTCTCCTGAATAGCCTTTATATAGGGTAAGAGCTGCAAACACAAGTCAAAAGCTACACTTTCCTCTGATGCATTTCAATTGGTATCTTAGTCATGGAACTGTTGTCAGAGAAGTACAGCGAAAACTTCCCTATATTCCTTTGGCTTGCCAATTATACCCCGATATGCCTGCATTAAGTTTACACTACTGTATTTTGAGTTCTGTACTTTGGTTCACCTGTATAATTAAGCTGCAGACATATTTTCATATAGAGAAAGTAGGAAGAAACTATATAAAACTACTTTCTCAAATGATGCTTCTGTTACAGATGTGGTAGATGAGGACCTAAGCACAGTCCTTGATAAATTAGAAATCTTAATTCTAAAAGAGAATAAAGTATGGTGGGAAGTGGTAACTTTGGAATGCTATTGAGCACACCAATTCCAAAAGGTCTTAAGATCATTAAACCTTCATACTGTACTTTGCATGAGCAAGTGGAGATTTTAAAAAAGAATGGAATAACATTTTAATTAAATTCCTGTTCATTTTATCTTACTGAACTTATTTTAAAATAAAGGAAAAAAGTTTTGATGAACTTGGCAGATGACATAGAGGTTCTAAAAGGTCTAGCTGAGTCCTTTATAGACTTATAGGACTGTAGAGCTAAATAATATAAGATTTTAACCAAAATCTATAAAGAAACAAGGGAAAAAGAACAAAAGAAAACCCAAAACAAAATATATATGAGAGATAAAAACTTCCTCAAGAGAAAGGAAAGTCACTTAAAAAGAATATATACAAAAAAGGTTGAAATATCTGATGTAAATTCCATAAATTCTATAAGAGAAAATAAATAAATGAAATATAGGTTTATTAAATCAAATTGGGAGACAAAAACCTACAAACTTAGGAGAGAGTTTAAGCCACAGAATAGTGAATCCGCTCCATCTAGATTTCACTGGAGTAATAATACAACTCCTAATCACTTCCTTAGAATCCCTAATGAACTATAAACACTACCACCATAAATTGGTTCCCGACATAGATTTTAATCTCTTAGAGAGGCTTTTCAATCTACCTCTTTTTTTTCAATTGTGTGGATGATGAGCCTGTATCATAAAGGCATCTGGTAGGAATAATACCAGAAGAGGGTGTGGTGACCTGTTGATATCTCTTATTTTTAAGGAGGAAGAATACCTTAAGGGTAATAATACATATTTCCCAGTTGTGAATCACATTGTATACTATATACACTAAAAAGATACACTGCCCTATTTTTATATTTTTTTCCATTTACATGTATTGTGTTTTGTGGGGACTTGTCATATTGGGGAGTGCGCTGTTTGAGGAATACATCTTGAATTTCTTCTACGGTCAGGTATAATTGGACTGACAATTATATATTTTGCACAAAATGTACTCTACTGTATTTTAAATTCTTTACCTAAATGAAGAAAATATATCATGCTTTGGGGAATTTTATTGGCACTTATCAGAAATGTTTCGAGACAAAAGGCTTGAAATTGCATTTCAGACTTAATAGCATATCTTCTTCGTAGTGGCTATACCTTTGAAACCCAATTTCATTAAATCAATTTCATCACATGAAAGTTTATTTATTCTTTCTGTTTACAATTTCCAAAACTTCAGAATATCCCTCAAGAAATGATAAAGTGCTAAGCCAATATACACAATTTAATTGATTTTGATTTTCACTTTCTCAGAACTCAATATCATATTAATGTGCATTGGGAAGGGAGTGACAAAGCTGGAGATTAAAGACCCATTAAGGACCCAACCTAGGCTGATGAAAATACTAATTCATTAGCACAAATGTAAGCATTTGATTTCTTAATTCACAGTTCTTTATGTTAATTTATTCTGGCAACGGGAAGCAAGACAAAGGAGATTTGCGTGCTCTGGAGATAAATTATAGCATTAAAGAGGTTTTCTTCTGGTTGCTTCTTGTGTTTGTTTTGATCTTGTAAAGATTTTCTTTAAATTAGAAAAATATGAAAGTAATGAAATTCCCTTTACAAAATAAAACAAGACAACTTATTTTAGCACTATTTTCACGTTTATAAGAATAAGGGAAAAAATAGTGATAATGAAAATGTCCCATTATCTTACATTTCTTTTACTTGCTTAGTTATTTGAGTAAGTTAAATAAATTTGTTATAAATAATTTTGTTTGGTTAATAGTAGGGGTGTGCACCGGCCCCTTTTCGTGTTTTGTGTTTTGGTTTTGGATCTGGATCTTTCTCGTGTTTTGGATCTGGATTGGTTTTGCCAAAACCACCATTCCGTGTTTTGGGTTCTGGTTTTTGTGTTTTGGATCTGTATTTTTTTTTTAAAAAGCATAAAAACAGCTAAAATCACAGAATGTGTTGGTTTTTCTGCTCCTATGCTATTATTAACCTCAATGACCTTAATTTCCACTAATTTCCAGTCTATTCTGAACACCTCACAATAGTGTTTTTATGTCCAAAAGGTTGCACCGAGGTAGCTGGATGACTATGCTAAGCGACACGAGTGGGCGGCACAAACACGTGACCCATCTAAGAGTGACACTGTAGTGGCAGACAGGATGGCAGTTTGAAAAACTAGGCCCCAAACTGTACATAATGCAAAGAAAAAAAAGAGGTGCAAGATGGAATTGTCCTTGGGCCCTCCCACCCACCCTTATGTTGTATAAACAGGACATGCACATTTTAACAAAGCAATAATTTCAGCGCCAGGGTCTGCCACACGACTGTGGCTGAAATGATTGGTTCGTTTGGGCCCCCACAAAACAAGCTGGCAATTAATCTGTCCCTGCACAAACTGGCTCTACGGAGGCAAGATGTCGTCCTCATCCTCCTCATCCACCAATTCCTCACCCTCTTCAGTGTTGTGTACATCCTCATCCTCACAGAGTATTAACTCGTCCCCACTGGAATCCACCACCACAGGTCCCTCTGTACGTTCTGGAGGCTGGTCTCCCTGGAAGAGTTGATAATTCATTTTGATGAACATCATCTTCTCCACATTTTGTGGAAGCAACCTCATACGCCTTTCGCTGACAAGGTTCCCGGCTGCACTAAACACTCTTTCGGAGTACACACTGGAGGGGGGGCAACTCAGGTAAAATAGAGCCAGTTTGTACAGGGGCCTCCAAATTGCCTCTTTTTCCTGCCAGTACATGTATGGACTGTCTGACATGCCTACTTGGATGCTGTCACCGATGTAATCCTCCACCATTCTGTCAATGGTGACAGTATCATATGTAGTGACAGTAGACATGTCAGAAATTGTTGCCAGGTCCTTCAGTCCGGACCAAATGTCCAAACTTGGTCCTGCCTGCCCTGCATCACCGGCAGCGGGTTGCTTAGGATAGCTAAGTTTTTTCCTGGCAGCCCCAGTTGCGGGAGAAAATGAAGAAGGAGCTGTTGACGTGTCATGTTCTGCTTCAGCTGACAGTGTGTTCACCAGCAGATCTTTGCACCTCTGCAGGCTTATGTCGGCCGGAAAGAGAGACACCACATAGGCTTTAAACCTAGGATCAAGCACAGTGGCCAAAATGTAGTGGTCTGATTTCAACAGATTGACCACCCTGGAATCCTGGCAAAGCGAATGAAGGGCTTCATCCACAAGTCCCACATGCCAAGTGAATCGCTCCGTCTTAGCTCCTCCTTCACTTTCTCCAGCTGCTTCTGCAAAAGCCTGATGAGGGGAATGACCTGACTCAAGCTGGCAGTGTCTGAACTGACTTCACGTGTGGCAAGTTCGAAGGGCTGGAGAACCTTGCACAACACGGAAATCATTCTCCACTGCGCTTGAGTCAGGTGCATACCCCCTCCTTTGCCTATGTCATAGGTGGATGTATAGGCTTGTTTGGCCTTTTGCTGCTCCTCCATCCTCTGAAGCATATAGAGGGTTGAGTTCCACCGCGTCACAACCTCTTGCTTCAGGTGATGGCGGGGCAGGTTCAAGTGTGTTTGCTGGCGCTCCAGTCTTCGGCACGCAGTCGCTGAATGGCGAAAGTGGCCAGAAATTTTTCGGGCCACCCAAAGCGTCTCCTGCACGCCCCTGTCGCTTTTCAGAAAATTCTGCACCACCAAGTTTATTGTGAGAACAAAACATGGGACATGCTGGAATTTGCCCAGATGTAATGCCCACACAATATTGGTGGCATTGTCAGATATCACAAATCCCCAGGAGAGTCTAAGTGGGGTAAGCCACTGGGCGATGATTTCCCTCAGTTTCTCTAAGAGGTTGTCGGCGGTGTGCCTCTTACTGAAACCGGTGATTCACAGCGTAGCCTGCCTTGGAACGAGCTGGAGTTTCAGAGATGCTGCTACTGGTGACGCTGCTGCTGTTGCTGCGTAAGGTGATACATCTACCCAGTGGGCAGTCACAGTCATATAGTCCTTAGTCTGCCCTGTTCCACTTGTCCACATGTCCGTGGTTAAGTGGACATTGGGTACAACTGCATTTTTCAGGACACTGAGGACACTTTTTCTGACGTTTCTGTACAGTCTCGGTATCGCCTACCTAGTGAAGTGGAATCTAGATGGGATTTGGAACCGGGAACACACTACCTCCATCAATTGTCTAAGTCCCACTGCACTAATGGCGGATACCGGATGCACGTCTAACACCAACATAGCAGTCAAGGCCTCAGTTATATGTTTTGCTTCAGGATGACTGCTGTGGTACTTCATCCTCCTCGCTAAGGACTGTTGGAGGGTCAATTGTTTTGTAAAAGTAGTGGTGTTCCTACTTCCTCTCTGGGATGATGAATGACTCCCAGCAGCAACAGCAGCAGCGGCAGCAGGAGGCGTAGCAATGCAGGATCCTCTGGAGGAATCCCGGATAGGAGAGTCAGTCATGCCAGTGACATGGCCTGCAGGACTACTTCCGATCCTGACTACTTCCGATACTTCCGATCGCCAACTTCCTCCTCAGCGCCAGCTACACCAGTATCCTCATTCTGTTGTACTTCAACAGTGACATCTTCAATTTGCATATCAGCAAGTGGACTGTGGGTGCTCCTTTCAGCACTTGCAGGGGGCGTGCAAATGGTGGAAAGAGCCACCTCTTCCCATCCAGTGCTGGGAAGGTCAGGCATCGCAACCACCACCACACTTGGACTCTCCTTGGGGATTTGTGATATCTTCTTAGAACGCACAGTTCTTCGCTGTGCTTTTGCCAGCTTAACTCTTTTGATTTTTTTAGTGGGAGGAGGACTTCCATCGTCATGTGAAGCTGAACCACTAGTCATGAACATAGGGAAAGACCTTAGCCATTCCTTGCCACTCCGTGTCGTAAATGGCATATTGGCAAGTTTACGTTTCTCTTCAGATGATTTAAATGTTTTTTCAAGGTCATTTTCCTGAACTTTGCCATTTGGGATTGTATGTGCCCTCTACTATGACATTGGGCATCGGCCTTGGCAGACGACGTTGATGGCATGTTATCGTCTATGTCATGACTAGTGGCAGCAGCTTCAGCACTAGGAGGAAGTGGTTCTTGATCTTTCTCTATTTTATTTTTATCGGAGAAAGTTTGGTCCTCCATTTATGTTATATCGATTTGATATATACGTGCGGCTAAGGCGCACACAAACACAGAAAATATTTTTTTATTTTTGCTGGAGAGTAGTGCACTTTGTGGGTTACACCACCCTTTAAGAAATGAACCAGCCGGCTCTTTACTTATGGGACACAGGCACACGCTTGGCACTGCTCCTTTGTTGATGCACGTGTGGCTACTGCGCACACAATTCACAAACACAGAAAATATTTTTTTATTTGGTTTGGAGTGTACTTTGGGGGTTACAGCACCCTTTAACGGTCAACCCAGCCGGCCCTTTACTTATGACACAGGCGCACGCTTGGCACTACTTTGTTGATGCACGTGCGGCTACTGCGCACACAATTCACAAACAGAAAAAATATTATTTTTTTTAGCACTTGGGGGGAGCACCCCTGATGGACAGAGCACCCCCTGGACAATACTACAGCACCCCTTTAGGACTGGGACACTGCACAGGACTTTGGAGTGGACACAGCCCCTATGGACAACTGACTGCACAACACAGTCCGGCCAGCCCCTATGGACTTTGAAGTAGTGGACACAGCCCCTATTGACAACAGCAGCACAGCATAACACAGCCAGCCCCTATGGACTTTGAAGTAGTGGACACAGCCCCTATGGACAACAGCAGCACAGCGCAGCACAGCACAGCACAACACTACTCTGCACTACACTACACTACACTACACAGCCCAGCCAGCCCTAACTCCCACCCTCCCTCTTCACTGTCCACAGCCGAGTGAGAAAATGGCGCCGATGCGGGTACCTTATATAGGATCCAAAACCCGCGAGACCCGGAAGGCGGGATGATGACGTTTTGCCTTGATTTCAGATCCGAGTCAGGCGGGAAAAGTCGAGCCTCACTCGGATCGGCCTCGAATCGGGGGGGTTCGGATTTCAGAAATCCGAACCCGCTCACCCCTAGTTAATAGGCACTTTCTGTCCTTGATTTTTTTTACCTACTTATGACTAGTACAAGTCCCACTTTTTAATTCACATATTTCAGGCATATATGAAGACTTTATTTTGCATTGACTGACAAAATAAAGAAGAATAAAAAAAGAAGAAGGTAGAAAAAAAAAGAAAAAGAAGGGAGAAGGAGGAAGAAGAAGGAGGAAGAAGATGGAGGAAGGAGGAAGAAGAAGAAGAAAGAAGAAAGAAGGAAGAAGAAAATAAAGCTTTTCCACACTGTTGGTTGACTTAGCAACAATCACCCAGGGTTGCTAATCTATACTAATATAATAAGAATGTTGTGTCTGTCTGTTTGTTTAAAGTTGGCGCAAAAACTACTGAACATATTTTCATTAAAACTGCATAATTTTGCAGTGGAAACTCCTGGAAATAACCTACACAATAACAAAAACAACATTTATTGACATCATCAAAGCAAGTGATAAGTGGTGTAAGTGGTGGGTGAAGGCGCTGCTGCCACCAGTCTGTATAGCGCTGCTGGTCACTGGGGCCACTCCCGTGACAGGGCCTTTATGCAAAGCAATACAACTAGAGCACCTCAAATAAAAGAAATATTTGTAGAAGTGAATTAATCATGGAGGAGGCTGCGAGCTACAGTTAGTATAATAATGAAATTATTCTCAATAAGCTTACAATCCTCAAGAAAATTAAAAGCTATTAAAAGGGGGCAAATCAATAATCACACTGAAGTTAATTTCCCATCCTTTAGATCTATTATACTGAGGATGACACTGGTATCTAATTTTCATACTAAACAGAAAGGGAACAATTCAGAGTTGAAATCAAATTGTCCACAATTTTATTGCATTGAGCAGTTGTACTTTAATTGCATGCAGGGACAACATGAATATTTTCACCTTTATGATGTGTTGTATACAACTATGTGACCACACTGTTGCTATCCATATGCTCAATTTCATAGTTGACACCATTACCAGTGCCCACTTGCAACACCCCTATTCTTGATGCAAGAGATGTGACTGAAAACAAGTTTTACGCCTGTAATAACATGATATGCCCGATGTGTAAATGCCCCTTTATCATTCTGTTGGGCTAAAAAAATACTAATTCACTAACATAAATGTAAGCATTTCATTTCTTAATTTATTAACAATTTAATGGACAATAATTTATTGTCCATTATGTCAATTTATTCTGTTACTGGAAAATATATACACGTAAATCCCCTTGGCGCTGTGCAAAAAAAAAAAAAAGTACAAAATATTACCAGAAATAAAAAATCGACCAGCAGCTGCCACTAGATGGTTGCCATCACCTATAATAGACAAACTATAATTCACAAAATGTAGCAGCGCTTAGTCCCCAATGTTTGTAATATTACATCCACCAGTATAACAATATAGATAAAAATAGACCGCACATACATGGAAGGAATAAGAAGATAACACTTTAATAAAACATATAAAAAATATTGCTTTAAAACTAATAATCAAATACAATTAGCACATATACAGTATAAACTGCTACTTAGAACAACTTCCACGGGTACTTAGCACTCTAGGTGCGTAGAAATATTGTCCTATATTCTTGTCAAATAGGACTAGCTGAATAGATCCAGTAACATAGTATATTGTTGTAAATACTGTACTTTCAGTTCCTTCTATTAGTTCCTGCTTCAAAGGTACTGTACACTTAAATAGCTATTAGGACACAACAAGTCTCTTAAACAGAACAAGCACCGGCAAATCTATAAATGATGCCTCTTTTTTTCGAAAATGCAAGTCACTTTTATAAGTATAAGATATTGGAAACATATCCGCCTTGATCTCTATAAAGTCGGTGTATAATTTATAAGAGACTCACCCTCCAGTCCGTCCTTGAGTGGCCCTTGCAGGTAGCCGCTCTTATGAGATGGAAACCAGTGTCAAGTTCTTGCAACTGGTAGTAGAGACCAGTGATTTAACACTGTTTATGATCGCTCTTCTAAGATGAGAGCAGGTCTCAGGATCTTACCACTGTAGATGCTGACAAGTGTTCCGGCAGCGTCTGCAGGCAGATCGCACCGGCCGGTTGTGATCGCGGCGGATCTGTTGTCCTTTAGGAGGGTACTGGGCTTTGATGGGAAGTATAGGTCCCAGTCAAATGCCAAGTGCAACTGGTGGGGAGTGCTCGTTCGTTTCGCAGATGGCTGCGGGACACTCCACCTTAGTCCGGCTTGGATGTGCTTGCTGTTAATTAAGCATAGCGGGAGCAGGTAATGGAATGTGTATCAATGGATGCTGTAGGACTTCCTAACACACGTTTCTTCGCACTTGGCTATTTCGTCAGAGGTATGACATACCTCTGATGAAATCGCCAGCTGCGAAGAAACGTGCGTTAGGAAGTCCTACAGCATCCAAGTACCTGCTACTACATATATTCACTTTGGATTTTCACTTATATTTGTAAATTATACTTTGATTCACATTCACTCCTGTTGTCACAATTATTTGTACATTAATAGTTACACATCCACAGTAAACTAATATTGTAAGAATCCATGGATGACTAATAGCCTCACATGGATACAAGATAATTATGATAATACACCATATGACACGAACACACAAATAGTATTCATTTTGGGCATATTCATGTGATTATCTTCACTTTTAATGAATATATTTTATTCACACTCACCCCTTTTTCTATAGTTCACAATAGAACTTCACTCTATTTGTTTGTCACCATATGACATAATAAAATTGATACGATATAATGATTATATAAGGCTGGTATGAATAAACATAACCAGTAGGATTTACAATAAGTTAATTAAATAAGTGTAATCTGTGTAATTACAGATTTTTTTATTATAAGGACACTTAAACCTGAATCATTATATCATCATATATTTAATTTTCCTCTTTTTTCTTTCTCTCTTTTTAAATGTTTAAATATCAAGAGAACTATCTGATATGGACAAATTATGGATAATTTTGGTGTATATAGATATTAATTGAATACTGCAAAAGATGGGATAATAATAATATGTAATTATATAATAATAAAATAACAAAATAAATAAACTGAAAACCATAACATAATCTATATGATATAACCTATAGGATTAGTTAAATGAATACAATTAGGAGGGTCCATATAATATCTGATCTAATTATGCCTTTAATGTGTATTTATTAGAATCATTACACTACTTTATATATAATTTTTTAATTTCAGTAGAATTAACATTTTGTCACTTTATAATCACTATATATAAAAATCATATATATGATGAATGAATAGGCATCATACATAAAACATAGTACTGAATTAAGATCATGAGTAATGACATCAGAGACCTAAAGGCTCTGACTAGGAACTCATTAAGAATTAATTTTGTTCCATAGTGGTTTCCTGAGAGAGACACTGACATGGAGATATAGAACCAATGAAAGACATGAGAGGCCAGTGAGACAATTCGAATAGACCAATGGGGATAAAGCTGAGGGTATATATGAGGACTGAGACAAGCAAATTGGTTGATCTGCCTTGATAAAGCAGCCTCTAGGCGAAACGCGCATCGGCGTTTCCATGATGTACCTCTGTCAATATATTTTACTACAATACTCGTGATCTGTAGCATACAATGTGTGAAGCAGATTAGGGGACCACACTGTATCTCTCCTTCCTCCTATGCTATACTAAAAGGACGGAGGATCAGTGGTGTAACTACTGCCCCCGCAGCCCCCACGGTGGTTTGGAGGCACCGAGTAGCTTGGGGGCGACGGGGGCAGTGGTTACGCCACTGCAACTGTGAGCGCTGGCCTCTGAAGTGATCTGAGGCTAAGGATGCCTCCGATCACTTCAGAGGCCAGCGTTCCCAGTAATGCAGTGCGCAGGTGATGTCATGACGTCACCCACGACCTGGGGAACCTGCGTGGCCGCATCTGCTGGATATATTTAGATCCAGTCAGCATGGCAGCGGGAGAGACAGCCCGGATAACAGTGCGCGGAGTCAGGTAAGTATGGGGGGGAGGTTTGGGGAGGCCACAATTAAAGGGGGCACCACTTGAGGGGCACAACTACAGCGGGCACTACTTAAAGGGGCACAACTACAGGGGGCACAACTAGAGGGCACTACTAAAAGGGGCACAACTACAGAGGGCACTATTAAAAGGGGCACAACTAAGAGGGGCACAACTACAAGGGACACTACTAAAAGGGGCACACCTACAGAGGGCACTACTAAAAGGGGCACAATTTCAGAGGGCACTACTAAAAGGGGCACAACAACAGGAGGCACTACTAGGAGGGGCACAACTACAGGGGACACTACTAAAAGGGGCACAACTACAGGGGACACTATTAGAAGGGGCACAACTACAGGGGGCACTACTTGAAGGGGCACAACTACAGGGGGCACTGCATATGGGCACAACTACAGGGGGCCCTGCATAAAGGGCACTACTACAGGGGACAAAAAAACTGTGCAACCTGTCTTGAGCTGAGGTGACAGACTGGCAGAAGCAGAGAGGAGGGTTGGTGAAGTGGATCTGTAAGGGTGGGATGTAATGGGCATTACTGTTTAGCGTAATGTGTATTTGGCATTACTATGTGCACAATTTGCTATTAGGGGCATTACTGTGTGGCATAATGTGTAAGGGGCATTACTGTGTGGCATAATGTGTTGTATGTGGCATTACTGTGTGGCATAATGTGTTGTATGTGGCATTACAGTGTGGCATAATGTGAATTAGGGGCATTACAGCGTGGCATAAATTTGCTATAAGGGCATTACTGTATGTCATTATGTGTTATACGTGGCACTATTGTGGGGCATGTGTAATGCACATTGCTGGGTGGCATAATGTTTTGTAAGGGGTGTCCCGGTGTGGCACGCTGTGTTATAAATTGCATTACTTAGTGCATCATAATGTGTAAGGCATGTTACTGTATCATGTAACCACACAACTTAAATGTCATCTTTGGGTGTAATTGATCTTTTGGGGGGGGGGGGGCACCTGAAACTTTTTTGGCATGGGGGAGCAAAATTTATAGTTACGCCACTGCGAGGATCATATATGCCTGACTCTTATAAATATGACCATGTGCTGCATGTGATAGTTCCTAATGAATTGACTGATCGCTACTATATGCATAGTTTGAAGAAAGTATGAAAAGCTATTCAGAGCCTGGCTCTCTCTCCTTACTGTATTATGAGGGCGGAGGATCATAACACATATGCTGCATGTTGATAATAATAATATGTGCTGAATATGACAACATTTAATTGACTGGCTGGCTGTTATTATCACTACAGGTATAACCTGCTGTTATTATCACTACAGGTATAATGAGTCATATGTAGAAGTAGAGTTGTAAATTGTTATATACAGTATTTGGAACTGATTGGGGTATTATACTCTCTTTCCCCCCCCTTCCTTTCCTTCCCCCCCCTCCCCCATATTATATCAGAGAAACGGAGGATCACACAGGTTGTGCGCTGCATATAACAGCCTGAAAGGGACTGACTGATTGCTATCACTATTATACGCACAGTCTGCAGTGCATACTATGTGAAAGCATTTCAGAGTCTAATCCTCTCTCCTTAATATATTAAAAGGACGAGGGACCATATACTATATTACTATATTATAAGGACGAGGGACCATATACTATATATCAAACAATACCAACATACACTGCATGTGACAGCATTATATCAACTGGCCGTTTGTTATTTTCACCCTGTGTACAGTTTACAGCATAGGCTATATGAAAACCGAACAGAGGCCCTGATTCAGAGCCGGATACTCTGACAGAGCACTTGCTCTGAATCAGGGCCGGTCTCTTTTTTTTTTTTAGAACAGCCTCCTGGCCGCTCGCATAGCTGTGGGTGACCACCCACAGCTAATGCAAGCAGCCAGGATGATGGTCGCGATGGTCAAGACCATCATGACCATTGGGCTTGCGACGAGACCCTTGTGGTAGGGTCTCGTTGCCGCAAGCCCCAGAGAGATTTTGGCTCCAACAGAGCCGAAATCTCTCCCACTAACATCACTTGTGATGTCAGTGGGGCCGCCCCCAAATGGAGGCGTTCACACGGGAATGCCCCATTTGGGCAGCCACTCTCCCGGCCCGCCCACCAAAGGAGGCGAGCTGTCACTCAACATTGACAGCTCGCCCCCTTTGTTGCGAGACCCGGAGCAACAGAGTGCCCGTCGCTATCCGGGTCTTGCGCATGCGCACGACGGAGCCGGGTTCCATCATGCGCGTGCGCACTGGCCCACCATCGACCCGGTTGCGAGTGCACAGCGCTTGCGACCGGGTCTGAATCAGGCCCAGAATCTTCTATTAAGGTCTCTTCCTCACTCCACTGAACTATGAGAGTGGAAGAGGATAGATGCCATATGTAAATATGGAGAGATTGAATTAATGTTGAATTGTCTGCAGCAGTATAGGAATATAAAGATATTGATACAAATAAACTGACAGAATAATCTGCTACATTTTGTGTTACAATTGTAGCTCCTCATGATATAGGAGAATCATATCCGAATAACAGATACACTGACTATTTTCAGTGACAGACCTAATTGAATAAATTAGATATGTATAGTGTGAGGTATATTTGTTAAAGTGATCACACTAACACACCAAAAAAGATATAGGTCTGTGAGACACAAACAATGAGAGATTCTGCTACTTACTACTTATTCAATAAATTTGATAGTGGTACTTGGAAAACTTTTTTAATTCACTTTATTTCATTTTTAATATCATTTACATTTATTTTGTGTGATTTATTTTCTGAGAATTTTCTATTTGTTTTAATAATATTTCGCCATAATGGTGTTCCTAGTAAACATATTTTAATAATATAACAATAAAGATTCACTATTGTAACAGATTTAAATTATCAAAATAATATTTTGTGGCAACATAAGAGTGAACAGAGTGCACCGGATTAAATAACTGTATCTTTTTCTTTTTCTGTTTATAATTCATGTAACATATAGAGTCTTTGGTAGCACCACTTAGGTACGATATCCTCGGAATTTACTGTGAGATCATAAACAGTGAGAGGAATAACAAAATAAATCTATGATAATTGAGCTGACATAATATTCCATAAAATAATTCTCTGGTGCGGGATCCATTTTTGTTCTAACTTATATGATTAACCAGTGTGTGGTAAGGAGTAGGCAATTTGACCAAAGGTCACATAATACTGAAAAACCTCCATGAATGCCAACAGTCAATTGGGCTCTGTGGCAGGCTAACTAAGTAAAAAATCCTTCAAGTGGGTTCACCTTCTCTCACAAAAAAGGAAGTGGACAGCAGAAACCTCAAGTTTCATCATCAGGAAGACAGGAGGGAAGCACCTGGGTCAGATATACTGCTTATAAGAAATCTGCTTCCAGCACTTGAGGTCTTTAATATCTGTGCCAATTCAAAATTAATGTATTCTGAACTCATAAGGGGAAATACCCAGAAATAGCATGCAGTGCTATAAGACTGACCCAAACTGAGACTTGGTAAATGGAATCCCATCCTTATGGACCTTGAGGGAACTCCAGACCTAGGGGTTCCCTCTTTGGGGTACAGCACTAAACAAGACTAAGTGACCAAGAAGATTTTACAGATTCTACTGGGGCATAGTGAAATCCACATTCCCCAGCCCAACACAAAGGTAGTGTTCTAGAGGGATTAGCAGAATAGCCAAATGGAGGCCGCAGACTTAGCTGTTAGTTCACACACTCACATTAGCCCGTGGAAGCCCAAAGCAAATGCCATTTGAAACAAAGACTTCTCAAATGGAAATGCCACTACCGCAGCCATCAATCATGGGATGCCTAGTAACTATATGTGACCATCCAAGACAGGAAGATGATAGGAACAAGTCTGGTGGATTGTTGTGCATGTTGTATAGGTAGCTGGGGTGTTAGAAAATTGGGTGCTGGAGAGATAGTTGGGGTATCAGAGAATGGATGAATTGGAAGTTGGCATGGGGTATCATAGAATGGAATGCTGGAGAGATGACAGGGTATCAGACAATGTGGTGCTGGAGAGATGGCTGGGGGTGTCAGAAAATGGGGTCCTGGAGATGGCTGGGGATGTCAGAGAATGAGATGTTGTAGAGATGGCTGGGAGTGTAAGATAATGGAATGCAGGAGCTGGGAGTGTGGTTGGGGGTATCAGAATGGTATACCAGAGAGATGAATGACGGTGTCAGAGAGTGAGTTGCTGAAACAGGGAGTGTGGAAGGGGGTATCAGAATGGGGAACTGGAAGATGGCTGGGGGTGTCACAAAAATATGTGCTGAAGCAAAGGGAATTGCTGGGATTGTCAGAATTGTCTGCTAGATCAGCGGGTGGCTTGGGTTGTCAGAGAATGGGATGCTGGATCAGGAGGATGGCAGTGGGTGTCATAGGATGGTGTGCTGTAGAGATGCCTGGGTGACAGACAATGAGGTGCTGGTGCAGGGAGTGTGGTGGAGGGTGTCAGAATGGGATTCTGGAAAAGGGGACATGGCTGTGTCAGAGAATGGAGTGCTGGAGAGTTGAATGGGAGTATCAGAGAATGGGGTACAAGAGAGATGGCTGAAGGTGACATAGGGTGATGGCTGTGCATGGCAGAGAATGGGGTGCTGAAGCAGGGGGTGTGGTTGGGAGTATCAGAATTAGGTTCTGGAGAGATGACTGGATTTCAGGGAATGAGGTGCAGGAGAGTGGATGGGGTGTCAGAGAATGGATCAGAGGGATTGCTGGGGTTTTAGAAGATGGTGTGCTGGAGAGGCAACTGGGTGTGGAACAATGGGGTGCTGGAAAGATGGCTGGGATGTCAGAGAATGGGGTGCTGGATCAGGGGGGTTTGCTGGGGGTGACAAAGATAGGGGTGCTGGAGCAATGAGTGTGGTAGCGAGTATCAGAATGTGGTGCTGGGGAGATGGCTGGGGTGTCAGAAAATGAGGTGCTGGAGCAGGGGGCATGCTGGGAGTGTCATAGAAATGGGTGCTAAGGCAGGAGAGATGGCTGGGGGTGACAGAAAAATAGGTGCTGGTGCAGGGTTCATGGCTGGGGCATAAGAATGGGATTATTAAAGGTTGGATGGCTGGAGGGGTCAGAAAATGGGGTGCTGGAGCAGGGGGGCGGCTGAGGGTGTCAGAGAGCAAGGTGTAGAATAGATGGTTGAAGGTAATATAGGGGTGCTAAAGAGATAACTGGGTATGTCAGTAAATGAGGTGCTGGAGATGGCTGGGAGTGTAATAAAATGGTGTGCTGGAGCAGGGTGTGTGGTTGGAGGCATCATAATCAGGTGCCGGAGAGATGATTTTGGCTGTCAGGGAATGAGGAGTTGGAGAGATGTCTGTAGGTGGCAGAGAATAGGGTGCTGGAGCAGGAAGTCTGGTAGGGTGTATCAGAATGGAGGGCTGGAGAGATGGCTAGGGGCATCAGTAAATTAGGTGCTGGAGCAGGAGAAATTGCTGGAGGTGTCAGTATGGGCTAATGAGCAGGGGGATGGCAGAGAATGGGATGCTGGATCTGGGGGATGGCTGATGGTGTCAGAGGAGGGTGTGCTGGACAGATGACTGGCAGTAGCAGACCGTGGGGTATTTTAAAGATGGCTGGGATGTCAGAGAATTGGGTGCTGGAGCAGGGGGCTTGGCTGGCGATGTCAGAGTGCTGGAGCAGGGAGTGTGGTAGAGGGTATCAGACAAAGGTTCAGAAGAGATGGCTGGGGGTGTCAAAAAAGGAGGTGCTGCTTGTGAGTACTATTTTCATTACTTTGCGAGTAAGACACATTTGAAGGTAAAAAGTTGCATGAAAAATGCTCGGTGCTACCGAGTCACACAACGTGTTATGTTTCAACGTGACATGTAACGCACATAGGTAAAAAGTGAACACATCTGTATGAAATCTTGTTTTGCATTGCTCTGAAAAAGTAAACCCCTCCAACTGACTCAAGAAATGTACAACTCCTCTGAAAATTACACAATAATGTTACAGAAACCCATGCATTTATGCTTAAAAAGCTACACTAAATATTATTTCTCACTTTCTGATTCATAAATTAAGCTATATTTCACTGTAGATCATTAATGGTAAAAAAAAATTGCTCAAAGATTAAAGAATAAATAAATGTTTAGAACAGTCCTGTAATGCACCACAGGAGCAGGGATGTGCAGTCAGGGTAGACAGGGCCTTCCCTGTCATATTCCTGAGATTTGATATAAAAATTATTAGAATAATACAAAGAAGATATTTAGAACTCATTAACATCTTCTTTGTTTATTGTAATCATTTTTATAGTTAACACTCACCAGCTTTGTGGAGCTTCCTGGGACTGCAAGCACTGAGACGAGCTGTATGGTCAGGCACTGCTTGCAGAGCTGGGCTTGAGGCCACACCACAGGCAGTAAGCTGCACAGAATGAGTGCTAATAGAGGCATGCTTCTGAGTATGGGGGGCATGCCTTTAGCACTGATGGATACCTCGTATGTGTCATGTGACCAATAAGAGCCTGAAGTGTTTTTAGAGATCAGAGCTCAGTCAGCAGAAGAGAAGACACAGTGATGCTGTTACAAGTCGCCAGGGTGCCTTGTTACTTGCTTGTGCTCTGGGTGTCTCTCTTCCTGGTCGCCAGTCACTCTCCTAGAATCCTACTCCTGCACAATGTACATGCTGTACTGGGAGGGCATCTCCAGTAGCTAGGAGACTGGAACATCAGTCTACGGCATGTGATACTGGATGACGTTTCCTCCTCACCTGTAGATTCCGTTAATCACCTACCTGGCATCCATTGGTTCAACACCTTTCTTAAGCTGTTGGTTCATCGCCAGCTTGCTGGCTATAGTGTGATTGTATGTGTCCTTCCGGTTCCTGCCAGTCGTGGTCCTGCTCGTCTATGCCTGTTCTGCTAAGTTCTAGAACTCTAATATCACAAGCTCACTCTGTCATCTAGAGTGTTAATTTTAGTGCTTCCTGGGGTGTTCCTGGTTGTGCAGTGCCTGCGGCCTCTCCACTCATTATTGTCAGCTATACCATCTCAGCCTGTTATCATCTCGGCTCTCTAAACTGCATTTCGGCTGACTAGCCGCACCTCGCCCCCCCTAGGTCGCAATTCAGCCTGTTACCATCTAGGCTCTCATAGCCACATCCTGGCTATCAAGCCGCACATCGACCCACAAGATCGCACCTCACTCTGTTACCATCTCAGCTCTCAAAGCTGCATCTCAGCTGTCTAGCTGAACCTCAGCCCATAACGCCACATCTAAGTCTGTTACCATCTCGGCTCTAAAAGCTGCATCCCGGGCTGTCTAGCCGCACTTCGGCCCACAAGGCCGCACCTCAGTCTGTTACCATCTTGGCTCTCAAATCCACATCCCAGCTGTCTAGCCGCAGCTTGACCCACAAGGCCGCACCTCAGTCTCTTATAATCTCGGCTCTCAAAGCCGCATCCCAGCTGGGCCCATTACTTAACACAAGCGGAAACTACTGTAGCATTTTTGCATGTGTAACAGGCTCATAAAGGATGATGAATAGCCATACACTATTAAAGTAAACATCACATTTGTATAGCTTAAATGATACAGTAACTATGCATATGACATTAAAATTATATTCTAGAATATTATTATTTTTTTATTTTTTACATCATTCACCAGGTCGCTAGCTGTGTTCCATCCCTCCCTCTTCTTCCCAACTTGCTATTGCCCCTCCTTTCTCCAATCTATCTCTCCCCCTCTTCTTCCCATCTTTCTCTCTCCCCTGCTTTCTGTAACACTACATGTAATTCCTAGCAGTCACTAATAGCTCTGAAGGGGCAGTACCTTTCTCTGACTCTAGTGTACAGATGCTCAATGGATGTTTAACATGATTATATTATATATAAAAGGGTAATTCACTAATTGTAATCTAAAAATGAATGCTTTTGTGCAACAATTCTATACATTATCTATCTATATCACAGCTTGTAAGCTACATTTGTGGGAAACATGCTACATTTGCACGCAGGGCCACAACTAGGGTAGTGCGACCAGTGCCATGGCACAGGGCACCGCAGGGCAGGGGGCGCAGTTTGGGCCTGTCACTTTTCCTAGCATCCTTCTTTTATCCCCAGCATCTCCTTGTCTCCCCTATTTCTTCCCTGGCCCTTCCCCATGAGGTCATGGTCCTTTTTCTGTACTTGCCTGCAGCCATTTTCTAAGCATGCACAGTGTGATTTCACACAAGCTATGATCCAGGCTTATGTTCACCTCATAAGCCCCATACTGTAGTTCCAGTACTTATGCAGACACTGCTGAGCAAACAGGTACAAAAAAGAAGACCCAGCCTGAGCCAATGGAAGAAGATCTCCCTGAAAACAAAAAACAGGCTCAGAAGGAAAAAGAGCTAGGCAATGAAGCTTGCAAGAAGAGAGATTTTGATTACTTAAACTGTTATTATTTTAACCTGCTTAGATAAAGAAAAAAATACATTTTACATTTTCATACTGTATGAATAAAAATATTTAAGTTGGGAGCTGCATAGGAAAGTAATTTATTTCTATTGCAAATCAAGCCACAAAGCAATAATAATAATACTTTGACAATTGGGTGCACTATTCTACTAATGAAACTGTATGTACAGGGAAATGCAACTAGGAGATTGCTGCTTGCCATTTGGTATCTGTGAAAACCTGAGATTAAACACCCTGATTTTGTTAAACTGGGTACACACTGTTCAGATTACTCTGTAACACGGAGAGTTTATCTGATAAGTGTGACCCCTGTACACCCTGACCTATTTGGAGCTCAGGGCCTGAGTCAGAGCCGCTAGTAAGCGGCCGCTCGCTCCGAGCGATGTTCGCACATCTGCGCATGCATATGGGTCGTAATGCGCATGCGCCAACCAATCATTGCGGTCGGAAATCATGTGCTCGCAAAACAGTGAGGGCCTGCTAATTTGACTGACAGAATGAGGCGTTTATGGGTGGTAACAGGGGAAGGTGCTTGAAAACGGGGAGTGGAGATCCGAACGCAGGCGTGCCAAACGGTCAAAACGGGCGTTTAATGGGTGTGCATAATTAACAAAGCAGCGTCATCGACCACGTCACTTGGTTGTCTTTTAGACTGAACTGCTCGCAGTGATTGCGGCAAGTAAAACCTACCACAAGCACTGCGAGCAGTTCAGACGCCTTTTGATGTACTCGATTAATCTAATAAATAGCGGAGATGACGTATGATGCGAACGGCCAGGGGGCGTCTTTACAAAATAGCGAGTGCATGTTTCGTTTGCTCGCTCAGACATAGAGGCGTCAACAGACCGCAAAGAGCGAGCGCTCAATTTAAATAGCCGGACCCTTTTTCTGAACGACCGTTTGCAAATAGAGTCCGGCTCTGAATCAGGCCCTCAGTGTGCACATTCTTCAATGGATCAAGAGTTTGGTCATCTTAAATATTAAACTTCTCATAAAATGCAACCTTCTGATTCTGATCCGACAGTTTGCATACAATCATTGGGCCGATCAGGCTATATCAGGTGATCGGCCTGATGAGTGTATAGTATAGGTGTGTATCCAGCTTTACAATCCAACACAGTTTCAGTTATACCAAGTGCAACATGAGGTATTACAGTAAGAGTCAAATTTGAGACCTTCATTGGTCGGAACTGTATTCATGCTCCTACAGTAATCATCTCCTGAAGGCTATCTTTAATTGGAACACTGTCAGTGAGCTCTGACTTTAAACAGATTAAGTTTTTGATAGAGCAGTGAGATATGTACTCTGTACTTTAAAAAACTACAATATCAGATATGGCACTGAATACAATTAAGCTAAGCTTAATTCTAAACTAAGCTGTATTATAAATACAAGCTATATCATTTTAATCAGCCATGCACAATCTACGGCCCGAGTGCTGAATACGGCCCCTGCACTCATTATACTCATTATATGCTGCCCTCTGGTGGGAGCCCCTGACAATGCCATCACCCTGGTGGTATATATTTTTTACCCTTACTCATAAAGATTATTTTACACCTGACATTGGGCAAAGGAGTGGGAATTACTAATTGGGACCGGACTCGGCAGCGACATACCTATGACAGGCAGCTGGGTGGTCAATCAAATCCGCTGCCATGCAATTTTCTTTGCAGAGACCTGGCTATGGCGCTCTCTGTCTTGATAATGCAATATATCATAAGATTGGGCTCTAGTTCTACTCCGACAGACATACTGAGCCATAGCTTCTAGCCCAGGCGAGTATATGTTTTTTTAATGGATCTCCACACTTCATGATTATTAAAGTTAGCATTATGGAAAAAGGCAAAATGTTCAGACAATGAATGTAAGAATGTTTTATTATTTAAAACAAAAGGAATTACAGAGAGTTACTGAATTGCTTGCTAACAACAAAATGTCTGGTGTATGATGCATTTTAGAGAATTTTGTATAATTCATTGTCATAGTCAGATCCAGACTGGAGGGGAGATGTACTAAGCCGTGTTGAGAGATAAAGTACCTATCAGCTCCTGCCATTTTCAAACACAGCCTGTAATGTGATAGTTAGGAGCTGATTGGTGTGTACTTTATTTCTCTCCAAGGCTTAATACATCCCCCCCTCCAGACTTTAAAGGAAACCTTTGCATGCAAAGCTCAAAAACCCACATTTAATTACATGCCTGATGGCACCACTACTGACTTTACAGTAGTAGGAGCCAAATGGAAAGATTACAGTGCAGGAGGATATGTTGCTATGGGTTTGTGATAGTATAGCTGCAGAGGTGAGGAAAGGTGTTGCTACAGGGGTAAAGGGGAATGTGTTGTTACATGGGATGGCCACACCCCCAGTGATGATGCATCCTGCTTTGCAGCATTGTCCACACTTTTGTCTTCATAAGATCATTTAATCAATGCTACAAGGCCTTTTCCACTAGTAAATTGCATGTATTTTACATGTTTAAGCAATTGACATTTTACAGAGGCCCCTTGCGTGAGTGTTGTCTCCCAATGTGACCCTCAGACTAGAAAAGGTTATGAAATACTGATTTTAATAGTTTTAGAGTCAGATTCTCTGACTCTAAAATTTGGAAACATTACAGTCTCTATAATATTTCTATAATATTGCTACTGGTGTTTTATATATTAGTATGTTACATCTTTGTACACAGGGCCTGATTCATTACGGATCGCAACTGCGAATGCAATAGCGTTTACATACGCAGTTCAACTGTGATAGTATGCTAATCCACTGTGATTGCAATGCCATATGCAGCACTACATAAGGATGCCCACTTTACCTTACACATCCGTAATGTTTAGCAAGGCTGCAATACTGTCGTTACAGTCGATTACCATTGCAGCCTTACGCACACTTGCACAAGCCCTGACCTTACTTAGAAATTGCTATCTTCCATGCACGCTATTGTGCCTCATGGTTCGTTGGCCATCGCAGTGGCTCATTTATGCACGCCCCTGTAATGGCGTTTGCCCGACCACCCCCATCAGCACCCCCAAACATTACTTCCTGTCAATCAATCTGCTATGTGTCTGCTTAGTCATTGCAATCGCAGTCCCGATCACAATGGCTAGTTCGCGCACGCACACTGCGATGCATACGCACGCGCAGTATGCAACAATCAGCCAATTGTGAGAATAATCGCAGTTGCGTATGTTAGTGAATCAGGCCCACAGTGGATTTGCAAGGCCACCTGTGTGCGTATCAATACAAATCTTGGCAGCTGTTACATTTGCGTATTTTCGCACAGCCACTGAATACACATTTGCGGCATTAGCTTTCATTTGTGAATCAGGCCCATTGTCGTCATCACCACCATAATCATCATCAGTGCATCTTGTTGTTCCAGGCTTCCAGCATCCACAACAGGTACACCTCCAGTCTTTATTCAGATGAAGCTATGAGAACATGCCCTTACTGTACTATACTTGCTCACCTCCTCGTTAGCCCATTCCACTTCTAGAATGCAATATATAAATCTGTATTTTACTCAAACATATGTCCAACTGGGCCTTCATTTCTTATATGTATGTGAGATATTTTAATTAGTTGCAAAGATTGATAATCTTCCACAAATGTCATTCTTCTTGCATGTGATTGTACAATTTATGTTTGTATAAAGATCTAGTTGACATCTGTAATTCACATTAATTAAAGTTACATTTTCATAGGTATGAGCATTTGTGTGCATAAAAATTGTCTTTTATTTATAAAAAATAAAAGCTTTTGTAACACTGTAAATAGCTTGTGGCTATCTCTGTATAAAGAGAATAAATGTGCTGCTTTGTGCTAAAGGATAAATGCAAATATTTTAGGCTTTGTACCAACTTCTGAGCAGAATCTACCACAGCAAAATACTTAAGTACAACAACACGCATATGTGTATCGCCTCAATTTTTGCCTTCTCATGCTGTCTATCCTTACTTCTTTCTTGTTCAGAGAAATGGCAATTCTGAAAAGGCTACAGTAATCAAGTTACGACAAGATCAGAGTGGGAATTGCATTTTTCATGAGAAACTGGAACATTCAATCATAGCTACTGAACAGTGGGCTATCAAAAATGTATATGTCTTTCCATGTTACAGCCAGTGACAACATTTAATATTGACATAATGAAAGTGTTAAGCTCTGCAAGTACTTATTAAAAATGCATTATTTCCATACTTATTTTATGATAAATGACATTGATGTCAACTATTCCACTACAGTATGATCTTCAAATATTCAATCTTATAAAACCCATGCAGCATCCAGACAACTATAAATAATAAAAAAATAGATTAATTTTGACCTACCTTTGGATCATGGATTCCAGAAAGCTCCTCATAAATTTTTTCTCCAACCATGACAGCTGCCAAATTAGCAGTGTATGTGGACAAACAAAACAAGCAAAATATTGCCCAGAGATTCATCAAAAATCTTCCAGTCCAGCACTTGGGAGTTTTGATAGCAGCTGTCCTGCCAAATAATATGGCATAACAGACATTTAATGCGGAGGAAAATGAAAATACTTTGCTTCTGTTTCTACCATTTGGTGTCATGCCAAAGGGGCTCTTCCATTCATAAAGTGTTAGAAATACGGCGGTAATATGAAGAGATACAAATATTCCCAGCCACATTGTCCAATGAAGTGGCCACATAAAGGCTCCAATTGGAGCGGCTGTATCTTTAGTCCTCACTAATATACCGAGACTTGTTGAAAAGAATGGACTTGTAAAATCTATAACTTGACTTCTAGCTGTGTTAATGCTAAATGAGGTTACAGCCAGATGAGCAGCGCCACTCAAAAGGTCTCCTACAAGTCCAGTCCAGTGACCATTTTTCCAAGCTCCATATTTTCCATCACCAACTATATACAGGTCAAAATCAAAGTTCATATCTTCTGCCAATTTTACCAACAGGTCAATGCAGTAACCATAGCAACACTTTTTGTATTCAATAGGCACGGTGTCGTTGCCACTTTGTAAGCTTTCAAAAAGACTGTCCAACACTTCTGAATCATTTGTCATTGGATCTAAGCAAAGCTGGCCAGCTGGACACTGACCATCAGCATCTACATTTCTTGTAAACACAAAAGGAGGTTCAATCAGAGTCACAACTCTAAGGTGTAACCGTGTAGGCTGTTGGTAGTGACTTTTGTGCCTTTGTGCCTGGTCTGGCCATAATCCATAATCCATGATGATTTTTTCATTTTGCCAGCTCCCAAGACGTGTCCACATTGGATTGCCAATAGGGTCATGTTGTAAGTTCCAGATAAAATAATGGTTTTCTGAGTTGATAATAGATGAGTCTTTAACTTTGACATGTCCACTAACACCACTGAAGGATGTATTTGTTAAAAACCTGTTTAAATAAAATACATCTGATGAGATAATGAAAATGCAGCTTTTTAAAATATAGTAAGAATGTTTTAAATCAACTGCAAATACAGGTTTCATAAAACTAGACCACACTGTTATACCATTTTGCATGATAATGGTGGAATCAAATCATATTAGAGCACATTACAATTTCCTGCAGTATATGTTCAACAGTTAGGTGTTGTATTAGAGGGAATAAATCCCACATGCATGCAACCAAACATAAACTGTTCCTATAACTCAAAATGACATTCTACACAATGGGAGCTATGTAACAACATTTTATCATGCTTATTTTTATTGTTTATTTCGTTATTGTTGTTTTCAGCTACTTAACAAAGTATACCTTTTGAAATACAAATTTGTTTTAAAGTCAAAGGGGCAGGATGTATCATCCCTAAAAATGCTGTCCAACCTCTAAAGTGTACACTTTTCTGAGGTTTCCGCAAGCCCCATATGCATAAAAGTGGTTCTCAGTGGATATTGGAGAATGTTATAGGGCTGCGCAGCCCCAGAAAATGCATAAAATGCATCAAGCTCCGGAAAGTGAAACTTTTCAGAGCTTGTTTCCAATAGGCAATGCCATCTATAGATGGTGATGTCTATAGAAGCCTATGGCCTTCATAATGCAGAGTTTCCCTGAGATGGATCGGAAGGCTTGTACATGCACAGAGTGACGGCTACACATGTGCACTAGGACTCCCGGGTCATAAACCTGGAAGTCCTCACAACACAAAGGATAGCTCGGAAGATTCTGTCCTTCAGCTCGGAAGATACGTCCTTTGCATTTTTAATTTTATTTATTCATGCATATGGTGTTAATAAGTAATATGCATTGCATGATACATCCCACCCAAAGAGTAAACCTCATGTACTCATTAGATGTGCACCATAACACCCCTTAGCTTGCAGTGGTGCCCCTAGATTGTCCGCTCTGCTCACTAATTCTGCTCCACACTCTCAGGAGCTGCTTCCACAAGCTACCTTCATCTTTGCTTCACCCCCAATTATACAATGCCATGTTTATCAAAACTGTGAAACAAGGGAGGGGGCCATGATGATGCATATTATTGACAGTCCAGTCTGCTCACTCTCAGTGGCTTGCAAGAGATTTACTCTTCTGGATATCTGGGAGAGCCATCTGAGATTCATGAGTCTACAACATGTTGAGACATTAAGAAAGTATGAATTTACACCATATATAATCATAAACCAAACAGTATTTTAGGAGGAGACCAGAAAAATATTTTTATAGAAGGGGTTGTTCAACCACCCACCACTTGAGAACAACCCCTTCCATAAAAATATTTTTCTGGTCTCCTCCTAAAATACTGTTTGGTTTATGATTATATATGGCTTAAATTCATACTTGCTTACCCTCTCTGCACATTTTGTAGACCCATGAATCTCAGATGGTTCTCCCATATACCCGGAAGAGTAAATCTCTTCCCAGCCACCCAGAGTGGGCAGACCGTACTGCCAATAATATGCGTCATCATGGCCCCCTCCCTTGTTTCACAGTTTTGATAAATGTGGCATTGTATAATTGGGGGTGAAGCAAAGATGAAGGTAAAAGCGATGTGTATTGCATATCATACACACACCACCCATTTGACAGCGATATGCCCCCCCACATCGCTGGCCATAATGCTTCTCCCAGAGAGGGTAACCCAAAAATCGCCAACTAGGTTTACATTTATCATGAGAGAGATGGCATATCAGAGCAGTCTTTAGTACATATTACTTACATGTTTTTGAACTTTGTTTGCATTGCAGAATGTGTGCTTAAAAACACTAAATGTCTCCCATTGGCTAGAGAAAATGTATTTGCTCATCACTATCTTGCACTGCAAATGATTGCACTTTGCCGGAAATCTATGCACACTTATGAAAACTGAATATGTCCATCTGTTGTACCAAAGCATGTTGCCAAATTAGACATACTGTACAGTAGATCTGGTCATTTAATATTCAGACATGTGTACGCAGCTTTAGTTTCTTATTTTGTTTAGTGTTGATGCACTCTAAAAAACACAATGTGTTTGTATGGTGTAATATATGGTTTCAAACATTAATTTACAAAAAAGCGGTTATCTTAGACTCCTTATTCTTATTAGACTCATAAACAAACATTTGACTGGGGAAAGTGAAACTGTATGAAATATGCTGCATAATCTGAAAGTAAGATGTTGTAATGAAGTAATGCTGGCCACACACATAGCGATATTTTACCCGATCTGGCTGATTCCGACACATTGAACGACAGATCGTGTAAAATATGGCCAAATCGTGAGTAAATCGTGAGTCCCCACTCACGATCACGATGCGGTGCGCGTCCCCGCTGGTCGCACATCGCATCTTCAGATCTGCCGTGCAGTAGGGCAGATCTGACAATCTAGGACACAATGCACTGTGAAAGTCTGGATGCAGGAGAGATCGTTTGAAGACTGGACACCAAATTGTGTGCAGATCATGTGGAGATCGTGTGCAGAGCTGCCGGGGAGAGCTTCAAGGGAAATCGTACACAAATCGTACACATCGGCTGATCATGTGCAGATCGCCATGTGTGTGGCCAGCTTTATATTTAATCACACATTTACTAATAGAAAATTGTTTATTTATTAGTAAACATGTGATTTAGCCCCAGAAAGAATACATCAATGTTGATCGAATTTAATGGATTTTCATCGATTTTAAATGGATAAAAATCGGGTAAAAACAACCTTTATTAAATATACCCCTAAGAGTATGTGTTAAAATGGCACAGATATTAAAGTGGCTTATAACAAAAGAAAGCAAGTCCATTTTATGCTGTTGTAGTCAATTTATATATAATACTACTGTTAAAAGCCATCATGACATAGCTTGCTTTCACCTTATTTTCCCTCAATAGTAATGCAGGATCCCATAAAATAGATTTGTGATTAAGTCTGGTTCTTATCACTACATAGGCCATACATTTCGTAAATCAGCTCTGATAGAACGGAGTCATTTTTAGAGTATTCTGATTGAACTAGCAAATCATACCTGGATAAGTACTGTCCAGATGTGAGATTCAGACTGTCTCTGCTCATGCAGTTCATTGTACTGGGAACAAGTGCCAATTCTGGCTGATCCATTGTAGCCGTGGCAACGGCTCTCGCTATTAACTCCATTGCATCTTGCACATAGTGTTCAAAGTAGGAAGCAGTGGTTGTCCCATGAGCTATCAGGCCCAAAGGCAAACCTTCAGTCCTTAATTCATCAACATTTTGAGAGTCTCCGAAAATCCAAAAAAACTCTGGTAATATTATTCCATACTGGGTAGCGGCTTCAAAAATCCGTCTTGTGTCCTCCATATCACAGCCGAACATAACAATTGTAGATGTAGTATCCTTTATGCTCTCCAGGTTTAACTGCAGGTAGCTTATTACATAATTTGTCAGAGTTAAATTTACTGTAATGTTTATAATTAATCCGAGGTGAAATCTGGAATTATTCTGTGTAAGAGTGAGGAAATCTGTTATATTCCAGTCTTCTTGGCATAATAATATGCTATAATTATGCCAGTTGTTCATTGACAGAATGGAAAGAGTGACATCAGCGTTTGAAGTTAGAGAATTTTCAATGCTAAGCTGCAGATGGAGTGGGTTCTGTAATAAAAGAGGACAATTGTTAGCTGTTTTTTGTAAAATGTAATACTGTACTTTATCATCATATTGTTACATTTTCACTAAAAGTAGCTCTTCATTAAAATCCATGGCACAGTGTGAAATGTCTGCTCATAGGAGTCAACTTTCTTGAGATCAGAGGATAGTTTTATTGTCATTAAATTGTTAGAAGCTACTATTACAATACATCAAAAGAAGGAGAGCTAAGCAAAGAGGAGTCTATCTATCAAGGTTTCATTCCTTTGCTTTTAAGCTTCAGTCAAGACTCTGGCCAGGATTCAAAGGCTAAAAAACTGACTACTGCTTAAATTGCACTTCATTGCTAGTTTAAGAGATCATGAATTTTTCCTTTATACTTACAGTATGTTTCTCGATCACTGGTAGAAATATCAACACAGAATTATATTGGCACTTTTGCATATATAATAATAAGTGACCCTCACTATAATTACATTGTTCATTTACTTACCTATATGGGAAAGTGCAAATAAGCACTAATCAACCCATAGCATTCAATCAGCGCTTTCATTTATCTAGTGCAGAGGTTTTCATTACTACATTGCACATAGGGGTTGGCGCACCAGGAAGTGCAGCAGTTTCTGGAGCATCTTTAAGAATTGTTGGGTAGCTGTTCACACCGCGGAGCGCCTGTCTGTGGTATCCAAAGGACACTACGGGTGGCACAGCTGCAGTGATACTGGCTGCAGGGTGCGGTTCCAGCAAGGGCCGTGGGGCAGCGATGGTGCCATCCATAGCATCAGTCGCACACCCCTAGTTACGGCCCTGTTTAAAGATATCCATGCTTGTGCACAAATGGTATAATCAAACTGACCGAGGTATTAAATAAATTATCTGTGCTTAAGCATGGATATCAACAAACCCTGGTCATGAGGATCAAGTTTGGGAACCACTGATCTAGCGCAAGCTAAGCTAGCCACTGAGTGATTAAAACAACTGCAGGGAAATATGCTGTAAATCTGAAAGGATATATATTTTTTTTATTAAGATGAACTAATGATCACAGAAAACCTATTTGGATACAGAAAGCTATTGAACCATGTACTAATATGTGCAAACAGTAAATTTAAATCAGAACCAGGCAAGTTCATTTTATATCTTAACAATCATATATATTCCTGTTGCATTCATATTAATTTTGTCAGCAGTTCTAGGCAACAAGTGTATAAGGAAAGCATAAGTGACTGATGATCACCATCAATGTGGTTTCATTGATCTATTGTTTCAGGAGGCAAAATGCTCAATAGGGAGAGGCGTCACAAGGGGGGTGTGGATTTCACCTGGGTGTCACCCCAGTGGCGTAACTAGGGCAGGATGAGTGGGGCACGTGCCCTGGGCACCGTGGGACCGGCGGCGCGACGGGGGCCCCCTCCGCCGGCCACGGTACCAGCCCGCCCTAGTTAGCCGTGTGTACGGTCAGCGCTACAAATTTACAAAGGACCGGTGCTAGGCTTCCCAGCACCGGTCCTGTGCTGCACAGCAGAGCCCATTCCCTCCCCCTTAGCGCTTACCCAATAGCGCCAGGAGGAGGGTGGCAGGCGGGCAGGCTCAGGCTCTGCTAACACACACATCACCGCCAGCGCTGGCGGCGATGTGTGTGTTAACCAGCAGCCAATAAGAGTCAGACAACTCTCATTGGCTGCTACTGCACACACATCACCGCTGAGCGGCAGCGATGTGTGTGTGAATCAGAAGCCAATGAGATCAGACAGACTCTCAGTGGCTGCTGCTGCTGCTGCACACACATCACCGCCAGCGCTGGCGGCGATGTGTGTGTTAAACAGCAGCCAATGAGAGTCAGATAGACTAAGGAGGGGACTACTACTGGGGGCACTGCTTCTGGGGGGGATACTACTGGGGGCACTGCATTGGGGGGATCACTAATGTGGACTACTACAGGGGGCACTGCATCAAGGGGGACTCCTACTGGGTCCACTATATAAAGGGCACTGTATAGGGGGGACTACTACTGGGAACTACTACTGGGGGGGCACTACTGGGGACTACTACTGGGGGGTCCACTACTGGGGTTTACTACTGGAGACACTGCACAGGGGAAACCACTACAGGGGGCACTGAAAAGGAAGAACCACAGGGGGCACTGAAAAGGGCACTGAAAAGGAAGAACCACTACAGGGGGAACTGCATAGGCGGGATAACTACTGGGGGCCTGCATAAGGGAGGATAACTCCTGGGGGCACTGTATAAATGGCACTGCATATGGGGGATCACTACTGGGGGGCTGCATATGGGAGATCACTACTGGGGGCACTGTATAAGGGGAACTAATGGCGGGCTGCATAAGGGGGACTACTACAGGGGGAACTGTGTAAGGGGCACTACTGGGGGCCTGCATAAGAGGGACCTCTACTGGCATTGTATCCTGGGGGTGCTATATAAGGGTACTACTTGGGGCACTGCATACGGGGGACTGTATAAGGGGCACTGCATTAAGGTGCAAATGGAAAGAAATGTTCCCAGTGACAAGAAAGGGGTGTATGTCACGTTGACACGCCCCATTTTTCAGTGACCACGCCCCTTGTGACCATGCCCATTTTTCCGCACATGGGGGGGCTCCATTTACAAATTTGCCCTGGGCTCCAAATACCCTAGTTATGCCACTGTGTCACCCTTCCAGGAGGTGACACCGAAATGCCGGATGCTCCACAGTGGCAGGGAGCCGTGTGCTGCACTGTGAATTATTGTGCAGCACCCAGCTCCTGTCACTGGTTGGGGGCCGGCAGTGCAGGCACAGTCTCCGGGGGCAGCCCAGCATCTCCGGGGATGATGGGTGGGCACACCACCAGAGTGATGTAATCATGGACTTCAAGAGGAGCCACATCCCCGCATTAAAAGTGACACGGCCTTCCTATGAGGCCATCACACGCGTGGGGGAGCTATTTACCGCACTGTGTTACTGACTCCATTGCTTCCAATATACCAATGTCGAAGTGGCCACAAGAAACATAAAAATGTAGGGACATATGCTGCCATTGCTAAACCCTAGCTATCAGTAATAGCCAGTTGGTTTCTAGTCAAACACAGTTTTCAGGATGAATGGTACAGTGCATTTGCATTTTTGATCTATCTGGTGAAAATTTCACAATTATATCAATTGTCTCATTGATTGCTTTGCATATATGCACTTTTCCACTTATACCCCTTTTCCACCTAAATTCCGGGTCTGACCCGGAGTTGGAACAAAGTTCCTATCCGGATCAGACCCGGAATTTTGCCGAGCGCAAAATTTTGAGCGCCGCTCACCCGCAGTCGGGTCTGCATAGACCCGGCTTTTGCGGGGTGAAAGTGGTCGCTTGGAGATGACATCATCTCCAAGCGCCACTGAAGCCGGACCAATCGGCCGGCTAGCAGCGCACTCCAGGTCATCGTGACCCGGAGTGCGCTGTTCTCACAGCAGGGTTTCACGGGCTACGCCCGTGTTAAACCCTACTAGTTACCTGGGTTGGATTGCCGGGTCACTCGACCTGGCAATCCAACTCTCTCCCCTTTTACACCAGGGAGCTGCCCGGGTTAACCCTTCAAAAACCCGGGTTTTAGCTCCAGTGTAAAAGGGGTAATAGTGATAGTCTTTCCATTCTTCATAGTCAGTAAGCTTTGCACACAGTGAATGTACAATTTCAAGGCAAGAGTTAAAACCATTTACCTAGAGGCAGGATATCTCCTACAGTATTTGTCAGGAGCTTCTGACATGATCTGGCTGGATTGGGAAATGTTAAACAGATTCTGTGTACTCTAATAGACAATTTTATTAAATGAGCAAGAAGCCTATCTGTGATGAGATACTCCCCTCTTTCTTGTACACATCAAGTTAATTGGACTTTTATCGAATTGGCAATAAATGAAGAGTGAGCTGCTACTTTATAATCCCCTTTCTGTAATATTACTTTTTCATAAATAATAAGACCTTATAACAAGTCCATCTCTGATTTCTGCAAAATATATTTTCTATGCATTGTTTGCATCTCAACGGCTATCTTATTTCTAGATTGTATATATGTGCTATCACATACCTAGATTCCATTTACAGTATTCTACTATTATGAAACATCGCTCTGTCTCTTTACGTGATGAAAATGGATTCTTGGAATTTTTGTTTTACTGTTGTGCATAGTTTAAGTAGATTTAAAAGATATTATATTATATTATTGTATTAGGTATAGGAAGCTGGACATTTTCTGCAACATATTAACATTTCAAGGTATAAATATACATTCAGCAAGGTGAGTGAATTTCACTGCTTTGAGAAGATATATAATTTTATGTATACAGTACAAGTGGTGGAGACATTGGAACCAAGCAACAATATAGCAAATATAATAATGTCTGTATTAAGTATCATTAAAGTACATTTAAATTAAATATTTTTGTAAATATTTTAAATAGTCAAGCACTTTCATTGTGTGTTTGACTTGAGTCAGATCACCTTTTTTGTAATCTATGAGATTTTAACAGTTTGAAGTGTGCAAGAAACAGAATAGCCTGTAGCCAATCATATCACTGGAGGTGAGTGTGGTGATCTTGTATGTCCAGTGACTTGTCCGACTGTATGAGGAATAGGGCTGCATGTAATAGGAGCAATTGTTGGAGTATGGCAACAGCTGCAGACTGAGTGACACCTGAGTGTTACTGGAGGGACAGCAGGTGGCACTGTGTCTTACACTATGGCAGTCACTCTAATGTAAACATGTCTATAATTCTCCATTTTGTGCATACTTGCCAACATTTATTGTCTCCCCTCCATGAAAGTGCCCAGTCAGGAGATGCAGCTGCTTGCTTATGGAAGAAGGGCCGGGTGCTACTGCGCATTAGCTCCTGCCACCTCACATCATAATGCCGCGAATCATGGAACTATGAATAGAGGAAAGGCTAAAATGCGATCTGATAGAATCATGTTATATAGTCTCCGCCCCTGCTCTATGGGCCTATTATGTTGCTCTCATCTTGCCAATTTCACTAGGAAGTGGGCAGGATGCATTAGGGCCTTCTGTTCTTCCAGAAGTCTGGGGACTGCCATAAAATTTGAGAGTCTCCTTGATGTTCAGGGAGAGTAGTTACGTGTGATTTTGTGTTATGTTAAGTTTTACAATTATTGGTCAGTGATGTTTTATCCCACAAAGAACCATCGTTGCATTTTAATGCTTAAACAGAGAAGAATATACTGTAACAAAAAAACCTGCTTAGAATTTCAGTAGCTGAAACCTGCATTGAAACTTGTCTCTGTGAACACAGTATCAAGATACCACAGTCCCCATTTTGTAATGGGGAGGGGATTGCAGTCTCAATTTATCGAAAACTGAAAATCATGGTTTTCAGTGCTTGTCCCTTCCCAAAACTAAAGCATAAGCCATTGTAGCCTATGGGCTATATTTTCAATTGTTAACACCAGAGAGGAATGTGGCTTAGGGGCCCATTTATCAACGATCGCTTTTGCAACGGAATCAGAGCATGCCAGTGATGCCCATGATCGAATTGCAAAATGCGATCCTATCGGCCAGATGTATCATCTGGGACATTTATGGACATGGGCTTTGTCCCTGCGATGTCTCCAGAGAACTGCCGGCCAGTGCAGGGGGTGCTGCGCATGCGCAGTCCCCCAGACTGCACATGCACATCCGCCATAGCCGGGTAGGGTTCCAGCGGATCCCTCCTCTGGTTAATTATGCACGGTGTAGTAAATAGGCTACAGCGGCTATTGTCATTTTCAAATGGCATTAGCTGCGGTTGCCAATATCTGGAATGCATCGCATTCCGGATATTGGTAGATTTGGCAGCATCGCATAGGTTTCTATGGGGGAGTTGGCTGCCAGCATTAATGGAGAGATTACAGCAGGTATCAGAGATACCTGCTGTGGTCCCTCCTTAAAACATAAGGGGGATACTTAATATTTGAGGTAAACCCCCGAAAACAGGTGTTTTCCGGGATTATACCTTAAATACACTTTGATAAATAGTGTATCACTTTACTATTTACTCTTCACTGAGATGAGCTCTTATTGGAGCCACTGTTCCAGCAATTGGAGATTAAAATTTATTCTCAAAAGTTCATTCCTTATTGCCACAATATTTGGCAATAAGGAATTATACTTTTCTGGGCCACAGCTGCAATCAATGATAAATATTATTATTATTATCATTTATTTATATGGCGCCACAAGTGTTCCGCAGCGCCTTACAAAGTACATAAACAAATAAGTAACTAGCAACTTGCAAAACAATACAATACAGGACAAGGACATGAATAATAAACATTGTTATATTAGCGACCTTAACACTCACATAAGCAGCCAAGTGTTAGTTGCCCTAGTAGGGAGTAAGAGATAAATGAAACTAGGCTTGATGGAGTCTTCACCATTATGCATGTATAGTGTAAACTAAAATTCAAATAGCTATTTTTTTAGAACTAAGTAAATTATTGGCATAATAATATCAACAACATATTGAAGTAGACAGATCAATATGTTGTGCAAAAACATTAACTTACGTACACCATGAAGCTGTATTAGTAGGGATAATGCAGTGACATTTATTTAATCAATTTCCCTATTCTGATTTGACATTTCACATATGCAGCCACATAAGATGACAAAAGACCAGATGTTCTCCATTCCATTCCCAAATTTTCTCTGCAAATAACCTTTAATGGACCAGGTACTAATGTATTGCAAGCTATCAAATTGATTTGATGAATGAACCCCTTTCAATATTGGTGAAAATACAAAGTTATTATACTATGTTACTTAAAGAGAAAATGAATTTAGCTAAACTTTCAATGCAGCATAAGCTCATACTTTGAGAAAATCTGTGGTATATTGTGGTCGGGATGCAGTCAGATTATCGCCGGCCGGTCTGTTGGCCATCGGAATCCCAACAATGGAAGCCAGTCCCGGAACTAAAGATAGGCATCAAAATCCTGACAGCAGGCTTCCCGAATGAAGGTAAACAGGGCTTTCTAGCTGTTAGTCACGGAGGAGTGGGGTGGGCTAGGTTTAGGCACCCACGGGAGGACTTTTCCTGAAGAAAATTTGTCCAGGAAGGTTGTAGCTATCTGGTCAGCTATTCCCTGGGCGAAATCTGGCTGAAGGTTAAGACTGTTGTGGAAACCGGTCGTGTATGATCTAATTGGTTCCTTATATGCTTAATATACAAGCATATTCATGGTATGCGCATATGAATATATTTGTATCCAATTTAAGTTTACACTAACTACTACACTGTCAGGCACTTGTCCTTGTCCCTCTTTTTCTTCCTAGATTACCCTATTTACCAGTCAGTATTTTCAAGGACTAAAGCGGCCACCTGATTTATATCTATAAAAGGAGCATAGTGGGAGTAACCATTAAAAGAATATAATGATTTTCTTACCAGTACCAACCACCATTAAGGCTGAACTAATCTGAGCAGCGCCATAGATCTACCTTCTTTATATATATATATATATATATACATACATACATACATATACACATTAGGTATCCAATCTCTTGGAAGGAGGCACTCACCAATTAAATTTGCTAATAATTAACATGTTTTAAGTCCAGCCTATGATCAGGTTGATGTTTCAGTTCATAATCAGAACCATTCTCAAGACCAATTATATTGTCTAATTAGAGAGCATAGTCATAATCATAACGTTTCTAGGAAAAGAAGAAAAGATCAGAATGTCTGACAGGCTCCAAATACACACAAACGAAAAAAACACTATAACTCAAATATAACTGCAAAAAGGACTTAAAATTTATCCCTAATAGCTATTCAAGGCTGACAGCACTGCATGTACACAAAGAAAAAAGATACAATGTTTTAAGCAGAAATAAACCTTCTAACAATGAAACAAGTTAGGAAAAGTATCCATCTAGAAATAACTGAACAGCATAGAACCTTTGAGGTTTTATAATCAAAAGCGTGCAACATGATAATAAATGTCAATTATTAACAGCTACAGCATGGCAAAAAAACATGTGAGTGATATGAAAATTTTATCAAAAAGTGTTAATTATCAAATGAAAGACCCCTGCTACAATCCACAGAGTCTATAATGTGATAGATTTATAAATGTGCACAACTGACATATAAATACCATGATGATGTACATATGTGAAAAAAACGAAAAATAAATAGGACTCCAGTTAATATGTGGTTCATATCATAAAATATAAAAAACATAACTAGTGACAGCAGTTTCTATATTAACTACTGCAGTGCAAGTGCACCAAACCTATCTCAAGAAGAACATGGCTATGTCTCACATACCTGATACTGGAGTATATCGGCATACACTCAAAGCCGCATGTCCCTGGAACCACGTCTGCGGAGCAGCGTGCACAGCTAGCAACTAAAGTGCCACTCGTCCTGATTTAAAGCCCGCCAGCAGCGGAAATGTAACCACATGTGTCGGCTGTGAGCACTCGGTGGAACGCTAATTGCACCCAGCCGAAACGAACTAAAAACTAACAGGTATCTATGTGCTACAAGAGAAAACAATCCTATATGCAAGTAAAATAAGTATTTTTGGCTAGAGTACTGGAACAGGAGAATAAATTAATCTCATTATAAAGAGGAAAGAAACTGAAGAATACTTCTCACATGCAAAAAATACAACAAGATGTAAAAAGAAAAGAAATTTTAAAAATATTCTGAAAAAGATAAATATTATAATTCATACTCATATGTATAAAAAAGATGACACAATGTAACTCAGGAGAAATATAAAATATATAAAAAAATACTACATGACAAAAATAAAAAAAATATATACTATACATAAAATAAAAATAATGATAATAATAACGATAATAATAATAATAATAATAATCATAATAAGACTACATTAGAAGCTCCAACTGGAACACTAAAAAAAATGGTAGAAAAGATAGTGAAAAAAGGTCATGACAAAAGATCAAAAAAAAATTATGTAACATGCAATTAAGAGTTTAAATTAACATAAAGCGTAAAAAAAATTATAGCAAAAATACAAGACACAAGGTAACAACTAGCACATAAATGGTGCAGAGAAGTAATCACTAATATCATAGAACCGAAAAAAGTGATGAAACAAAGAATGAAATAGTGAACTCAAGCAAAAGTATAGAACCAGATATAATCTAGAAAAACAATCAAGATAAACAATGGAACCACTATCAAGTAGACCTGTTACAAAAACACATTAAGGGGCTTCTACTCATTAAGCCCCCTGGGGGCCACCGTATCCAGTCTATGGATCCAAAAGCTTTCACCCTTCTTCAGACTCAAAAGTCTGTCTCCTCCTTGATCTTGTGGTGGGATCCATTAGAGTAGCTTGCATTTAAGGCTAGCCACCTGATGCAATTTTTCTTGTTAAAGCAGAGCATATGGGTGCTGTATGGTTTGCCATCCTCTCCCTAAATTTCCTCGACATGAGCCCTACATAGTATAGCCCACAAGAACATACTAGAAAATAGATCACATAGTCCAAAGTGCAATGTAGTCTATATGTTATCTTGATCTTCTGACCTGTATGGTGGTGGGGGAAAGAGGGACGTGTGAGCATAGATATACACTTTATACAACCTCCACACAGTAACAACCAGTTTTTTTTCTCATCAGATCTGTAATCCGATTAGCTCTTCCTGGATATAGGGAAGGCCGCATTATTAATTGTTTGAGGTTAGGACACCTTTTATATGCCATCATTGGTGGATCTATATTTTTGAATGGTAATGTATAGTCGGTGGAAACTATAGGCCAACACTTTTTGAGGGCTTTCTGAATGGTGGTGGACTCATTATCAAAGGTAGTGGTAAACATCATACGAGAATGGATGTTTGTTGCTATGGGGAAAGCTTGTGTCTCTCTGGAAAAGATCTGACTAGCCTTTTTCAGACATCTTGTTAAAGTGGCCTGTCAATAACTTTGTTGCAAAAATGTGGCTGTCATTTGGTCTAATTGATCTTTCCTGAGTGTTGGGTCAAAATTTATACAATTCACTCATAGAAATTGTGAAACAGGCAAATTTTCCTTTAATGCTGGAGGATGGTGACTCGTTGGTGATAAAGCTAAATTTCTGTCTGTCGTTTTTCTGAACAATGTTGTCAACAGAAGGCCATTATTGTTACTAATCATAACATCGAGAAAATTAATACTCTTTTTATCAACTTGATACGTGAATCTAATCATACTGTCTAAACCATTGAGTGTAGTCACCATTTCTTCAAACGACTCAATACTTCCTCTCCATACCAAATAGATATCATCAATAAATCTATGATAAAATACTACATTGTGATGAAATTTAGGTAGAATATGCTCCTCTTCATATTTTGTCATATCTAAGTTAGCATAAGACTGAGCTAAATTTAAGCCCATTGCTGTTCCTGACACTTGCAAAAAATATATGTCTTTATAGCAGAAGTGATTGTTATACAAGACTAATGTAGCCGGTTCTATCAGACATTCAATAGATGGAACATGTTGGGGGATCTTTATCAAAGCTTCCCTTAATGCACTAAGACTCTCCTGATGTGGTATAACTGTATAAAGGGAGCAAACATCCATTGTTGCCAGAGTGACATCATCTCCGAGCCGACCAATATTTCGAGGCTGTTCCAAAAAATCACCAGTGTCTCGAATATAACTCCTACTGCCACAAACCAACGGTTGTAGCTTGTTCTCAACAAAAATAGCAATAGGTTGTAATGTAGACTGTTGGGCCGAAATGATTGGTCTGCCTGGAGGTCTTTCCAAGGTTTTGTGAATCTTTGGCAAAGTGTACAGAATCGGGCATTTAGGGGTATCCACCACTAAAAATTTTAATTCATCTTCATCCATCCAGCTGTGTGCCAAGGCGTTCTTAAGGACTTGATCCACTTTGCTTTTAATCTCCATCACCTGATAATATCCCAATTCTTTATAGACACCCACATCGGAGAGCTGTCTCGTAATCTCCGCGTCATAGTCAGCCCAATTTTGGGTGATTATGGCTCCTTCTTTATCAGCAGTTCTGATAACAATGTTGGGGTTATCCGTAAGGGACTTCAATGCCGTCTTTTCACCAGCGGATAAATTATCATATACTTTAGATCTTACTTTAGTAGACGTATCTCTATCCACTAATCTCAAATATGTTTTTAGGCTGGCATTGTTGGAGGGGGGGATCAAATTTAGAGGATTTTTTGAAGACTTTTTTGTCCCTACGACGAGGTGTATCATCAGAAAAATATTCTTTAAGTCTCATATTTCTGCCGAATCTATAGAGATCAATTGATTTCTGAAGTCACTGTCTGTAGGTGGGTACAAAAGTCAGTCCCTTAGCAAGGAGTTTTATTTCTGTATCTCCTGGATGGTTATCTGATAGATTGAATACTGCACTTACATCTGTCTCCTCCATCCCCTCCTTCTAGTGTCCACTCCTCCGCAGGTGTGGTCTCCTGGTCTTAGCTCTCTTGAATCTACTTCTAATTGGTCCTGTTCATGTCCCTGTTCTAAAAAATTAACAGTAGGTTGTTGACTCTCTACTAGATCTGTGTCTGATGTTGAAAAAGAAGAGGCAGAGTCAATTGGGAAATTACAAACACATCTTCGTTGGTAATTAGTCAATCGCTGATTTGTTCTAGTTTGAGAATAGTCGCCCAGGAGCCATCTGTAGACACTATGATTTTGATAATGAGAAGTGACAGTAGCAAGCTTCTTACGCTAAAATGAGATTAAATCCCTTCTATATGCCTCAACCTGACTTTGCAGTCTGTCACTCCACTTGGTGCTCTTGTCCTCTCTCAGCATAGGTAAAGCTGTAATATTTGATTGCTCAATTTCGCTTCTCACCTTCTTAAGTTCAACTCCAACTTCCTTCCAAAATCATTAAATCTAATGAGCATTTATTTACAATTGAGCACTATCTGCTACAGAACACTGGGTTATGTCTGCCTAAAGTCGGTACATTGTGTATCTGGAAACCTTGAGGAATTTGTTTACGTCTATGGTATTCGGTTAAGAACTGACCATGCAACAGAAAATCAATCTTTTTTCTGTGTAGTTTTAACAATCTATAGAAAAGATCAGCAGAAGTTTCTGCCGGCAAAGTATTAAAATCTAACTTCTCAAATAAGACTTTCTCTATTTCATCATCAGTGAAGGAAATAGCTCCACTTTCAGCTTGGGATAATAATCTTTCGTCAAAGAGACCAGCATTGCCGTGTGCCATTCTATTGTTGAAGATAATGATTAGAAATAAATTTCATACAAATGAGGTTTATAAAACTTGAAAAAATGAAGAAATGTGATTTAACAAGAGATTCGTCCCGCTATCCAATCTCACTGTATCCTCCTATCCAGGAAACTTCTACCAATGTTTTAGTAAATGATGGGTGTCAGGAAAGTTTAAACTGAAAAAGTTTAGTACACCACAAATATTCCAGGAAGTCCTGCACTCACATCTCCATCCTGTTCAACCATGGGGTGCTCACCAAGAACCTTGTGCAGATTCCAGCAATATCCATTAAGTGTCCAATCTCTTGGAAGGAGGCACTCACAAATCAAATTTGATAATAATACATTTATTTTACATCCATTAACACGTTTTAAATCCAGTCTGTGATCAGGTCGACATTTCGGTTCATAATCAGAACTGAATATATCAGAATACAAAAGTTCCAATGAGACAGCACTCCTCACTAAATACAAATAGATATATGCAGGTGCCCTCCAATTGGACTCGCAATGGAGACAGATAAAGTATAGTTACCAGGCGGAAAATGTTGCTAGTAAAACATTGAAACATTGGTATTACACCGTGCATCCTGATTTCTGAACAAGCACTGAGTGCCGCCGCCTGGTAAATATATATATATATATATATATATATATATATAAATTCCATCAATTTGAAACTAATATTGGTTTCTATTGCTGACAGTTATGGGTTTACTTTAAAAAAAAGTGTTCTGTTCATAAATGCCTTAGCTCTTACATAGGCCATTCTAACTATATTTCATGATGTGACTGGCTTATTCTAGTCTGTGATGTTAATAAAAGCAGGTGGAAGTAAAAGTGCATATCTCTTGCTTCATCATCCACATACTGTACCCTCAGGAAAAAAAGAAAAATTACGGTACATGCTCAGCTATCATAGCACCAGGAACTGCACAAGACACTGAAAAGATAGCCATGTTAACAAGGCAGCTGTCACATTTTGTTACTATCTACTATGGTGCATTATTATGTCAATAACCAATGTTGGCTTTTTACAGTTTTGTCAGCACCAACAAAAATCAGTTCCACTCTGTAATGGTCATTTTCCACAATAGTTGAGTTTTGCTATCATATTTTCCTTCATATTATTTGAATTGCTCCTTATTGCACTGTGTTCTTTAAATTTCAAAAACGGTAATACTGTAGAATGCTGTGTAAAAGTATTGAGTGTTGGAGGTGGGGTGCACTACTGCGCAGACTCTATATTAGTCCTCCAGGAAGGTTTCCTTCCCTGTTCCAAGATGGCCACTTGCCTAAGGACTGCACATGTGAAGCACCATCTTATAACTGGGCAGCACAGACTGTGTAATGGTTAGCATTACTGCCTCACAGCACTGAGGTCGTGGGTTCGATACCCACTACGGCCTTAACTGTGTGCAGTTTGTATATTCTCCCTGTGCTTGCATGGGTTTCCTCCGGGTACTCTGGTTTCCTCCCACACTCGAAAAATATACTGGTAGGTTAATTGGCTCCCAACAAAAATTAACCCTAGTGTGTATGTGTGTGTGCATGTGATAGGAAACATAGATTGAAAGCTCCATTGGGCCAGGGAATGATGTGAATGGCCAAATATTCTCTGTAAAGTGCTGCGGAATATGTGTGCACTATATAAATAACTGGTAATAATAATAATAATAATAATAATAATAATAATAACTGTGTTAGAGCGCCACAGTGGGAGACATGAGTCCACTTAGCTCCAGTGAGAACTCCAAACACCTGTGACCCACAACGCCTTCCAGTGTTCCTGCATAGCCAACTGCTACCTTCATACACTCACTGGCTTATGAGCAGTATGACATCCTGCCCCATCTACCAGTGTGTATAACAGTGAGTACAGCTATACCTGCTGTACCTTCAATAAAACTACTACACAGGCTAAGTACTGGAATGTTTATAGTCTTAGAGCATCCGCTGGTGTGTACAGAAACTCTGCTATATCATCAAGCCTGTAAACACGTACAGTATTTCAAACACTGAGAACACTATCAAATGTAGCTGAATAGCAAACCATAATTACACATCTTTTTCCAACCAGTCAAAGTCCTGACCCTAATGCCATTCATAGTCTATGGCACAATTCGAGAATTACACAACCTGATCACTGTCTAATAAATTGAAATGAGCTGAAGAAACTCTGCCAAAAGTAGTGAATGCATATTATTCATATCCTTGACCTTAATTACTTAAATTTTTACTGTTGCAACAGGTGGCTTCACTAGTCATTAATGTGAATTCTCTCTTCATTTATGCAAGTAATATATTTTCATTATTCATTATTATTATTATTATATATACTGTATACAGCAAAATTAGTGATAACAATTTTTTTCTATATTTTAATCTAGAAACATTCTAACTTTCATAGGCTCCATATGAATTTGCAAGATACTGTTTGTAGCACATCCAATACATAATATTTCATGTGTCTGACCAGAGTTTTGTTCCTACTAATGCCTGAAAGGGATCTGTCGTATGATCTAATTAGTGAACTAGTCTGCTAAGGTTGTTATTGGTATTATTTATGTGATGTCCTGTGCCTAACTAACTAACTTTATGGGTTGGCACATTGATTTTGATGTCGGTCTTTAGGGGAGCATGTCCACATTAAAATGAAGGGGTACCAATGCTGAAAAGCATTAAGCTACCCTGTACTCCACTTATAACACCCGTTCATTGATCTATACTGTAGCAGTGTATACTGTATTAATATTATACTGTGAATTTAAATGTAGTACACCACTGAATTAGGTTAAGATGTTTTGTGATATGCCTGAATTGCTTCCAGTTATACTTATATCCTGTCAGGGGTGTTAGGTAATTTGGGATATGCTCATCAGTCTCTGTGTATGGGCCACTGGGGAGAGGGGAATACATTGTACATCCATACCTATGCATAGAATGAGTGGAACTTATCAATTATATACATATGGGGTGGTAGTGGTGGGGGTGCTTATGCAGCTAAGAATCCTGCAGCCCCAGACCCACTTATTTTTTAAATGATCCCTGCCTACAACACTAAATCTGCCTGCACATTGCAGTTTTCCTCTTTCAAAAACTACGTGCAAGACAGTAGCAGGGTGATACTGTGCCCTGAGCCACCACATAATATTTTCACAATGAGAGGATGGGTCTCTGGAGCTAGGAAGAGCCTGACAGCCTGGAGTGTTTTGGAATTACGTACTGCAGCGACTCACCAAATACAGCTACCACAAGGCAGTGACCCACTAGGCCCTGTGGCATTAAGGCACTGCTTGCACACCCCAGGTTACAGCCATGACTACATGATATTACTAAGGTGCAATATCGTACCTTCTACTTGCATTTACGTCTAACTCTAAAGGAAACCCATAGAATATAAATATATTTCATTGAAATGTAAACGTGGATAATCTTTATGAAAATATTTGACTAAAGTATACAGGTCCAGCATACAATGTAAAGTCCTAGGGGTATATTTACTAAAGTGCAGGTTTTTAGAAGTGGAGAGGTTGTACATAGCAACCAATCAGATTCTAACCATTATCTTTGAGAAGGTGCTATATAAATGTTAAGTAGAATCTTATTGGTTGCTTTGGGCAACATCTCCACTTCTGAAAACCCGCACTTTAGAAAATATACCCCTTCCTTTAGACTCAAAGCTAGAAATACATTTAATATAATACCGTCTATTTTATAGACCAGTTAGACAATTCCTTACCATAAACTCTCCTTTTGATAATAGTTACGTAATAAGGTGATACTATAAAATCCATGCTACTGTACCTTGTGACCAACATGACACTTTTTGTTGTGTTCACTGAAGGAGGTGTCTTAAATGGCCAATCAAAGCTCATTTGTCAAAATACTAAAATGATCTGTACTATTTCAGCCTGCAGTCCTACTTCCATCACTACAAGGTGTTCTCTCATACCAGAGTGCTCTTGGAAGTCATATAACATTGCTTCACACTGGGGTTTTTGGGGTTAGTGCAAAGTTGAATGTTTGTTGGCTGTAATTCCTCCCACATTGTGTGGCAGAACAACAAGTGTACATTTTGGGCTGTGTGTAGCCCAGCAGGCCACCTCTACATGTCTGCTTAGTTTTATAGGTGTCATCATCATCAGGGCACACTTGCACCAGCATGATCTTAGTGCAAAAGATATGTCTGAAAACTAGCATATTTATTAAAGATGTGCGCTGACCCCAGAGCTTGGGTTTTGGCTCAGGATTCATCTTTGTGTTTTGGTTTTGCCAAACCACACTCAAGTGTTTTGGTTTTGGATTTTTTTTTATATACAAAGTTTTTAAAAACAACTAAAACCATATAATTTCTGCAATCCAAAACCCAAAGTTAAGATTTACAATCCAAATTCTGAACCGTCTCAGATTCACAAAAGAGTGGATTCTGATTTCTGCAGAACTGAACCGCTTATTTCTAATATGTCACAAGAAGCTCATGCGAACGCCGTGGGACCGCTGTACTCCTATCAACTGTCCATCATCCCTGCTCTGTTCTGGATTGGTTCCTGTGGCTATTTCCTTCTGGTACGAACGCTGCTCCGATACCGGTGATAGCGTTTAACGTGTTTCTGGTTTTGACATTGTCTCCTATTATCCAGTCGAGTACCCAGATCTCCTGTCAGCTTTTGTTACATGATGTTTGTGTCATCTAGGCGGCACGGTCGGCATTTCCACGCTCTGCCGTTTGTGTCATCCAGGCGGTACAGACAGCACTCAATGTCCAGAGTGTGCAGTCCAGCAGCTTGTGTCAACCCGGCAGCACAGGCTGCAATTCAGCATCCAGGGTATGCAATCCAGTGCACCACAGCTTGTGTCAACCCACTGGCATAGGCCGCAATCCAGCGTCCAGGGTATGCAATCCAGCGTACCATGGCTTGTGTCACTCCGGTGGCACTGGCCGCAATCAAGCGTACCACCGATTGTGTCAACCCGGTGGCACAGGCCACAATCCAGCGTACCACCGCTTGTGTCAACCCGGCGACATAGGCCACAATCCAGTGTCCAGGATACGCAATCCAGCGTACCATCGCTTGTGTCAGCTAGGCGGCACAGGCCGCAATCCAGGGTCCTAAGTACACAATCCTGTGTACCACCGCCTGTGTCAACCCGGCGGCACAGGTCTTTCACCAGACAACTGCTGCAAAGGCTTACCAGCACTCAAGGCTGCTGCACGGCCCAAAGGCCGCTTCTTGTTCTATGGCCCACTGGCCACAGTTTGCCAAAGCTTACCAGCCCTCAAGGCTGCTGCATGGCCCAAAGGCTGCAACTTGTTCTATGGCCTACTGGCCACAGCTTGCCAAGGTTTACCAGCCCTCAAGGCTGCTGCACAGCCCAAAGGCCGCATCTTATTTCACCGCCCTCGGGCCATGACTAGTCAAAGACTTACCAGACCTCAAGTCTGCTGCATAGCCCAAAGGCTACACCAACTTCTTCAGCCTTTCGGGCCACAACTAATCAAAGTCTACCAGCCCTCAAGGCTGCTCCACGGCCGCAGCTAGCCAAGTGTTCCACCTCTCAAGGCTGTTTCTGGACACATTCTCTCTAAGATATACCCGAATCCGAACATTAGCACCGGCCCCAAAAACAGATTTCTAGCCATATTAAGGGTATTCTTCTTTGATTTATTAAGCTTGGAGCCCTCACAAAATCCTGCTCAAATTCTGGCCGCACAGATTCAGGTACTGACCCAGAAAGTGCAGGAGCATTCCCTTCGAGTTGAGGAGACATGAGGTGCTTCAGCCCCTGCAGTGATTGAACCAAAGCTTAATCTGCCTGTCCCGTTTTTAGGGAACCGTAAGGATTTCTTGAATTTCAAGGAGAGTTGCAAACTCTATTTTAAGCCCTGGCTCAGATTCTTGGGCTCGCAGGTCGGACAAGTTGGGATCATAATTTCCCTACTACAGGGAGACCCTCAGACTTGGGCCTTTGGTCTTCCCTCCACTAGTACGACATTACAGACTGTGGATTCCTTTTTCGCTGCATTGGGTCTACTTTATGATGACCCCGATAAAGCGGTTATGGCAGAGGGGAGTCTCAGGTCCTTGAAACAGGAAAATAGAGCAGCTGAGGACTATTGTACAGAACTCCATAAATGGGCTGTCGATCCGGGTTGGAATGACCTGGCCTTACGAAGCCAGTTTCGTTGGGGATTGTCTGATTCAGTATAGGATATCCTAGTACAACATCCTTCTCCGGATTCCTTAGATGACCTCCACCAGGTCTCATCCAGGGTCACCAGGAGTTTGTGGTGGAGAAGATCCTTGACTCCAGACTCTCACGGGGCAGCCTTCAATTCTTAGTCCACTGGAAGGGCTATGGACCAGAGGAGCGCTCCTGGTTCCCAAAAGAGCCTTGAGAACTTTCCTGGGAAACCAGGGTTTAGGGGTTCCTTAACCCCTCGTCAAGGAGGGGGGTACTGTCACAAGCCACTCATGGAAACACCGTGGGACCATTTGCTGAACTCCTCCTATCAACTCTCCATCATCCCTGCTCTGTTCTGGATTGGTTCCTGTGGCTATTTCATTCTGGTGCTAATGCTGCGCCGATGCCGGTGATAGTGTTTCACGTGTTTCCGGTTTTGACATTGTCTCCTGTTATCCAGTCAAGTACCCAGTCCTCCAGTCAGCTTTAGTTACCTGCCGTCTGTCATCTAGGTGGCACGGTTCGCACATCTACTACCTGCCGTTTGTGTCATCTAGGTGGCATGGTCCACATATCCATGCTCTGCCGTTTGTGTCATCCAGGCGGCGCAGACAGCACTTAGTGTCCAGAGTGCACAGGCCGCAATCCAGTGTCCAGGGTACGCAATCTAGCATACCACAGCTTTTGTCAACCTGGCAGCACAGGTCACAATCCAGCGTCCAGGGTATGCAATCCAGCGAACCACGGCTTGTGTCAACTCGGCGGCACAGGTTGCAATCCAGCATCCAGTGTACGCAATCCAGCGTACCACCGCTTGTGTCAACTCGGCGGAACAGGCCACAATCCAACGTACCACCGCTTGTGTCAACCCGGCGGCACAGCCCACATATCCATGCTCTGCCGTTTGTGTCATCCAGGTGAGATGCAGGGTCCAGGGTATGCTTTCCAGCATACTACAGCTTCTGTCAACCTGGCGGCACAGGCCACAATCCAGCGCCCAGGGTACGCAATCCAGCATATCATCGCTTGTGTCAACTCAGTGGCACAGGCCACAATCCAGCATCCTAAGTATGCAGTCCTGTGTACCCACCGCCTGTGTCAACCTGGCAGCACAGGTCTTTCACCAGACCACCGCTGCCAAAGTTTACCAGCCCACAAGGCTGCTGCATGGCTGAAAGGCCGTATCTTATCTCACTGCCCTCGGGCCACGACTATTCAAAGACAAACCAGCCCTCAAGGCTTCTCCACGGCCGCAGCTAGCCAAGTGTTCCAGCCCTCAATGCTGTTGCTGGACTCATTCTCTCTAAGATATACCCGAATCCTAACATAATACTTATGTGTATGGACAACTTCGCCTAGCCTACAAATTCATCAACATCTCTTCTCCGAACTTTGACTAAGTGAGATGTGCAGATCATACTTGCCGACTTTTTGCATCCACTCTCCAGATGAAAAAGGATGTAGCTGATTGCTTCAGGGGGCAGGGATGGGCTCTAATGATGCAATTTTGTGTCATTTAGCCCTACACCCTTCCCAGGGACCAGCGATTCCCATATTTATCTCCCCATTCTGCCACTTCACTAGGAAGTGTGCAGGATGTGCCAGATCCAGACATTTTTCCGGAAGTGTGGGGGGCTACCTTAAACTTCGGGAGCCTCCAGCAATTTCCAGCATTAAGTATGGCGCAAATGTACCTGAGATGCGTATGACTGTATATCGCCCGTATTTGTATACACTTAGGCCCTGATTCAGAGCCGGACACTCTGAGAGCGCTCGCTCTGAATCAGGGCCGGCCTTCTTGTTTTTTAGAGCGGCCTTCTGGCCACCCACAGCTATAGCGAGCGGCCAGGAAGATGGTTGCGATGGTCAAGACCATCGCGACCATCGGGCTTGCGACGAGACCCTTGTGGTAGCCGTCGTGCGCATGCCCACCATCGACCCATTTGTGAGCGCATAGCGTTCACGAGCGGGTCTGAATCAGACCCTTAGTTCTGTAGCAGAAGCAGTGCGAAAACACTCAAGATATGCCCTGCAAATGGGTGTACATTCAACTCTGCTTCAGCTCATTTATTATGGCATCATTTTTAATTAGATTTACGAATAAATATTACATTTTAAAAGAATAGATAGAATCTGAGTAAAGATAGAGAGAGTTTATCATTCACAAGGATCAGACTAAAATAGGTTACAGTTTACCATCTAATGAACATTATTAAAAATAGAGATAGCATGCAGGAACTATTGCAGTACCATATGGCTTTATAAATGATTGAAACAGCAATAAAAAAACAATAAACAAAATATAAATGATATTGTGATATGTTGATAAAACCACATGTAATTAAAGATTGAATCTCTGTCTGAAGATTTCTGTCTGCAGCTTAATAGTGATGCTCCAAAAGCTTGTCACACAACTTGAAATAAGAATATAGTGTAAAGGCTTAATTGTCTGTCAGAGAGGCAGAGAGTGTTATAGACTGACAGGATGGACACCAACAGCTTCAGCATTCACCAACTGTCTCACATTTACTAATTATCAGCGCCATTCAAAAGTGAACCAATAAGCTTCAGACAGGCAGTCAGTATAGCGGAAAATGAAAGAGTGGTGACTATAACTAAATAATAATTTAATAAAAAGTTCCAACATGTAATAAAAAAAATATATATATATATATATACATACTGTAAGTACATAACATCAGCAATCTACATATACAGCAAAGTCTAAGGGCCATTTCCATACTCGTCTTCCTGGACCTTTCCGCTGCTTTTGACACCACTGACCACTATACTGTATTATCCTGCACATCTTTCATACCATTGTTCTTTGCTGAAATTGGTTAGACTAATCCAAACTTGCTTACACTTTACAGATGTGTCCTGCTACATCGTTGCTGCTTACACAGCAAATCGCGCCACGCGGCCGCGAGCGGATACACGCACTGCGTTCGCACCTCCATAGGATTGCATGGTGCGATTGCTGTGTGCACCATAGCGTATGCTGCTGTGGGTAATCGCATGGCACGATGCATTCGCACGTTTGTAGCGCGGTCGGCAATCATGTAGTTGGACACATCTGTAGGTCACCCTCTCTCATCCTGCTGCGGCCCTCAAAAAAGCAGCCCCCAAAGGTTATTATGGTGGCTGCTAAAATTTTGAAAATGGCCCAGCAGCTAGCTCTATCTTATAATGACATTGGACATTGTAGCCTATGTATTACATAATGCTCATTTTTTCAGGAGAAGGAACCATTAATGTTGACCACTTGTACATGAGTGTCAGAGAGCTGAACCCAGAAGTAAAGTGAATGTTTATGTGATAACTTTACTTCTTACTGATGGTTGTTATACAGTAGGCTCTTACTGGAGCCCTGTCCCACAACTCGGAAATAATACATTCAGATGACTAAAGAATCTTTATTGCTTATGAATTGCAGCAATAGCAATCTTAATTTTTGGGGTCTGACAGCAATTTTTAATAAATATGCCCGTATGAATGAAACTAGCGCTTTTTTTATGTACTGTGTGAGTATATAACTGAGAGTTTCAATAGAGGGCCCTTGTACCTCTTTTTCTGTCTGTCATTAGCCAGGTCTAAAGTACTATGCAGTGTTTTTGAAAGCGGCTGCGTCTTTGGACAGTTGATAGGAGGAGGTCACGTGTTACAGTTTGTCTGAAACTGAATAGGCAAAGGCCATCTATACATGGTGTTGCCTTTTGGGCAGAAGCTACAGAAAGTAACGCTTTCTGGAGCATGCTGCATACAGGCAGATTGCAGCCCCATAGAATTATGTAGACCCTCTGTGCCACAGTTTTTGGAGGTTTTACCACATTTTTTTTTCTCATGATACATCCCGCCCATAATAGTTTATACCCTGATAAATGTTTAAGCCGCATCATTTATCTTAAGCTAACTTGGCATTTCTCCTAATTATCTCCTAATATGCATAAAAAACAATTCCTGCCTTTCTAGCATTTTATACATAAGCATACAGTACCGTTGTGCACAGGGAATGTATGGGCATCGGTTCAGAAAAACAATATCCCTTAGCACCTGCTATGTTCAGCCACCTTTTAATATGTCTGTTCACAGAGTTTCCTCTGTAGCACTGGTTATATCTGTTTTATTGCACCTGATTTTACTTAGATTAAATCACTCTTCTTAACTGAAAACCAAGAGCTGAATCCTTATAATTATTTGTTTAATTGTTTTGGACACAGTACATTGGCATTCCATCATCTAATCCTCCATTACATCCTGCACATGTCAAAGAGAACTAATGCCACATCAAGCTAGAAAAATGTCACTGTGAAAGCCCTAAGCAGCTGGTGACTTTATTTCTAACCACTAAAGCCTTATTTCATTTTCGGCATCATATCACAAGTAAAAAATGTAAGTAAAAATTGCTTTAGAAGGAAACACAAAAAAGAAAACAACAAAAGACCCGATTGCTATTCTGATTGTTTGTGGTTGCCACTACTTGTTTAATACAAAGCAAGAGATTTAATTTCCTTTAATCTAACTTCAGCAATTACTATCCTTGCAATGACAAATAACAATTTGTTATAATAGACACACAAATAAATGGTCACAGCCTCAGTCCTCTTTACAAAACACTGCTGTCCTCAAAATATAGCTATGTATATAGAGGATTCAGATATTAAACCAATTTTAAATGGCTTTACTAATCCTCACGTACAATTAATTATATATATTCCAGAACAGCGGGAATCAGAGCTTAATCGAGACCTGCGGCTCGGGTGTTCTCAGCAGACTCAGATCCCCAGCCGAGGCCGCACGTCAACTTCCCGCAGTTGGATTCTCGCGAGACTTGGACTCTATTTAAGGCGCCTTTTCACTGCATGCCTCTGTATGCTGTGCGTACTCTGCTGTGTTCAGGGCTGTGTTAAACTTCAGGTGGGCTGTGTATAGGGAGCACGCTGCTGTATGCTGTGCTGACTCTGCTGTATATATTAATATAATAACTGTGCTGTATATACAAGTACTGTGACTCTGTGACTCTGCTAGCCTTACCCCACTGTGTATAAAAGCACTGTAACTCCTTGGGCCATAGCCCACTGCGTGTTCATAGCACACAAGTACTGTGACATGTTAATGCAAGAACAGTTAAAAAAAAGTTTGAAAAAGTAAAAAAAGAATAAAAGTTTAAAAAAGTAGAAAAAAAAAGTTTTTTTTGTGCTGTACCCAACTGTGTACTGTATACAAGTACTGTGACTTTGCTGGCCATACCCCACTGTGTATACAAGCACTGTGACTCCTTGCTCCTTAGCCCACTGTATATACAAGTACTGTGACTCTGTTAGCCTTACCACACTGTGTATAAAAGCACTGTAACTCCTTGGGCCATAGCCCACTGCGTGTTCATAGCACACAAGTACTGTGACATGTTAATGCAAGAACAGTTAAAAAAAAGTTTAAAAAAGTAAAAAAATAATAAAAGTTTAAAAAAGCAGAATTTTTTTTTGTGCTGTACCCCACTGTGTACTGTATACAAGTACTGTGACTTTGCTGGCCATACCCCACTGTGTATACAAGCACTGTGACTCCTTGCTCCTTAGCCCACTGTATATACAAGTACTGTGACTCTGCTGGCCGTTACCCCACTGTGTATACAAGCACTGTGACTCTTTGGGCCATAACCCACTCTATATACAAGTACTGTGACTCTGCTGGCTGTAACCCACTGTGTATACAAGCACTGTGACTCCTTGGGCCGCAGCCCACTGTGTATACAAGTACTGTGACACTGCAGGCCGTACCCCACTGTGTATACAAGCACTGTGACTCCTTGGGCCATAGTCCACTGCGTGTTCATGGCACACAAGTACTGTGACAAGTTAATACAAGAAAAGTAAAAAAAAATGTAGAAGTAAAAAAAAAATAATTAAGTTTAGAAAAGGTAAAAAACCTGTTTTTTGTGCTGTACCCCACTGTGTACTGTATACAAGCACTATGACTCCTTGGGCCGTAGCCCACTTTATATATAAGTACTATGACTCTGCTGGCATTACCCCACTATGTGTCCATAATGCCCAAGTATTGTGACTCCGCAATGAGTGGTGATTAGTAAATACATAATACTAGTAAATAGTTTTTGTACAACTTGAGTATTTTCATCCATATGGATCATGACAACCAACCGAGGAAGAGCAGAAGCAGCAAGCAAATGCTAGCACTGCAGCAGCTGCAACCAGTCATGATGTAGATACTAGTCCTTCACTATCATCAAAAGCTGATGCTCAAGGGTGTAGAGTCTTTAAAAAATCAGGGTATCTGAAATAAAAAAAAATATATATTTTACTGGGGTAATGACAAAAACACCTCTAAAGGTTAGTGCAGAAAAACTGAAAATTGGCAACACAGTGGCAATGAAAGGCTCAGGCCTTGGCTTTTATTTCTGAGTGGTGGTTCTGCAGCTGTCAGTGAGGCATCTTCTGCCTCTCATGACAATGAAAGATCTTTTCACTCAGACTTTAGAAGAAGTGTAAAAAAACTGAAAACTACTAAGGCAGTAGATCAAACTGTGCGTGAAGACAGGAGGAGTGAGACCCGCACAGGATTTGTCTTATAGAGATTAGTACATATAAATCCAACTGAAAAGAGTATTTTTTTTACCAGAAATGGTAGCTAGTAATTGTTGGTGGTGCTCCCCAGAGTCAGAAAAAATATGCTACAAGTAGAAAAAAGAAAAAGAAGACTCTTGTTTGGGGGCACTCCTTGTTGTGTATTCTAAATATTGATAAAACGTAAAATGTATTCACAATTCTGAAAAATAAGGTCGGACAAACTTAAAACATATATTACATAGACGAGGATTCGTATCAAGATCCTCCTAAGTGCAGTTCAAAGCCCTGCTGCAATAATGCAATATTTCCAAATAGTAGGTTATTATGGATAACAATAACCTGGCAATGTTTAAATATTGCCACAATTGTACACATCCGATAGCTTGTGCTCATGCCAAAGCCAATACATACAAGCAAAAACAATTCTGTATCATATTGTGATGTAAGAAGAATAATTATCACAATGTCACAAGCATTAATTCACAGTTGTACACAAAAGGGTATAGTATAACACTTCCTTACAACAGATTCCACTTGTCAAAAATGCTTATGTTGGGACATAAAAGTAATAACAATTACTTTGTTCAACTCCCAAATATCTGGGGTATCATAAAATTATCTTGCTCCTCTGTAACATATGTATGTCAATGGTCATCAGACTTACAGTATATACTTATACATCAATTTGCCTCCTATGGTCCTATCTGGGAGCAGATACATTTCTCAGTTTCATATCAACTCAAGACAAATTCTATCCACATTCCATATCAAAGAGAGATTATATGATAGCTCCAGTATATCATATGGTATTACCACAATGTCACAGGGAGCAAGGAATATGTTAAGTAGAGATACTGTAAGTGTTGCAAGAGCATAGAGGAGAAAAAAGGGGATGATAAAAACTGTGTTATTATGACACATACCCCATCTTCTCTGTGCACTGGAGGCACACAGCTATAGCAGCGGGGATCTTTCCTCCACGCTTAGAAACACAAATGTCACAAATCCCCAAGGAGAGTCTAAGTGCGTCTACGAGTGCTATGTGTGAACCTGACCTTTCAGAGAAGCTGCCTTCCACTGCTTCTGCTTCCTCTGTAGTTGTGGGGATGAGCAGCATAAGTATTGCTGATGACAAAGAAATTGAGGATGCCACCGTGGAATTTCAAGAGGAAGAACGCGGTAATTGTGTAGCTGACGCTGGCACTAATGAGGATATTGAGGATGAGGATGTTGTTTGTGTAAGTCAGGCACCAGTGGAAGCAGCTCTTGGCCATGATATGAAGAAGGCCATTGGCATGCCTGGGCATAGGACCAACAAATCCACCTCTTAAGTGTGGAATTATTTTGACAGAAAATCCTGACATTTGTCAAGCCATCTGTAGCTGTTGTGGAACCACAGTAAGTAGAGGTAGGAATGTTGAGCATCTAGGAACCTCAACACTATTACGTCATCTGCAGCAAGCTCATGACAAGTATTTAAAAACATCAGAAACTGGTGCTAAAAAAATAACAAAAAGCAGTCCAACATCAGCTAGCACCCTTCTCTCTACTAGATCCCAGTACCTGCAATCTCCACCGCCAACACTTTAATTCTCAATATCCTCAGCAATGATCAGAGGTAGTCCGGCTTCCAATTTGTTATTGCTAGGTGACTCCTACCCTTTCCAGGACTCCTCAGAAGAATCCTTGAGCACTAGGCCTGCTGCTGCTGTGTGTGTGGATCTTCATCCCAGAAGTGGACCAAGAAGACTACTAGTTGTAGTTGAACAAAACAAATGAATGTTAAACAATCCTTTGCAAGGGGAACAAAGTATGACAGCTCTCATCCAGTTGCACAACGGATCACTGACGCCATGACGGCTATGCTAGAATTAGATCCAAGTCAAATATCTGCAATTAATGCTGTGGGTTTTACAGTTAATTGATGTCCTGTGTCCCCGGTACCAAATTCCACCTCGGTTTAATTTTACCAGAAAAGCCATTCCTCAACTGTACCAGGACGTAATAAAAAACCTAATTATTGGCATACAAAATGCCATTGCACCCACTGTCTACTTAACCACAGATATGTGGATAAGCGGTAGTGGGCAAACCAAAGATTACATGACTGTGACAGCCCACTCAGTTTGTGAATCACCTTCAGCAGAAGCAGTATCTAACAAACAATGCCATCTCATTCAGAGCCAGGCTACTCTGTATCACCTGATTCAATAAGAGGCATACTGCTGGACTCTCCTCAGGATTTGTGATTTCTGATAAAGCCACAAATATTGTGAAGGCATTACAGCTGGGTGAATTTTAACACATCCCCTGTTTTGCTTACATGATCAACTTACAGGTGCAGGGTTTTTTAAAAAATGACAAGGGCATGCAGGAAATGCTGTCTGTGGCCCAAAAAATGTTGAAATGTTGGGACATTTTCGGCATTCAGCAACTGCATGCAGGAGATTGCAGCACATGCAAGAACAGTTTAATTTGTCCTGCCATCAACTGAAGCAAGAAGTGGAACTCCACCCATTATATGCTTCAGCGGATGGAGAAACAACAAAAATCCATACATAGCTATACAACAAGCCTTGACATTGGGAAAGGAGGGGGAAAGTACCATAGCCCAGCACAGTGGAGAGTACTTTCTGTCTTGTGCAAGGTGCTCAAACCATTTGATGTAGACACATGTGAAGTGAGTGCTGACACTGCAAGCTTGAGTAAGGTGTTTCCCCTAATTAGGCTTTTGGAAAATCAGCTGGTTAAATTGAAGGAGGAGATTAAACAAAGAGAATCCGCAAAGTATTCTGGACTTGTAGATGAAGTCCTTTATTCGCTTCGACAGGATCCACGGTTGGCCAATATCTTGAAATCTGATCACTACATTTTAGCAACCGTGCTTGATCATAGGTTTAAGTCATATGCTGTGTCTTTCTTACGAACTAACCCAGATCTTAAAAGATGCAAAGAGCTACTGGTGAGCAACTTGGCAGCTCAAGTGACACATGTCACTACTATGTCGCCTCATTCAGTTTCTTCAGCAGCAGCCAGAAAAAAAATCAGCTTTCCCAAAAACTCCCGTGGTGATGAAGATAAGTCAACACATTTTGACATCTGGTTGGGTCTAAAAGAATTGCCCAACATTAGTGAAACTTCTACCATAACTCCATCTGATATGATCAGCATCCAAAGAATGGTGGAGGATTATTTTTTTGACACTGTACAAACAGACATATCACAGAGTCCCTTTGAGTACTGGAAGGAAAAAAAGGCAATTTGAGGGCCCTCTTACAAACTGGCTTTGTGTTACTTAAGCTGCCCACCCTCTAGTGTGTACTCAGAGAGAGCTTTCAGCACATCCAGGAACCTTGTGAGCGAACGGCGTAGGAGGCTACTTCCTCAAAATGTGGAAAGATGTTCATCAAAATTAACTGGAAATTCCACGAGGATGACCTTTCCCATCAATTATGTCACAGTATAGAGACTTCTGCAATGGTGGATTCCAGCGGAGATTAATTAGTATTGTGTGAGGATTATGTACACACTGATGAGGGTGAGGATGGCAATGATGGTGACATCTTGCCACTGTAGAGCTGTTTCCTTAAGCAGATTCGTAGCTTGTTTTGTGGGGGCCCAAACAAACCAAGCACTTCAGCCACAAAAGAGGCAGTCCCTGTCGCTGAAGTGCTTGGTTTGTTAACCACTTGTCTGGCATGGTTGTATCAGATACAGCCATACTAGACTGGGCTTTCCCTGACATGGTTGTATCTGATATGACCAGTCAGAAACGTCCACTAGACGGCTGTGGGAAACTAATCTTCCAGAAGCCGCCTATGTCAGAGGAACATGTTGGTCCCTCTACACTAGCGGCTCCCCCTTCTGTATGTCCCGATCACTGCTGGCTATAGTGATCGGGCACCCGGTGCCTGCAGAGAAGCGCAGCCACCGGGGAATTCAGCACTGTCCTGTCTCCCACTATGTATTCCCCAGTGGCCAATGAGAGCAGCAGCCGCCGGGAAGCCAGCATTGTTCCCCCTTTATGTTTATACCTCGGCAGCTCCAGAGATTCGAACCACCGGGGAAGCCAGTCCTTTCCCTGCATTTACCCGGCAGCTGCAGGGAGCATCAGCTGCTAGGGAAGATAGCACCGCCTCTGTCCCTGTTTATACCCCAGCGGCTCCAGAGTGCTGAGTCGCCGGGGGAAGCCAGCCTGCCGTTCCCCTGCATAGCCACCGGTGAAGGCAGCGCCACCCCATAGTGCTCTGCCGCCGGAGGAGCCAGCCTGCCATCCTCCTGTATATACCTGGTGGCTGCATGTAGTAGCAGCAGCTACCGGTGAAGGTAGCGCCGCCCCCATAGTGCTCAGCCACCGGAGTAGCCAGCCTGCCGTCCCCCTGCATATACCCGGTGGCTGCATGGAGGAGCACTGCCTCCCCCCCAAGCCAGCGCTGGTCTCTCCCTTCATACACTGGACCTCATTCAGAGGCGCTCACTCTGAATGGGGGCGGCCACTTTTTTTTTTTCACCCAGCCTCCTGGCCGCTCGCTAAGCTGTGGGTGACCACCCAAAACTTTTGCGAGCGGCCAGGTGATGGTCGCGATTATGGTGACCATCGAGCTTGCAACAAGACCCTTGTGGTAGGGTCTCATCTGCCGCAAACCCCAGTGAGCTTCCTGCTCAAATAGAGCAGGAAGTTCACTACTGACATCACGAGTGATGTCAGTAGGGCCGCCCACAAATGGCAGGCGTTCCTTTTGTCCAGCCATTCCCCCTCCCTGCCTACAAAATGGGGCAATCTGTCGATCAACATTGACAGCCGCCCCGTTTGTAGCGAGCACCAGAGTGAGTGAATTTCTCACTCGATACGGGGCTAACGTGCGCGGTGCCCCACCATCGACCCGCTTACGAGCGCATAGCACTTGTGAGCAGGTCTGAATGAAGCCCACTGTACCATGCTTAATTCAACAGGGGGGACTGATCATCAGTCTCCCCTACAAAAAAGTGATGGCCATCGATGGGTGAAACCATCGATGGTTCATGAAAATTGTTTCACTCCATCAGTGGTTAACCATCGATGTTAACCCACCGATGGCCATCCCTATGCGGAATCACTGCTGCTCTCTGCATGTGGCTGCAGGGAAGGGGGGAGTGCGGGAAGGGGGGTGGATGTATATGGTTCCAGGGAGTTAGGGAGTGGGAGTCATGTATGTAGGTGTTAAGGAAGGATAAAATCTGGAGGGGAGGGGGGCTTAAAATAATACTTAAAAAACATTACACTACTGATGGGGGGTGGGAAGTCATTTTATAATGGGGGCCTAGGAACACGAGGGAGGTACGAGACACCCCCTATGCATATATAATTTTTTTATAAAATATTTAAAAACATTTTTAAAAATACTTTTTAAACTATATTAAATAAAAAAAAAAACTACTATTACTGACCGGTTTTGCCGGTAAAAAATCGGCAGCTAAGTGGTTAAAGTGTGCATGTCTTTTTTTAATATCCAACAAAAGGGTGGGTGGGACGGCACAAGGACAATTACATCTTGCACTACCTTTAATTTCTGCCACTGCTGTGTCGCAATGTTTCATAGATGTGCTTTAAATTGCGTTGTCTATGCCGCTCCTCTGTCACTTAGTAACCAGCCAGCTTACTGCAGCCTTTGGCCAACAATGGTGAAAAGAATATTGTGAGCTGTGAGATAGTCTAAATTGACTGGAAATTAATGTTATTGAAGTTAATAATACTCTAGGAACAAAAAAAAGCACACATTATGTGATTTTAGCTTTTTATGTCAATTTTTGTAAAAAATTTAAATCCAAATCCAAAACCAGTCACGGCAGTTTGGCAAATCCAAATCCAAAGCTGGACGACGAATCAGAGCCAAAACCAAATCTAGCAAAAATGGTCTGGCGCACATCTCTGATATATTATATATATATATATATATATATACACAGTATATATATATATATATATATATATATATAAAAAATGAACAAAGGGGGTGCACTCACCAGTCTTCTAAAATGAGTTTTTATTTAATCTTTTTAAAAAAAATTTTACAGCATCATAGTAAAGCTCCGACGTTTCGGTCCTAGCCATGGACCTTTGTCAAGGTACAATTCCAAGTAGTACTTTGCATCAATATATACCTGAGTCCAATTAAGAGACTCCTCCCTCACAATCATGTGAGTACAAACAATACAAACATATAGAGAAATGAAGACATCATTTGTAATTGTGCAATAATACCAATCAAAGACTAACTAAAAAATGAAAAGTAATTAAAAAAAACATGTTAACAGACACATATATAAAAACAAACTTTACAGGTATAATCGAGCTGCATCCCCCGCTAGCGTGCGTGTCAATTCCCCAAACTTCCTGCCAAGTGGAATGCAAGTCGGTACCATTTCCTGTCAAGTGGCACGCAAGCTAATACAGCAGTCATGACAACCGCTGTTAAGGCTTCCTGCACTTCATCCGTCGATGCTAGCGCCCGGATCAATCAAATCACGAAGTAATATACAAGAACACTAGGGACCCGGTGACGCAGACAAACAAGTATACGTCACCATATAACCCATTAATTTAAATGAAGATGTAACTAACAGAGTTTACATATATTGACTCATCAAGCTAATATCAATCGGGCAGTCGACATGCACGTCCATCAAAAAGACGCAGCCTGTAAGCAAACCAATGATAAACACCTCCTCATAGATAATATATTGATAGGACAATGTCTATCCATCTGGATTGAATTACATATGCCTAAATTATAATGTATACAAAAACATGGTTTGTCAACATGTGTGTCGACATTTTTTAAAAAATTTCAATTATAAACAACCAAATGTAGACACATTAAATAATTAAAAATAAATAACAAATAAACAAACTCCATAGGAAACCCACATTGCCACAACACTCGAAAAAACAAAAAATAAAAAAAATTGTATCATTACAAAATCTGATGATGCACCCCCACTTGAGATCCAAAAATACTTTAATCCAAAAACATCCCAAGGTGTATAGCTTCATTAAGGCCGCGAGGGTGGACCGTATCCAATTTATGTATCCACATCGCTTCTCTCTGGAGCAAGAGTTTGGCCCGATCGCCTCCTCTCTTGGGTGGAGGCACCCAATCGATAATCATGCATCTCAATGTTGCTAAAGCATGCTGTGTTTCAAGGAAATGTCTTGCTACAGGTTTATCAGAAGAACCATTAACAAGCGCGGCTCTAATAGAGGATCGATGGTTAGCCATCCTCTCACGAAGTGGACGTATCGTCTTGCCAACATAGACCAGAGAGCACGGGCACACCAATAAGTAAACCACATGGTCGGAGGTACAGGTGACTCGATGTCGAATGTAGATCTTGGTACCTGTGTGTGGGTGATGAAAAAATTGACCCACCATCATACTCCTGCATGTAATACAATTTACGCATCGAAAGCATCCTGGCTTCACTTGGTTCATCCAAGTTTGAACAGCCACAGCCTTTGTTCTATCAGGACGCATTAGTCTGTCCTTTAAATTCTGGCCACGCTTGAAGCTCATCAATGGTCGTTTAGGTATACAATTTTTTAAAACAGGATCTGTAGCAATAATATCCCAGTGCTTAACCACTGCATTACGGACAATCGAACCAGCAGAGTCAAATGTTGTAGTAATTACAAAAGGATCCTCAATTTTAGATCGCTTTTTCGCATTATAACCTTCACAAAAAATCTTTTTGGCCTTTTGTAAACATATATTCAAATTTTTCAAGTTATATCCTCTTTCAAGGAAACGTTGTCGCATCTCACTGATCTGGACATCTGAAATTCTGATCCTGAGATGGCAGATGTCCAGATCGGTGAGATGCGACAACGTTTCCTTGAAAGAGGATATAACTTGAAAAATTTGAATATATGTTTACAAAAGGCCAAAAAGATTTTTTGTGAAGGTTATAATGCGAAAAAGCGATCTAAAATTGAGGATCCTTTTGTAATTACTACAACATTTGACTCTGCTGGTTCGATTGTCCGTAATGCAGTGGTTAAGCACTGGGATATTACTGCTACAGATCCTGTTTTAAAAAATTGTATACCTAAACGACCATTGATGAGCTTCAAGCGTGGCCAGAATTTAAAGGACAGACTAATGCGTCCTGATAGAACAAAGGCTGTGGCTGTTCAAACTTGGATGAACCAAGTGAAGCCAGGATGCTTTCGATGCGTAAATTGTATTACATGCAGGAGTATGATGCTGGGTCAATTTTTTCATCACCCACACACAGGTACCAAGATCTACATTCGACATCGAGTCACCTGTACCTCCGACCATGTGGTTTACTTATTGGTGTGCCCGTGCTCTCTGGTCTATGTTGGCAAGACGATACGTCCACTTCGTGAGAGGATGGCTAACCATCGATCCTCTATTAGAGCCGCGCTTGTTAATGATTCTTCTGATAAACCTGTAGCAAGACATTTCCTTGAAACACAGCATGCTTTAGCAACATTGAGATGCATGATTATCGATTGGGTGCCTCCACCCAAGAGAGGAGGCGATCGGGCCAAACTCTTGCTCCAGAGAGAAGCGATGTGGATACATAAATTGGATACGGTCCACCCTTGCGGCCTTAATGAAGCTATACACCTTGGGATGTTTTTGGATTAAAGTATTTTTGGATCTCAAGTGGGGGTGCATCATCAGATTTTGTAATGATACAATTTTTTTTATTTTTATTTTTTGTTTTTTCGAGTGTTGTGGCAATGTGGGTTTCCTATGGAGTTTGTTTATTTGTTATTTATTTTTAATTATTTAATGTGTCTACATTTGGTTGTTTATAATTGAAAATTTTTAAAAAATGTTGACACACATGTTGACAAACCATGTTTTTGTATACATTATAATTTAGGCATATGTAATTCAATCCAGATGGATAGACATTGTCCTATCATTATATTATCTATGAGGAGGTGTTTATCATTGGTTTGCTTACAGGCTGCGTCTTTTTGATGGACGTGCATGTCGACTGCCCGATTGATATTAGCTTGATGAGTCAATATATGTAAACTCTGTTAGTTACATCTTCATTTAAATTAACGGGTTATATGGTGACGTATACTTGTTTGTCTGCGTCACCGGGTCCCTAGTGTTCTTGTATATTACTTCGTGATTTGATTGATCCGGGCGCTAGCATCGACGGATGAAGTGCAGGAAGCCTTAACAGCGGTTGTCATGACTGCTGTATTAGCTTGCGTGCCACTTGACAGGAAATGGTACCGACTTGCGTTCCACTTGGCAGGAAGTTTGGGGAATTGACACGCACGCTAGCGGGGGATGCAGCTCGATTATACCTGTAAGGTTTGTTTTTATATATGTGTCTGTTAACATGTTTTTTTTCATTACTTTTCATTTTTTAGTTAGTCTTTGATTGGTATTATTGCACAATTACAAATGATGTCTTCATGTCTCTATATGTTTGTATTGTTTGTACTCACATGATTGTGAGGGAGGAGTCTCTTAATTGGACTCAGGTATATCTTGATGCAAAGTACTACTTGGAATTGTACCTTGACAAAGGTCCATGGCTAGGACCGAAACGTCGGAGCTTTACTATGATGCTGTAAATTTTTTTTTAAAAAGATGAAATAAAAACTCATTTTAGAAGACTGGTGAGTGCACCCCCTTTGTTCATTTTTTGTATGCAGGGATACAGGTGATCCCTTTTGGGTGGCTACCCCAGCAATTGGATTTTCAGACGTGAGTGTGGACTAATACTGGACTTTATATATATATATATATATATATATATATATATTTATACACACATATACTGTATGAATTTGTGTAATGTATGATACAACTTTTTCTACACTGATTTACACTTTACTATTGTTTACTATTGTTGTCAATAATTATTAAGGGAGATTCACAACTCCCAGCATTAAATTTATAAGAAACATTAGTCTGTTGAGGTGTAAAACTTTTTTTCCCCCGAACATTAGTAGGACATATAGTAGAGATGGGCGATGGGTGTTTTGGTTTTGGCTCTTTATTCATCTTCATGTTTTGATAAAAAGTTTTTAAAAACAGCTAAAATCATGTAAATTATGCAATCCAAAACCCGAAAATCATATATAAAATCTAAATTACGAACAGCGAAAAGATCAGAAGTACGACTCTGATTTATCTGGATTTTCTTAGGAGAACAGAACTGCGACTCAGATTTATCTGGATTCATGAAAATCGGGTGGATTTTTGGATAACCGAACCGCACATCTCTAACATATATCTATGATAATTATTAATATAATTGCTGCAACTTGTAAAGCTGTTATAAAATAGTTCACATTTCGGAAATAATAAAGACCATCATCAGAAAAATTAATTTTAAGCTTTTGTTATGTATGGGAGGAGGGACTTGATAAAAAAAGTGTCATTATCCACTGCCTTGTGACCATACATTTTGAATCTGCATGTTGTCTATTCAGAGCTCCTGGCTGCTTATTTGTATGGGTTGCTATGAGGTACCAGTGTCTATATTAACCGTGCCAGTTCAGCATTTGTCACAACACCCGTGCATTAGCAGAGAGCACAGTTGGCTATCACACTGTCACACTGGCATTATGATAAATCTTGATCAAACTGGTTACCGCATAATAAAACTCTCCTATAATGCAGAATAGCAGCTGGGAGTGCTTGGGAGACTGACAGCACTGCAATGTGGAGAGATTAGACAGTAGACAGAACATTTCTTATCCAGGTCTCCCATCCTTATATAATGATATTACTGTTTCTCTTTTTCCTCCTGTATCTTAAGATGTATCATCACAGGCCAAAATCTCAAGATAATAATTTATCTTACAAAGCTGCATCTATTATTACACTTAAGAGATAAGCTAAACATCAAAAAAGTAAACCACATTGCAGTATAAGCACAAAATAAGATATTTCCACAAGTTAATAATTTTATGATTCAGGAATGCATACATAACCTTACACCATATGGCAAAATAGTAAAGATGCTTTATTTCTTCTCATTATGTTTGATAGCATATTTTAATTTTCACACTATGCAATTCTAATTAAATGCAAATACCTCAACAGGGATTAAGTTTTCCATAAAAAGATGTATTGTGTTTATGTAGATGCTATTTGCTTTACAAAGCCTTAGTCTATACCGAATTAGGAAAAGCTGCTTAATAAAATCCCAGATATAAAAATTGCACTGTATACAGACACAATGAGATGACAGTAAAACTGTTATGTTCTTTTTAATGTGAACATGCAGATTTTGTAAGGAATAAAATGTAAAATATGGAGAACAATGTTTAAGCCATTACATTATATATTGCTATCAATAAAAGCATTGTTATTGAACCATCTGATATCATGTCAAAAGCTATTTGAATTGTGTAACTACTGTGTATCACATCAAGCTTTTTTGGAGCTATCAGTAGTACGTAATAATACAATCGCATAAAATCTGGCAGATAGATCCCAATGACCCATAAATTCAGAACAAACTGAAATTCTAAATTAAAGGGATTACATGATTAGATACATCTACCCAATAGTTGATTACCCCTCCATTTTCCAATGTGTCTTGATATTGTTCCTGTAAAATACTGGTGGTGTATCCTTGCAAGGAACTTACTCCATCTCCTCCAACAGATGCTCAGTTAGACCCAAATTTGGTGATTTTATAGGCCACTGCATTAAGATGAGCTCACTGTCCTGTTCCTGAAATCATTCTAGGATATTACAGGTCACTTTGAAAGCTAATGCATGCTCTTAATTTCAGTAATTTCCAGACAATCTTTGGTATTAAAACATTGCTCTACTCATTGCTCATATAAAGGAATCGAGTGCATGTTGCATAAACACTGTCACAGGTAATATAGAATTATATCACCTTTAAATTCTAAAGTGGGACTCTTAAATATGGCAGCAGGAGGTGAGCAACTGCAAATTATAGACATTAATGGTGTTGCTCATCTGTCTGGAAGTGGCAGGAATGTGGTCAGACAGTACAAGGTTGATACACAGTGAAGTTGTAATAGCAAGCAGGGTTGAGATAAGGAATAGTACAAACTCAAGTGTAAAATATTAAGTACATAAGAAGGCAGTATTGCTGGCAGGTGTGTGACAAAAAGATAATTCAAACAGCAACCCTGGTTGGTATACTGGGAAGAAGAACAAGTTGAATGCTAAAGGGACGGCATCTATGTAGGATCACAGAGCAATCACCTAGCACTTACTGCTAGGTGAGTTTCCATTTTAAACCCTAGGGGGCGATCCAATTGAGAAAGTACTAGATCTGACTACGTACGCACAGTAGCGCTCCAGTAATGCTGAGATCTGGATTTCTAATTCAGTCTGTGGACAAGATGCTCAAAATGCTGGTAGTCATACCACCTGGCCAGTTTACCAAAGTGGCACGGATCTTGAAATTGCAGCAGGCTATGGCTAGAATTAGCTCTGAATGTGACAACCATTATACCACCATTAACAATATGTATTGCTGACTCATGGCTAGATGAATCTTTGAACTGTTTGTTTTTGTTTTTTTCAACATTCTTATGATCCTAATGAAATAGCAGTAACCGGAATTTAGCAAACCAGGAATTCTATTTATTATGTAGAGAAAAAACATATCTCAGGTAAAATTAGGTATTTTCAGAAGAGTTAGGGCTTTACATCATGGCCAGAAGTAGCCATTGTCAGTGAAGAGATTGTCTGGCTAAAGCATCCTCATAATTTTTTTGCAAACCTGGCATTTTTTTCTATTCAAAATGCCAGCATTTTAAATATTCTTTTTACATTTTATTTATTATTTTAACAGGCGGAACTGGAAACATAAGTTGGGGTTTCCAGTACCATTTGTGATCTATCAGATGAGGCAATATTATATTAGTGCATTATATAAAATGCAGCAATAACATGTTTTCTATTACCATGATAAGTAGTTATAGAAAATATTTTCTATTGCTGCATATAATAAATTGGGGATAAGGTGATGTTTTCCAATCCTGGATTATTTCTTTATCCAATACAGTTACTACTGTACTCAGATTTTGGCAGCATTATTGACTGGCTTATACATCACAGTTTTACTAAGCTATTATTTGACTTCAGGGAGCCAACCTGTTACTTCTTCCTTGGTCCCTCTTAGTAATGGCCAGATTACAACCACATGATTTTTGTTTGCTGGATGTTATGTGGTCTGTTTATCTAAGGCAGGAAATCCTACAACTGTGAAAATTGGATATTTTGCTGGATTGAGGGCTTCTGTCTATTTATTAAAGCCCAACTACTTGTGAAGACTATTGCTATAACCATTAAAGGTGGAGAGTTGTGATATATGGGGAAGCATGTACTAGATACCATGCAGGGCTGGATTATAGGGAGGACGACAGGGGCGGTCGTCCCTGGGCCCCCACACATAGGCCCCCCCCCCACACTGTCCCCATCCCCAAGTGAATGAATGAAGGTTTTTTTTTCAACGGAGCCACTTGCCGTGGCCCACGATTAAGCCTGGGATTTGGCCATGATTAATCCCTCCTGGCATTTGGCTCCACCCCCTTCTGCTGCCTCTTAAGTATGTATATGTGTGTGTATGAATATTTCAGGTCAGCTGTGATGTCATGATGTGGCATGACATCTCTAATAGCAATGGCCAATGACTAGCGGCATGGGTGTGGCCCCCCGCAGCACCCACCGGACCCTTCCACGTCATCCGCCAGACCCCTTGTGACACCCGCAGAACCCACCAGACCCCACCCCGTGACATCTGCCGGATCCCCCCACAGCACCCACCGGACCCTTCCACGTCACCCATCGCAATCCCCTGCAGCACCCGCCGGATACTTCGTGACACCTGCAGCACCCACCAGACCCCCCCTCCATGTACCTGCCGGACCCACCCACAGCACACGCTGGGCCTCCCATGACACCCATCAAACTCCCTCAGGTATTCCGAAAACCAAAACAATCCAAAGGGGCCCCCACACGTTTGTTGCCCAGGGGCCCCACAGACCTTAATCCAGCCCTGATACCATGGACAGCAACAGTATTTTATTCGCTCTCAAACTGGAAGCCTGAGTCCGGGCATTCAGCTCCAGTGCGCATGTGGATTGCAGTAAGTGAGCTCAAAACTCTTTTTGAGATCTTTGAAATCTATCTGGCTTGGCAAGCAATAAGACTACTCTTCCCACTGCTAACCAGTGTTGCTGTGTTGGTAAACATATCTTATAAATCAGCCGCTAAATTATTTTCAATTGCAGCATTGAGTGGCTAAAGAAAATGTATGTTTTCAGGCTGATTTGATAAATAAGCCCTATATTTTTGTTGTCACATTCCTGCATGCAGCTTTTTTGGCTCGAACTAACATTACCTGAGTAATTTTCTCATAATTAGATAAACATATAAGCCATTATTATTGTGTCAACACACTACAGTTTAGTCTAACAAATCCAATCCCATTATGATGGAGTAATGGACAATGTTGATATTTATATTTATATTTAGGTTTATCATATTATCAAACAAATTTTCATGGAGGTTTATTTTCATTATTAATTTTACCATCTAATAATATTTATTATTTGGTATCTACATCTATTCCTTATGTATAATTTATTTACATCTAGTCCTTATTTATTATTCAATTATCATTTATTGTATTATTATTTATTACCATTATCCTGCAATAATGAAAAGACTGAACGAACAAAGACAAACCAGTATTAACAATTAACAATGAGGATTGACAAAGATGATTGACATATATAAACACCAATCAACTCATTGACAAGTGATCTGGAACACCTCTGTCAATTAATTACATCCTTAAATAAGCTAGACAGGGAAGAAAAGCACAGCATTCCCCAGAGGAAAACCAGTAATTGGTTGAAACGCGTTGGATTTATACACAAGTTTACCCACATCAAAGGATGAACAAAGGCTTTTTGGATGAGTTTCCTAGCACGGCAGCGGTCACGTGATCCCCCATTGCCCGACAGTGAGAGAGACGAGGAGAAGGCGGAAGTATAGACAGCAGGGAGATCAGACACTGGCGAGCACAAGCGGTCAGCGTGAGGCACCGATAGGTAAGTCTCTGTTAGTGTTAGGGAACCCGGCGATCAGCTTCAAGAAGCTCTGAGCCGACATATCCCCACCACAGATGGCAGCATCAACTTCGCAGCAGCTGGACACTGGGGGGCACCTGCACATAGGCGGACCCCAGTGTTAGGCAACTGGAGTTTAAGCTTAGTCCAGAGCACTTCATGTGCTCACGCTGATAGCCCGCAGCCCAAGTGTATACTCTGATCCCTTGCACCGCGGCAAGTGCACCAACGGCATCCCCTCAGAACCTACTATACCATCTATAAGCGGGACGTCGCTTTCAGACTGTACTGTACCTTATTCATATTCCTATTTTTTCATTCATCTAATCGCAAGTGACTTACATTATACAGTGGAACGTGAGTCACTTATACAGACATATTGACCCTCACCAAGGTTATGCATTCATTTATTTCTCTTTATTAATATTTTCTGCTGAATACCAGAATATGCAGCACCAACTATCTGTCTATTATATATAGGCTGCAGATCTGCATGGTGCACACTGATGGGATAAGGACATTCACTGTAATTTGATATCAAAATCCCTCAGTGCATCAGTTTATTATATTGATTGTATCATCATATGTTGATTATTACTTTTATTAATGTGTTCATTTCAATTGTGTATTTATATTGACATGTTGAACCAAACAGTAAACTATTTTACCTACTTTCGTAACTCAGTAGTATTTATCTATTGAGGGTGACAACAACAAATTATATAACTCTTGTTTAATTTACAACATATTAATACAACATAGAAGATAAGCGCAGCACTTTTTCTGAACTTGTTATTGCTAATTAGGTTGGTCCCTATCAAGTGCAGCTGCTATCAGAGACACAGCTCCTTCCCCATCTGATCCACAGTGCGCAAAAAATTGTAATAATTCTAAATCTTCCATGTCCTGTAGTCATGTTAGTACTTTTCTATAGTCATGTATATGCTGTCCTATAGTCACATGTGCTGTTTCATAGGCATGTCCTATATAGTCATGTATGTGCTGACCTATAGTCATATATGTGCTGCCTCATACTCATGTCCTATAGTCATGTATATGGTACCTTTATCAACTTTATTTCTGTACCTCAAAAGACATTCTCCAGCCACCACCAATATTTAATTACCATAGGTGAACGCTTGGTTTACATGTTATTGGAGTGTAGTGGGAGTCTCGCAGGGGTAGTTTCGGACTCAGATGCAGACCGCACGCATAGGGCTAGTGCCAGTGGACTGCCACTGCAGGATACACCCATGGGTGAAGCTAGACACGCCCTTTGGGCGGAGCATGGTACACATCCCCTTGACAGCACTGACTTTAATCTCTCAAGTATGGTGTGTAGATGCTTCATTAAGGGCTAGAATGTTTACTGTTCCTTTTCAAAGCAAGTCTGCATGCTCATTTTCATTTCAAGTTCTGCTTTGGTTCATATACAGACTCAGATGCACACAGATATAAAAGTGTTGCATATCAAATTAATCAGCACAGTCTCCTGGTGCGTCGTAGCATTGCGGCTTAGACACATTTTCGGCCAAAAAAAGACACAAAAAAGAAGCCTGTTAAGTTGTGGTTGGGTAGACCCAAACTAATTCAAAGGGTTAACTATCATATAATAATGTTCCCCACAATAGTATTTAAATACAGTAGGTTAGATATACCTCCTGCATTTCCTCGTAGTAACTTGTCGTAGCTAATATTTCATTCACTCTTCTTCAGGTAAGTAATTACACAGTACAGACACAAATAATAGATTTAAACTATTTTGTTCTTTATATCATAGTATAAGTCAGTGGTTCCTAAACTTTTTCAAAACATGGTGACCTAGTGTATCAGCATTTATTCCACAGCATCCATGGACCCTGGGCAAAAGTTTCTTATTGATAAATTCCACAAAAATGAAGTAAATTGTTGTTATATTTCTTTCTTAGTGGTAAATTTGCTAAGATGAGAGGTTTTAGAAGTGGAGATGTTGTCCATAGCAACCAATCAGATTCTGCTTAACATTTACTGTACCTAGCACCTTCTAGAAGATAATAGCTAGAATCTAATTGGTTGTTATGGGCAGCATCTCCACTTCTAAAAATTCTCATCTTAGTAAATTTACCCCTTAGGGTCAGTTATGTGTTGGTGGACAGGGCTGCGGTTTGTTTTGTTCTACATATATGTTGCTTGGCAGTCATTAGCACTGGTTTTGCCTATCAGACTGTTAAAAATCATTTAATTTGGTACTGGACCACCAAGCCGAGGCACCCAGTTTTGGACCCACTGATATAAAATTGTTAAATAACATTGAACCCAATGGCATTCAATGTAATAAATGAAGATACAAACAATAGTTAACATACAATAAATCACTAAAGGTAAGTATAAAAGTTAACTATACTCTCTAATGAGGATATGTACTCTATTCCTATTCAGTCTTTTAACTATACGATACAATTTATTACAACAAATCCAAGGATGCTCAGTATCCGGGAGCATATAGGTGACTTTTATATTATTTGTGAACACTTTTCTTCCCTATAATGTAAAGTCATCTGAGTTAATTTTCCCTTTGTGGCATGTGGTGCTCCTAGTTGAGGAAAATAATATTTATGTTCTCCTTATTCTCCCTTGTTGTATCTGATTTGTTGCCTGAATTCGTTCTAGGCATATCCCAGTTTTAGGAATATTTCCCTATGCAAGTTGGTTGCTGTTACTCTATATTTAAACAGAGTAGGTCTCTGTCCTTTTGTATTCCAAACACAATGCTAATCCTACTTTATTAGTTATCTGTGGAGATTTTAAGACAAAAATAAAGTCTGCCAGTACTTCTTTATAAGTAAGGCTGATGTATGTGGCTCCAAGTACAGTAGTGTATTTAGCTGGTAGGATATTAATTTAATACCATATGTCTGCACTATGTTTTATAGCATGTCACCGCCTCTTATAGGATCAGATAACAAGATGCAAAGATAACTTTTACATAGTTTCTGTAGTAAATATGAGAGTTACAATTTACTCAGCTATTAAGTTGCTCACTTGTACCAGATCTATAAGCTTTAACTCCCTCATCAAAATAAGAGGATACTCTCTGAGGTACCAAGCTGTTATCTAACTCCTCTTATTGACTGGCAGCTATGGAGCAGTGGCGTAACTAGGGTATTTGGAGCCCAGGGCAAATGTAAAAATGGAGCACACCCCCCTATGTGCGCGCGCCGAAGATGTGCGCGGCAAAAAAAATGGGCGTGGTCAAAAGGGGCATGGCCACATAAAAATGGGGTGTGTCAACATGACACACATACCCCTTTCTCGTCACTCTGAACATTCCTTTCCATTCCATATGCACCTAAACCCCTGTAGTGCCCCTTATACAGTCCCCTCTATGCAGTGCCCCCAGTAGTGGTCCCCCTTATGCAGGCCCCCAGTAGTGGTCCCCCCTATCCAGTGCCCCCTGTAGTGGTCCTCCCTATTCAGTGCCACTAGTGCAGTGTCCCTTGTGCCTCCAGTAGTAAGCCCCTTATATAGTGCCCCCAGTAGTAGATCCCCCTATGCAGTGCCCCAGTAGTGGTCCCCCTATGCAGTGCCCCTTATATAGTGCTCCCAGTAGCAGTCCCCCCTATGCAGTGCCCCCCAGTAGTAGCCCCCCTATGCAGTGCCCCCAGTAGTGGTCCCCATTGGAATGTCCCCAGTAGTGGTCCCCCCAGTGGTGCCCCCAGTAGTAGTCCCCCCCATTAGTTCCCCCAGTAGAGTTCCCCCCCATTAGTGCACCCAGTAGAGGTTCCCCCCATTAGTGACCCCAGTAGAGGTTCACCCCATTATTATCCCCAGTAAAGGTTCCCTCCATTAGTGCCAGCAGTGTAGGTCCCCTCCATTAGTGCCCCCAGTATAAGTGCCCCAGTATAGGTCCCCTCCATTAGTGCTCCCAGTATAAGTGCCCCAAGTATAGGTACCCTCCATTAGTGCCCCCGTATAGGTCCCCTCTATTAGTGCTCCAGTATAGGTCCCCTCTATTAGTGCCCCCAGTATATGTTCCCCATTAGTGCCCCCAGTATAGAAACCCCCCCTGACAAATACACACTGAAAATAAAACAATAAAAAAAGAAAAATACTTACCTGAATCCATGCTCCTGCTCCCGCCGCCGTTCACACGTCAGTCCTCCTAGGCTGCCGCGCTCTGCATTATGGGAGAGACGTCATGATGTTTCTTCCATTGCCCACAGCAGGAGCCGGAAGGGAGCCGGCTCTTGTAGTGGGTGCTGCAGCAGTCAATGAGAGTCTATCTGACTCCCCCCAGCTCCGCCGGTCCCACTGCGCCCAGGGCACGTGCCCCGCTCGCCCTGCCTTAGTTACGCCACTGCTATGGAGGCATTGAGTCTGTAACTGACCCCTCTTTGACAGTGCTCACCACAGATGACAGTTAGTGCATCTTCAGACAGGCCACCACTTTCAGTGTATATGCCCACCTCCTGTCAGTTCCTGGGGCCCTTCGGCTCTTGGCCTTCTCTAAATAGCCCCCAGTCAGCTACCCAGCACCTCCGCTGACAGTCTGCTCTGCACTGACACCGACCACTGCTGCCGCTGCCAACCCCTTCTCTGTCGTGGTGAGTGCCACTACCCAAAGCTCTAGTTCCCGGCTCCCACTTTGGCTCCACTCCCCTGTGCCTGGCAGCCCATCCATAGCTCAGCTGCTGCACAACAAACGGGGGTACACAAAGAGCGATGTGTACCCAGCCAATATGTCAACCCATCGGGCCGACATATCGGATCCTGGGTACACATCAGAATGAGGTAATGAATGATGGAACGATACCTTGTTCCATCCTTCATTAACTGCAATGGGGCAGCTTGCAATATCGACCAGTTAGACGTGCAGTACGGCCGACAAGATGATTTGTTATTTATATATATAGACGACTGAACCGGCACTCTGCTCCTCCAAACGTAATAGTTATCTGGGTGCCTTCCTTCTAGGCAGAAGAAAAAATTCCACTGTCAGAGTAAATATCCAAAGAATCGTAGGCGGCACTCGCAGGTCTTGATAGCAGCTAGTAAATAAGGAGACAGCACTCCATATTAGTAGATTAATGTTTCAGTTTTTACAATTTTGCCCCCCAGTAGTAGCCCCCCCTGTGCAGTGCCCCCCAGTAGTGGTCCCCATTGGAGTGTCCCCCCATTAGTTCCCCCAGTAGAGGTCCCCCCCATTAGTGCCCCCAGTAGAGGTGTCCCCCATTAGTGCCCCAGTAGAGGTTCCCCCCATTGGTGTCCCCAGTAAAGGTTCCCTCGATTAGTGCCAGCAGTATAGGTCCTCTCCATTAGTGCCCCCACTATAAGTGTCCCCAGTATAGGTACCCTCCATTAGTGCTCCCAGTATAAGTGCCCCAAGTATAGGTCCCCTCCATTAGTGCCCCCGGTATAGGTCCCCTCTATTAGTGCTCCAGTATAGGTCCCCTCCATTAGTGTCCCCAGTATAAGTGCCCCCATTAGTGCCCCAGTATAAGTGCCTCCAGGCATTGATTCTGTAACTGACCCCTCTTTGACACTGCTCACCACAGATGACAGTTAGTGCATCTTCAGACAGGCCACCACTTTCAGTGTATATGCCCACCTCCTGTCAGTGCCTGGGGCCCTTCGGCTCTTGGTCATCTCTAAATAGCCCCCAGTCAGCTACCCAGCACCTCTGCTGACAATCTGCTCTGCACTGACACCGGCCACTGCTGCCGCTGCCAACCCCTTCTCTGTCGTGGTGAGTGCCACTACCCAAAGCTCTAGTTCCCGGCTCCCACTCTGGCTCCAATCCCCTGTGCCTGGCAGCTCATCCATAGCTCAGCTGCTGCACAACAAACAGAGGAGTACACACTGAGCGATGTGTACCCAGCCAATATGTCAACCCATCGGGACGACATATCGGATCCTGGGTACACATCAGAACGAGGTAACGATACCTTGTTGCATCCTTCATTAACTGCAATGGGGCAGCTTGCAATATCGACCAGTTGGACGTGCAGTACGGCCGACAGGAGAATGTTTATATATATATATATATATATATTTCACATATGGCATGAATTTATTAATATTTTACCTCCGAATATAAACATACAGGTTGAGTCTCTCATATCCAAATATTCCGGAATATGGACTTTTTTCGCATGACTGAGATAGTGAAAACTTTGCTTTTTGATGGTTCAATGAACACAAACTTCGTTTAAGACACAAAATTATTACAAATATTATAAAAAAATTACCTTCAGGCAGTGTGTATAATGTGTATATCAAACATAAATGAATTTCATGTATGTACACAAACTTTGTATAAGCTACAAAATTATTGAAAATATTGTATAAAATTACCTGAGTGTATAAGATGTATATAAACATAAATGCATTCTGGGTTTAGATTTGGGTCCCATTCCCAAGATTATGGTATACATTATGGCATACAATTATTCCAAAATACGGAATATTCCAATATCCAAAATACCTCTGGTCCCAAGCATTTTGGATATGGGAGACTCAACCTGTAAATGAATAACATATCACTGTGTAGATAACCCTTTCTTAAGATAACCTTTTTTTTAGATAACCCTGATTTATTTTAATCAATACCCTATTTGCTTTAACCCTTAACCAGAGTTACATTGAGGTTAGATGCATAAGGACATATTTCATTTGTATAAGCAGAGCAAGACGTATATCACTGGACCCTAAGGGCACACAACCACTGGCTTCATAGGCTCCACACCCCTGTACTTTGGTATATAAGGCCAAATCTTGATCTGCATTTCAGATGCAAGATCCATTTTATAGTCAGGTGTGATTATTCATACACTGCCACTCATACTTTTACAGGGCCGGATTAAGTCTGTGGGTGCCCTGGGCAACAAACTTGTGGGGGCCCCTATATTACCACCATTTCTTGTCACCCCAGGATTTGTTTTTCCTTTTTATTCACCTTTGTCCCTAGTAGTAAGGCCTCTTGGAATGCCCAATGTAGTAGTGCCCCTTATGCAATGTCCCCAGTAGCAGTGCCCCTTATGCAGTACCCCCAGTAATGGTCCCCCTATGCAGTGCCCACTGAGTAGTCCCCACTATGCAGTGCCCCTTATTCAGTGCCCCCAGTAGTGGTCCCCCTATGCAGTGCCCATTAATTAATGCCCCCAGTAGTGGTCCCCCAATACAGTGCACCAGGTAGTGCCCCTTATATAGTGCCCCCTGATACAGTAGTGGTCCCCCCTATGCAGTGCCCCTTATATAGTGCCCCTAGTAGTAGTCCCCCCATGCATTTCCCCCAGTATTAGTCCCCCCTTATACAGTGCCCCCAGTAGTTGTCCCCCCTATGCATTGCCCCCCAGTAGTAGTCCCCCCTATGCATTGACACTAGTAGCGCCCCACAGTGCCCCAATGAAGCGACCCCCCTATACAGTGACCCCTGTAGCACCCCCCATGCAGTGCCCTTACACACACAAAACAATTTTTACAAAACAATAACTTACCTGAATCCTCGCTGATGCAAGCGCCGCTGTCCGCTCCAAGTCCCGGCTCTCCTCTTGCACTATGGGAGAGACGTCAGCATCATGATGTCTCTCCCATCATCACACACTGCGGGGGGACGCAGCAGCCAATGAGAGTCTGTGTGTTTGTCACTGTGTAGTGTGGACTGCGCTCACTGCGGTCTACACTACACTAGCAGGGGGACACTAGCGGCGGGTGCAAGCCACCGGCTGCACCGCTGCTAGTGGGGGCCCCTCTGCGTGTGGGGGCCCAGGGATGACCGCCCCTGTCGCCCCCCCCCCTTATTCCGGCCCTGTTCTTTTAGTCCTAGTATAACATTTTTTTCAAAACAAGACATTACGCTAACATACTGTACGAGATTAAATGAGACACTTCTGTATAATCGAAGTACATCTGTATTCCATAAATAATGATAGTTTTCTGTAAATTACTAATCAGTGCAACTGTATATGTGATGTGCAGTGCCATGACGTATATAACATTGAATGTTTAATTACAAGAAATGTATAAAAATAACCCTGCTTACGTTCTTTGCTTGATATGTGTATGTGTGAATATGAATAAGGTGAATAACAAGCATTAATCTTTCATGTTTACAGTCATAGGTTAATAATACTAAAAATGCAAACGGAGCGCTCCACCTCTCTAAACAGAACTCGATAATTGTGTTTACTTTCTTTCAGAGCTGACATTCCTATTACCCTATAATTGCATATATAAAGCTCCATCTATCATCTATCGAATGGTGTGAGGTATTGTTACAGTAAGTAGCATTTCCCTAATCTCAACTTGTCAACTTGTTATATATTTATATTACTATATCAGGTACATGTCTCACACAGTGCACATATCAAAACAAAACATTCAGGTGCTATGATCAATATACATGTATATAATACAAACAATAAAGTTATTAACATTATCATTATCATAATCAGTCTCTTTCCAAAATAAACTACATAAAAAAATAAAGGTTGAGTGGTGCTTCAGGTATGAGTTTTTGGACCATGTTAGCATGAATACAAAACACACACAATTTTATTACTGCACTCATGCAGTAAAGTTTTTTTTTCCCCACAAATTCCCGGCGCGTGTGACGTCATGATGTTACGTGCGCTGCAGAAGAGAGAAGAGGACTCAGAGGAGCCGAGTGAGCAGAAGCCTGCAATGTAAGTGTGGGGATTGGAGACTGGCTGGGTACATAGAACGTGGGCTGCTGGGGACACAGAAGATGGGCTGCTGGGGACACAGAAGATGGGCTGCTGGGGACACAGAAGATGGGCTGCTGGGGCCATAGAAGATGGGCTGCTTGGACCATAGAAGGGGTCTGAATGGGGACATAGAAGAGGTGCTGCTGGGGCTGACTCTGGACTCAGAAGGGGGGCTTCTGGTTCAAGGGACACAAGTGGGACTACTGGGGACATAGAAGGGGGCTGCTGGGGCTGGTTCTGGACACTGAAGGAGGGCTGCTGGAGCTGGCTGGGGACACAGAATGGGGGCTGGCTGGGGACACAAAAAGGGGACAGCTTGGGATGGAGGCACAGAAAGGGGGCTGCTGGATATTGCGACATATAATGAGGACTGCTGGGGCTGGCTGGGGACACAGAAGGTGACTGCTGGGGATAGAGACACAGAAGATGGGCTGCTAGAGATGGGGACACAGAAGGGGGGCTGTTAGGGATGGAGACACAGAAGGGGGGCTGCTAGGGATGGAGACACAGAAAGGGGGGCTGCTAGGGATGGAGACACAGAAAGGGGGCTGCTGGAGCTGGGGACACAACAAGGGGGCTGACTGGAGAGACAGAAAGAGTACTGCTTGGGCTGGCAACAGAGAAACGGGGAGGTTGGCTGGAAATGGAGAGATACTGCAGGAACATGCAGTGCAGTGAAAGGAGAACAACATATAGTGCAGTGAAAGGAGAACGGGGAAGGAATGCTGCGCCCAGACCTGCCTACAGACTCTCTCACCCTGTCACCCTCAACATCCGCCCCACATACACTTACCTTATCACCTACTAGACCTGTTCCTACTAGACCTGTACCAGACCTGTCCCTGCACACTCACCCTGTCACCTACCAGACCTGTCCCTGCACACTCACCCTGTCACCTACTAGACCTGTCCCTGCACACTCACCCTGTCACCTACCAGACCTGTCCCTGCACACTCACCCATTACCCTGATATACCTGTCCCACTATGTAGATTATTATTAATATATACATGCGTATATATTATTCACACATGTACATATATACACACTAGATAGATTTAATATATGGATAATAAATAATGTAAATGTATATAACATTTATACTTTATTTATCTATAGTTTTCTATCACCGTTGTTTTTCATTGACAAGCCAGGGCCACTTGCTTGTGTTTACCCCCAGCCTGAAAGTTGCCAGCCAGCCCCTGGTCCCATGAAAGTGAATGTATTAATACAAACCACAGTTCAAAGTCCAACTGGAAACGAAGACCCTACAAGCAATAGCACAGCTAAGGGGGGAGGGCAGACAGCCCCAGGTGTTGGGGAGAATATGCAGCATGCCTATATTCTGTGTGCAGCTGCGGGAGTATCTGCATGTGAAATACTACAGTACATTACAGTGTCGGCGACTGGCACACTGCATTGTAGCATTTTGCATGCAGATACAACCGCAGTCGCACACAGAATATAGACATGTCACATATAATTTTAAGCAGCAGAAGCTTTGTGTGCTTCCTAATCACATTACTGTGCAAATAAGAGGCATTTGAAGGTAAAAAGTTGCAAGAAAAGACGATCAGCACTACAGAGTGACGCCACATCATGGGCTGTTTAACATGCAAGGAAGTAAGATGTATGTGGACACATCTATATGTTTGTGAATTTCACAGATTTGCTCTGATTTCACATGCAAATTTTGGTGACGCGAGTTCCATATTATCCCAGATTTGCGACTTCAGTTGTGAAAAACATCCAATTTGACTGTTCTTGCACATGCCATAACATGACTAGTTACACCATCAAATGACCAAAGGTAAGCAAACACGATTCTTTGTAAATGTGCGTTTTGGCGCGAAAAACATTCCAGCGATAAGGTGTGAGAATGGATCGCATCCCACACGAATCTTAGAAAATTTCCCCCCTAGAGAGCTTCAGAGGTTTTAAGATTAGGATTCCTGACTCCACAATATAACACTACCACATTCATTTGTTCTTTATTTACAGGAAACCTAGATGTATGCTTAATATTCAGTAGCACATACAGAGATAGATTTTCTCTACTATCACAAATCTCTGATACCTGCTGGGTAAATGGTTCCCCCGCATAACTCTAACAAAGCATTTTATCATCTAGCTCATGGCTATTTTAGTTTCAGCTATTTCATTTAAACTGACCATTTGAATTTTTTTCCAGTTATTTCTTAAACAATTAACTAGTAAAATAGCTTAGCTTAGAGCAGAATAAGGGAATACTTATTGTGTTGTGTACAAAAGATCTTAGTGGGAATAAAGTAGTAGCCAAAGGAAAAAAAACATGAAGTATATAACAAAACCTGTAGAACAATGAATCCCAGTATGGTTTGGAGGCATGACAATACATATAAAGTACTTCATACATTTCCTCGTCAAACAATGTATGCTTGCAATCATAGAAGACATACTGTAACACTGCAGAAAGCTTAGATCCTAAATTAATAAAAACAAGTTATTAATAAGGGATAGATGAAATAACAATTGATATTAATGTAAATCACAAAATATTTAATAAAAAAAATATATATATATACATATATATATATATATATATATATATATATATATATATATATATGACTGTTGTAATTCTAGTAGATAAAGGCCCATATTCAATTTGAGGCGAAAAGTCCAGACTTTTCGCCTGCTGGACTTTTCGCCTCCTTAGCTGGTTTTCCAGGTGGAAAAGTTTTGAGCGCATGCCCGCTATTCCTCATATTCAATTCCAAAGAAGGCAAAATCGGGATCCGGCGAAACTTGGATCGGCTAAAAAAAAACAGGAATTTTCAGGAAATCATCCTAGGACCCCCCTAAAGATGTCCAGACATGGGGGATCATTATGGGTAACCCCGTTTTTGCCTACTGAAGAAAATCGGGTTTTTAAATAGCCGCGGCAGGTGCATAAATGCGGCTTGGAAGAAGGTGATGCAGAAGAGCATTTAGAAGTTTTTTTTTGGGGAAAAATAACTATGGGGGGGAAAATAACTATAAATATCAAATTTGGGGTACTTGAAAATGGGTGCAAACATATATTTAAGTCCCTGAAATTATTTTTTTAAATTCTGCAAAAATGCAGCTGCCGCTACTCCTGCAAAGAATAAAACACCTGCCGCATATAAGGAAAGCCCTCTGGATCAATTCCGCTAATTTAGAAGTGTGGGCCTGATTCAGAGCCACTCGTAAGCGGCCGCTCGTTCGCTCCGAGCGATGTTCGCACATCTGCGCATGCGTATGGGTCGTAATGCGCATGTGCCAACCAGTCAGTGCGGTCGGAAAACGTGTGTTCGCAATATTGCGAGTGCCTGCTAATTTGAGTGACAGGATGAGGCGTTTGTGGGTGGTAACAGGGGAAGGTGCTTGAAAACGGGGAGTGGAGATCCGAACGCAGGCGTGCCAAATGGTCAAAACGGGCGTTTTAAGGGTGTGCATAATTAATAAAGCAGCGTCATCGACCAAGTCTCTTGGTTGTTTCTTAGCCTGAACTGTTCGCATGATTGCGGTAGGAAAATCCTACCACAAGCACTGCGAGCAGTTCAGACGCCTTTCGATGTACTCGATTAATCAAATAAATAGTGGAGATGACGTATGATGCAAGCGGCCAGGGGGCGTCTTTACAAAATAGCGAGCGCATGTTTTGTTCGCTCGCTCAGACATAGAGGCGTCAACAGACCACAAAGAGCGAGAGCTCAATTTAAATAGCCGGCCCCTTTTTCTGGACGAGCGAGCGCAAATAGCGTCCGGCTCTGAATCAGGCCCTGTGTTCCCTATTTATTTTTTTAAACACCAACATTTAAATTTTTTGGGGTGTCCCTATATTTATTTTTTTTACTTTTTTTTAACACAGATCGTTTTATGGGGGCATTCCTAAGGGTGCAGGCTATTTTTTTTAAGCCTGCACCCCTAAACCCCAATTCTGCACTTTTTTTCGCCAGCAAAAGGCTGGTGAAAAATGATCCCCGTTTTTTATCATTGACTTTAATTGAATACGGGGACATTGGAAATAGGTGAAAATGACTTAATCGGCGAAAAATTATCGCCAATAACGTTTTTTCGGCCCATATTGAATATGGCCCAAAGTCTCATATTACTGTTGATTTTTACTTCCCTACTAATTTCCAAAGGTTGGTTAATATAAGTACAATATAGAAAACAAATGTTACGTGCCACAATTTGTTAATCAATATACTGTACTGTAAGTTAAATGAATTACTAAATAAAGATTTATTAATTTAAACCCTACTGCTACCACATGTGGGGTACTAAACCCAAACATAAATAAAAAAGCCAGAAATATAAAACAAGGAATCAGAAATAATCAGCAAGCGTCTTGGTTGTGTTCGTACAGTTACATTTGCGATTTCAGTTGCACGCATGGAGAAGTTCATTGAGAATGTATTGGACAGTCCTGGGCGGTGACTGTGAGATGGTTATTCAGACGCACACAGGGCCTGATTCAGCAGTGCACGCTAGTTTGAGAATCTGCTAGTTTGGGAATCTGCACAGGTGCAGGACCCATTCTGTGAGTGTGCAGAATGGGTCCTGCTAACTCGCTTGAAAACTGGCAGCAGACTGGCAGTGATAGACAGTCTGCTGCCATTTATGGGCGGGGAGGGGGCGGTGATGCCTTGATATCGCCGCCATTGTGGGGGAGGGAAGAATCAAGGATCTCCGTCAGCTGACTGAGATTTCCTGGCCTCTTCCTGTAAACTGCGGCTCCCGGCCGATGGTGCACAGATTATCCGATGCTGCGTAGGACAACGCAGCTCGGATAATTAAGGCACAGGAGGCGTGATGCCTCCTGTTGCATTACCATATCTGCAAGCAGAGCCATAACTAGACTTTTTGGTGCCCTGTGCCAGAGAACGCATTGGTGCCCCTCCCCCCATTTTTTAAATAGGGACATAAGATAGTGGACCTGAAAAAGGGCCATGGCCTCATGGGGAAGGGCAAGGGAAGAGATAGGGGATGCCAAGAGATGCTGGGGATAAAAGAAGAGGAAGTTACAAATGAGAATGATAATAAGCAGGAAAATTGACAGGTCCAAACAGTGCCCCCTGCCCTGCGGTGCCCTGTGCCATGGCACTGGTCGCACTACCCTGGTTACAGCACTGTCTTCAAGGGTCGCAATTGCAAAGCTGCCTGCATGCAGCTTTGCAATTACGATCTTTGCAGAATCAGGCCCAGAGATTGTTCCATCTTATGGACATGTTATTGGAGTGTTGCTGTAGTGTTTACATACACAGATACTCAAGCATTAATTTCGGAGGCCAAACTTAGGACCGTATTCAATTAGCCGCGAAAAGTCGGAATCCGCAAAAAAGTATCGCCGGTTGCAACTTTTCGCTTGTCGGAAAAGTTTTGCCGTATTCAATTGCATCCGCTTTTCGCGTTCGCGAAAATGCAATTTAATAGGCGCAAAAGATTGGCCTCTGAATAGGTGGAGAAAAGAAGTGCAAAATTTTTGTTTGGGGGTTCAAAGGTTGGGGAAACCACTCAGAACGTTTGGGACAGCCCCCCAAAGGACAACTGTATCAAAAAAATCCTAAAAAAAACACCCCAAAAAGTACTTTGAATTTGGGGGCGAAAAACTGCAAAGTGGATGGACAAGTTCGCAAACTAGCGAAATAAGGTAAGTGTTTTGGGGATTGTAGGTGCATTTTTTGGGGTGCAAACTAACTTTATTTAAAAGTTTACTTTACAGACATTAAAACATGCTTGCACCCATTTTCAGGTACCCCAAATTTGACAGGACTAACTTATTTTCTCCAAAAAATACTGCTTTATGCCATTCTTCACCAAGAAGAATATGCAAATTAGCGGCAATTGTGCAAATTTCTGTCCCCAAATAGTTTTATTAGGGCTAATTGGGCTAATCGGGCACTACTACATTGATCCTCAATGTTTCTGCATCTTTTTGGGGTTTCAGGCTGATTTCCCCAATTCTGACATCACTTTTCACCTGTTCTGACTTTGCATGTATCCGTTTTTGCGTCTTTTGGAATTGAATAGGGAGAATAGTGGGTACGCGCACGAGAAGTTTCAGCGGCTAAAATACGTGATGCAGGCGAAAAGTCCGGCATGCAAAACTTTATCGCGTACGCAAAACTAATTGAATACGGCCCTTAGATTGTAAATCTGTACCTACTATAAGGTTGTTGCAAGTTTTGATGTTTCGACCAATGGTGGCTTCTAAAGACGCACTAAGCAGTATTTCAGCGTCAAAGATGCACCATGGATGTACAGCAGTAGCGGCATTTGCATAAAGTCACAGACATGCGACCAGCAAAAGACTCAGGGCCTGATTCAGCAGCGCACGCAAGTGTGCAGAATGGGTCCTGCTCAATCACACGCAAGCCCTTGAATGCCTCTGCCTGATTGACAGGCAGAGGCATTTAAGGGGTGGTGTGGGGGGCGGCTGGTGTTCCAGGAGTAGCCAACCCAGAGACTGTGTGGATGTACGCAGTATTCTGGGCTCGCAAGCTGGCCAGCCTGAGTAAACTGAGGCTTACTCAGCTGTCTGGCCCTCCTTTGCCCACGACCATTGCGACCAACGACCACTGATGGTCGCGATGGTGATGCCAGCCTGCGACCTCCGTCGCAGTGCTGGGATCGCAAATGCAGCAGGGGGTGTCATACACCTCCTGACTCATTTGCATTATTGCAAGGATTGTAATTGCAAAATTGCCTGCGTGCAGCTTTGCAATTGCGATTCTTGCTAAATCAGGCCTTCAGACAGGTATGCGGCTGCATTCAACTCAGGCCCTTTATGTGATCTCTCAAATAAACTTACAGAACCTTTCAGATCCATCACACATGCTGGCTGATTCTGAGTTGGGAGCAAAGCAAAAAAGGACAAGTAACTGTGCACCTTGGCAAAACTATGCTGCACTGCAGATCAGTGGCTGATCTAGACTTTACTTTTAGGGGGGGGGGGCAGTTTAAGAATATCACTCCCCACAGAGAAGGCCTGGCAGTCCCACATGTGCACCAGACACCCCCTGGGCCCTCCCAATCATAATTTGCTGAACAAAGGATCCACCCAACCCCACATGTGCACCAGACCCTCCCTCTCAACCCCACTGATATGCTCCACAAAGACTCACAGAACTCTTCAGAAAAAATGACAGGCAGGACCAGACCCTCCCTGCTTTAGGATTGGGGAGATGCAATGCGCCTTGAGAAGGCTGTGCTTATTAGAAGGGACTTTAATGATATATTTTGCAATCAATGCACACTCAAACCATACCACCCAACCGTCCTCATTTTGGTGGGATAGTCCCAATTTTCAGGCACTATCTGCGCAACGTCTGTTCATGGGACAGAGGGTCTGAGGGCATGCCGAGTGACTCACGGAGGGCTGTGCATGCCACAAGCATGTCGAAAATGGAGGCCATGGCTTGTAGATATGGAAGTTTCCATGAGGCCATGCACTCTTGATGCAAGCAACACCCTCTAATTTCTAGACACGCGCAAAGGTCCCGAAACTTAACCTCGAGAAAGTTGGGAGATATGTCTAAACTTATTAAGGCCACCTAATATAAGTTTCTAAAGGCTACATTGAAGTTTTTGAGCATTTCTGTAAAAGTATGTAGTCAGTCGCACCAGACCCGGGTGAAGGGGCCGTAGCCTAATTGCGGGAGGTGTGGTCACGCCCCCTTAGGGGAAAAAAACGAAGATTTTTGCAGTGGCGAAAAGGAAAGCAGGAAAGAGAAACAGAGTCACTAACACCAGAGCATAAATGCCCCATACCCACTGAGCCAATGAATTCTTCTGTCTTCAAAATCTAAAATGAATAGAATACATGTGCCCTTAAAATGCTACAGCTAAAACTCTCAATCATCCTATCCCTGGCTTAAACAAAATTGGGGAGGGGGAAAGTTTCTACTGTAGATAAAAATTGACCAGCCCAGATGTTCTGTTTTATCTGCCTGAATGGAGTTTTGCCAGGAATAATAAGAGTAGAATGTCCTCCAAACACCTCTAGTAAGTCCCTTACCACATCAGTGGCGTAACTAAGGTGGGTCAGGCGGGGTACATGCCCTGGGCGGATAAATGATCGCCTGTGACAGATTTTTGCTCTGTATAAATGATTGCCTAGGACAGATCTCTGCTGTATGTTAACTATATGCTGTGTTGCACTTAACACATGGAGTTAATAATCCTTTATTGAAGGTTGACTATATCTGCAAACTGCATTAACTATACTGTATGTTACCATTTCCATTATTATCTCATTGCTGTGGTGATTGCTGCTGATTTACATTCAGGATGTTTTCTGTAGATTTTTGAGGAATTATTATTTTTCATATATTTTTCGCCAGGGGTTAACAAAATATAATGTATTTCATACTATCTGATTGATTAATTTTTACTATGCATATTCAAATACACAGTATGATTGCCAGTTGTTCCTAAGTTGTGTAAAATTACATATTTTATATGATTGCTTATGATTCTATAAATACCACGTGAAATTGGTTACTGTACATGGACGTAAATGCATAAATCTAATAAGTTTTTTCATCATTTGATTTACACGCCTGGGGGGTCAGTATTTACGGTGTATTATTTCAGCACTTGTGGGACCCAGAATATTACACAATATCAGGACATGATACCATTTATTTATGCTATATGTACTTGTCTGTTCTTTCTTTTTTCTGTTTTGTCATTTATGTGAGATTTTTCTCATTTTATACTTACAATATCACTCCATACTATATAAAGCATTAAGAGATGGGGGCTCCAAAGCCCAGGTCATCTCCATAATAGCTTCAGTAAATTCATAGGTGTCCTCATTTAATGCACTAGGTAGTCTAGATTTCAAAATATTCTGCCTAGAGGGGATGTAGACAGGATCCAGATGGACAGGATGCCAACATTCACAATACCAACAGTAGCATCCTGATGTTCAGTATCCCGACACATTCCGCAGGTAGTTATTAGGTTTAGAGCCAGTTCGAGTTTACAATCTACATTCCCTACTATATGTACACACACATAAGGGTCAATTGTTTTTTGTCAGAAATCAATTAACCTACTTGTTTATTTTTCGATTTTGAGAGGAAACTCAAGAACATACAAACTCCATACAGATAGTGGGAATAGACACCAAGACCTCAGTGCTGTGAGGCAGAAGGCTAATCATTGCACCACCATGCTGCCTAATGCCATTTTAAACTACTGATATTATTGAAATGTTTGTGAAAAAAGGTAAAATGTGCAGGAGCTCTGCATAAACACATTTGATGATGGAATGTGACCAGCCCAAAAAAGGGCAAAATGGGATCCGCAGGTGGATGCGAAAAGTCTCAGCAACAAATGGGTTTCATAACACTACTGCACAAAAAATCATCTTAAATTAATCTGAACCATATTGACATTTTCAATGTTAAGTGAATAATGCCATGTGGGAAAGAACTTACAGTATGACATACAGTATGATCCACAAAGTAAATGATCTGTAGTTCTGTGGTCTATGGAGTAGATTTACTAACCAGCGGGTTATCAAAGGCGCTGATCATCAGTGACTTTGACTGATTGATTTAAAATGGCAATAGAAATAAATGCCTCAGCAAGCTAGATGTTGCATTTATTTCTATAGCTGTTTGAAATCCATTGGTCAAAGTTGTTGATGACCAGTGACTTTGACAACATGCTAGTTAGTAAATATACCCCATTTGTACCAAAATTCAGCCATAGTTGATCATTGTTTCTACCTACTTAATGCCAATTGTTGAATTCTTAATTCTGTTTGTTCAATCCCTATTCTTTGTGTCTTTGCTGGGCTTGTTTGGCTAACATTGTCTGCTTCTGATTCAGTCCTGCTATCCTGATACTAATGATTTGCCTATGACTACTGATGCCGCTACTCAAGCTACATGTACAGTTCATGTCATATAGTCTTGTCATTTATAGTCCCAAAATGATTTTTCTTATTTATCTGGGTCATGGGAGCTTCACTCTGGTAACTCTAGCCAAGTGGGTCTATTTATTGTGACTTGGTGATTTTCATGATAGAGGTATATAATTGAGTAATAATCAAAAATATGTTTTTTTAGGTAAAATTTATCATTTTTGGTTACATTTTTATTTAATTTTAAATAAAATAGGTAGATCATTTAAGCTAAGACATATGGGGAGATACACTAAGCATTGGAGAGTGATACAGTGGAGAGTGATAAACTCCAACCAATCAGCTCCTAACTGTCATTTTTCAAACAAAGCCTGTGAACTAACAGTTAGTAGCTGATTGGTTGGTACTTTATCACTCTCCACTTTATCACTCTCCAAGGCTTAGTGCATCTCTATTGAATTTGAATTGAGTGAATTAAACATATTTATACATTTCTAAGAAATAATAAACTGTTGTGACTAGTGTACATTAAATAGCTACCAACAAAACATGTCAGAAAGTTATATCTATGAATGGGAACAATCTTGTTTTTGCTTAGATTGTTATCCAAAATATTATCACTAATTAGCTTAAATTAATTTTGAATTACTGCTGAGAGATTTAAGTTATGTAGTGTTGTTTAAATTATTATTGTGTGTGAGGTAAGAAATTTTTTTTTTAAATGTACATTTTTTGTATTTTATTTTATATTCATTATAAATTAAATGCATTTGAATAATACATGATAAGACAATATAACCAGTTGTCTTACTATATATGATCAATAGATGGCATTCTTTACCTTTCCCACAGCAGCAATATATACTGTAACATAATACATTATTATATTATTCTTTTTACAAGAGTTTCACATTTACAACACCAAGTATAAAAAGAAAAAGAAAAAGTTTGTTATATAAAAACTCCCTCTGTAGTTTGATTATCAGAGAGATTATAATGTGTGTCTTCAGAAAATTCATTATGTTCCTGAAAGAATATCAAATCACATTAAAATCCCTTTTGTTAGCCAAATGAACAGACTATGTCAATGGTAGGTCTGGGAGTTTAGCACCACACAACTATTAAATTAAAATGCTTGCAGATTAGCAAGGTGATAAGGTATGTGTTTTTGTCCAGGGAAAGGAACTACCATCATCTTGTTTTATGTATTGATGTGCATTGTTCCCCAATGTGGGATATTTTCAATACTTATGTTTTTTTTCTTTAATCAGTGCATACTTTTCAATGACATTTGTTGAAGGACTGCAAGTACATTGTGCAAAATATTATTTTGTCCAAGTAATGAAATACTGAATATTGCATGTGACTCCTTTTCTAAAGTATAAATGCTTTCTATCACCCATCACAGTTTCTGTATCCAAAAGTAGGTCCCTGTGTAACAACTACAGAAGATAATATTGAGAAATATACAATATTTTAAGAATAACATGGAAAGAGGAAAGGGCAGGGAAGAAAGGAGGGAACAAGATAAGATATTTTTTCCTGTTATTTTGTTCACTTCGGACTTGCAAGAGATTAATACTATGCACAGAGCAAGGCAGTAAGTACTTTGGGAACTTTTTTTTAACATGGCTGGTGACTGTCTTTTTCACTTTTGTTTTATTTATTGTTATGTGTACCTAGGAGATGTGTAGGGCTGTCACCCCACCCACTAACATGGAAGCAGGTAAGACTCACATCTGTAGGATGGGGCCATTAAACAACTACGGTCCACAACATGCTACAGTAGGTGGTGCCAGTAAAAGGATTGTGACCCTGGTGCTGCCTTTCTGTAAGGCAGACACAGAATCGCTAAACAAATTATATCTCCCAGAAAGCTGTGCAAGTCTGGAGGGAGAAGCAAGAAAGAGTCTGTCGGGGGCAGAGCCTGCAAACCCCCAACAAATCTATTGAGAGATACCAGGGAGAATGGAAGGAGGAGAAAGATCTGAGAATGCTGAGAGAGCCCCAGGAGAAGCGTCACTTCTGAGAAGAGAAAGGGAGCTGGATGAGTAACCAGAGTGGAAAAGCACAATGTGATCCCCTAGGTGACAACCTGTGTTACACCAAAAATAAGCTAATGTCATTACATGCCCTTTGGGACTGATTGAGGGAAAGCAGTCTGTGGAAGAGGAGTTTTGGAAAACTGCAGAAAAGTACTGATTACTAATTTAAGTACAGGTTGAGTCTCCCATATCCAAATATTCAGAAATATGGAATATTCCGAAATACAGATTTTTTTTGGGCTTGACTGAGATAATGAATCCTTTAAATTTTGATGGTTCAATTTACACAAAATGTTGTCTGAGGCACAAATTCTTAAAAATATTGTATAAAATTACCTGCAGGCTGTGTGTATAAGTTGTATATAACACAAAAATGCATTCTGTGTGTATATTTGGGTCCCATTCTCAAGATATCTCATTATGGTATACAAATATTCCAAAATACGGAATATTCTGTTATCCAAAATATCCCTAGTCCCAAGCATTTTGGATATTGGAGACTCAACCTGTACTTTACAAACAGACTGAGATACTGTCACTTGGATGAAGAGTACATAAAGAGTGGGACATCCCTGTAGAGTTGTGGCAACTAAAGCCCCCTGCCCACTATAAAGTAGTGACTTACAGGTTTGTAACACCAGTAATCCCTTCAGAGAGGCCAGTTCCCTTACTAAAACTTAGACTCTAGATGCATTGTCCTGGTTAAAAGAGTTTCTCATACACTAAGGTAATGCTGTGGCTTTTCCAGATAAGGAGAGAGAAGCACTTTATTGTCCAGCTGTACCCAGGGCCGGTACTACCATTAGGCAGCTTTAGGCAGCAGCCTAGGGCGCCGGCCCAAGGCCGCTGCAGAGTTCGAGCAAAAAAAATTAAGTAGACTGGCACTAGCACATCCCTCGCCAGCTTCTCAACTGCGACTGACAGCCCCAGCGATGATCTTCAGCCTCCTCTAGCGCACGCAGGGTAACCCCCTCCCCCCCCGATGGACAGATTCCCCTTCACATTGGCAAAAGTGGGGGCGGAGCCAATATGGCAATCTCCGCCCCCATATCACACATGAATCACAGCTTTTACTACATTGTGAGGGGGCCTAATGTTGCAAGATGCCCCTATTAACAACCTGCAGCAGCTGTTGCATCAATAGGGTAAGTATGTTTGTGTACTATGTAATATCTATGTGTTAGTGTGTATGTATGTGTTATTGAGTATATGTACCTGTGTATGTATACAGTGTATGTGGTAGTGTGTATGTAATGTATTATTGTATATATGCGGCAGTTTATGTATACAGTGTATGTGTTAGTGTGTATGTAATCTATTATTGTGTATATGTGTCAGTGTATGTATACAGTATATGTGTTAGTGTGTATGTATGTGTTATTGCTTACATTTGTCAGTGTATGTATACAGTGCATGTGTTAGTGTGTATGTATGTGTTATCGTGTATATGTGTCAGTGTATGTATACAGTCTATGTATTAGTGTGTATGTAATGTGTTATTGTGTATATGTGTCAGTGTATGTATACAGTGTATGTGTTATTGTGTATATGTGTCAGTTTATGTATAGTGTATGTGTTAGTGTGTATGAATGTATGTATGTGTTATTGTGTTAGTGTATGTATACAGTGTATGTGTTTGTGTGTATGTATGTATGTGTTAATGTGTGTATATGTGTATATATTTATAGTCAAGATCTGGAACAGGCTATGAAATCTAATTTTGTTCTCATGGATGTGTGATATAATTTTATAAGTGTTATAAAAAAGGTCTTTATTTATGCTGACCGGAGAGCGGTGCTATCTTTTCATATATAACAGAAGTCACCCTCTCCTAGGTTGATATCAAGGCAAAGTTTAAAGAGAATTGATCCACAATATTTTGCTCTATAGTCAAGTGGATTTATTGATATTCTCTATACACTTATATAGTGAATACAGCAAGCTACACTTGTGTTTGATTTAAAATGTGAAGTTACAGCCAGAAGTCCTGACAGTGTTGTCATAACTGTGATGAATAGATAGCTATATAAGTGAAATAGCTTCCCATCAGAGGTGGTAGAGACTAAAGCTAGGTACACAGTAGGACGATGGATTCGCCATCTTATATGATGATTGGTAAGTACATACATACTTACCAATCATCGGCTTGATGTGTCTAGTGTTATCAGCTGCCCCCAAATCTGTGGCAAAGATACAAAGTACAAGTAGTCACTGCTGGAGTGGTCATTCAGGATATAAGGGAAATCCCTTGTGGGGACAACTGTACACAGCACCCAGACAAATATTGTGCCCAAGACTTGGTCAAAAGCACTTAAGTGTTTTTTTTTTTTTTTACAATCTAATTTTTATTGTAAAAAAGGTATACATAATCAGAAAGGAATACATGCAGAAATATATATATATATATATATATATATATACATATAGGATTGGAAGGAAGAGAGGAGGAGAGAGGAACAATGCTAAACTTCAAGGAAGGGAACAACATCAAAGTACGATTGTGTTCGTCTGTTGGGAAATAGGGGGGGGACTAAGGTGCAGGGGTATCAGAAGGGACAGGAACTCCAATATGGCTAGCATACAATGGAGTTTCTTTGAACTCCAACCATGGGAACCAAGTGGCTGTGAAATTGGTAGGTTTAATTCTAGAAAAGGATATATCTTCCATATCCATCTAATAGTCTATATTCCTGAACCAATCTCTAATGGAAGGAGGGAAGGTTGACTTCCATAGGACTTTTATGACAGCTCTAGCTGCTTTATTTAAGTGCCTTAATAGGGATTGTTTATAGGAAGCCAGGAAAGTAGATGTGATGTTTAAAAGCCAAAACCCTGGATCTTTAGGAACTTCTCCAAGAATAGACTCAGAGTTCACCCAAAAAGGGACGAGGAAAGGACAGTCCCACCAAATGTGGAGAAGACTACCGGGGACTGAGTTACATCTCCAGCAATCCTTTCTAACTCCCGGGTACATTTTATTTAAAAGTACAGGGTATCTGTACCAATGGGAGATAACTAAAGTAAAGAGTCTCAAGTGTAGCCGTACATGAAGATCTGGTAAAGGCATAATGAATTAAGTATGGTTTTATGTATATGGTTAGGCTGAGGATTTTGGGGATAATAGGGGTGATAGGATAAAGTTTTCCCAAGGGTGCCTAGAAACCTTGCACCAGCCCTGACTGTACCAGTTGCTCGAAAATAGTTACAATGTTTATACAGGTGATGGAGTGTGAGCATGGAGCCAGCAATAAGCAATATAACACTTCTAAATTACTGTCTCCTGTGTAATTAGTCAGTCTAGCTAAATAATATAAGTTTGCTGAATAATATTTAGGGGCTCATTTATCAACAGGTTTTATCATATGCTACGAGTTTTAAACTCATTGCATATTATAAAGTGTGCTCAAGCAAAGAAGCTCCCATCTGTCATTTTTCAAACAGATGTCAGTTAGGAGCTGATTGGATGGAGCACCATTATCCTATGCAATGAGTTTTAAAACTCATAGCATATAATAAAACTCATTTATATAGTGATCCTTAAAGGATCACGCATCATCAGTGACATTGAGGGTACACACTAGACGATGTTCCCGACATGTCGTCTGATGCGGCTGGATCGGATAACATATCGTCTAGTGTGCACCCGGCATGACTCTCACTTTACAGAGCTCCTTTCTCTACCTTTTGAAACTCACTCCTTTTAAGGCTCTCTGGCAGGGATTTATCTATGAAGATTTGGATAACTTTTCTGTAGATAATATAGACAATGCTGAGGTGGATCCGGATATCAGGGAAGGGAAGGGTGTATTTAGACACGCAGACTCACTTTATGCTTAGTTACTGAGGGCCGTATTGTTGGAGAAGGTGGTTACATTTGCAGCTCTCACTTCTACTTTATATTGCTGCTCACTCTCTCCTGTCACTTCCTGCACTGTCAGTGTTATATTGGCTGAGAAGCATGCAGGTGCAATGTCAGGTTTACCTCCGGCATCAATCAGCTGCTAACTGGGTCTTTCTCCACACAGCGCCGCTCTCAGAGGAGCCGAGCCTCCAGATGGCCTCTACAGGGAGCTTCAATCATCCGTCACATGTGGAGGTGTTTTAAGGGGCAACATAGACCAAACATATCTTAGATGCTCTCCAGGTCAGTTACTCCAGCTCTGCTCTGACCAACTTCCACACGCTGCCAACTGTCACCTGCAGTACCCCCTGACAGTGGTCATTGGACCTGTTCCTGACTTCTGGAGCAACAGCAGAAGCTGCTGGAAATTGTGGCCTGTTTGTGTAATGGCTTACATACGAGTGCTGTAGCATGCTGCACAGTGTCGGATGTAAAACATGATATACTGTAGCAGGGTATTACAGAGTGATTGTGTATTCTTTGTGTAAGTGCCCTGAGCACTTAAGGCTTGAATTTAGTCACTAGGACGAAGATAGCAGGGACAGTGGGGAAAAATCCCTGAATAAATTGTTGTGTGTAATATAATGGCAGCTGGTCATTGGGCCGAGAAATCAATAGTTGTGCAGAGATTATTCGCTATATTGATTGTGCTACTGTTGATCCATGGAAAGGGTTGGGTACAGGATCCTGGCGGTCGGGATCCCGGCGGTCATAATACAGACAGAGGCATCCCTACAGTCAGAGTCCTGTCAGGATTAGTAAGTATTCTAACCCTCCCCTGAATCACTTGTCCCGTAGCCTAACGCTAACCCTCTCCTCCCGCAGCCTAATAGTACATAGACCCCCTATTTTTATATAACAGAAAATCATAAAAGCTTACAATAAAAAGTAAATGTGCCATGGTGGATTCTGCAACAAAATTGTGTGTGAATAATTCCTTTTTTTTGGTGGGTTGGGCAGGGGGTTCCCCAAATCTCCCCCTGTGTTTGTGGTCCCAGACATTATTCCCAGGAGACCCCACATGTTTTGGGCGGAGTGAAGCACAATAAGAATTTGAGAAGGCATCACATATTATTAAACACAAATGATTACCCAGAACTTTATATGATCAGAAAGGCATTTGGTGGTGCTTTTTATTACAAAAGTACTAGAAAATAGTTAATTTATTGTGCCCCAACACTGCATAAGGTTAGGCTAGAGAGAAGCCTCTTTTCCCAGCCTCACACTCCATTGCATTGGGCCATTTTATTGATCCAACCCACAATGGAGAGGCTAGTCAGATATTTTATTGTTATTATTTTAAGTAGGTTATTTATTTTAATGATGTCCAACTTTAGGAACTGATCAGCATTATCATTGTAGCTTAATAAGCTAATCAGCTTCACTGGGTTTCCATAGCCACATTCTATTCTTATCACTGGTTTGAATCAAAAGATGTCAGGGTTAAACTTGCCTGGAATCCCAGATCTTCATCACTTATAATATGACTCGCAACTGTTTGAAAGCTACCACAGTGACTTTTAATGAGGACAAGTGATCAGTGATAGTAGTAATTGCTGCTTCTTTGAAAGAGGATACCTGAATGTTTACATATATTTACCATCATATCTTTTATTAAAATGTACATGTGCTCTCCCCAGCTCCCCCTGTAGTGCAGGCATGGGCAGGGACACGCAGTGTAAATGGCATTAGAAGTGAGTGTGTGGACCAGACTACAAAGACCAGGTGCCCTAGGCTGTGGGCCTTGGTATTCTGTAGGTGCCTTCTCCTTCTTTGTGTCACTACTGGCATGACACTCATTGCCCAGAGGCAAACAGTTCCATTGCCTCCAGGAGTAACACCACTGACTGAGACACAGTGCATTACAAGTGAAATTAGTAAGTACTTAGTGACCATGCATACTTCTTTTTGCCTTAGTCAACTGATAAATGTTGGACGATTTCTCTAATATAATCTGTAATTGGTGGGGAGAGTGAGGGAAACTATAATGTTACATTTAGCATACTTGCAGCACAAATTGAGTGTAGAAATGAATATTATAATGCTTATTTTACAAAATGTAACATATTTGGGAATGTATCAAATAAATGGGCATAATACAACAAATTATTACATACATGCTCCACTTAGAGCAGCCTATTTCACTGATGTTGAGCATTAAACCCACACTAACGGATATATAAAAAAAAATTTGAAAAAAGGCTGGCACTCTAAGAGATAAATCTACCGAAGGTCGATTTAGATTATTTAAAATAGTTCTAAATTGTTCAACATCGATGGGCTTATCGAACACAGAAAACGTATATTTTTCATCCGTAGGGTTTTCGACTTCAAGTGAAGATGAAACGTTTCGGATGATGAATATGCAGATTTTACGTTCAGAAAGCCCATCGATGTTGATTGATTTTAAATTGATCTAAAAATTTACCCATAAGAATCATATACCAATAATACAAGTTTAAATGAAAAAAATATATTTAGTCCAAAATCAATTTGTGTCCTTTTTTTGTGTAAAGACCTGGATTTATGCAAAAAGACAAAAATTTAGTTTGGTTATGCACTGGTATGATTAGATGGTCTATCTAGTGGACTTGAAGTATTACATCTACCATGGTCCCTGGAAATATTGCTAAACTTCATAGGGCACCTAATTGTGTGGAAAGGGGAACAATTTCCAGAGGGGCACTGTGCAAAGTGTAATGACCCTTTAAAATCCAACCTCATCCCACTTTATACTAGAGATGTGTGGTTCGGTTTTACTCGGATTTACTCGGATATGGTCGGATCTCAAAAACATCATCATATTGGCTACCCGGTTTTGGATAGCCAATAAGAGAAATCCGAACTAATCCGAACTTGCGATAATTTGGCAATAAGAACCGGATAAAACTGAACCCACACATCTCTACTTTATACAACTCCTGCTTCTGTGCACTTTAGAAATTAACTCCTCAATGTACAAAGTAATTAAGTCAGGATACATGTGTTTTAAAAATGAAGTAATTTTATTATTCCTATCAGATATACTGTAACTGGTTCATATTTCAGTCTGTTATCTTAATTATGTTTAAATTAGTATGAAACTTTCTATCATACAAAATATGCTGTATCTGTGAAGTTTCAAGTAACAGCTGTATTGCAGTTAAATGTTATCTGATTCCAAGCCTTACAATCTCTATTTCCTACCACAAAGACATACTAGAGTTCATATTGTCAAAAGACATTAACCAACCAGTACTCTATGTACTTGGAGTATAGGAGGAAAACAGAGCACTTAACCATGCAAACATAGGGAGCACTTACTGTATAAATGGGTTGGGTATGAGTTCCCGGCAGTCGGGATGCCTCTGGTCAGAATACCGACAGCGACATCCTGACAGTGAAAATCTCAACAGCGGTAGGTAAGTATACTACCGCTAATCCTAACCCCTACCCTAACCCTCCCTCCCCGATGAGTAACCCTAACCTCCGACCGATGCCTAAACCTAACCTCCCCCTCCCCGTACCCTAAAACGAACCCACCCCCTTAGTGCCTAACCCCTAACTCTAAACCTAATCCTCCCCTAATTCCCGATACTTACCGTCGTGATGCCGGCGGTCGGGATACTAGAGCCGATATTTAGACCGTCAGCATCCTGCACGCCATGATGCTGACTACATTGCCTTATAAACACCACACAGATATAATTCATATGACACAGAGCTGCCTGTAGAAATCCACAATGAACAGTCAAGTTACCAAGACTAATGACAAGGGATAGACTTGCATTGCTAAGATTTACATTATTTTCTAAGTTGCTGTAAAATGAAAAGTTACGAAATCCCATAACTTTATACAGATTAAAAAACAAACCTTATACACAGTGGTAAGGTAGAAAATATTATTATAACTATAATATAATATTATAGCTATAAAAAAATCAGTAATTAGGCTTGTTAAAAAAAATAAAAATCAATTAGTAACCCCTAGAACTAAAACAATAAAAATCTATATATCAATAAACATTTCACATTATGCAATTATAAATCATTTCAGAAAACAAAAAAATGTTTCATACAACAGATATTAAGCAATGAATATAAATTATATCCAAAGTGTTGAGATATATTAAAGGTCTATGGGCCAAATTCAAAGAATGTACTGTATGCAAACCCGATGGTTTACGTACATCTCCGATGTATGTTGTACTGCACATGTACAGATCAGGTACTGACAGTCTGCAGCCATTTGGGAGTGGGGAGAAGGCGGTGACAGGGAACATTTTACAAAACAGGGGCATGTCAGCTCCGTTTTGTAGGCGTGCCGAGGCCAGGTTCTACATCTTCCAGCATAGCTTCACTGCTAGCCCTGGCGGCATGGAAACACCAACCATCCTGATTAACTGGAGGGTTACTCAGATGACCGATGTTCATGCAGATGATTCGATGTTGCATCTCCAGATGCAGCATCAGATCACAGAAGCATGCAGTAGGGTGTCTTTTTGCACAAGACGCCTCCTGCGGCTTTTGCATATTTTAGCACAGCTCCTGCGTACAAGACGCAGCGGCTTTGCAATAGCAACATCTCTGAATCATGACCTATGTGCATAGATATATCCTAAATAAATAAATCATATTATTGTTGAATTGCTAATAAAACACATTTTTGGAAACTGGGATGCAAGTGTTTTTTATTGTTTTAGGCTTTAGGGATAACTTAATAAAATGTAGGACGTTTGTAAGCAAGCCTAAGATTTATTTTTTAATATATAGTTTTATTATAGATATGATCTATCTTAGGGCTGCAAAGAGTATTAGTTTTACAACAATAACAGTGTAAAAAAGTTACTATAGTAAATGATTCATAGCAAAGCAATGACTTTAGGAAGAAAGTTAAAATGTGCTTGGAATATTTTTACTGTAGTGTCCAGATTTGCCTTTTTATGTTTCCTATCCACTATCCTGTACAATGGCACTGGGAATACTTGATCTGAGAAGCTACTGAGAGTTTTGTATGGATATGTAGGAAATCAGACAAAAGTATGTATGGAGGATGAAATCAAAAACATATACCATACTTATTAAAACTCTCAGGCAGTTAGATGTGGGCTGGATGACTCTCAATTGAATTGATTTATTCTAACTCTGAAAAACATCAGACTATTTTTACTGGCATTGCTCATTGCAATTGATGGAGAACAATTAATTAAATGCTGACACTGAATATTCTGTTCAGTTAAACTGCTGGTTTCTCTGCATAAATCTCTCAGTGCAATTGAAAGCATAGCATAGCTTTCCTATCTTCTAAGGTTCTCCTAGCTCATATACTGCCAGCTCTGTCTGATTGCTTCCAAAAATAAGGTGTTTGATTTAAATGAAAAGAACCATCTTTTACTTTATAATGTTCTCAGTCCTTGGCACCTCATACTGCTTCACCCCTATCTTCAATAACTTAGGAAGCAGAGTGAATACAAAAACACTCCCCATCCACTAATTAATTAATTTCAGAATTTTAAAACCTTGTCAGGGAATTATATCAGGATAGAATCAGAACAAATTTGAGGAGGTGGCATTTTAATTAATAATATGATTATACATCCATTTTCCTAGCAGTTGATGCAAACATAATACTTTCTGTTGGATTCTAACTTGCTAGGGCACTTTTCATCCAAAATTTATACAACATTATAGGCAAAATCATGAAATATTCATTATCTAGACTAAACGATAAAAATATAAACCTGAAAAACATTCATTATACGATTTTCAATTAAAATACTAAACATTACAAAGATAAAAAAAACATATTAAATGTAAGTTTTATCAAAACAAAAATGATGATGTTTTATATTAACTTTAAGCAGAAAAGAGGAAGTACTGTCAGTGGTGTAACTAGGGTATTTGGAGCCCAGGGCAAATTTGTAAATGGAGCCCCCCCTCCCACCATGTGCGTGGTCAAAAATGGGGCGACATTAATCAATAAATAAAAGTAAAATACTTACCTGAATCCACGCTCCGCTCCCGCCGCCGTCCGCACGTCAATCCTCCCAGGCTGGTGCGCTCTGCATTATGGGAGAGACGTCATGACGTCTCTCCCATTACCCACTGCAGGAGCCGGAAGGGAGCTGGCTCTTGTAGTGGGCGCTGTGGCAGCAGCAGTCAATGAGAGTCTATCTGACTCTCATTGGCTGCTGTTTAACACACACATCGCCGCCAGCGCTGGCGGTGATGTGTCTGCAGCAGCAGCAGCCAATGAGAGTCTGTCTGACCTCATTGGCTGCTGATTCACACACACATCACTGCCGCTCGGCGGTGATGTGTGTGCAGTAGCAGCAGCAGCCAATGAGAATCGTCTGACTCTCATTGGCTGCAGTGTAACACACACATTGCCGCCAGCGCTGGCAGGGATGTGTGTGTTAGCACAGCCTGAGCCCGCCCACCTGCCACCCTCCTCCTGGCACTATTGGGCAAGTGCTCAGGGGGAGGGAAGGGGCTCAGCTGTGCAGCACAGGACCGGTGCTGGGAAGCCTAGCACCGGTCCTGTGTAAATGTGTAGTGCTGACTGCACAAACTGCAGTCGGTGCTACACTGGCTAACTAGGGCGGGCCGGTACTGTGGCCGGTGGCGACGCCCCCACCCCGTGCGCCGGTCCCACGGCGCCCAGGGCACGTGCCCCGCTCACCCTGCCCTAGTTACGCCACTGAGTACTGTATGTCTCTGTATCATTAGTATACCAAACTAACAAACAGTTAATTTGTTTATTCAGTTTTTGGAGACTGTGGCTGAAGATAACACTCATTTGCTCCCTGGTTTTTTATGTTTTTGTCACTACTGTATTGACATTTACTGAACAATGGTATACTGTAGATCTGTAGAAATTTACCAAGATGAAATGTGCTAAAATAATTAACCCTTAATGACCACAAAAAAGTTTGTAAATGAATTACCAGGCAATTTTTTTTCAAAATGACTGATGAGACTAACAAAATTAAAATCTTTTTTTTTCCTTCGGAGAGCCATAATAATAATAATAATAATAATAATAATAATAATAATAATAATAATAATAATAATAATAATGTGTTTTTTGTTGTTGTGGTACTCAGGGGAACACAATACCGGCACCTTTTTCTGTCTAATTTTTAATTATTTTAACTACATTAGTTCCAGTAGCAGGAATAAATCAGTGAAATAATTTCAGAAATTAATAAAGTAAGTATCTGCATACTTATAAAAAATGTAGAAACTACTATAACTTTTGTATCAACTTGTAGTTTTAGATGAGTGCTGACACTTTTTTTTCATAGTTCCAGCAGCTCTATTTGGGTGTGATAGAAAATGTTGACTTTCAGAATATCGAGTTTCACCACGTTAACATTGGAATGTCCACATTGTGAGAAACAGCGACAATCAGTACAGTGTGTCAACATGGATGGGAGGTCAATATGCACAATGTCAACAATTACATAATGTAGAGGTTCAGCATATTGACCATGCAGTTTCCCATAGTGCTTTTAACTTACCCTATTCCATAACCTAACAATAACTGCAGCCTAACCCTAACCGTGAACTTTACCGCAGTATAATCCAAACCCTAAACCTACAGTCAGGTGCATAAATATTTAGACATTGATATAATTTTCTCCATACTCTTCTCTTCCCATCACTCTGGTACAAGTTGATCTTTGTCTCATCTGTCTCATAGAATGTTGCTCCAGAACTGTAATGGCTTTTTTAGATGTTGTTTGGCAAACTCTAATCTGGTCTTCCTGTTTTTGTGGCTCACCAGTGGTTTACATCTTGTGGTGATCCCTCTATATTCACTCTTCTGAAGTCTTCTCTTGATTGTTGACTTTGACACATATACACCTACCTCCTGGAGAGTGTTCTTGATTTGGCCAACTGTTGTGAAGGGTTTTTTTTTCACCAGGGAAATAATTCTTCAGTCATCCACCACAGTAGTTTTCCGTGGTCTTCCGGGTCTTTTGGTGTTGCCGAGCTCTCCGGTGCATTCTTTCAATTTAAGGATGTTCCAAACAGTTGATTTGGCCACACCTAATGTTTTTGCTATCTCTCTGATGGGTTTGTTTTGATTTTTCAGCCTAATGATGGCTTGCTTCACTGATAGTGACAGCTCTTTGGATCTCATATTGAGAGTCGACAGCAACTAATTCCAAATGCAAATGTCACACCTAGAATCAACTCCAGACCTTTTACCTGCTTAACTCATAATGAAATAATGAGGGAATAGCCCACACCTGTCCATGAAATAGCTTTTGAGTTGATAGTCCCATTACTTTTGGCCCCTTAAAAAGTGGGAGGCACATATAGAAACCGTTGTAATTCCTACACCGTTCACCTGATTTGGATGTAATTACCCTCACATTAAATCTGAAAGTCTGCAGTTAAAGCACATCTTGTTTGTTTAATTTCAAAGCCATTGTGGTGGTGAACAGAGGCCAAAATATGAAAATTCTGTCAATGTCCCAATATTTATGTACCTGACTGTATAGAGGCTGACTTAGGACATTTTTTTGTTACCCTAGAATCTGCCTATTAATATCTGATATTCTGTATGGGCATTTTGTTATGCTGTTTAATTATTAAAACTGTACTTTTTCAGTATTGCAATATGATGGGCTTTTTATGTTGAGATGCATGAATCTTCATGAAGGTCTCTGATGACAGAGTGCTGAGATATGATCAGTAGGAACATTTCCCAAAACTACTTACTTAGTATGATGAGCCTGTTTTATATGTTCTTAATTTATGCAATTATAAATCCACCTGCCATTGTTAGGATGTATTACACTCTTTTCACTTCTATCTTCTCTTAAAGTTTAATTACTATGGATAAATATCACAGTTTTATGGTACGATCATATAGGTATACAGGTTGAGTCTCCCATATCCAAATATTCCGAAATACAGAATATTCTGAAATACAGAATAATTTTGGCATGACTGAGATAATAAAACCTTTGATTTTTATATATGGTGTAAAATTCCCTTCAGGCTGTGTGTATAGGGTGTAAATGAAACATAAATTAATTTCATATATGTACACAAACTTTGCAATTATTGAAAATATTGTATAAAATGAGCTTCAGGCTATGTGTATAAGGTGTATATAACACATAAATGCATTGTGTGTGTATATTGGGGTCCCATTCCCAAGATATTTCATTATGATAAGCAGTTATTCCAAAATACGGAATATTCCATTATCCAAAATACCCCTGGTCCCAAGCATTTTGGATATGGGAGACTCAACCTGTATCTTCCAAAATCTTTTTTTTTGTAATGTTTAATGCACTATGGGCCTGATTCAGACCCACTCGCAAGCGGCTGTCCGCTCGCAAGTGGGTCGATGTTCTGCACTGAGCATGCGCACGACGGAGGGAGCCCCGTCGCGCGCATGCGCCAGACGCGACGAGCGAAGGAAAGTCCTTCGCTCGTTGTGTCTGATCAAAGGGGGCGTGCTGTCGATGTTGATTGACAGCATGCCCCCTTTGGTGGGCGTGCCGGGGGCGTGCCTCCCTGACGGGGGCGTTCCCACGGGAACGCCTCCCGTCAGAAGCCGGCCCACTGACATCACTAGTGATGTCAGTGAGAGCGATTTTGGCTCTGATAGAGCCAAAATCACTCCGGGGCTTGCGGTTGAAAACCTCAACCGCAGGCTCCGGCTTGCAGTTTCGATGGTCGCGATGGTCACGACCATCGCGGCCATCAAACTGCAGGCTCGTATAGGCTGTGGGTGGTGACCCACAGCTATACGAGCGTCCAGGAGGACGCTCCATTTTTATGGAGGGCGGCCCTCATTCAGAGCGTGCGCTCTGCTCAGAGCGTACGGCTCTGAATGAGGGCCTATATTTGGTGTCCTCTGTCTTTTTTTATACTATACTTTATATCAATATATTTATACCTACTTTCTTGTTACTATTATTACTTTTGTATCCTGGAGTTGAATAGAAGCAATATTTCAATATAATTATTATTTGTCTTACAGAAGTAGGAATTCTGAATTCTTAAAACAAATCATAAAATGAGATAAGCACCTGTTTCCTGCTTTTTAATGATTAAAGAAGAAGACAAAATCTTCAAAATCAAGAGGTTGAGCAAAGATGTCAGATATCCAAATAGCCAAATGTGGCTATTGTGAGTTGAAATGGCAGCATACAATATTAGTTTCAAATAATTATCTATGTTCAAGTTATAAAAACCAAATGTACAATAACCTTCATTTGAAGCTGTGGACATGCAGACTAATTATTATGAAAGGGTTAAACGTAATCATTACATGTATATTTTTCTCTACCCTTTGCTACTTAATTCTACTTGATTAAGTTAAAAAATATAAAAATAAAATGTATTTTAAATATTTTAGTGAAATAAATATCCCTAGGGGTGTCTCACATCTCCCATGTCCCATTATAACATTACACCCAGTGGCAATACTTTGCGCCTCATCCCCTAGTAGTAATATATGTGCTATGGAAATACCCCCCTACCCACCAGTGTTCATAGGCCCCCATTATGGAACTACCTCCCCCAGTCCCAGTGTTGTATGTCACCATTGAAGTATAGCACCCCCCCCCATTTCACCAATGGCAATACACCTTTATATGACATTACAAACACTTCCACAGCCAACAGATTCCCCAAGTGGCATTACCCAACCCCCCAGTGGCATTACCACTCCCATTTCCACTGATAATCAGTCCCCCTGCTACATATGATCTTGACACTCACAAAGATCAGCCCAATACTGCAATTTCCCTCTTAGCACTTTTATTATAGGTGCATCAGCACAGCATTCAGGATGAAAAATCTGCACTGACGTCAGCAGTAAGAGACTACTATATCACTGTTAGGGAGCTGGACAAGCTGGAAATCCATTATATACAGTGCCTTGCAATAGTATTCACCCCCCTTGGCTATTTACCTTTTTTGTTACATTACAACCTGTATTTTTTAATCTGAATTTTAGTGATGGATCTGCACAAAATAGTCTAATTTGGTGAGGTGAAATTAGAAAAATATATATAAAAAAGCATCTTTATAAATAAAATTCTGAAAATTGGCATGTGCATATGTAATCACCCCCTCTGTTATGAAGCCCCTCAAAAGTTCTGGTGCAACCAATTACCTTCAGAAGTCACATGATTAGTGAAATGAAGCCCACCTGTTTGAAATCTAAGTGTCACATGATCTGTTATTATAAACACACCTTTTCTGAAAGTCCCCAGAGGCCACAACACTACTAAGCAAGAGGCATCACATCATGAAGACCAAGCAGCTCTCTAAACAAGTCAGGGACAAAGTTGTTGAGAAGCACAATTCTGGGTTGGGTTATAAAAAAATATCCAAATCTTTGATGATCCCCCAAAGCACCATCAAATCCATCATCATCAAATGGAAAGAACATGGTACCACAACAAACCTGCCAAGAGAGAGCCGCCCACCAAAACTCACAGACCGGGCAAGAAGGGCATTAATCAGAGAGGCAGCACAGAGACCAAAGGTAACCCTGAAGTAGCTGCAGAGTTCCACAGCAGAGACTGGTGTATCTGTGCATGTGACCACAATATGCCTTACACTCCATAGAGCTGGGCTTTATGGAAGAGTGGGCAGAAAAAAGCAAGAAATAACAAGATGGGATTTGAATTTGCCAAAAGGAGGAAGGTGCTCTGGTCAGATGAGACTAAAATTTAACTTTTCGGTCACCAAGGAAAACGCTATGTCTGGCGCAAACCCAACACATCCCATCACCCCAAGAACACCATCCCCACAATGAAACATGGTGGTGGCAGCATCATGCTGTGGGAATGTTTTTCAGCAGCATAGACTGGGAAACTGATTTGAGTCAAGGGAAAGATGGATGGTGCTAAATACAGGGATATTCTTGAAAAACCTGTTTCAGTCTGCCTGTGATTTGAGACTGGGTTCACCATCCAGCAGGACAATGACCCGAAGCATACTGCTAAAGCAACACTCGAGTAATTTAAGGGGAAACATGTAAATGTGTTGGAATGGCCTAGTCAAAGCCCAGATCTCAATCCAATTGAGAATCTGTGGTCAGAGTTGAAGATTGCTGTTCACAAGCAGAAACCATCCAACATGAAGGAGCTGGATCAGTGTTGCCTTGAGGAATGGGCAAAAATCCCAGGGGCACGATGTGGCACACTCATAGAGACTTATCCTTAGCAACTTGCAGCTGTAATTGCCACAAAAGGTGGCTTGACAAAGTACTGACCTTAGTGGGGGGGTGAATAGTTATGCACATTGAAGTTTTCTGTTATGTTGTCCTAAATGTTGTTTGATTCACAATATAAAAACAAACAAAACTTCACAGTTGTAGGCATGTTCTGTGAATGAAATGATGCACACCTTCAAACAATCCATTTTAATTCCAGGTTGTGAGGCAACAAAACATGAAAAATGCAGGTGGGAGGTGAATACTTTTGCAAGGCACTGTAAAGTGCAGTCAACTTCCATGACAAAGTTGTTGGACCTGTTAGTACACCCTTGTGCCACGTCAACTTAAGACAACAAAAAAGAAATCAGGACTTGTTGCTGGGGCACTCTTGATAAAGATTCACATATAATCCATATAAAATATAACTTTTATTATATATAATTAAAATTGGAGGGCACCCGCACTACATCTGAGTATCAGACAAACACTAACAAACTAAATAAGATTAACTAAATAGTATTTATTCAGGTGTTAGATTCAACACCTATGAGTATGGCGAAAATATTAATATTCCTGGTATGATTATGTAATGGTATTACGCTAATGATCTTAATCAATAACTGCATGGAAACAAATTATACAGATGCTATGCTGTGTACCATTCTGTACCAAAAGTTCTCCTGCGTGTCTTAACCTACAGCACCTGGTATTCCCAGGTGGTCTCAAAACCGAGTACTAACTAGGCCCAATGCTGCATAGATTCCAAGATCAGATTGGGCATATCCAGTATGGTATGGCTGAAGGTATAGTATTAATTAGGGGAATGGAGAATGCCCTGGTACACAGACAAAGCAATAGTGATTGTAGGACTATCTCGTGTGAGGAGTCCACTTTATTAAATGAAACACAGTTCAAAGAAAGTACTGTATAAGCGTACTTTAATTGCTCCACTTATAGATCATCACAAATATTAACAGTACATGAACATCTGATTCTTAATTAGCGGTATATGACACATCAAGATTCATGCAGAGTGTTCTAGTATATGACAGTGTTCTAATGTGTGAAATACTGACAACAATGGCAAAAATGGTATGATATCTATGCAGTTTTTTGGTGTCTTATGGTACGGTTTGGGCTTTGGGAGCATCAACAACGACATATGAAACAATCTGTTCTCATAAGATGCAATATGGTTGGTATTACTTAATTAAATTAGTTCTGAAAAGAATCTCCCCTTCTTGTGTAGCACGTCAAACTTGTTGTAACCCATTGAAATTTTGATGTGCAGAGTTTATCAAGCATATACAGATGTGTCCTCACTGATTGTCTGTACACCATGCAGCACAATACACTGGTATTTTTCTTAAAATTTTACATCTTACTGGCATCCCATATCAATATTTGGTGTGACCGCCTTTTGCCTTCAAAACAGCATCAATTCTTCTAGGTACACTTGCACAAAGTCAGGGATTTTGTAGGATTATAGTCAGATGTTTGATTAACCGATCATACACTGACCATTAACAGGTGATAATGGTCATCATTTTCATATACAGCTGTGTAGGAGGCTTAAAACTGCTTGAGGAACATCCAAACTCTGCTAAAAAGGTGAGGTTGTGGAAGACAGTTTCATGTCACAGATCATACACCATGGTAAGAGTGAGCACAGCAACAAGGCACAAGCTACTGCATCAGCAAGGTCTTTCCCAGGCAAAGATTTCAAAGCAGACTGGGATTTCAAGATGTGCTGTTCAAGCTCTTTTGAAGAAGCACAAAGAAACGGGCAACTTTGAGGACTTTAGATGCAGTGGTCGACCAAGGAAACATCAGATGGAAGACACCACATGGTTACTTAACTTCAAAATTGGAAGATGTCCCACAGTGCCATCAGCTCAGAACTGGCAGAAACCAGCGGGACACAGGTATACCCATCTACTGTTTGTAGATGTCTGGACAGAAGTACTCTTCATCGAAGAAATGCGGCCAACAAGCCAAACCTTTGACGTGGAAACAAGGCCAAGCAACTCAACTATGCACAAAAATATAGAAGAAGAAAAATGGCAGCAGGTGCTCTGGACTGATGAGTACAAATTTGAAATATTTGGCTGTACCAGAAGGCAGTTTGTCTGGCGAAGGGCTGGAGAGTGGTACAATAATGAGTGTATGCAGGCAACAGTGAAGCATGGTGGATGTTCCTTTCAAGTTTGGTGCTGCATTTCAGCAAATGGAGTTGGCAATTTGGTCAGGATTGTGTTCTCAATGCTGAGAAATACAGGCAGGTACTTATCCATCATGCAATACCATCAGGGAGGCATCTGATTGGCTCCAAATTTATTCTGCAGCAAGAAAACGACCACAAACATACAGCCAATGTCATTAAGAACTGTCTTCTGTGTAAAGAAGAACAAGGAGTCCTGGAAATTGTGCTATGGCCACCACAGAGCCCTGATCTCAACATCATTGAGTCTGTCTAGGATTACATGAAGAGACCGAAGGATTTGAGCAGGCCTACATCCACAGAAGCTCTGTGGCTAGTTCTCCAAGATGTTTGGAATAACCTCCCTGCCCTTCAAAAACTGTGTGCAAGTGTACCTAGAATAATTGAAGCTGTTTTGAAGGCAAAGGGTGGTTGCGCCAAATATTGGTTTGATTCACATTTCTCTTCTGTTCATTCACTTTTCATTTTATTAATTGATAAAAATAAACTATTAACACTTCTATTTTTTTAAAGCATTCTTACTTTGTAGCATTTTTCCACACCTTCCTAAAACTTTTGCACAGTACTGTTGTATATCTGAACTATCTCTAGAACATTTTTTGAGCAGGTAGTTTGCATAGTAAACTGTCCTGTCAGCAAGTCCATTAAGCTGTGGGCAGCAGAGGACTTCATATGGGATGCAGTTATAAGACCTACGGCCACCGGTCTCAATACCGACATCAGAATCCCGATGAGGAACTTTAGATAGACGTCAATGCCTATCTTAATCCCAACGCTGGAGCGCCTAAGGACGCCATCCCAAACGAGGTAAGTCTGTGGCACCCTTAGTGTTAACCACGGGAGGGGGGGTTAGGTTTAAGGAGTGTAGCAGGGTTAGGTTTTGGGGGTGGAGGTTAGGCACCCCTAGGGGGGAAGGTTAAGGTTAGGCACCCCCAGGGGGAGGTTAGGGTTAGGCACCCCCAGGAGAGTTAGTTTCAGGGTGCAGTAGGGGGGCTATGGTTAGGCACCCCCATTGGGAGATTACAGTTAGGGACTAGGGGGGAGGCTAGGGTTAGGCACCACTAAGGGAGGGACAGGGGTGGGGATAGGGTACTTACCTGCCCTGTCAGGATCTTCTCTCTTTTGGCTGCCAGAATAGGGATATGAATCAGCCGCTATTCAGCCGCCGGGACTTCATACTCATTCCCTTCATATATAGATGTGCAGCATACAATAAATGTCTTTACACTTTATATGTATCTTAGGATCAGCAAAAAGCTGCTCACAGTATACTGTACTAGAGATGCTGGGCTGCAACATTAACCTTGCAGGAATTTGTTTTAAAATCTGATCTCCCATACTGAGTTGATTCAGTGCAATATACAGTAGTGCTATGAGAAATAGTGTGGCATTATGATTATTTACTGTGACTAAGATATATAAACAATGTTGCAGCAAACAGCGCTACATCACCAGGACATAACTGGGAGAACAGACAAATTACACAATTTGATACCAATGTAGCAACATATAGAAACAATGTTATTTTTTATATTATAATTATAGCTAACATTATTTAGAAAGATCAGAAACACTGATGCTCTTACCTATTAGGGGATAAAGGAAGGAATTAAAATACTTCACATAATTTCTAAAATAACCTCTTTTCTTATCTGTTAGGAACAAATAGGGAATTAGAATCAAACTTCCTATATGCAGTATCTGTAAGAAATTAAATTACTAAACAATGTGGGGCTAAATATCTATTGCCCAACTATATTTGGACTGGCAAGCTAATAGAAAGTGTACAAGAACAATTAGAGGCCCATTTATCATTTAATATTTTCATCTTATTCCCCGAAAACACTTGTTTTCTTGGTATACCTGCAAATATTTAGTATCCCCTGAATGTATTATGGAGGGATCACAGCAGATATCTCAGATTTGTGATTATTAATAAATGTGCCCTTTAAACTAAGAATTAACTAAGAAAAAAGTGGAACATTTTGGAGGAAAACAAGTTTAGTGATGATAACTGCCTAAATAAGTGATGACTGACAGTCAAACATTTACACACACTAGAATCAGCCTCAAACCAACTGATCCACTAAAATAATAATAAGTAATTCAAAAAGTGTATATAAAGGCTTTAGGGCACTCCACAAAGAGAAAAATGTTGCTGCCCCCCTATTCACATCAAATAGATCATCCCAAAGATCAAAGAATAGACAAATGAAAACTAGATATGAGTGAGTCAGGGCGCTACATTTTTAATCACATGGTGAGGATATGTATAGTAAATATCTACTTGTCTTTTCAGTATGAACAAGAGTTCTGGTTCTTTTGTATACTGTAGAACACGTCCTCAATATGGGTTTGGTTCACCGGAGATTTATAAAAGTAGATAAATAAATGAAAATAATGTAAGGAATAGAAGGAAATTACATAACAATTTCTTTCTCAGCATGAGTTATAAAACTATAAAAGATCTATTCAGGCGTACCCCCATTCACTGAGTAAAGAGAGGTGGTTTTCCCATCAAGGTATCTTTCATTTGGCAAAGGCTAAACTGTTATGAGTTGATAATCATCTTTGGCTTATGAAATATAGTAAATATATAGTAGTGGAGGTAGCGTACCTCACTTACACTAATACAAAGAGAAACGAAGCTTGTAAAGGTATCTTTATGAATCATTCATAATGGTGCGTACCAATACTCACGAGTAGAGTAGTAGATGTACTTGGCCTTGATAAAGAGTTCATTACACTGGAATTGCGTTGGCTCACAGGACCTACTACCTGATGGGCCTTTTTGTCAGACAAACTACCAGAGAGAAGGTTATGACCATTTAACTTATTTTTATATTTATCCCGGGATTTTTTTTGTCACAATGATTTTTATTGTTATTTGGTCAACCTCTCCTTGAGAACTGTCTGCTCCCTCAGTCTAGCTCTATCCAATTATTTTTTGTTTATGTATAAACTTTTATACGTTTGTGTGAATAAAATCACTATTTTTTTTAAAAATGGTTCATATTTTGGAATTCATCATCTTAAAGAAACCGTTATATGTTTACATCTACTACTCTACTCTATTGGTACGCACCATTATGAATGATTCATAAAGATACCTTCACAAGCTTTGTTTCTCTGTGTATTAGTGTAAGTGAGGTACGCTTCATCCGCAACTATATATTTACTATATTTCATAAGCCAAAGATGATTATCAACTCATAACAGTTTAGCCTTGGCCAAATTAAAGATCCCTTGATGGGAAAATCATCTCTCTTTACTCAGTGAGTGGCGGTACGCCTGCATTGATCTTTTATAGATTTATAACTCATGCTGAGAAAGAAATTGTTATGTCATTTCCTTCTATTCCTTACAATTATTTTCATTTATTTATCTACTTTTATAAATCTCCAGGGAATCAAACCCATATTGAGGACGTGTTCTACAATATACATAAAGACCCAGAAATCTTGTTCATACTGAAAAGATAAGTAGATATTTATTATACATATCCACAACATGTGATTAGAAATTTAGCGCCCTGACTCACATCATACTGTATCTAGTTTTCAATAAAATAATAATGAGTACCTATTGCCTAATTATATACTGAATGGCAGGCTCATAGATACTTTACTATAATAATTGACCTAGGAATAAATGAAAAGTTTAGGGATGAAAAAGGTGTGAGAATATCAACTGCCTAATTAGATAATGACTGTCAGTAGAAACCATACAAACTAAAATCAGTCATACAATAACCTTCACAAGGAGAAAAAAAACGAATAAAAAACATATAGATATAAAAATAATTAACAACCTGACAGCAAGAAACATAAATCTTTATTTATAGGCCTTTAGGACGATAGATTACTACCTAACTTATATTTGGATCATGGGCCTGATTCAGCAAGCGAATATGCACGCGGATAGTCAATTGTTGCGTACTGCGCATGCGTATGCATCACAGTGCACGAACACTCCACTGTGATCAGGACTGCGATCGCAGTGACTACACAGACCCATTGCAGAGTGATTGACAGGGGGTGGTGACGGTGGGTGGCCGGCAAAAAGCAGGCATGCCAGTGTGTTTGAACGCCGTTGCATAAATTACCTACTGCGTTGCCTTATACAGCTTATGTACTCACTGTGTTTGACGAGGTTAGCAATTCCTGAGTAAGGTCAGAGCTTGCGCAAGTGTGCATAAGGCTGCGATTGTACTCTATATTACCGATGGTTTTGCAGTCTTGCTAAGTATTCTAGATGTGTGTAAGGTAAGGTGGGCATCCTTATGTTGCGACAGCATAGCAATCGCAGAGGATTAGCATATTTTTGCAGTGAGACTGCGTGTGTAATCGCTATTGCAATCGCAGTTGCGATCCTTGCTGAACCAGGCTCTATGTGACAATGGCATATGCTTTAGAAACAATCAGGAGCTAATTCTCTCTCCATTAATATATGTCCGAGATGTAACAGAGAAAATTTATTTCGAAATCAAAGATATAAAATAAATATTGACAACTGCGGGATCTTTGATTTTTAAATCACTCTATTATATTTACTGTATATCACACAACTTTATTTCCTATATGCTTTATGTTTTAACAATATTTTGCCCTAACTGGGATTCCCTACAGACATACATCTATTTAATTTTTTATTAAGAATGAAAATCAAGGCAGTAAATGTTAAACAATACATAAAAAAAATTACCTCATTAGTGCACCATGAATTTAAGCTCCCATTAATCTTTTTTCCTTTTTTGTGTATACATTGGTGCATGTGGTAGCACCCCAGTAGACAAAATAAATATATTATTAAACAATGCTGCATAACTGGTTGGGAATCATACAGAACTACAATATTAATAAATATAAAATCCTAAAACAGGATTGGTGCTGGATAATAATTTTCTTTTTGCTGAGGAATTGGTTTTCCATAGGAACAAAGTTGCAGATTAAACACAATGGAACTTGGAGTGAGGAAAAGCTATGGCCACTGGCATTGGAGCCCTTTTTGCACTCATTTAGACTCAGTTGCACACAGATGGAACAATTATTGCATATAAAATTGATCAGTGAAAGCTGTAAAATGTAGTTTTGTTACTCTTATTGATTTTATTTATGTGAGTAAGACACAATTTCCTGAATTTGAGATACGCATCAGTTATGTTGTCATCAAAGACCAATGGTTCTATGTGGCAGAGATGCTGAGTCACCACAGTCAGCCTTTTGAAATCACGTACTGTAGACGGGATGTAGTTGACATCCCAGCGGTCAGGATGTTGGCACTCAGAATACCGGTGCCGGAATCTCAACAGCAATCGGAATCCCGACTGTCATCATCTCGTAAGTTTTATGGTTGGGGGAGGGTTAAGCATTAGGGTTAGGCACTAGGGCGAGGGTTAGGCTGCGGGAAGGGTGGATTAGGGTTAGGGGGAGGGTTAGGGGTTAGGATACTTATCTTTGGGCTTCGGGATTCTGACTGTCAGGATCTGACAGAACACCAAAGCGGTAGTCCAATGTGACTTTAATATGAGGACACATAACTAACATGGCCAGGAGAGGCACTAACATAGCAGTGGACTGGCTGGTGTGAGCACACTTCTACCAACCACAAGGTACACATCTACACCACCAGCCCCAATATGATAATACAACAATATAGCAAAGACAGAGCACTATTATTATTGTGTCACTTCACTTTATCTGAAAATAGAACAAAAATTGTGTACGGCCCCGCAATAAGTGTCTTACAAATTTGGAGCAGCCAGCATAACCAATACTCTATCTTCTAATAATCCAGTCAGATGTGATCTGAAGAACTGAGTTTATTATTTGATAGAGGAACTTGCGTAGATGTACACAGATCAATGCGTATAAACAAGTGTGCACATGTGTGATGTGATGAGTGATGATAAGTAATGTGATAAGTGATGATATGACAAGTGATGTGGTAAAACTATAAACAAACAATAAAAAACAATTACTATATGTACATGGGAATGCAAGGCAGACATATACATAACATGGGATATGCAAACAACATGAAACATACAGTATGCAAAGTACAGGCTGCAATGTCACATAGTACAGCTAACATGCATAACATAACTGGCTAAGCAGATCTATGGCACAGTTGAAGCTTAGAACTCACCATCGGATGCTGTACCAGGTTGAGCATATGTAATGATGACTTTCTGGGACCATGTGAAAAGGAAAATGGCTGCTTACAGCTCCTTTAGCCCATAATGCATTGCTAGACTGCTATGGAATGTTAAAAAGGACAAAATAGATCAGATTTAAACTGCTGCTGTCCTGACCACTAGGTGGGGCTGCTAATGTGAATTAGTGCGACATAACAAACCCTATGCTGAAGGCATGACAATTGAGAAAAGCTTTCTGCCACTATAATTGGGAAGTACATGAGTATTATAATAAGTGGTACTGCATGGTGGTGGCAATGTATTAAATACATATCTACAGGTGGAGAACACTTTATTGCAGTAAACTCTACCATGGCACATATTTTTGGTATTAAAGTGCTAGCTTCTTTTAAGTCTGCCAGATACAGAAATGTACATTTAAATTATTTCCTTCTCCTGATGAACAATTTCATTCCAGAAAACAAACTGTGTACATTTCTATAAAATGGTGCATCTATCATTTTGTACCTGTTGTGGCATGCCAATCTTCTTTTATATCTTATCTGCACTTGGTGAAACAGAAGCTTTGGGATATAGAAAGAAACAAGGTGAACACTGCTTTCCATTTACAGTCTTAAAATCAATTCTACAGAGCTGTGCACTGATGTTGAAGCAAAGCTGTAATCCCACCACTCTTATTTCAAAGTACCTGTAGCCTTCAGGAAATCACTTAACTCTTACAGTGTCTTATGCACCAAACAATAGCACTTAAATGGCTTTTCTGATTTTTCCACCCTACAAGGGACACCACAATGGCACCATGCTTGCTAAAAGTACAACCTTTAATTGCTAATTTGAACATGAGCAAGTAGGTTTTGAATTCAGGCCACAATGGCACATGCACATTCAGCAAACTGCCTAAAACAGCATTTCAATAGCTTTATTAAAATATATTTGTTTTATGTATACACTTATGGGGGTATTCATCAAAGCTGGAAGAGAGATAAAATTGTGAGAAATAAGTACTAACAAATCAGCTTCCAATTTACATTTTGCAGGCTGTGTTTAAAAAATTATACTTAGGAGCTGATAGGGTGGTAATTTATTTTGACAATTTTATCTCTCTGTCGGTTTTGATAAATACTCTCATAAATGTGTGAACAGTGGGAAATTATTGTTTATCCATAGTAGTTTGTGCATGTATACAGTATCATTGTACTAAGACCATATGGCTTATTGAGTTTTATTTATGAACTTGAATTGTATTATTTCCATGACATTTCTGTCATTCTTTCAACATTTTTTTAATTTGACGTGTTCTAGTTGTATTGCTTTGCATAGGGGCCCTGTCACAGGAGTGTTCAATGTGACCAGCAGCGCTATACAGACTGGTGGCAGCAGCTCCCACCACTCACACAAATGTCACTGTGTGCCTGTGCACAGACTGATATGCAGCTTATCCTATTCATGTGAAGGTATGCCCAAAGCATACTTGCCAATTTCTAAATTTTCCTTCCCGGGAGAAGCCCGGGATCGCGCCTTTAAGTCCCACCCCCTCGTGGTAATTTGTCACGATCATCGCATTTTTAAATAGGGGTGGAGGCCAAATTATCCGATTCTCATAGAATTGCATCATTAGGCCCCGCTCCCTACTCACGGACCTGCCGATCCCTTGGAATATTCTCCCCATTCTGCCCACTTCACTAGGAAGTGGGTGGAATGCGGGAGAGTTGCCTACTCTTCTGGGGGTGCGGGGGGTTATCTTAAAATCAGGAGCCTCCTGCAGTTACCAGGAGAATAGGCAACTATGGCCCAAAACACCTCTTCCCCCACCCCTTACCGGCTGCACACATGGTGACACATCAATCTCTTGCATTGATCATGCCAATAAATGTTGTTCTTGTTATTGCTCAGCTTTAACTTGATGGATCGATATGAAACAAAGTGCAGGTTATTTCTAGGAGCTTCCACTACAAAATGATGCAGCTTTCATGAAAATCAGTTCAGTAGGTTTTGCGCCTATTTGGAACAAACAGACACATTGTTCTTGTAATATTAATATAGATGACAGCAGATCTTTCAATTTAATATTAATACTGTTATTACATATTTTTATGTATTACATACTGTTTTACCCTGTTTTGTAGTAGCTCTACATAAATATTTAGCAAGAAGTACCCAGTTTAAGAGATGGACTATTTTTTTAAGAGCTTTTCTTATTAAAGATGTATAATGTACAATGGAAATAATTGATGATAAAGTAAACTGGCAAACTTAAATGTTTCTCCTCAGTCATGATTTATGTTACATTTCTTTATTTTTCTCTTTTTCGCAATTGCTAATATGGTTGTAAAAGCATTTTAATTCACTGATGTTCAGAGTGCGTAAATAAAGAAATATATCACCTGTAGTTATTACAACAACCTTTGTTTTCAGGACAAATTTCATTTTCAGGTTGGCGCTTACCCAAGGAGTTTTTCTTCCAAGAAAGTGATTATCATGAATTCCCTTGGAGTTACCAGCATGAAGCAGCGAGCAGGAGAAGCCTGGTTCCCTAATATTTGCTACATATGTGATAAGCTATTGTAGGTAAGGTCATTATAATCACAGTAAAAAGCAATCTATGTGTCTATCTATGTGTCTGTCTATCTATCTATCTATCTATCTATCTATCTATCTATCTATCTATCTATCTATCTATCTATCTATCTATCTATCTATCTATCTATCATTATCACTGTTTTGTGCAATTTTTATATAACTGAAGAAATAGCACTGAGCAGAGAAACACATCAGATGAATTACTGACATAAATGATTGGATTTTTTTTCACCCAGAAAATATTGTCAGGAGAAATAACATATTGTACATATACGAAAAATCAAGGAGAGAAGATTAACCACTTGCCTGGCATACAACAATGCGACCAGTCATAAACATACACTGGGCAACTGCTAGAAGATAATCTTCCAGCAACCGCCAGAGGAACCACCCAGCCCCTGTGCACCCCAGCACACTCCTCCAGTGTCTGCCATGCTGCCGATCACTGCTGATCGGGCAGCATAGCAGGACACTTCACCCAGCTACAGAGAGGAGCAGCTGCCCAAGACATGTAAACAAACCAGTCACCAGACCCCTCCCCCTCAGTGTACACCTGGCAGCTACTCAGAGGAGCAGTCATCGGGGAAATTCAAAGTTACATATCGTTGCCTGATATTTCAAAACCCATATTAATGTTATGTGTTTAAAAAAGAAATATAGCTTTTTTAAATAAAATCGTGTTAGATAATTTATAAATACATGTTCTTGGCCTAATTCAATCATAAAAATACTGACAATTTCTGAGCGGTTTTTGGGAAAAAAAATTAGCCAGTTAAGTGGTTAAAGCATGGGTGTAACTACCATAGGTTCAAGGGGTGCAGCTGCTATGTGGCCCAGAGCTGAGGGAGGCCCATCTTCCTTGTTAAAGTTACATGTGGTATACACAGTCAGGTCCATAAATATTAGGACATTGACAGAAATTTCAGATTTTGTCCTCTATTCACCACCACAATGGCTTTGAAATGAAACAAACAAGATGTGATTTAACTGCAGACTTTCAGATTTAATTTGAGGGTAATTACATCCAAATCAGGTGAACGGTGTAGGAATTACAACGGTTTCTATATGTGCCTCCCACTTTTTAAGGGGCCAAAAGTAATGGGACAAACTAAACAATCCTAAATCTAACTTTCACTTTTTAATACTTTGTTGCAAATCCTTTGCAGGCAGTTATAGCCTGAAGTCTGGAACGCATAGACATCACCAGACGCTGGGTTTCATCCCTGGTGATGTTCTGCCAGGCCTCTACTGCAAATGTCTTCAGTTCCTGCTTGTTCTTGGAGCATTTTCCCTTCAGTTTTGTCTTCATCAAGTGAAATGCATGCTCAATCGGATTCAGGTCAGGGGATTGACTTGGCCATTGCATAACATTCCACTTTTTAGCCTTAAAAAACTCTTTTGTTGCTTTTGCAGTACGCTTCGGGTCATTGTCCATCTGCACTGTGAAGCGCTGTCCAATGAGTTCTGAAGTATTTGACTGAATATGAGCATATAATATTGCCCGAAACACTTCAGAATTAATTCTACTGCTTTTGTCAGCAGTCACATCATCAATAAATACAAGGGAACCAGTTCCATTGGCAGCCATACATGCCCACGCCATGACACTACCACCACCATGCTTCACTGATGAGGTGGTATGTTTTGGATCATGAGCAGTTCCTTTCCTTCTCTTCCCATCACTCTGGTACAAGTTGATCTTTGTCTCATCTGTCAATAGGATGTTGTTCCAGCACTGTAATGGCTTTTTTAGATGTTGTTTGGCAAACTCTAATCTAGTCTTCCTGTTTTTGTGGCTCACCAATGGTTTGCATCTTGTGGTGAACCCTCTATATTCACTCTTGTGAAGTCTTCTCTTGATTGTTGACTTTGACACATATACATCTACCTCCTGGAGAGTGTTCTTGATTTGGCCAACTGTTGTGAAGGGGTTTTTCTTCACCAGGGAAATAATTATTTTGTTATCCACCACAGTTGTTTTCCGTGGTCTCCGGGTCTTTTGGTGTTGCTGAGCTCTCCAGTGCGTTCTTTCTTTTTAAGAATGTTCCAAACAGTTGATTTGGCCACACCTAATGTTTTTGCAATCTATCTGATGGGTTTGTTTTGATTTTTCAGCCTAATGATGGCTTGCTTCACTGATAGTGACAGCTCTTTGGATCTCATATTGAGAGTTGACAGCAACTGATTCCAAATGCAAATGTCACACCTAGAATCAACTCCACACCTTTTACCTGCTTAATTGATAATGAAATAATGAGGGAGTAGCCCACACCTGTCCATGAAATAGCTTTTGAGTTGATAGTCCCATTACTTTTAGCCCCTTAAAAAGTGGGAGGCACATATTGAAACCGTTGTAATTCCTACACCGTTCACCCAATTTGGATGTAATTACCCTCAAATTAAATCTGAAAGTCTGCAGTTAAAGCACATCTTGTTTGTTTCATTTCAAAACCATTGTGGTGGTGAATAGAGGCCAAAATCTGAAAATTCTGTCAATGTCCCAATATTTATGGACCTGACTGTACATTTCTCACCATTGGGTGGTACATAGGGGCCCTTACAAATTTTTGCTATGGGACCTACAAATACCTAGTCACGGCCCCTGGTTTAAAGGGTCAATTTATGCAGCATTTTTTGTGCTATGAGCCTGATTCAGAGATGGACGCTATTTCATTTGTGACTGCATCTTTGTATGCGAATATGTATGCTAATGTCGCAGCCGATGAATCCTGTACAGAGACGCCAATCAGTTGTGCAACTAATCCGCAGTTTGCGCACAAAGAAGCACCATTGGTCACACATTGGTCGCACCATCAATCTTCTGAGTGACCCTACGGTTGCTCAAAATGTCCGTCAGAATTAAACCACTGGGGACAGTGTAATTGCATACACAGCTGCAGCCGCTGGCTGTGACACACCCACAAAATGCTCACTACATGCCCGCTTTTGACTAGCCATTCCCTTTTACACCCCATAAACGTACACTGACTGTCAATCACTCTTTGTCCAAATTCTCACTGCAATCGCCATCAGTAACCAATCGCGACACATGTAGAGTGCTTCTCCGACGCATTTGCAGTATAAAAAACATCAATCGACTGCGCAAACATCGGCAAAGCATCCTCCTCTGAACCAGGCTCTACAGTATATGTACTGTAATTTTGCTGTTTTTGGCAGCATCATTTTGATTATATTGGGCCTGATTCACACAAGAAGCATATGAATTTAATAGGATTGTCCACATGTTGTGTAAATAAACCTTTAAAAAAGGGTATCAGTTTGTGGAAATGCTCCCTGAGAGTAAATAGAACTAAAATTGAAAAAGAAAAAAAGAACTCTTGTGTCAGGGCCACTCTGCTTATATTAAAATGTAACTTTTAATAAATATGTATTAAAAACAAGGTGATTATGGGAGGGCAAGGAGGTCCGTTGACAGAGACCAAACAATGATGTGAGGGTAACAAGTTCAGAAGCAGAGGGGTCAGTAGGGACATCTATAGGGATTTTGAAGTCGCTTAAGATGAGGGAGGGAAGGTCTGAAGAAAGAAAGTGGGAGAGCCTGGAAGCAAAGTTGCCAAGGAATTTGGAGATTAGGGTCGAGATGCACTAACAGAGTGTAATACTTACCGCTGGATACCGCAGTTGTACAGATTGCATATGCACTAACATATGTGATCTGTAGAGCAAAGGACAGCTCTTCCGATAAGAGCTGTCCTTTGCGATCCCTGCCGCTTTGTGGACTTCCGGGTTTATGACCCGGGAGTCCATCTGCGCATGTGCAGAGTGAAGCGGCAGCCGCGGGGCAAGCTGGGAGGGATCCGATCGGATTCCTCATAGGCAGCACGATTTAGTAGAAGCCCATAGGCTTCTATAGGGTAACGCCAGCAATAGCTGGCGTTACCCTCCGCATCGGAGCCCGGCGGCCAGGACAATGATGCATACGGAAAATGCAGTAAACAGGGGTTTTACCGCATTTTCCGTTTAGTGCATCCCGCCCAGGGTCTGAGGGATGATAGATGATAACTACTCAAGGGTGAACAGTTTGTAAGATGCGAACAGCATGAACCTCAAAGAAAGAGAATGAAAGGAATGGTTCTAAGTGTGAGTTGGAAAAAGCAGGAGGGGGATAGAAGGACCCTTTTTCCACCACCATTCTGAACCGCAGGGTGGGGGTGTGAGAGATGGTCAGGCAACCAGAGGAGGGAGAAGAGATGTCTGAAGGGGAGATCCAGGATTTTGTAATGATTAGGAGATTCAGGGAGTTGGAGTTCAAAAGATCATGGTTGAAAACCAGTTTGATACAGACTGATCTTGCATTCCGGAGGGCGCTGGAAAGAGGGACAGATTTAAGAGGGGAGAGATGTGAATAAGATTATTAGGGTTGCTATAACATGGAGGTGAGATTGATTTTGGGCAGGTGGATGTATTGGGATGGAGTGGGCTCCTAATTGAGGAAGGGCAATTGCAGGTGGTGGTGACTGGGAGAGAAAGGAGGGTGCAGGGCTTAGTGGTCAGGTAGAAGTGATTGTAAATAGAGTAATGGGGGATGAGGGGAGGGTACTTGAGGTGTGAAAGGGAGACTGAGGAGGGGAGAGAGGAGGAGGAGACTATGGGGGTAGGAAAGAAAGTAGTTACATAAATGCTAAATTATTATTAATATTCATGTTTGGATGTATTTATTATAAATGAAGAACTCATATAAATATATATTTTGGTTAAAATATAAGCTTATGAGGCTTCTAGATATATGTATAAAGAACAGGTGGATATTTATATAGTAACCATGGTAACCAGGATATGGGGTAACATATACTTACCTCTGCAGCGTAGCAGATAATCCCCACTATAGTAAAGTACATTGATATCTTACTAAGTCTCTGCCAAATAAAGATGTATGTGCGATTTATCATTTGGTATTAGTATTAGTTGTATGCATATCAAGTTACTATGGTAACGAAGATTATGAGTGGTGATACATCCACTTCCGCATCATGATGGATAGAGCATAAAGCACCATTATTAGGGTTCACTGAGTCACGTGAGCATTTGCTGTCATTAAGCTCCGGGCACCCACTAACATGACCCATGTGGGAGATCTCCTATTGGATAAATGTCACGATTGTGAGAAGCTTAATATTACAACCAGTGTCACGTGGGTAGATGACGTCCTAAAGCTCCGGACTCCCGCTCGCGTGACCGAGCACAATTAGGTACTAACCTGGGTATAAAGGTATTTAAAATATGTTCTAAATACATTTATCTCCGACTAATAATATAATATGGTTTATATTCTGTGTGAGTCTACATTTTTAAATAGGATTTTATATATTATTTCAATAGACTGCAATTCAGTTAAGATGCAGGTGTGAAAGGGTGTATTTATATGTGGTAATGAGAACCAGAACCCACACTGCCTTTGAGAAAGCTGTCTGTGACAGGGAGACGCGTCAGACCCACCACTAGAAGACCCTCCACCTATTGCTGGACTATTCATTTTACCTAATTTCCGGAAAAATAAATTTTATACCATCAAAAAGCCGGATTAATTGGAAACAAGCCACTCTTGGATTCATCTGTTGATGGGAGTACATCACAGCCAAGGGACTGCAGGGCTGCAGGTTATTATTAACTCTGCTGGATACTGATATTTCTTCCTCATTGAACTGAGTGGTACTGGTAACTATACATTCTACATGGATCCTATGTTTTACATCATACAGTGATTCATCTCTTTGTGTGGAGCTATTTATTCCTCTAGTGGACTAATTACTCACCCTTACACATGATTAATTAGATGCATTATCTGATTTTATGATGGATTTGTATTTACCCTTTTATGATTTTATAGATTGCACAATGTATTTATTAAATATGTTTTTTATTCTTTAAGGATACTCACACTGTCTTTTTTACATTATAGTTTGTTTCCCCAATGGGGATTGATAATTATTATAATACTGTATCACAGTTTTTCAATAGAAATGAACCACATGCGCCGTTCTGACTATTTTCATAGTTTTTCTTGACTATGGGGGTAGGAAACAGATGAGAACAGGTGCTAGAAGAGAGAATTATCTAACTGCTAAGTGAGGGGGGGAGTGGAAATAAAGAGGGAGGATAAATAGCAGTGGCAATGGAGAGTGTAAGATACAAAAACAGTGCAATTAAGATGTCAGAAATGCAGATACTGTAAATGGAAGTCTGGTAATATAGAAGAACAACTACAATAGTATATTATGAAGATGAATACAGTAGTTTGGAGCTATTGCGACTGCAGGAATATAATATTGAGGTAAACAATGTTAAAAAATTTATTGATGTGAAGCAATGGTAAAAAGCAATGGCAATGCAGATAGAATATTAAAATGGTATGAAGATAAAATGTCAATGACACAGGAGTGCTATGAACAGAGATGTGTAGAAAACAATAAAAAGAGCAACAAGCAAAGTGGAACAGTAACTCCATGCAATGTCCAAGCAGAGAGTTCAGTAAGGAGTGTCCAGGATATGGAGAATCAGGTGTTTGAGGTGAAGGGGAGCAGAGTTTTCCGCTTCTGTTTTCCTCCTGTTTAACTCCAGTATAACTTCAAATTATGCTTTAAATCTAATAACACTTTGAAGAAAACTGCAGTTAAATCGGCTTGCAGTCTAGGAGGTGCTCTTCAAGTAAGGTTATCAAGAATGTGTTTTTACAAATTACCCTTGAGGTGTAGCCATACCCCTTTTCTGTGTGTGCTCCATATGCATCCCAGTCTATCCCTGATTGGGGCTATTTGTGCATTAAAGAACGTCTTATTGAATGAATAATGATCTGCTATAAGTAAGGCACTACATACAGTTTATCTCTCCATATCAGAATTTTTCATGAGAGAATATCTAATAGTATCTAATTATTCTATCTGAATGACTTGGGGATGTGGATCAGGGATATTAATTTAGTATTTTTTTTCTATGATAACCAATACTATGGAATCATGATAAGTATTTTAACAAGTATGATAAGTATTTTAATAAGCATTATAAGGATTTTAACTTTGTGAATATGTGCCTGAGCAACACAGAATAGAATAACCTACACCGATCGATATATTGTTAAAGGTCCTTCCTAATAGTAATGGTATCAAACGTGACAGTTGGAATGACTGAATATAATTAAATTTGAATAGGAGGTGCTCCCTGGAATATAATTAACAGTATGAAGCAAGACAAAAAGAGCAAGATATTCCTTAATGGGACACACACGGGCCAATAATATGTGAGTCTAATCGTGGAGAAAGTGACAAAAATATATTAAAATATAACTTTTATTAATGTACCAAAGTTAAAAAGTTGTCAGAGAATTATAACAATATAAATAACTAAAAGGATCAAAGAAATATGATCCAATTGATAGTACAAATACAAAAATGTTAACCACTATGTATCTCCTATGTGAATTAGTTATTAAGTATGTAATAATATTCCAATAAATTATTGTACATATGTAATATGGGTGTCTGTAGATCTGAGGACAAATCAATTGATAACATCAAATAATTGTGAAATAATTATGAAGATAGTGTCTCAGGATTATATCTCATCACTGTCGTCTTATATATCAACTATTACAAATCCCACAGCCAAGTATGAGCATGCGCAGTGGGGGACCATCGACCCGCTTGGCCTGAATCAGGCCCTGAGATATGTATCGCTCAATAAGCCCCTGGATAAACAAAGGGGTGTTTGTGTTCTGATGCACACACTGATTATCATATACTTGCTAAGGGAATAAGGTGTTGTTACACCACAACTTTATATTGTGATAGACATGTCTATTATGTTCCTGTCCAGACATAGATATTAAAAAGAAATTGGACGTACAATCCTGCATCAGATTAACACAATATACCTTGAATTATATGTATGCTTGGGTTTTGCCATGATTCCTTAGTGAATGCATGTATTGACATATCACGCTTTATATTGCTGCAATATACTAGTTTCCTCCCTAATAGGGGTGACTTTGCCACAGTATATCCACCTACTGTCACATATACATTGGGGATCTTTACCAATTCCTTAAGTGATTAAGGTGTTACAATAGTACGTATTCACATCTTGATATACAACAGGATAACTCAACACACCCCGATTCACATGATTATTATTTTGGGACTTACTGTAATCCCTAAGTGAATGCGGTGTTCACTGTGATACCACACATTATTGAACTATATTGATACTCTGATCCACTCGCCGAACTTGGACAACGACATCTATCAGATAATTATGTGGGTCATTTAAGGCACACGGCACTCATCCTGTCTAATACATCCTAATCTCTGAGTAGCACTCTTCTTAGATTGATTAGACAATTTTTATTTTTGATATATAAGACGGGAGTGATGAGATATAATCCCGAGACACTATCTTCATAATTATTTGATGTTATCAATTGATTTGTCCTCAGATCTACAGACGCCCATATTACATATGTACCATCATTTATTGGAATATTATTACATACTCCATAACTAATTCACATAGATACACAGTGGTTAAATTTTTTGTATTTGTATTATCAATTGGATCATAGTTCTTTGATCCTTTAAGTTATTTATATTGTTATAATTCGCGGACAACTTTTTAATTTTGGTACATTAATAAAAGTTATATTTGAATATATTTTTGTCACTTTCTCCAAGATTAGACTCACATATTATTAATCGTTATTGGTCCGTGTGTGCCCCATTAAGGAATATCTTGCTCTTTTTGTCTTGCTTCATACAAATATGTGCCTGATTCAGAGATGTAAGTCAACCCAATGGTTTATGTGCATCTCCGATGGTGTGAGATCTCCACATGCGCAGATGTACTCATCCTGCGAGATTGCATGCATTGCCCACAAGCTGCAGCATTGGGGGGTTACTTACAGGGTGATGTTCACACAGATGATCCGATGTGGCATCTTTGGAGACAGCAGAGGATCAGAGAAGCCATCTGGAGGCCTCCAGCTGCATTAGAATATTATTGCACAGTCGCTGCGTACAAAGTCGCAGAGGCTTTGCAGTATCGTCCATCTCTATATCAGGCCCTATAATTTAAAGAATTTACTGTTTTTATTTACTTAATTTATATAAAAACTTACATGTATTAAAATATAATGTGAATTCAACAGCTTATATGTTATACATTTAAATATTCTGATTCAAGCACTACTGTATTGTTTTGGTTAGAGACGTTGTAAAAAAAAGTGTGCCATTCAGTAACCTATAGTACTACGTTTAAAACAGAAATTAATTATAACAAGTATAAATAAAAAACCTACCATATAGGAACAGGACTGCCTAAAGTGGTCTGGGTCTTGTCCCTACAGTAGCCTGGTTACAGCATTCTGACTATTATGGCACTGTAATGGCAGACACCCAAACGATGTAGTTAATAGAACTTAATGCACAAATAACATTTAAAAAGAACAAATTGTACAATATTAATTTGCTATAGAGTATATAGGATATTATATCTCAGTTATAATAGGCAGAGAGCATCACATGTATACAGTCAGGTGCATAAATATTGGGACATTGACAGAATTTTCATATTTTGGCCTCTTTTTACCTCCACAATGGCTTTGAAATGAAGCAAACAAGATGTGCTTTAACTGCAGACTTTCAGATTTAATTTGAGTGTAATTACATCCAAATCAGGTGAATGGTGTAGGAATTACAATGGTTTCTATATGTGCCTCCCACTTTTTAAGGGGCCAAAAGTAATGGGACAAACTAAACAATCCTAAATCTAACTTTCACTTTTTAATACTTTGTTGCAAATCCTTTGCAGGCAATTATAGCCTGAAGTCCGGAACGCATAGACATCACCAGACGCTGGGTTTCATCCCTGGTGATGCTCTGCCAGGCCTCTACTGCATATGTCTTCAGTTCCTGCTTGATCTTTGGGCATTTTCCCATCAGTTTTGTCTTCATCAAGTGAAATGCATGCTCAATCGGATTCACGTCAGGGGATTGACTTGGCCATTGCATAACATTCCACTTTGTAGCCTTAAAAAACTCTTTGGTTGCTTTTGCAGTATGCTTTGAGTCATTGTCTATCAGCACTGTGAAGCGCTGTCCAATGAGTTCTGAAGTATTTGACTGAATATGAGCATATAATATTGCCCAAAACACTTCAGAATTCATTCTGCTGCTTTTGTCAGCAGTCACATCATCAATAAATACAAGGGAACCAGTTCCATTGGCAGCCATAAATGCCCACACCACAGCCATACATGCCCACACCACACCACCATGCTTCACTGATGAGGTGGTATGTTTTGGATCATGAGCAGTTCCTTTCCTTCTCCATACTCTTCTCTTCCCATCACTCTGGTACAAGTTGATCTTTGTCTCATCTGTACATAGGATGTTGTTCCAGAACTGTAATGGCTTTTTTAGATGTTGTTTGGCAAACTCTAATCAGGTCTTCCTGTTTTTGTGGCTCACCAATGGTTTACATCTTGTGGTGAACCCTCTATATTCACTCTTGTGAAGTCTTCTCTTGATTGTTGACTGTGACACATATACACCTACCTCCTGGAGAGTGTTCTTGATTTGGCCAACTGTTGTGAAGGGGTTTTTCTTCACCAGGGAAATAATTCTTCTGTCATCCACCACAGTTGTTTTCCGTGGTCTTCCGGGTCTTTTGGTGTTGCTGAGCTCTCCGATGCGTTCTTTCTTTTTAAGAATGTTCCAAACAGTTGATTTGGCCACACCTAATGTTTTTGCTCTCTCTCTGATGGGTTTGTTTTGATTTTTCAGCCTAATTATGGCTTGCTTCACTGATAGTGACAGCTCTTTGGATCTCATATTGAGAGTCGACAGCAACTGATTCCAACTGCAAATGTCACACTTAGAATCAACTCCAGACCTTTTACCTGCTTAATTGATAATTAAATAACGAGGGAATAGCCCACACCTGTCCATGAAATAGCTTTTGAGTTGATAGTCCCATTACTTTTGGCCCCTTAAAAAGTGGGAGGCACATTTAGAAACCATTGTAATTCCTACACCGTTCACCTAAATCTGAGTCTGCAGTTAAAGCACAACTAGTTTGTTTCATTTCAAAGCCATTGTGTTGGTGAATAGAGGCCAAAATCTGAAAATTCTGTCAATGTTCCAATATTTATGCACCTGACTGTATGTGTATAAATTCATACACATCAATAAATATAATTATTAAAGGGCTCATGCAGAGTTTGATGCAAATACATTCTGTGGCTTTGTCCCTAACAAATTCAGACTTTTCACACTGAACATGCATAAACATGCCGAGCAAGTCACATTTTACACTTATGGCCAGTGGTGAATATTGCAGGCCCCCCCAGTAAAATCCGCCACCTCAGTGTAGTCAGTACAGTTCGTGACAGCACTTGCTACACTGTGACGAGCAGTGCCTTACTATTAGAAGCACCACCTGCCAGTCACATATACAACAGGCAGCCCCAGGGGGGGTGTCTCCTCCCCCAGGGACTGCCAGTCCAGTAGGAAGCCGCTACTCTGCCTTTTCACCAGCCCTAACTGGCTCCAAGGGGCTGCAGACAATGCAGCCCTTTGGAAGCTAGTGACATGCACATGTGCGGCTCCCAGCTGCTAGTGCTAATGCGCTGGTCCCATCGCCTGACAGATCGTTTGAGCAGGTGCCGGGACCCGGCCAGGAAAAGGTGAGAGACCCTCTTGTGTGCAGTGGCGGCGGCAGCCCGCCTCATCTAAGAGGGTGGGAACCACCGCTGCTAATGGTGTCTTGCAGATAGAGGCCTGAGATGGGGGTGGGAGATGGCATGTGACTGTGGTCAAAGTACAGTAAGGGTGGTTTTATGCAAAATGCTTTCTGAGTACCTATATGTATTATTATTAATACATATGTGTCTGCTTGGAGGCAGGTCACATATGAGTTTGACCGATGGTTTCAAACAGATGCTGAAGATGATGATGATGACCAGTGGCTGCATCTGATTGGCTCTCCCAATTATGCTAATATTTTCTAATGCTGCTGCTGCAGGATTACAGTGTGATCGGTTCATAGTATTAAAACATGTTTCCTAGTCAGCTTGTGTACAAAAATGCATTTTGCTCAGTTTTCATTTTACATGCTCTATGTGAGTTTATCACCTAGGAATTACACATTTCATCCATGTACTGTAATGCATTTGAATTGTGTATCTATTTTAAAGCAATCACTGTGAAGCCACACCTACTGTTGAATACCAGGAAAATCTGTTCCTATTCTCTTCTGGAGTATGGAGGCATTTTGCAAGCATGTTATATAGATAGCAAAAATTTGCATTTATACATAAGGCTTTTTATTTTTCCATTTAGATATCACTTACGTTCAACTGAGCACAGGCTCCTCAATGTTAATAATATGGAATTCATCATATGATGAGCAAATACTTTACATATACCACACAATTCCACAGAAGGCAATATGTGTGGTTAATAAGATATAAAAAATTATACAAATAAAGTTCAAATACATCTAGGGGTCTATTTACTAAGCAGTGTTAGGAGACAGAGTGAAAAGAGATAAAAAAAAGTGATAAGGTGCCAGCCAATCAGCTTCCATCTGTCATTTCACAGGCTGTGTTTGAAAAATGACAGTTGAGAGCTTATTGGCTGGCACCTTATCACTTTCTTATCACTTTTCACTCTGTCTACTAACACTGCTTAGTAAATAGACCCCCTAGTGTCCAAGAATATCACATAAACCAAAATTGTGCCATTTTAATTTAAAAGATGTAACGAAATGTATGGCTCCTTAAAGGAAAATGTAAGGCAGTCACTATAAAAATCCCCAATACCACAATGCCCATTTAGGATATTGCAAGCAGTATGCAAGATGGAAGTCCTCATTATAGCCTTGTTGTCCCAAAGTATACTTTAGATTCTTTAAATCCAATTTATTTCCATTCAAAATAGCAAATAATTAGAAGCACCACCCCTGTGCAAGGTGAGATCTGATCAATTGGCATACACCAGTGGTTCCCAAACTTTTTTGAATCATGGCGCCCTAAAGCTTCAGCATTATTTTCATGGCACACCTAAGCCAAAAGTTTATGATTGAGAAATTCAGAAAACAATGTAGTGAAGTAGTACAGTGAAGTAAATTGTGCTGACCTGTCATCCATAGGTTTGGTTATATAGTGGTGGACAGGTTTGTGCTTGCTTCTGTTTGAGCACATCTTTACATTACATTGACCATAAAGAATTTGATTTGGTGCTGGACCAACAACCTGAGGCACCCCTGCAAGTGTCCCGAGGCACCCCAGGGTGCCGCCGCGCACAGTTTGGGAACCACTGGCATACACAATAAATCACTTTTTCAATGACCAGTGTAGCAAAAATATCTTGCAACTGTGTAACCGGTGATATAAATAAAATTGATACTGAGCTATTTTGTTGTTTAACTGTTCAGTGTACTTTTAATGTTTATATTAGTGATTTTATTAATATTATTAGAATGTTTTTCTACTAATTTAGCTACGCTGTTTGATACTAATATTTAGCTATGTTAACCAAATATTGAAAATTTTTATTAGAAGGTGCCCTTGACATATATTCTGATTCTCAAAGAAATGTGTTTTAGTTTCATATTTTGACTAGTTGTATCTAAGACTGTGTGCCATTGTCTGCTTTTAGCAAGGAGCCTTGAACATATAATATTGTCTGTTTAAATGTCAATGTCACTTGTTATAATACTGTGCCAATAACCATAGTTGAGGCATTGCTGCTCCCTATTGTTAATACTTATTTTAATATTATGACCTTATTAGCAATGGTGGCCCCAGAGGTGTGGCTGCAGTGCAGTCCAAAATTAAAATAGGGGAGTCACACCAACTGCCCTTCCAAACATCGTTGGCCGGGACACACTAGCAGTTGGTTTGGCTCCCCTATTTTAATTTTGGACTGCACTGCAGCCACACCTCTGGAGCCACCACTGCTTATTAGGCATATAGCATGCGGTCATAGTTAAGAGCCCTATAATTTGGGGTGAAATGCGGAAGTCTGGAGCCTTAATTCCTGAAACCCAGACTGACTGCAGAAAGTGCTCGTATGGTGTAACCATGCAGCCTACTACATAGGGTGAGACACCTGAACATGATTGAGCAGTATTTGAATATAATCAGGATTAATTGAAAAGCTAAGTACAAATAAATTATTTTAATTAATTAACTTAAACTGTGTGTGTACTGTATTGTGTCATTTATATCACTCTGTTGCTGCACTCCTGAACCTTCAGTTACCACTGGAAACATATTTGCCAACTACGAAGGGACATAATGGACATACATTAACAAAACACACCCTGACTAAGGAATTATGTGAAAAAGATTTTGTGAGTGGTAATAATATTTAGACCCCAACGTATTTCCTGAAAAAATAAGTATCAGTCAATGATTTTGGAACAGCTGAAAGAAGCACACTTATATGCTGAGATTTTGATTTCTGCAGAGATCATAGCAGAACAATTGATTGTGCAACACAGAGGAGCACAGAAAAAAATAGACTTTCATAGATAGAGAATGGTGTGCATGAAGAAGCGGATGAAACGCTGTGTTGTACCTTTTATGTTGCAGCCGCAAGCTGTGTTGGTGAAATTAAAAGTGAAGGTGCGAGGATGCTGGGTACAAATGCAAGAGACTTTGGGATACTGGAGATCATTTGTAACTCACCTGGGTTTCATCCTAAGGCCCATCTGCAATGTCACCAGTAAGAAGACTGAGTTTGAATGGACCAGTGAGCAAGAAGATGTGTTTCAAACAAGCATGCAAGCTCTGCAGGCACATAATGCCCTGGGCCCCGACCAGGGAGATCAGCCATTCTTCCTGGATGTGACTGTAACAAAACATGGTATGTCCTGGGGCCTATAGCAGAAGAGCAGAGAGAAGATGCCCATCGGGCTATGGGACAAGCAGTTTGCAGCAGCACAATCCAGATATACCTCATTGGAGAAGACATTGCTGGCAGCATGTACAGCATTGCAACATGTGGACTGTACCACCAAACAAGAGCCAGTTACCATAAGAACTGAGTTGCCGATAGCTTGTTTGGTCAAGCAAGAATCCTGTCTTTATGGATGCCAACCTGGCAGCAACATGATTGAAAAATCCATGACAAGGTCATCTGGGGAGGAACTGCAAACTGCAATGAGCGGCCTGTGTCTATGGGTCATGTCAATACCCACACTGGACTAGAAGGCAATGAAATTGCAAATGCATTACAAAAGATTAAAATAATGAATCTGACCTCCTTGGAGAAGACATTCCTGGCAGCCTACACCTCCATGCAACATGTGGAGAGCACCACTAAGCAACTGAAATATGCCTGGTTCATAGGTGGGTCAAGCCAATATGCAGAATTGCAAGCAGTGCTGATGGTGCTAGAAGAAACCAAAGGCCCCTTTGTCATTTACACAGACAGCTGGCCCATGTTCCAAGGCCTAACCACCTGGATGCAAACAACCAAGAACAACTGGAAAGTACATGGCAAAGTGATCTGGGATGGCACCGTCCTGAGGAACGAAATCTGGATTTAATGCAACTGGAGGCTTGTGTCAAGAAACCACTTATCAATGTCATCAAATGTGGTTCTAAATCATATAGTAATTATGAGGTAATTTTGTCACCCTAAGGAGTTTTGAGTAAAGGAGCCCACTTTTGAAGCTTTTGAAGAGTTTTCGATGGAAACTGAGGATTTTTTGTTAACACCTCCATCCTATAGATATGTGTTTAACCACTTTCCTGGCAAGGTCGTATCAGATACGACCATACCAGACTGGGCTTTCCCTGACATGGTCATATCTGATACGACCAGTCAGGAAAGCTCAGTGGGCGGCTGCTGGAAGATGATCTTCTAGCAGCCGCCTAACTCAGAGGAACCTCCTGGTCCCTCCGCACTCTTCAAACATCCCCGTGTGCTTCCTCTCCTTCCCCCAGCCCTGCTAGAGCCGGGCACCCACAGCTCCCACAACCGGCGGCTACAGAGAGGAAAGAGCAGCCGCCGGGAATATACAAAGCAACAGAGCGCTGTCGGCGCTGTTATCGTCTCCCTCCCCCGCCTTCCAAGCGGCAGCCCATTGGCACTTGCACCCGGCGGCTGCTGAGGTCAGAGCAGCCGCCGGGAAAATACACACCAGCGCTCTGTCAGCGCTATCATCTATTCTCCGCCGTCCTGCTAGTGACAGCTCAGTGGCTGCTGTCAGATCAGCTGCCGGGAAAATACACACCAGCGCGCTGTCGGCGCTGTCATCTATTCTCCCTCCGTCCAGCTAGTGACAGCCCGGCGGCTGCTGAGGTCAGAGCAGCCATCAGGAAAATACACACCGGTGCGCTGTCGGCACTGTCATCTATTCTCCCCCCGACCTGCTAGTGGCAGCCCGGCGGCTGCTGAGGTCAGAGCAGCCATCAGGAAAATACACACCGGTGCGCTGTCGGCACTGTCATCTATTCTCCCCCCGACCTGCTAGTGGCAGCCCGGCGGCTGCAGAGACCATACATACCAGCGCGCTGTCTGCGCTGTCGTCTTTTCTCCTCCCCACCCTGCAAGTTGGCTGGCGGGCAAGGAAGCCTCTCCCTCTCCAAGCCCTGCATAGAGTCAGCTGAGGGGACAGCCCAGTGTAAAGCTCCACCCCTCAATGCATACCATGCACTCAGCAGGACTATAAGCAGCAGAGCACTGGCCTCATATATATACATATACATATATTATGCATGTCTGTGTGTATGTGTGTATATATATATATATATATATATATATATATATATATATATATATATATATAGCATGAGGGATGGCATTCAAAAAACACTATTTGGCAGGGGGTGCTAGGTCCAAAACAAGCTGTAATATAAACACCCTGTCACTAAACAAGCTAATCGACTGCAGAGTAAACAAAAAACCAGCACTCACGTTTAGATGTATCCACAGGTTTATTCACAAGGCATGTAAACAGACATACCACATAGCTATCAGTGGCCCAACGATCGTTTCAACTGTACTTCAGTTTTCCTCAGGGGCCCCTGAGGAAAATTGATATACATATATCATATATATATATATATATATATATATATATATACATATATATATATATATATATATATATATATATATATATATATATATAGGATCCATCCGGTGTGGCACTCCACGCTAATCAAATAAGACTCTCACAAAGCTTGAGGTGTCAACATTTCAATGCTTATTATGTAGCATTTTCATCAGGACAATGAAAAATTACAAACACACTTACCTTAAATACATACACGAGTGTCACCCAGTGCTAATGCGTGGGCCGTTCAAAGCGGGACTGCATGCATGACCGCCGGCGCTCTCTGATGATGTCATGATGTCTGAGCATTCGTGCACCATCACCATAGATACACATACTACAACATAAACGGACATGTACAAACGAGGCAAATCTAATCATATAGGCATTAAATTACTCAAACTATGAATACACTGTGTATATCCAAACAACAAAGTCTCCCAATATGGATATGTGAAGCAAAGACAAGCACATATAAATCACAGCAGCATATCGATAACAATAACCCCTTCATTGCTGCACTAATGCAGGCAATCTGTATTGGTAATACACATAAACCAAACTAAAGTATTTATATATTATTGTGTTATTATGCATATTATTATAAAGCTAGTAGGTCTTATCACATGATTATAATGCAAATAGAATAAACCAACAGTGGGATAATCAATGATAACATACTACAAAAATGAACCTAAACCTAGCTGTTCATTTAGTCCTCTGGGGGCCATAGTGCACAGTCGATGTATCCACCGTGCCTCGCACTGCAATAGCATTCTGGGTCTATTACCCCCCCTAACCAATGGTGGAATATGGTCAATCATACAATATTTGATGGTTGATAGAGGATGCCGGGCCTCGGCAAAATGCCTGGCAACAGGCTGTTCGCTTCTACCACTGCTGATGGCTGTTCTAATGGCGCTCCTGTGAGCAGCCATGCGCTCCTTAAATGCCCGTTCGGTCTTCCCAATGTAGGAAAGTCTGCAGGGACAAATGATTTGGTACATGACAAATTGCGTGTTACAAGTTAATCTGTGGCGTATTTGAAATTTATATCCTGAGTGGGGGTGATAAAAACTGTCACCAGGTATCAAATACCTGCAAGTGGTGCAAGTACACCTGATACAGCCCAGTTTACCCCCGCCCATGCTATCTGCCTTGGGACCAGGGCTCGATATGTCGGTTTTGACTAGGATATCTCTAATACTGTGGCCACGTTTGTAGCACGACATAAGCTTAGTGCCATGTAATTTTAAGTCAGGGTCAGAATATACTATAGGCCATAATTTCTTAGATGTTCTGTTGATATGATAACTGTGTTGGTTAAAATGGTTAACCCATGGTAAAAACAATGGTTTATTTTTAATTTGGCTCTGTGTCAAAATGGTATTCCTATCCATGGCCAATACCCTTGCTCTCGTTTCTTTTAACAGCTTCAAATCATAACCCCTGTCTACAAATTTTTGGATCATTTCATCCATTTGACTTTCAGCAACTAGAGCGTCAGAGTTAATACGTTTTACCCTTAATACTTGAGAATAGGGCAAACCCCTAATTAGGGGTTTTGGATGGCAACTGTCTGCTCTAAGCAGATTATTCCTGTCTGTTTCCTTATGAAATAGGCTGGTGGAAATTTTACCCTGATGAACAGAAATGTTTACATCACGAAAACTGACTTTTTCATTACTAATATTGTACGTAAGTTTTACCGGACTGTCGCTGAGATTGTGCTTATTAACATGGTCTATAAGGTCTTGCTTGGGACCCAACCAGAACAAAAGTAAGTCATCAATGTAATGCGAATAAAATACTATTCTTTCTGAAATCGCTGGGTTATTAAAAAACAGATACTTCTCTACAAAAAACATATAAATATTTGCATACGATGGGGCCACACTGGACCACCAGCTTATTTCATAAGGAAACAGACAGGAATAATCTGCTTAGAGCAGACAGTTGCCATTGATAGGAATACCATTTTGACTCAGAGCCAAATTAAAAATAAACCGTTGTTTTTACCATGGGTTAACCATTTTAACCAACACAGTTATCATATCAACAGAACATCTAAGAAATTATGGCCTATGGTATGTTCTGACCCTGACTTAAACTTACATGGCACTAAGCTTATGTCGTGCTACAAATGTGGCCGCCGTATTAGAGATATCCTTGTCAAAACCGACATATCGAGCCCTGGTCCCAAGGCAGATAGCATGGGCAGGGGTAAACTGGGCTGCATCAGGTGTACTTGCACCACTTGCAGGTATTTGATACCTGGTGACAGTTTTTATCACCCCCACTCAGGATATAAATTTCAAATACGCCACCAATTAACTTGTAACACGCAATTTGTCGTGTACCAAATCATTTGTCCCTGCGGACTTTCCTACACTGGGAAGACCGAACGGGCATTTAAGGAGCGCATGGCTGCTCACAGGAGCGCCATTAGAAAAGCCATCAGCAGTGGTAGAAGCGAACAGCCTGTTGCCAGGCATTTTGCCGAGGCCCGGCATCCTCTATCAACCATCAAAAATAGTATGATTGACCATATTCCACTATTGGTTACGGGAGGTAATAGACATAGAAAATCTGTGGAGGGAGTTGAAAGTCCATGTTGCCCGGCAACAGCCCCAAAACATGACACATCTAGAGAAGATCTGCATTGAAGAGTGGGCCAAAATACCTGCTGCAGTGTGTGCAAACCTGGTCAAGAGCTACAGGAAACGTTTGACCTCTGCAATTGCCAATCGAGGTTACTTTACAAAGTATTGAGTTAAACTTTTTGATTGTCCAAATATTTTTTTCCATAAAGAATATACAAATAAATTGTTTAAATATCATACAATGTGATTTCCAGAATTTTTTGTTCTGATTCTGGCCCTGAGAAGAGCGCTCGCTCTGAATCAGGGCATTTCTTTTTGTGCGGCCTCCTGGCCGCTCGCACAGGTATGGGTGACCACCCACAGCTATAGCGAGCGGCCATGATGATGGTCGCGATGGTCAAGACCATCGCGACCATCGGGCTTGCCACAAGACCCTTGTGGTAGGGTCTCGTGGCCACAAGCCCCAGAGAGATTTCGGCTCTAACACAGCCGGAATCTCTCCACTGACATCACTCGTGATGTCAGTACGGTCGCCCCCAAACGGGAGGCGTTCTCATGGGAATGCCTTCGTTTGGGCAGCCACCCCTCCGGCCTGCCCACCAAAGGGGGCGAGCTGTCACTCAACATCGATAGCTCACCCCCTTTGGTGCCAGACTCGGAGCGACAGATTGCCCGTTTTGTGCCATTTTTGGAAGTTGGGAGGTGTAAGTGAGGGAAGGACAAAGAGGGCCCTGCTTGTGAGAACTTACAATTATATCCAATTATAATGTTAATTGTACTGTTATAGTTTTGATGCAGTATCACCTCCATAATGAGTAAAAGATTATTGGACCTGTATAGTGAAGACTGGAAGTTTTGATTAATTATAAAACACTATAATTGATGGAGATGCATTTTGTTTAAGCAAACAAACAAACAAACGCTGAAGTGCCTTACTTTCCATCAACAACTTTTTACATGGACTCATCCTGACATATATTAGGAATCAACATTTAATCATGTCATCTTTTAATAGTAAAACATTTTCAACTAAAAGGATCAGTAAAAATGCTTATATGTTATACATATGTTAACATATATTTACAGCTGCAACTTCCCATAAAAGTAGTGACACTACATTTATGAGCAACCCATGTTCCACTGCCAATCAATGGCTTGACAGCATTTTTTAGTTTCACCAAGTTGTCATTTAAATTCCAGTTCTATATGCAAAAATAGGGTGTAATTCAAGCACTTTAGCAAGTACAAGGTCAGAACTAGTATATAACTTTTAACTGCTGTAGATGCTATAGTATAAAGTAAGTAACAAAAAAGGGTATGTGAATGACAGCATCATTAGTGTAATCTTTAGGAACAAGTAGGTTATTTCTATGTAGATTGAAGCACCACTCAATAGATAAATCACCCTCACATTTATCATAATCCCTTCAAACCACTTATCAGTGTCATCTAGTGTGGCTCTAAATTGTATGGTAATTAATAGGTAATTTTGCCATCCTAAGCAGTTTTGAATAAAGGAGAATACTTTCAAAGGGTTTTGGATGGAAACTCTGAGGAATTTTTTTTTATACCTCCATCCTGTAATAAATGCTTTGCAGTATGAGTAACATTAATGTTCAAATTATATTATTCTTATTATTAATATTATCCTTTATTTATATAGCCCCACAATGGCTCCTCAGCACCTTACAAAGTACATAAATAGAAACAGTATAAACAATACAAGAAAAAAGTGACATACAGTACTGAACATTGCAGAATATGCATCAGCAGTCATAATATCCAATTAAGCAGCAGGGCGGCTGAACCAAGGTTTGGTGCCATTGCTGGAAGTTGGGAGGAGATGATGGTGTAAGTGATGGAAGGACAAAGCATATGAGGAAAAAGGGCCCTGCTCTTGAGAACTTACAATTATATTCAATCATAATGCTAATAATACTGTTTTGATGCAGTATCAACTCCAAAATGAGTGAATGATGAAAATTATTGGACTTGTATAGTGGAAATTGGAAGTTTTGGTTAATCATAAGATACACAGGAAATAGTGGGTGAGATATATTTTAGCAGAAGTTATCGTGCTGCTATAGCTCTTCCTGCTTCGCCTCTTATTAAAAATAATGCTGAGATCTCATGCATAGATAGAACGACACAGACTCAACCACTGCACAGTACACATAAGGTGCATCTGCTGATATGTGAAAAAATTATAAGCCACAAAAGCGCACTTATCATTTTTTTCTAAATTGCCAAACAATAGTATGGCAATGGCAAAATTGTTAGATGTTTGCAGATACCCTGGATCCTAAAAAGACTTTTAAAGTCTGCAGTCTGTAGATCAGAGTCCCAGTGTAAAAGAAGATAACTTGAGTGACATTTGCAACAAGGGAGGTGAGGGCGGAGCCAAAAGAAGAGCTGATGAATGGCACTTCTAATTTACTCTTTTTCCTCATGCAGGTGGAGGGTACAGAGTGGGTGACACCCCCTCTGTATTGGCCTTTGTACACTGCACTCCCTTCACCCATTGTTGTAATCTAATAATGAAAATACAGGGAGGTGGCCATTAATATGCTTATGGATGACATAAACCCTAAATCCACCCCTCCCCCTTCCTGTATGCAGATGCCCCAGCCACTCCAAATGTCTCTATATTTTGGAGGGGCACATAAAATATGTGTGCTATTATGGGACACACAAGTTCTACTTACACCCCCGCCATTGTGAAAATGATTATATCACTAATTGTGCAGAAAATTTTGTTTTAATACTGCTATAAATTCCTTCTAATGAGCTTGCTATGTTAAACGTTGCTGCACTTAAAAAACAAATGGGGTATTTAAACTGTAATTAATCAAGACCTCTTTAATATCAAGTTGATTACTAAAATCTATACTGAAGACATATTGTAGCAAAGAGATACTGTGAATAGCATTTATGGCATCTAAATTATGAATAGGTTAGAAGGTATACTGGCATGTTCTTAACTCAGCAATTAAAAATACATTTTAATGTATAATATAATGTACTCTGTGCTGTATATATAGGACCTGATTCAGACCAGTTCGCTAGCAAGCGGGTGCTCGTTGCAGATGATGTTCGCTAATGTGCGCATGCGTATAGTTCGCAGTGCGCATGCGCAAACTAGTACGAGCGATCAGAATGTGCTCGCTCGCCCTGCCAGAACAGCTCAGTGGAATGAGTGACAGGAGAGGCCGTTTGAGGGTGGTAACAGGGGCAGGGCAGTAGTAACGGGGGAGTGGAGTTGCGGACGCAGGCGTGCCAGAGTGTTTCAACGCCATTTCAGAGGCATGCATAATTAACAGGCAGTGTCATAGTACACGTCACCTGGTAGATTTTTACACAGAACTGCTCGCAGTGCCTCCGGTAGGGTACAGTCAAACGCAAGCGCTGCTGTCTGATCCAATGGTTCCCGATGTACCGATGGTTGTATATACTTCCTGGATATAACATATGCTAGTGGGTGGCTAAAGACAGGCTGGTGGGCATCTATGAACACAAAGTGATCGCTCGCCAAGACATAGTGGGCGTGCTTATGTATTGCTGTGCGAGCGGATGCCTTGACGTCACTTAGCTGAATTTCCATACGCTGGGAGCGAGCGGCCGCAACTAGCGAACGGGTCTGAATCAGGTCCATAGATCTGATTGTATTCTGTATAGTGATACATACAGTAATATAGCTGTACAAGTCTCAAGCCAACAAACTTGGTGACCTAGCAAAATTCTAAATGTATATTGTAAATATTTTTTTTAAAATAAAGATTTACGTAATAAAGATAAATAATGTGGCCCCCCACTACTTATTGTCTGGTGATCACAAGTTTTCTGTATGTAAGGGGTGGGCACTACATGCCCTATCATGCCTATAATTAAATATGTAAATGGCAACTGTGTTGGCAGTGCACCCATATCTGAAAGTAGTGAGTCTGTTTTTTCAAATTGCGTGACTCACTAGTAGCTATTGTCTGGTGAACACCTGTGATCAACAGACAATAATTAGCCTGCGCTACAGCAAACAATTTCCGTATATGAGTGGGAGGGCACTACGTGCTCTATCAAGCCATAATTACATCTGTAAATGTGGGGTCTACCACATACAGTGCCTTGCAAAAGTATTCACCCCTCTTGGCTTTTTACCGTTTTTGTTACATTACAACCTGTAATTTATTTTTTTTAATCTGAATTTTATGTGATGGATCTGCACAAAATAGATTAATTTGGTGAAGTGAAATGCGAAAAATATATATAAAAAAGAATCTTTATAAATAAAATACTGAAAATTGGCATGTGCATATGTAATCACCCCCTTTGCTATGAAGCCCCTCAAAAGTTCTGGTGCAACCAATTACCTTCAGAAGTCACATAATTAGTGAAATGAGGTCCACCTGTGTAAAATCTAACTGTCACATGATCTGCCCGTATAAACACACCTTTTCTGAAAGGCCCCAGAGGCTGCAACACCACTAAGCAAAAGGCATCACACCATGAAGACCAAGGAGCTCTCCAAACAAGTCAGGGACAAAGTTGTATTCTATCCAAATCTTTGATATAAAAAATCCAAATCTTTGATGATCCACAGGAGCACCATCAAATCCATCATCATCAAATGGAAAGAACACGGTACCACAACAAACCTGCCGAGAGGGCCGCCCACCAAAACTCACAGACCGGGCAAGGAGGGTGTTAATCAGAGGCAGCACAGAGACCAAAGGTAATCTTGAAGGAGCTGCAGAGGTCCACAGCAGAGACTGGTGTATCTGTGCATGTGACCACAATAAGCCGTACACTCAATAGAGCTGGGCTTTATGGAAGAGTGGCCAGAAAAAAGCCATTACTTAGTGATAAAAATAAGAAGACACAATTTGAGTTTGCTAAAAGGCATGTGGGCGACTCCCCAAATGTATGGAGGAAGGTGCTCTGGTCAGATGAGACTAAAATGTAACTTTTTGGCCATCAAGGAAAACACTATGTCTGGCGCAAAGCCAACACATGCCATCACCCCAAGAACACCATCCCCACAGTGAAGTATGGTGGTGGCAGCATCATGCTGTGGGATGTTTTTCAGCAGCAGTGACTGGAAAACTGATTTGAGTCAAGGGAAAGATGGATGGTGCTAAATACAGGGATATTCTTGAGCAGAACCTGTTTCAGTCTGCCTGTGATTTGAGACTGGGACGGAGGTTCACCTTCCAGCAGGACAATGACCCGAAACCTACAGCTAAAGCTACACTCGAGTGGTTTACGGGGAAACATTTAATTGTGTTGGAATGGCCTAGTAAAGCCCAGATCTCAATCCAATTGAGAATCTGTGGTCAGACTTGAAGATTGCTGTTCACAAGCAGAAACCATCCAACATTAAGGAGCTGGAGCAGTTTTGCCTTGAGGAATGGGCAAAAATCCTAGGGGCAAGATGTGGCAAGCTCAAAGAGACTTATCCAAAGCGACTTGCAGCTGTAATTGCCGCAAAAGGTGGCTCGAAGAAGTACTGACTTTAAGGGGTGAATAGTTATGCACGCCAAAGTATTCTGTTATGTTGTCCTAAATGTTGTTTGATTCACAATACAAAAAAACACAACTTCACAGTTGTAGGCCTGTTCTGTGAATTAAATCATGCACACCTTCAAGCAATCCATTTTAATTCCAAGTTGTGAGGCAACAAAATATGAAAAATGCAAAGAATGAATACTATTGCAAAGCACTGTATGAAAGAGGAGAGTTCCCTCTTTCAAATTATTTGGCCCCCAAGCAGCTATTTTATAGTGATCACTTGTGATCACCAGGAAATATCATCCAGCTCTACAGAAAATAGATGTGAGTGGCCAATTGTGCCTTATCTCCCCCATACTGGCCAACACAGAAGGGGTGTCTCCATAATAGGGGAGTCTCCTCTTCCAAATGATGTGTCCCCTTATTAGTAATTGTTTGGTGATCACCAGACAATTTTGGAAATAGTACACACAAAATTAAATTTTGTATATCTCCCCCATATTCTGTCAAATAAAAAATATGGACCCTCAATGAATTCCATAGGTTATCTAGGTTTTAAAATGGTAGGCCTTGTTGGGCTAACATATTCTCCCTACATATATGAAGCATTTAAATAGAGTCAGAGAAAATTTTAAAAAATGCATTTTCATTTCGAAGGCAGATTTTTTGTTTTCAAGAACTACACATAGAATCTTGTTTTTGACTATTTTGGAAAGATGGATTACTGGCAAAACAAAACAAAGTATTTTTCTGTGGTGTTTATAAGACATAACACATTTACTTTTGGTTCCCATTCTTGAAATTTCAACTAAACCAATAAAGTTTTTTGCCCATTTGGGTTAATTTTTTTTGAATGTGTTAATTTTCTGAAAAAAAAAAACAGATACAGCATAAAAAAATGACGTAGGCACGTGACGAGCGCAAATGTGAAAAAATTACCTCAGCACAAGGGTGAGAAAACCCACAACAGCAAAGGGGTTATTGGACACCTGTGACTAAGCATGTGCAAAACCTCAAACAGCCTATATGAGTTGTAAGTAGTCCATCACAAGCACATGTACAGGGGTGCAAAGAGGGTGGGGGGAGCTGGTACTAATTAGCTGGGTCTGGGCTTGTTGGAGGGGCCAAGGTCTGATGCCGCCCCTTACCTTACCTGTCATCAGCCCAGTACATGATGCTGTGTGTTGAGCTGCCGTGGGAGACTGCTCACTGCTGCTGGCAGCATCAGCAGCAGCCTCCTCTGCCTGTGGGGGGGAGTGATTACAATGGTCGCACCCCCCAGGATTTGCCACGGCCTGAGGGGCTCACAGCGCCCCCACCCCAGTGTGAAATAGGGTTTTCTTTCTAAGATGTGTGACCACGCCTCCCACAATTAGGCAACACCCCTTTCCCACGGGCCAGCTTGCTACGGCCCAGCGCATGTAAGTAGAAACTTGGAAGAATATATAGTATAATTGGTAGAATGTAGAGCTGATCTTTTCTTGCTGCTATACATTCACGACACATACAAAGCCCTATACCATTCCCCAATATCTTCCAGAATTCAATTCAAATTATTCAATCTCACCTATAAAACCCTCAATAACACCATCTCTTTGTTCATCTCAATCCTTACCTTAAAATACTCTCCCGTGACTGTAACCCATTGCATCCGCCTTTGATTTGCACATTGCCTCCTCTCTGATCACACATACAATACATGCCGCAACCATCCTTTTCAATTCAGTTTACACTGGCTTTATCAATGCTTCTTCTGCACATTTCCATGGACTTCCCTTTATTAAGGGAATGTATTGATGTCATCACTACTGGGACACCACAGAATTGCTAATGTAAAGGTCTAGGCTTCCACATTAAACTGTGCACAGCATACATTTCTAATACTGTCTAAGAAATGAAACCTGTCCATTAACTGGAACAACAGGCTGTCACTGTCAGCTTGTTTCTGAATATTGGCTGCACACTGCAGGGCATGTCCATCATAACCTGTTGAATTTATTTGATGACCCAAATCTACAAAACGGTGGTAAGGAACAGGTTAAAAAAATAAATAATAAGTAATTATCTCCATATACAGAATAAACTTCTTAATGTGATAAATAACCTACGTTACCAGTATTATCAGTTCTAAATTTTATGAAAATAATTTATTACAGCACAAAATGTAAAGCTTGACAACCGGTTGAAAAGTAAAATGTATTTCTCAATATAATTGCTAAGATAATGCAATTCAGAGATGGGATATTTCCGGACTAGTAATGATGTTGAAGTGATAGAGAAAGATAATTTTAGATCTAATAGATTGCCCTGTATAAATGATTATATGTATTAGAGTAATTTTCTATTGCAATTTAAATCTTAAAATAGGGACCATCCACTGATGAACCACTGAAAATACTCATATATCACAATAGTAACTTACTCCTAAAAAGTTTATTACTGTACCTCCTTTTTACAGAACTTTTATTTTATTTTTATTAAATATTGTTATTATAGTGGTAATATAATGCAGTTTTTAACTTTTAACCATTAATGCAATATTGCAATATACAGCTAATTAACATGACCACAGTTCAATAGATTGTGCTTCTCAGTTGCACATTCTTTGAGTTAATGTCGGCATGACAAGTGTTTCCTATAAAGGGAACAATGGTAATGTTGTTACCTAAGGTGCTTTAGTAACTAAAAAAGTGAAACCAAGTTATGCATATATACTACCCACAAGAGACTTTCCTCTGAGAATCTCTTGGCCAGACAGGGCTTGTATTGAGGGTTGACTATTTTATTTTAATCTTGTAATGTACATTGAACCAACATAAAAAAAAATCAGAAAACCTTATTTTTCTGAAGAATATCAGAGCAATAGCTCTTATTAATAATTAAATGGAATTAATACTGATAGAAATGTAAAAAAAAGTGAAAGTTGACACATTTAACAAGTGTTCAGGGATAAATAAAATATTATTTTAATTAAGACAGGCTCATAAGTATATTGTACAATTTCCAGGACACCAGTTTAAAGGTCTAAAGTACACTGGTGATTAAACATACAGATCTGCCCAGCTATTTTGTTGCTCATGGCGTGGTGTGAGTCGTGCCATGGACTTGTGGCGTGGCGTACAGGCCTCTGAGTCGCGCCATGGACTTGTGGAATACCGTGGTATTCTTCAACGAAGGATATGCTACGGCATGTAATACAGTGCTTAACAACTGGGTGGCGAGTGCTCCACTTTTGTAATTGCATATAATACAGTGCTTAACCGCTGGGTGGCGAGTGCTCCACTGTTGTAATTTGTACTGAATGCCTTATACTGAATGCCATACTGTTAAACTTACAGTAAATTGGATGGATATAACATTCACATTCACAGCATTTGCATGTTCGCACAACCAATACTGTATTTTTAATGTCACATAATGTACATACAGTACAGTACTGTACCGTACAGTAAGATCTTATAACAGGATGCAAATCACTGCACATACAGTATTGTACGAACAGTAGAGAAGTTGCCCGAGTTGTTGTCACGGTATAACCGATACTGTAGATTAAAGAGATGCACGCACAGCTTTCACTGAGATGGGATGAATTACAGTATGACAATTATTTATTTTTTTAATTAAAAACAGCAGCGGGAGGAGTGCACAAGGATGAGGCCGCTCTGTGCGGTTCACTGTACTGTAGCTGTCGTGTGGGCTCGTGGTTAGGTGATCACTTTGGTAGAATTATGGTCCCGGGTTCGATCCCTGGAAAAGAATACCGTACCGTATATTTTTTTTTATTGTCACTGTCTGCTCTGGACACTATAGTGAAACTACTTTACTAGTGTTGTACTGTAATACTGTAGTGTTGTTGTTTAAAAGGCTGCTTCAAAGTAAGACATTGCAAACTGATTGTGCGTTTAAATAGTGCAAAACTGTCGTTAATGTCTGCGCTGTGGTGGCTGTCTGCTTCGAGGGGTTGCAATGGGATTTCATGTGCATGCCCAGTGGAGGGGTTACAATGGGATCTTTAGCGCCAAGAGAGGGCTCTGTATCACAAGCTGTGCGCCCAAAGCACAAAACGCAAACATGCGACAACGTAGATGCATCTCGGCTTTACACATGATAGATACATCCCTTGGACTGTGTCTGAGAGTGGTTTCTGACTGTGAGACAGCGCTCTGTGTTCAAAGCTGACTGTGCGTTTGAAGCGCAAAATAGTGTTGCATCGCAAACTTATGACAATGATGATGCTGTTCCAACCTTACACACTAAGTACGGTAGTACTGGGATCTGTATGAGAGAGAGCTCTCTGTATTACACGGTTGGCGCTAAGGTGGCTGTCAGCCATCTGCAATGGATTAGAAATGGAGGGGGTACAATGGGACCTGTGGCGCCAAGCCATACGCCATGTAGCGCTATGCCATCACTGAGCATGTGCAGTTTGCTTTATTACTGCAGTCGGTATGCTGTTGAATTTCCATCTCTGGCGGGAGCATGCCCAGTAGGAGGTTGCGATGGGATTTCTGGCGCATGCCCAGTGGGCCGAGAGTCATACACAGTGCATCAGGTCCCTTCCCCCAAAGCAAGCAAGAGCCTCTCATTACCATAATAAAGGATGCTTTGTTAATCCATTTACTATAAGCAGTCAGCTCTGCCCTAGTGTACTGAAAAATGCTACGAATAGTGACCATTGCCAAGGACACCATCCCCGTCTGCTAGGACAACTAGTGTGCCGCTATGAATGTGCCTGTACTGTATATTAAAAACTGACGGTGCCATTGAATTTAGCACCACAGAATAGTGATTTCATAACTGCAGAAACTGGTAGTGAATCTACTGTATAGAAAGAAAGACAGGGCTCTATATCACAAACTGTGCACCCAAAGTGCAAAACGCAAACATGCGACAACGTAAATGCTTCTCGGCCTTACACACGATAGATGAGAGTGGTTTCTGACTGTGAGACAGCGCTGTGTTCAAAGCTGACTGTGCGTTTGAAGCGCAACATAGCGTTGCATCGCAAACTTATGACAATGGTGATGCTGTTCCAACCTTGCACATTAAGTACGGTAGTACTGGGATCTGTATGAGAGAGAGCTCTATGTATTACACTGTTGGCGCTATGGTGGCTGTCAGCCATCTGCGATGGATTCGAAATGGGGGGGTACAATGGGATCTGTGGTGCCAAGCCATATGCCATGTAGCGCTATGCCATCACTGAGCATGCGCAGTTGGCTGTATTACTGCAGTCAGTATGCTGTTGAATTTCCATCTCTGGCGGGCGCATGCCCATTAGGAGGGTTGCGATGGGATTTCTGGTGCATGCCCAGTGGGTCGAGTCATACACAGTGCATCAGGTCCCTTCCCCCAAAGCAAGCAAGAGCCTCTCATTACCATAATAAAGGATGCTTTGCTAATCCATTTACTGTAAGCAGTCAGCTCTGCCCTAGTGTCCTGAAAAATGCTATGAATAGTGACCATTGCCAAGGACACCATCCCCCGTCTGCTAGGACAACTAGTGTGCCGCTATGAATGTGCCTGTACTGTATATTAAAAACTGACGGTGCCATTGAATTTAGCACCACAGAATAGTGATTTCATAACTGCAGAAACTGGTAGTGAATCTACTGTATAGAAAGAGAGACAGGGCTCTGTATCACAAACTGTGCGCCCAAAGCGCAAAACGCAAACATGCGACAACGTAGATGCATCTCGGCTTTACACACGATAGATACATCCCTTGGACTGTGTCTGAGAGTGGTTTCTGACTGTGAGACAGTGCTCTGTGTTCAAAGCTGACTGTGCGTTTGAAGCGCAAAATAGCGTTGCATCGCAAACTTATGACAATGGTGATGCTGTTCCAACCTTGCACACTAAGTATGGTAGTACTGGGATCTGTATGAGAGAGAGCTCTCTGTATTACACGGTTGGCGCTATGGTGGCTGTCAGCCATCTGCAATGGATTAGAAATGGAGGGGGTACAATGGGATCTGTGGCGCCAAGCCATACGCCATGTAGCGCTATGCCATCACTCAGCATGCGCAGTTGGCTTTATTACTGCAGTCGGTATGCTGTTGAATTTCCATCTCTGGCGGGCACATGCCCAGTAGGAGGGTTGCGATGGGATTTCTGGCGCATGCCCAGTGGGCCGAGAGTCATACACAGTGCATCAGGTCCCTTCCCCCAAAGCAAGCAAGAGCCTCTCATTACCATAATAAAGGATGCTTTGTTAATCCATTTACTGTAAGCAGTCAGCTCTGCCCTAGTGTCCTGAAAAATGCTACGAATAGTGACCATTGCCAAGGACACCATCCCCCATCTGCTAGGACAACTAGTGTGCCGCTATGAATGTGCCTGTACTGTATATTAAAAACTGACGGTGCCATTGAATTTAGCACCACAGAATAGTGATTTCATAACTGCAGAAACTGGTAGTGAATCTACTGTATAGAATGAGAGACAGGGCTGACGGTGCTGTGTATAGCATTATACCACAAACTTGTGACAATGTAGTGATAGTGATTTCATGACTTTAGAAACTTTTCAATCCCGTGATGCCCACACTACTTTGCCACTACGGTTATGACTACATTACAGTGCACCACAGACGCCTGCCGTAACGAGTGAATTAGTGTCGACGTGCGTCGTACGACATGCGTCACTGGCTAGTGAAAATTGCTGCTATGAGGGCAAGACGCTACTCGTCCGGCGAGCTCTTTGTCTTGGTGAAGTGGCGGGACCAAGCGTTTGCCACAAACCAAGACAAAGAGCTCGCCTACAGAAGAGCGAGCCGCGAAATATATAGCCTATAAGGCGTGCGGCGCAAAGTACGCTCACTCCAGCGCAGGTGGAGTGACCTTCTGAGGAGGGACAGGCCTCGTCCAGAGCGCATTCGGAGGCGAATACTTCGTAGTAAGTACAGCATTGCTGTATAATCACATGAATTACAGTATACTGTACAATAACGAATACAGTACAATGCACGACACTGACATACTCTACATTACTGTACACTGCACTGTAGGGTGTTGCATACTACAGTATCTGACGATGACTGACAGTTGTTACCACATACTGACATGACTGGCAGACATTTGATTGACAGTCTGATTAAATCTACAGTACTGTACAGTACATGGACTAAAGGGTTACACACTATTGGTCGACATGGCTTGTTTGATTAATAAACCTATAGTAACAAAAGGCAAGTTGATTGATCCACCATTCTAATGTCTGTCGACCAAATCTATGTTAACCTACAGTACTGTACACACTATTTTTCTGTGCTGGGCCTGCCCCCTTTAAATCTGACATTACTAATACTGTACGTCATGGACAGATTCAGGGGTCTCCAATCAGCTCCCAACTGTCATCTCACAGGCTGTATTTGAAAAATGAAATTTGGGAGCTGATTGGCTGGTATCTTATCACTTCTCACTCTGTGCCCCTTTTACAAACGAAGGGAAATACCAGGGGGAATTTTCGTTTAGTATCACTGTGATACAAACGAAAATTCCACTGGTACTGTATTTATTAATACCGTACTTACCCCTCCGGTGAGGTGTCGCAAAGTCCTCAGCGAGGTCCTCCGCTGGGATCGGGCTCCAGTGTCATGCGCATGTGCCATCTTGTACAGCTCGTGGGGTGGCGACAGTGCCACCCACATAGCCTATGTGTGACGTTGCACCACTTGGTCATACAGTACTTTACTGGACTGTATATTTTTTTATATACAGTACAGTACCATACTGTTTTATTTTGGGCCCAATGCCAGCTTCACAGACTACAGTAGTTTTTGTACTACAGTATACTGTATTGGTTTGTATTATAATCAATAGCTAATTCCCTAAGGCCATCTACAGTACTGTACCGTAATCCCTCTCCAATTTGGAATAGAGGTCTGAACTCTTGTTTTCAAATGCTCCTTAATGACGACATGTATTTTTCCCCACAGGGCAAGCAGCACCCCCTGCCCCGGCAGCACCACCACTGCCGCCGCCACCACCACTGCCACCACCCCCACCACCGCCAGCAGCCGGGCCCAGTGGGCTGAATTTTCGGAGTAAGTACAGTACACACTACTGTACACTGTTCTCTCTCTCTCTTTCTCTCTCTCTCTCTCTCTCTCTCTCTTTCTTAGTTTCAGTCGCAATATTGCTGTGTTTAATGTCCCACTGCCTCGGTATGCCCCGTCCTTCACCCATCCCCATAGACGCTTATTTGTGTATCGAGTAACTATCACACACACCGATCGTTTCCTAGCCTCCCGCTGCCCCTCATAGTCTCCCGTGAGTGACCGTCCTGTACCCGCCGCCATCTTGTTTTGCTCGGCGGCAAACTTAGTTTCAGTAACAATATTGCTGTGTTTAAAGTCCCGCTGCCTCGGTATGCCCCGTCCTTCACCCATCCCCGTAGACGCTTATTTGTGTATCGAGTAACTATCACACACACACCGATCGTTTCCTAGGCTCCCTCTGCCCCTCATAGTCTCTCGTGAGTGACCGTCCTGTACCCGCCGCCATCTTGTTTTGCTCGGCGGCCATCTTAGTTTGTCGCAATATTGCTGTGTTTAACGTCCCGCTGCCTCGGTATGCCCCGTCCTTCACCCATCCCTGTAGACGCTTATTTGTGTATTGAGTAACTATCACACACACCGATCATTTCCTAGCTTCCCGCTGCCCCTCATAGTCTCCCGTGAGTGACCGTCCTGTACCCACCGCCATCTTGTTTTGCTCGGCGGCCATCTTAGTTTCAGTCGCAATATTGCTGTGTTTATTGTCCTGTTTGTCTCCTTCATATGGTAGATGCATATTTGCATATTAAGGGGCATACTGTATGAAAGCTTGATGTGAGATTAAATTGGGAAATATATATCACTAATTAGCTCAAAACTATCATTTATTAAACACAGCCTGCAAAATGAAATTTACTAGCTGGTTATACTGTACAGTACAGTATATACCGGTGTACACATGTTACGGCTGATGTACAGTAAGAATGTAATACCCCCTGTGTTTTTTAAGATACTGAACATTAAATTATGTACTGTATACTGTACTCAGTCTGTATACTCAGCAACAGTACTGTACCGTATTTCTCTTGTTCTCTCCACAGATTTTGTCGTCAAACATGGCAAAAATCAGCAAAGCCATCAGCAAGATAATTGCAAGCATGAAAAAAGAACACAAAACAACACGACAGATCCAGGCCTGGCTGAAAGAGTGTGGTGTTCTTGTTAGTTTACAGAATTTGCGCTATCATGCATTTGAGAGAACGCGGACCAGATATAGATTTCCTTCTAAATGCACATGGGGATACTTTACATCAACCTTTTTTTATTATACTGTATGTTGCTAGATTGCTACTGTATTGTGTTCCAATTTCAACACTAACTGTCCAATAATTGCTACAGTATATGCTCTGTATGTGTTCTACCGTAGGAGCGTCAAAAAGATTGTGCACAAATTGACTTGTGAGGATGATGAGCGTACAGCTTTACAAATCCAACATATTCTAAAAGCAGAATGTGACCTGGACATCTCCTGTTCCAGCATCAAACGGATGCGTAAGGAACTGGGATGGACTTTTGGCCCTACAAGGTACTGTACATAAAATATATATATACTGTATATTAATAATGCACTGATTTTACATGACAGTAAACTAAAACTTGTTTTTATTCCACAGGATAAATCCCATGATAAGGGATGTTAATAAAGTAAAGAGAGTTGAACAAGCACGAAAGTGGAAAAAGAGTGTAGAGAATTTTAATGACGTAATTACCACAGATGAAACTTCGGTTTCTCTCGAGAGGTTCTCAAGACTGTCCTTCCGACACCGTGCACATCTCTCACTTAAACCACGTCCGAAGCATCCGTTAAAGGTCCATGTATGAGGAGGTATATCTCGTTGGGGTGCAGGACCGAACTATATTTTTGAAGGTGCAGTACAGTAATGTTTGTTGTAAAAATTATTTACAGTCCTGTACAGTGTGCGCTGGTTACTGACAATTTATCATCTTTTTAGGCATCATGGATAAGACCTTCTTCCAAGAAAAAATAGTAGATTGCTGTATGGTGCCATTTGTGAGAAAATGCTTTCCATCAGGACATCGATTATTCCAAGATAATGATCCAAAACATTCGGCTTCAGCGAAATTCATGGAAGAGAGAGGGATAAATTGGGAACGCACACCACCAGAGTGAGTATTGTCCTATAGTACTGTATTAACTGTTTATTGTACCAAAAAGTATGTACAATACCGAGCAGTAATTATTCTAGTACACTTTTTTCTAAAGTACAGTAGTGTGACTAAATATTTGTTTTTTTTTTACTTTCCTGTAGGTCACCGGACATGAATCCCATTGAAATGGTCTGGGCCCAGTTGAAGAGGTTCATCAGGTCTGATGTGAAACCCACAACTAAACAGGAACTTTTGGATGGAATAATGAAGTTTTGGAGAACAGTATTGACACGTGCCCAGTGTAACAATTACATTGATCATCTCCATAGAGTCTTAACAGTTGTCATCGAAAGAAACGGTCAAGCAACTGCTATGTAGCATATATCACTGTACTGTATGTTATTGTGTATAATAAGTAATGTGGAGGAGGGGTTTAACTTCCTCTTTTCAGTTTGTGATCCGGACTGCTAAGTACTGTACACTGTGTCCATACTGTATGTACAGTATTATGGTTGTGCTTTCTGTCCCTACATTATACAGTATTCTCCTAATTTATTTTATAAGCTCTTTATTTACAATAACTTTCCCTTATTGTACCTTATGTACTGTACTTCATACTTTTCCTCTTTTCCTTACATCTACTTTTACTGTACATTGCCCCCTGTTCCAAGGCACACATTGGCATCATCACAGATTGTGCTGCAGCTGCCAGTTTCTGCTACTGCGCTTGATGTTGCCATTTGTAATGCAGATGTTTCAAGTTTTCAGGTTCCTTTGGTTCATATACAGTACAGTAGTAGTGGTTGCTTCAACATCCACATCCATAGTTGCAGACATACAGTACTGTACAGTAGTGGGTGCACCGTGCATTGAGAGACAGGCTTCTACTGTACATCTACTGTATGGTTGGAGCGGCAGTCCCTTCGACATCAGGATAAGGTGAGAAAAGCATTTTTGCTAATGTTAGTGCTCTGTTATCGCATTCAGATGAATCTTCTGATACTTCTAGCTCACTGCCAGTTTGTTCTTTGGGAAACCCAGGACCACCTGCTGCTACAGTGGGGGGGGGGGTTTGGAGTTATTTTCACTTTTGACCTCAAAATGACAGCTGGTGTTCACCTCCATCTGGGGCATCCAAATACTGTCTTGTTTCATGTATTATTTTTTTTTATCGTTATATGGGCTGTGGGCCTAGGGGTACTGCTTACAGTATTTCACCACCAGGCTTAATTATAATACAAATTAGTTATTAATACATTTGTTAGGCTGGTTAGTTAGGGCATATACAGTATATTAATGTGGAGAAGTGGATTAGTGTGACACTGTTAGAGCAGGGAAGGCCCCTGCACAGCGGATTCTCTCTCCTACAGTACAGGGTGTGTGGGATTAAGCAGGATGAAGAACAAGAGCATCTCCAGTGAGAACCTGTGTGTCTGTCTTTTACTGTCTGTTTGTCTCTGCCTATCCTCCTTTCTTCAGGGCGTACAGTGGACCTTGCACTCCGATGCAATGTAGAGTCTGCACCTGGTATAGGTGAAACTCTGGATCTGAGGCCAAAAGTGCCAGTGATGATTTTAACTTAAAAGCCTAATCTTTTTGTGTAGTCCTCGGTCCAGTAGGGCGTATTGGTCGGCATTGAGGAAGGACTGTTCTCACGTCATCTCTTTCCTCCTAGGTACTGTACAGTAGTCATGTCCGTGTCCAGCTTGGAACTCCAGGACATGCCAGCGGCAGAAGAAAGAAGCGTGGGACAGTAGAGGACTACGGGGGTGGAAAGCTAAAGAAGTTCCCCCCTCTGTAAAGCATGTTACTGTAGGTTAAATAAAAATTTTCATTAATTTATATAATTGGTGTTTGTACTGTATGTAATTCAGTCTTTAAGTGCGCCTGAGACCCAACACATGCATCTGTCATTAAAAAGGTACAAAAAGTCAATAACACACAGATGCAGGGGTGTATCGGGGTGTATCGTCCTATTGGCCAGGATTTCACTCACCAGAGGCGCGCCGGCCGATGGGGGTTGCCGCCCACAGTCATATACTGTACAGAATCCCTGTTGCCCATCCCAGTGATTTCACAGCTGCCCGGCACTTACAGTAGTATACAGTACAGTAGACATTCAGTACTGTATACACTGAGGGCCGTTTTCAATTTAGGGGTGGTCTATTTACTTTTTTTAGCCGGTCTCGTCTTTTTACTCCAAGGGGTCTATTTACTGTACTAAGCAGTGTTAGGAGACAGAGTGAAAAGTGATAAAAAAGTGATAAGGTGTCAGTCAATCAGCTCCCAACTGTCATTTTTCAAACACAGCCTGTGAGATGACAGTTTGGAGCACATTGGTTGGCACTTTTTCACCCATTGGAGCAAAAACACGTGATTGGCTAAAAAAGTTTTGCATATTACGTAATTTCGCCAGGCGTAAAATTATCGCTGTATTCAATTTGAAAGCTTTTCCGCCTACCGTAGGCGGGAAGTAAATGCAATGTACAGTAAGACAGTATGTGAAAAAGTTTCGCCTACTGTATGAATAGCAGGCAGAAAAAATTGGTGAATTGGGGTGCAACGTTGCGGGAAGCCTTCAAGGTGCAGCCTTAAGACAATCCCCTAAAGGTACTGTAAACTGCGTAACTTAAAAAAAAAAAAAAGTCAGAACACACTAAAAATTCACTTTCATTTTGGGGAAGAAAAAAAATTGGGGGGAAAAAGTTAAACATGTAGGGGTAAATTTACTAAGATGGGAGTTCTATTTAAGAAGTTACTGTACTGTACTGTATGTTGCCCATAGCAACCAATCAGATTCTACTTCTCATTTATCTACAGTAGCACCTTCTAGAAGATACAGTAATACCTGGAATCTGATTGGTTGCTATGGGCAACATCACTTCTTAATAGAACTCCCATCTTAGTACATTTACCCCCTAATATATAAAATGTACTGAGTTTAGTAAGGGTTGGATAATAATACTGAACAAAAGTAGCGAAGACTTTAAAAAAAAAAAAAAAGCGCTACATGGGTATACTGTAGATCTGGGCATGCGCCTGAGATACGATGACGTACAGTATTGTAGGAAATACTCAAGCCAGGTGCAACCTTGGTATTGCAGGCGGCTGTAGTGTAATGGTAAATAATCAAACCAATACATTACGCTGCCTGTACAACCCTTTTGCGGGTTCGAAACTTGAAAGGTTACACTTTTTATTTTTTATTATTATTACACAGTCAATGCTACACTTTTTTGTCATAAAGTACTGTGGCATAGAAATACCAGAATTTCTGGATAATGTATTAGTGAAGATTTAAAACAAAATAAAATTACCGTATACAGTATATACAGTACTTTAAAGGTCTCGAACCAGTGGGACAAGAAAATGGTAGATGCAGTAGGGCTAGGCATTAGCCCCCTATACTACTGCATCTACTGTACTGTAGTTCCTAGGGTCATGGAATCACTACAATGTCTACCGTATTGTACTTACTATAATACAGACAACTGGGCATGCGCAGTGCTATGAGACTCAATACGCCACAGTGTAGCGCGCAACTAGCAATGCGGTATACTGTATGGCATACCGTATGGAGCAACAAACTACAGTACTGTAGCTGGGCACATCTACAGTACAATATATTGATTTTTGTAAGGGTTGGATAACAAGACAGAACTACAGTACTATACTGAACATTACAAAAATAAATTAAATTATCAAGGTCTCGAACATAAGGAGAGAAGTGTAAGCAAGACGGATCACCTAACCCCTTGCTCACAAGTCTCTCCTAGTAAGATTTGCATCTGTCCTCTACAGTACTTTATGTGACATCTACAGTACCATACGATGAAGTACTCAGGCGTCTGTAGCGTAGAGGTAAGAAATTGAACTTCTACATTGCAGACGTCTGTACAACCCGGTTCCGGGTTCAAAACCTGGAAGGTTAAACTTTTTTTTTATTATTATTAGACAGTCAAGGTTACATGTTTTATATTTAATATTATTATTACACAGTCAGTGTGTAATACGGAGATCCCACTTTCACTGTGTGTGAATCATGACCCGCTACTGTATGATCTTCCATTCTGTATGCCATGGCATAGCGCTACAAGGGTATGGCTATGGCGCAGCACCACTGGCAATGCATTGCAACATCAGAACTGGCTATAAGTCACCACAGCGCCAACTGTGCTGACATTGACGCAATTTTGCGGTTTAAACGCAGAGTCGGTTTGTACTACAGGGACCTCTCTCTTAAACAGAGTCAACTATCAGTTACTGAACACATTAAATTACTAAAGTTTCCAAGTCTGGGACAGCATTGTCATTGACGCAAGTTTGCGCTCTACATCACAGTCAGTATGTAATACACAGACTTCCCTCCAAACTAGTCATGAATTTACTATTGTGTAAACTGTACAGTAAGTCTCGGACAGTGCAGAATGGCACAAGTGTGAAAATTCAACAGTACTGTAGCAATACAGACAACTGGGCATGCGCCATGGCATAGCGCTACTTAGTGTATGGCTTGGCTCCACTGGACATGCGGCACACATTCCATTGTGATTGAAACCCGACCACTGGGCATGCGCAGACATTAACACAATTTTGCGGTTTAAACGCGCAGTCAGTTTGTTATACAGAGATCAGTCTCTTTAACAGGGCCCATTGCCACTTGATGGTCATAAAAAATCACTATAATGTCCACGTCTATGTCAGCGCCGGCATTGGCGCAAGTTTGCGTTCTAAGGTACAGTACTGTATGTACAATAATAAAAATCCTATTTTCGCTGTTTGACTCCCGAAGCACTGGGCAGGCATGCGCTCCACATGTAATGTATTGAATACTGAATATTTTAAGTGAAGATTTTAAAAATAATTAAAAAAAACATCTTTTCAAGGTCTCGAACCCACGGAACAAGAAGAGGGGAGAAGCAGTGAGACTAGGCATTAGACCGCTAGGCCACACGCTTCACCCATTACTAGAGTTCTGTAGTTTGTAAAGTCTAATGTCTAAGTCTGGGACAGTGCCGACAGTATTTACATTTGCGCAAACACAGTATGATTTCAACCGCACAGTCAGTGGGTAATACAGAGCTTAATGATTTCAAACTGGATTAGACATTCTTCTACCGCTTTATTATACCATACATTCCTGATTCCAAGTGGAAAACGCTGCAATACTGTATAGTGTACCGAATCACCGCTTCTGTCAAACAATCATCGGGCGGTGAAACTGAACATACCGTATGGTACATTGGAAATCACACGCATGCGCTATGTAGTTTAGTAAAAGTGACACCTGGTGGGCAAAATGTTGTATTACACGTAATGAAATCAGACGCATGCGCTATGTAGTTTAGGAAAAGTGACATCTGGTGGGCAAAATGTTGTATTACATGTAATGACTTTTTTCATTACTAAACTTTCTTTGTGGCGCAACTCATGGCGTGGTGTGTGGCGCGCCATGCGTGGCGTGAGAGATAACGCTGTGATGCCACGTTATAGCTGGGCACATCAGTACCATCACTATGGACTGCAGAAAATGGGTAGCTGTAAACATTGTAAACATAATGCTGGAAAATCAGTTTAATAGAAAGAGGAATTGAATGCCATTATAAAGATTAATTTGGCCATCAAAATTGAAGACACAATTGTGATAGCTATACACACATATAATTAAATTACTACACTCTAAGCATATCATTGAAAATGTCCACAATGAAATTATATTATTTTTATCTTGTGTATTTATTTGTTTTTCTACTTTAAATTCAACAAGTCTTGCCCTATTTTTGAATGTAGAAAATTAACTTTCCTGTATCCTCGAAAGAAGACTGTGTTAATCATTTTAGAGAAAGCTCCAAGAGTACAGGGCAAATTAATAGGATTTCTAAATGAGTTTAACATATGTTTTATCCTAAGTGACCTATTTGCTTATATTTAGGAGAACCAATTTTGAATCTACTTCAATTTTAATGCAGTCTTACATGTCTTCTAGTATATAATTATAGTCCAATGACATTTCAAGTACAGTTTTTGAAGAATAAAATGTGAGTAACATTAGTTTGCTGTATGATATATTCTGTTGAATGAGTTCTGTCATATACTGCACAATCCAACATGCCTGAATCTGTGCTCAATATGGAGCTGATGCAGTGTGAGATCTGCACTTATTAGTTAGTGTAAAATGGCCAGAAAACAGGCCACAAGCTACACTCATTGAGATTTGTATCAATTGTGTTTGCTTTGATTGCGCCTGTAGAGGCTGGAAGAAAGAAGAAATGGGTGGACTATCGTTAGTTGATTATAGTATATGTAATTAATAGCAGATGCAGACTGGAAAGGAGAAGCATATATGACTCTCTAAACTATATTATTCGTAGATGCTTGAGGACAGAAACAATACATGATGATTATGATGGTCACTGGTACTAGGAAAACGACTTATGATTAGCTGGTTGCAAATGCACCAATTATGCTGATTAGCAAGCAAGACAAATTATTAAAAGTATTAATGAAAGGGTACATGATGGATGCAAATTTTTGCATAGTCTCTGGGTACAAATTTGCAGCTGCAGTGGCATTAACATATATCTCTGAATCAGGCCCATTGTTATTATGGGTTGGGTACAGGATGCCAGCACTCGGGTCCCGGCGGTCAAAATCCCAATGCCGGCATCCTGACAGGGTTAGGATTCCGACACCTGTCGGGCGGTAGCCTAACCCTCCCCCTCTCCCTTCCCGGTGCCTAAACCTAACCTTCCCCTAGTACCTAAACCTAATATCCCTCTCCCCTCCTCGCAACCTAACTCTCCCCTCTTAGTGTATAACCTTATCCCTACACCTAACCCCGCTACTTACCTTTGGGATGCCTGCGCCAGGATTATGACAGTTGATGGGATTTTGGCGCCAGTATTCTAAGCACCGACAACCCGCACACCAGGATATTGACTGCATCCTGTTATTATTTACTACTTACTAGTTTACTATCATTTTTATATTTGCCTTTATTTTAATACTACATGGATTAATTTCAAGTATTTTTTTATGCCACCCAGATTTATATATATAAAGCATGTGCATGTGGATGCAAGGAAATATATAAAAAATGTAAAAATAAAAAATCAATATACTTGTGAAGGCAGCCTTGATATCCTGCTACGTTTATGAACATAAAAAGCTAAATGTCTACCAAATTAATAGTATATCTGGAATAACAACTAAATGAACATTGCTCGCATTAGACCATTCCTCTCCCAGAATGCTACCAAACTGATTATGCACTCACTAATTGTTTCTTGCCTTGAATACTTCAACTTTCTCCTCACTGGCCTCCCACATTCCCATCTCGCTTCCCTCCAATGCTGCAGTTAGACTTTTCTTCCTTTCCCACCATTCCACATCCACCACTCCCCTCCGCCAAAACCTGCTCTAGTTCCCACTCCCCTACAGAATCCTCTTCAAACTCTTCACCCTCACATACAAGGCCCTCGCTGACTCATCTGCTCCCTACATCTCCAACCACATATCCATCTACATACTTTTTCCCGCCCTCCTTGGTCGGTAAATTACTATTGCCTCTTCCCTGCCCTTGTTACTGCATCTCATGCTCGTATGCAAGATTTTTCCATTGTGGCCCCTCTTCACTGGAATGAGCTTCCTTGCTCCATCAGGCTCTACCTGACCTTTCATAGCTTCAAGTGTGTACTGAAAACCCACCTGTTCATCAAAGCATAACCTTTCACCATATAACCCTGTCACAAGGCCTACCTCAGTCATCTCTACCTTGCCTACTTTCTGCCCTCAGGTCCCCATCCACATGCTTATCCCTCATATCATCTGTCTGTCTCCCCTCTCACCAAGATTGTAAGCTCCTAGGAGCAAGGTCCTCTCTTTCCTGTTCTCACAATCCTCTTTGCTAGAAATTCTATGACCTTCACCTTCCCAGCTGTATTGTGTACTGAGAATTGTGGTTCTAATTGTCAGTTTATGTTTTGGTTACTATATGGTAATGTAATGCTCTGTGTACCCTGTACTGTCCTACTGCTGCCATGTGTACGGCGCTGTGGACCACACTTGGAGCCTTATTCAGACCCGGTCGCAAGCGCTAAGCTCTTGCAACCGGGTTGATGTTTGCCCACTGGGCATGCGCACGTCGGAGCCGGCTCCGATGTGCGCATGCGCGAGATCCAGCTAGCGATGGACGCTCCATCGCTATGGGTCTCGAAGCAAAGGGGGCGAGCTGTCGATGGTGATTGACAGCTCGCCCCGTTTGGGAGGCGGGCAGGGGGGTGGCCGGCCAAACAGAGGCGTTCCCCACGGAATGCTTGCCATTTGGGGGTGGCCCCACTGACACCAGCAATGATGTCAGTGGGGAGCTTCCAGCCTCGATCAGAGCAGGAAGCTCCCTGGGGCTTGCGCTTGCCGAGATCCAACCCTAGGGTCTCGTCGCAAGCCCCGATGGTCACGATGGTCCTGATCATCTTGACCATCAACCTGGTCGCTCACTAGAGCTGTGGGTGGTAACCCACAGCTTAGCTAGCGACCAGGAGGCCGCACTTCACACCACAAGCGGCAACCCTCATTCAGAGCGACCGCTTGTATCTAGCGATCGACTCTGAATGAGGGCCTTGGTTCCTTATTAATAAATGTAATAATAAAAATAATATTAATAAATGTTTCAAATAACAGATTAATGTATAAATATGATAGTAGATATAAACAGTGCTTTGAGGAGATATTTTATTTTCTGTGAACTATACATATTAAATTTCCAGCTGCAAATTTGCAATTATTGCTCTGTGTGTCACAGTAAATGGAGAGTAAAATATTCTTTAGGGAGTAAATTTACTTTCAATGCTTGAAAACAAGCACATCTGTGCTAAATAAAATATGCTGTATCATAAATTATACCCATTGTTATTTTATACAGCAACCAATCATCAACACAATTTGCTTGAAAAATTCAGTTATATAAAACAAATATTATCCAATTTACTAATCTCAAAGACACACACTTAAAAAATATTAAACAGAAACACTTTTGTTACTTGGTACTACTGCATACAGTATGCAATAGGGTTAAATTAACCATGCAGAAATTATGTTTGTCATGATTTGACCAAAATTCAGCAAATTATATACTGTATATAACATACAAGTGAAACCAGTTAGATGAACTATGTGTATCTTCACTAGATTGCTGGAATGTTTATAACCATGATATGAATGAAATCAATTTGATGTTATTTCTGGCAATGCTACTAAATTATAGTGTAAATTTGTCCTTAACGTCCTACCCAGTTTAAGTAATAGATTATACTACAAATTACTTAACACAAATCTCAGCTGCAAAATACTGCAAATAGGAAAAGCAGAAAAAAAGGAAAAATAAAAACAAGCAACATTAATTGATGCTTTGTCCATTTTTTACCTTATATATTTCAGAATATATGCATAATATTAATAGAAATATTCCTATACAGCTGCAATGAATGACTACTTTTGAGCAGTAGTTGATTTATTACTTGGCAATGGCTGGCTTAATGAGCCTATTTCTGTGATTAATTGGAAGAAGTGAGTCAGTTAGAGAAATTTCGAAGTTTGATGTTTTGGGTTTATGTTTTGATCATGTACTTATAATACAATTTCACTGTAGCATAACAGACAAAATGAAGCTTAAAGTTCTATAATAAATACTTTTAAAAAATCATCCTCAATTAATGTAGTGTAACTGATTTGTTTCAAATGGTTAGAAAACAAATGAAAACCTCTAAGGTTTGTTCATCACAGTAAAGAACTGTATAAAATGAACATATAATGATAACAGTATAGGAACATATAATGACACAGAGAGTTAGATTACTGTTCATTAGTGCTTATACTGTACTATGCCTGAGATATGGAAAATTAAATAAAAGTGCTTGTTTTATGTAATGTACCGGTCAAATATACACAAGGGAATACCATTATTTTCTTCGGGATCGGTATGAATGGCCGCCCGGACGAGAGCGGTCAAAATCCAGACACAGGCAGGCCGAACAGCGGAGATCCCGACGGAGGTGAGTAAACTACCTAGCCCTCCCCTCTCCCCCCTAACCCTCCTTTAGGGGTGCCTAACCCTAACCTCCCCCTTAGTGCCTAACCCTAACCTTGTCCCTGGGGTGCCTAAGCCTAACCCCCCTCCCCGCACCCTAAACCTCCGGGGGGAGCCTAACCCTAACCTTCCCCCGAGGGTGCCATATCCCTAACCCCCCTTCCCCTAGCCTGACCCTAACCCTCCCGGGGGGTGTCTACCTCTAAATACCCCCAGGGTGCCCTAATCCTAACCCACCCCCTCCGCAGCTATGAGGACGCGTGGACCGTACTTACATAGTTCGGACCCGCGTCGTTCTGGATTCCGGCATCAGGATTATGATACGCGTTGGTATTTCGATATCTATCAATAAACCCTAGCCAGAATTCTGCCGTCGGGATTGTGACCAGCGGCGGTGCGTCCGCCGGTCATATGACTGCATCCCATTTTCTTCTCAGTAATAATGCACTTCCAGTAGTATACAATTATGATGCCAAAATAATGTTATAGAAAGCAAATGATGCTGGTAATAATATACTGTATGTATAAATGGAAATTTTCAATGTTGTTGCTAGTCGAATTCTAATGTCATCACTACAGTTCATTATTAATATATGTCATTATAAAGGGTTAATGTACCTACAAATATGCATTGCTAATAGTGCTCTTTTTATGATGTTACTCAATAGTACATAGTACCAGTTCCTTTATTTTGGTATATTTAATTCTTAAAGAAATCCAAAAACATGAAAATAGCAGTAAAATAATTTCACAATTTAATAAAATAAACAACTTAAGTATGGAAGCTGCTATTATTTTAATACGATAAGTCTTCCATCAACTTGTAGCTTTAACTGTACACGCACCTTTTATCTGAGTACTCGCACCTTTTTCCAGAGTACTGGTATCTGTATTGATTGTTTTTAAAAATATTAGAAGATACCTTTGATTTCTGTGACTTATATAAAAACACACAGACTTTATTGAGTGACAAATTATTTGCTGTCTACTAATATAATTACAAATTATAGTGGAGCATACATGATCTCACAAAAGGCTGTTAAAGAGGGTGGTGCCTGGTGGAAACATGGTCACTGCCCCAGCCAGCCATGCCAAGTTTGCCTCATTAAAATGAATTGTTGGGCACCTACCATGATGGGAGATAATCAAACCCCATATGTTTCTGGCTCGCCTCCTTCTATCCTCATCTCCACTTTCTCTCATCCCTGGTCCACATACTTCAATACCAGGCTCCGCCTCTTCCTACCCCCAGCGCATCATGTCCATGGTTCCACCTTCTCCAGTACCCCGCACCCCTCCTCCTTTCCCTTGCTCTGCCTCCTCCCATCCCACATCTGGCTCCCACACACTGTGCGGGGAGATGAGATGTCATCATTGTGTTTCCTGATAAGATAAGGAGCCATCAGGTTTAAAGAACTACAGCCTAAGGCCAGCTAACCCTAGCAGGCTCACAAGATAAAACAAAAAGACATAAAAAGACACAGCAGAGGAGGAGCATTGTAAGTGAAAGGAGGGGTGTCAGGCGGCAAAAAATTATAAAAAGAATACTATATTATGAGTGAGGGTGGGGGATGATAAAAAAGATTTTAAATTGGAAAAAAAAGCTTTAGCACAACAGTGTTCATAATATTACAGTATGTGTGTGTGAAACTGGTCTATGTAGAATGACATGGTGTAATACAGATGTGTCCTCATACACTGTTGCTGCAGTCATACCAAATAGCCCCTCTTGCCGCACCAGGTCCTGTGCAACTCTGCTAGCGCCGGGACTATGAAGCACAGGGAGACTGTGCTGATAAAGGCGATATTGGACATGTGTATATCTGTGTGTGACTGAGTCTGAATCTGTATACAAATTGCTATGATGCTGTGGCTTATTCAATGCCAAGTTCCGTTGTGCTTCATATACAGTCTCAGTTGCACACAGATGTACATCAAATTACTAGGCACAGTAACCTGGTGCATCCTACTCATATCACATTACATTTAAGATGCAATTTTGTTTAAAAAAAGATGCAAAAAAGACTCCTGATGCTAGCAGAGTCACACGGGACCTGGAGGCACTCTTGAGTCACATGGCGTATTGAGGCTAGATGTATGAGGACACATCTGTGTGATAATGCTGTGGATGATAAATGTAAGGAAATGTACCATCCAACAAATATAATATACAGGGAAAATAGAACACACCTAACTGTTTGTTAATTTGTTCAGGGTTCCATCGGAATTCAACTATCCACATGTCCCTTAAATGCCCTCAGGCTTCCTCATGTGCCACTTTCATTCCATCAGACCTCCACATGTCACTTACTGTATGCGCCATTGGACAGAATATCCCCTGGCGTGTAATGTGCCTTCTGTACATTTCAAACTATGTCTTATTTTCATGCTGCAAAAACTGTAACAAACCACAGAACACAATCATTGAAAATGTTCCCCACCCATCAGGTAAGAAACATTTATTTGGTGAGTGTTGGCTTGGCTGTTGAGTAGCTGAAGTTTTTCTCTTCTTTATACTTGAGTTTCTTCACTCTTCCTATTTTAAAAAGTCCTTTTGGAAATCCAATATCCAATAGTTTATAGTTAATAATTTATGCACTACTTTACACATTAAACAAACAATCAGGGCTCTCTTGTTAAAGTATGACATTTATTCCTTTTCATTAGCAAAAAAAGTACAAAGTATCTACTGAAGGTGGAGTTGAATATATAGTGTGCTTTGAAAGTGTCTCCAGCGGAAAAGTAGCTGTCAGCGTATATTACAAAGTTTAACTCCAGATGTTGTCATATACACTAATATCACCAGTTGGGATAAACTTTTTATCTGTTAAACTAGTAGAGATCTTTAACATGCTCTGATAATTAAGGATACGTACATTTTTTGCTACTCTTGGTTCTAGAAGAAGCTGTCCTTGATTAAACTTAGATAGTGAGGACAATCCGATAAAGACCAGGGTAACTATAACATTTTCTCCCGGTATGACCCCTACTTGATTCCAATGTGCTTTAAATCTTTATAAGACAGGAAGTGGTATCTCTCTCTCTCTCTCTCTATATATATATATGAAAGCAGAGTGAATCTTTTTTTAATAATATGGAATGAGTGGTATATTTTAAGAGAGTGCTCAGATCACATATAATGTGCTGACTATATACTCATGCTGATTAGGATTCAAAGAGAACATGTTCTGTCTGATTCTATATGCAGCTTGATAAGAACAATTTGTGTATATTTACATTAGTGTGCAGGATTATTTCCTTCTAAACATGAGAGAAATTTGGACACATTCCTTAGCAGTATTCCTTTTCATATTTACAGCTAGTAAAAAAATAGCACCCCCAGTAAACTCAGTATATTCATTTTTGCACTGTAATTCTGTCACAGCGAATAAAATCTAACAATTATGACAGGTGAGTTTTCAGTATGTGTAAAATGACAAGATTTAGTTACTGGTGTTGACACTAATTTGTTCTGTTATATGTGAGAGCTGCCTCAAGTGTCTCTGTGCTAACCATCCTATTGTGGCGAAGATTTATACTGAGCTTCTGTCACAATTACACAGTCAATATTTAGCACCACAATTAATCAAGTCATTCTTAACATTTAGTTAATTGCCATAGACGCTTAAAGAAATTGCTGACAAACTTTGCAGCATTGTTACGGGAATACAAGAAGAAGAAGTAGTAGGTTATCTAGCATATTGACTATTGATTGGCAGTGATCAATAGTTAAGGTATTCTTCATTTGCACACACAATATACAGTATATGCAGTGTAGATGGTCATTTTGCAAGCAGCCATCTGCTGCAGTTTAGCAAATTTCCAAAGAGATTAATACACGTCTATGGATACATATTATTTCTTCTGCTGTTCCACACTAAAAGCGTCTGTCATGTCTATCCATTAAAAACGGTTACACAGATTTATGTTATGGTACTTTCTGTTAAGACAGCTCAGGGAATATTAGTACTCTAAATATATTATGCTATTTAAAGGTTGATCTCTAAAAGGTAAAATATAATGTCTCTTTACAAACACAGTTCATTTTTCATTGACTGTTCAATAAAACACATGCTTGGGAAATATCCTTGCTCATTACTTCTCTGCATAGTGACCAATTTCACTGCATTGCTGAGATATTATGATGTATCATCCTTACATTTTAATAGAATAGTGCAGCCCCATGGCCAGATTATTATGACAAATACTCCCATACATATAACTGCCTTGTGCTTTTTATATGGAATGTCAACATCATTATAGTCTTTTGGCAACTGCTATAGTGCCACAGAGTTCATTTAGGATTTTAAGGGTGAATTCTTTTAGCTGAGGATATTTACCACACCCTAACTGTCCCCCTCGGGGCTATTCAATTAGCCCCGAAGTGCGGCAGGTGGCAGTACTTAACAGGGAATATTTTTTTCAGGACCTCAGCAGGCTCTGAAAAAAAATCCCCGATCATGAGCCTGTTTTCAGGAAGCCGGCAGCGAAAACACATATGTCTGGGAACTTGTCACGGATTCTATGTTTATTCGCCGAATACTGATAATTTGTGGGAGAAAAAAACGGGCTATAATTGAATTGCACAAAGTAAAAAAAATGCAAAAAAGTCTTGTTTTTCGCCCCAGAAAATTATTGGGGCTAACTGAAGTCCCCACTAAAACTCTATCTTCATTTTATAACTATAAAATCATTTTCTGCTGTATAGAAAAATAAAATTGCATTTCACAAATACTATAGAACATACTGTATTAATAGTGACTAGCCAGCAATATTAAAAATGACGAAATTAAATTACATAATTACATCAAGATCAGAGGGGGGATTTATTTTAAAATGAAGCAACTTCTGTGATTCATTAGCTTAGTTAGTCTATAGCTCCATTAAAAAATAATTATGAAAAATAAATCTTGCAATTGTACCACACTTAGATTCTATTTCAAAAATATAAAATACCTGCATTAACAAACATCAATATTCAATCAATAGTAATTTTGCCAGCATGCAGTTAGAGAATTCACAGTTATAATTCATTTTTAGCTTGATAATAAAGATAATAAATAATCTTGTCTTGCCAGATGTTTGCCTGTTAAAATCTAGTTCTCATTGCATTAAAATCCATAATTAAAAAGTTGGAGCAAACAGAGAAAGGGAAAGTTTATTTTAAAACTGATTAATGTCATTTAAATAACTTGTGTTAAGCAGTGGCAAACGCAGGATTTCTAGAGGGGGGTTTCCAAAAGCTTGATTATAAAGTGAGTGTGGCAAGTCTATGAAGAGGGCAGAATTAATAATTAAGCAGCTTTAATATGCATCATACAAAGTGTCATTGTGTGTCATAATTGCGACCAGTGATCACAGTAAGCCATTACATGTGGCTGTAGGGCCATCCTGCCTCAGATCAATGTTTTTATTTTAGATGTGGACACAATTCTAGAGCATGAGAGCAAGTCTGGGAGCCTGGATGAGCAGCAGAAACACCTAGCACTGCCCTGACATATATTTACATATTGGGTTCTATAGTAGTGCACATCCCTAACAGTGCATATTTCCCAGATCTCCTAGTTGGTGCACAGGTTATTTATCACTGGCTGATACAAGTTAAAAAGATCCACAGGTGGTGCTAATTATTTCATTTGTGATATTGAGAAGAACATGTAGCACTAGTAAAATTCTATTATATTACTATTTCTATTTTGGTCATGGTGTGGGCTGGAGAGGGGGGTTTCCAGGCAGCCAGAACCCCCCCCTGTGTTTGCCTATGTTAAGATCATACATTTATGGTATCAGACCAGAAGAAAATATCAAGGACTGGTCACTAGACATTGATCATGGCAGAGAACAATTCTTTTCAGCAAGGGAATATTTGCAGAAGGGACCATGACAATGCTGGAGGAATCCAGTTCCATGCTGACTAATCCAAGTGCTGGCAAATGTGATCAAGAATGGCCTAGACTGGATAGTAAGGTGGACGATTTCCAAAACTGTAGGTAACTTTTTGCATTAAGACAAGAGCTGTTCTTATTTTATGAGAACAAGTACTATTTAATTTGTTTTTTCTTAATAATATTGTGCCCTGTAAACAATGCAGCCTTTAGTGGGACTGGTGTAATTAGCTCCATGGTGATTCCATTGGAGTAACTTTCGCCATATTGAAATGGTTTGTGTTTGGAGTAAGCAGATTGTAATTTTTATTATTTTGACATAAAATATATTAAGTACTTTTAAGAAATTAGAACCTAGGTAAAGTATTTTTTGTACAATGACTTTGAGCAAGGTTTACTGGGAGATAGGACAGCAGGACACAAAAAATGCTGAACAGTTTTTAATGATGTTAAAGTTAATTAGATACTCACTTGTCACATTGTAATCCATTGTCTCTAATTTTATCAAATTATAATACCGTTTACAGCATTTTTATATCTGTATGTCTCTACATTTTTTTAAATTATAGAGTCCAGGCAAGTTTTATGTTAAGTTTACTCTATTAATTGTACATGTAATTGTCTTTCAGTATTCCCTTAAGTGTCTCCTTATTTCAGAGTCAATAAAACCTTAAATAAAACATTGCCTCAATTAACAAAATGTCCAGCATGAGGTAGTATTTAACTTTCTTTAACACTGTGAAAAAGGATTTAGCCTAAATTCCATGATATAAACAATGGAGCTCTCTTTGATGTCCTCACATGTCAATACTGTGAATCTACAATAACTGAGTCATCACTAATTCTCTCTGATGGCAACCTAAAAACAAGAGATTGCTGTAATAAATTTTGATGTTTCTGAATTAGTCAAATTTTGCTGAATCTGAGGTCCTAACTATGGCAGCTTCTGTCCATCTGCTTGGAGATTACCATATTCCATACTACATTTGAGAGGTTAATTAACCTCTAGTTGCATATTTATTATGACTCTGCCCAGATACTAGACAGCAGTGGGACATATCTGGCAAAATAAGTCACGTCACTGGGTCACCTGCAATACTGGAACAACCTGTCTCTTCAAATGTGGAAGATTTTTAAATACTGTATATCATTTATCTACTTGTGCTTTAATATATTAAATATGAAAATACAATGCATAAGTGTCTTTGATATGTTTTATTAAGGGTGGTCTTCCCCTTCAATTATTCATTTTCAAGAGAAGGTACATTATATAACAACAGTTACTTAAAATTCACCCCACAAAACTTAAGTTGAAATCTGATCTATGACTAATATGTGATGCGCTGTTGACTTGATCAGCCTGGGCAATGATGCTTACCTTATTCTCACAGCTAGAGATGGATGACCTTCACCAGAATGCTTTCGAATGCAGGTAAATAAAACTTATGGGGGAGGGACATCAATTAAAGCTATGTCTGTTTGTATGGCTCAATCAGCTGCCAATTATCTGTACAATTCATTATAGTAAATATAATCACAGGCCATCATAAGGTCACCTTTTCATTAACATTTATGAAAAATTGTAAACATCACAATGAAAATCTGATATGTCTTCAGTTAGTGAAAAATAATCAACTGTCATGTTTACAAAAACAAAATAAAAAATATAATGCCAGTGTTTGCGGATCTGAAGCACTGAATTCAAAGACAGAAATTTACTTTCAAGTACTTGTCGCTTGTTCAGTCTAACCAACAGTTTCTATCAAACAGTAAGTTTACTGTTCTCTTTTAAGCATTCCTATGGTAGTTGTCTTTAGCATATGCTATAGTGTGACTAGGAGAGGTACAGAGATGAATAATCCTTAGGTCACGTACACCTTGCAAGTAAAAAAGATGTGATCCAGACTCTACTGTGAATGAAGGCTCTACTGAGTGAATGCCAAAGCTTACTGTAAACCAGTATGTGTAACAGTATTTCACTTTAAAAAAAAAAAAAAAAAAAAAGACGAAAAACCCTCCCTTCTTTATGTGGTGTCCATATTACTGGTTTTTATCAAATCTGAAATCCACTACACAAAGTACAATGTGACTTATGCTGGGTACACACTAGGATGACAGATCGTTCAGCAGACCAATCCACCATCAGAGTGGCCAATTGGTATGCTATACACACTTACCAATCGGCCACTCGATGTGTCTGGGCTGACATCATAGCCCGCCCAGTTGAGATGTCGGGGTTGGCGGTCCCCTCCAGCAAGTGTATGGGTAGTCGCCAGTACACATAGCCAGATGTACAGTTATATCTCCATCGGCTGTGCTGCAGGGCCAACCTGATATATCTGTGAACATCATTCACAGATATATCAGGTGTAGACACGTGATAATGCACTTTTGATATATCGCAAGGTCGCACCTTGTAGAATTAATGTGTGACATCGAAAAGTATTTCTATTCTTGCTCTATGAACTTTTCACACTCTTCTTTGCAGAAGTTGTTTAACTCATTCATTGCATTTTAGAGATTCTTTTGCTGATTTTTAGCAATGTTCAAGTCTGCGGACTGTGAAGCTGCTCCAAAACATTAATCTTTCATTTCTGCAAGTACTTCATAGTTGATTTTGAGATATGTTTTGTATGATAATGTTACCGAAGTATATAACCAAATTCAGTTCAATATTTTCACTGATTATTGGACTGTACTTTCCTTTTAACCATAAAATATGGTTAAATAACTAGTTATTGCACAACACCAAAGCATAACAGACCTATCAGGTGGTGTTTAGTTCCAATGCTTCGACTTTTTTTTTGTTTTATTTATCCAAATGTTTTTTTGTGTTTGAAGACAAAAAGTGTACTTTTTGTTTCTACTGTCCACTTTTTTGTATAATCACTTCCAGGTATTGTTTTGGATACTCCAGATCATACTTGACTACTCTCCAGTAATGGCTGGGAGGCTCCCGAAAATCCTGTGGCTTACTTGGCCACTCGGTAGAGTGGTCAATTCTCCTGGAACCATCCATCACACCATCCGCTCACTTCCCCAGTGAAGTAGGTGGTTCAGGTGGCCAATGATGCGATTCACAGTGAACCGTGTCAATGTGGCTCCGCGCCCCAGTTCACAATGCCGACGATCGTTGCATTGTCTAGCAGGGGTGGGACTATGATAGCGTGATCACATTGCCATGGCTCTAGCACCACCCATGTCCCCTGCAGTGCCGACCTGGTTACCCATAAGTGGGCAGCCCAAAGGTCTGTAAGTATGCTCTAGATGTTGTTGTATTCTGAGAACACTTTCATGAAATTATTTTTGTAATATTAATGGGCTATGGATCACTACACTGGTGTTAGTAGGTTCTTTGCAGCAGTATGCGTGCGTAACATCTCATCACTTTATGAGCAGCTATATCCGTTATTTTCCTCCAGATCCACTTAATTTATATTTTTTTATTAAAGTTTTGATGGGGGAAATTCTAAGCTAAAAAACATTTAGATAACTTTTTATAGTCAATTTTATTCACCTGGCTTAAATAAAAGACTAATGAGTAAAACAAGTTTTCAATGGTATTGATAAATAAACATAGCAGGGTGCCAAAACTTTTGCACACACATTAATTGTTTTAGATTTTTCAACCAGTTAAATTCAGCCAATAAATATTATTATTGCACTTAGAGGGTCTGATTCAGAGGTGCAAGTTAACTACATGCAATGCCAGTATTCACACAGTTGGCTCATGTTGGATGTAGTGAGCATGCGTTTGATTCGCATGTTGAGACTGCGTGCACTTCTGAATAAGGCCCAGAGTCTCAGTGAAATATGCTTATATATCCAGTGAATCTAAAATTTGGAAAAACATCTAATCCATGATAAAGATTCTAGCTTGTGTTAATAATTGAAACAATTATTGGGAAATCTGTATGTTCTACTATTGGTTAAGGAAAGGAATTTTGATACTTTTTATAACATTTGGCATTTTGTTATTTGGATTTACTAGAAATTTTACCCATGGACCTGTACCAACCTTTGGCTACACATAAATCCTCTGAATTTTAGATGTGAGTGAAGGATAGTTATCTCCATTGGAGTGATATTTAAGTATACAATGTCTTCTGCTATTCAATACTTTCATGTCAAACTAAGAGCTCTATTTAAAAAGAAGATGTGAAAATCATTTATCGTTTCGCAGCTGTTTGTAGCACCTCACTTACACATTTTTGCCATATTTATATATTTGCCAGTGTCGGGACAGGCCAAGTGGAAAATGTCTGTTCTGGCAAACACTTATGTGTCCAGACTCTCTCAAAAGACATCAATAACAGCACTAAGGCCTACTGAATGCACAGTTCAGCTATTTGATGCTGATATGTGCACAAAGGAAGAGAGATGAGGCAGGGGCACAGCACAGCTGCATTGTGGAGGTGAGCAGACATAGAGATATGGATCTTCTCTGCTCTATCCTACCTGTAACGCCAGGTAACGCCACCTCTCCTCCCAACTGATTATCTCCTCCCACTCCCATCTCCAAGATTTTGCCCATGCTGCTCCCTACCCCTGTGCCCCTGTACTCCTTTGCCCCTCCCTTTAGAATGTAAGCTTTCATGAACAGGGCCATCTTCCCTCATGTGCTCTTCCTTCCCTTACATGCACCATCATCTACTCTTTACTGCCAATGCCACCCAACCATTTGGTTCTGCTGCCCTGTTGCCTATTTGAGTATTATGACAGCTGATGTAGCAATGTTTATACAATATCCATGTCCTGCAATATTCTGTACTGTAAGTTACTTTTTTCTTGTTTTCTTCATTGTGTTTCTGCCTTTGTACCTTGTAAGGTGCGGTGGACCCTTTATGGCGCCACATAAATAAAGGATAATAACAATAATAATGTTTGGAAAACAGAAAATGTTCTCTTCTCCCTAACTGATAAGCACTATGAAAACTCAGGCAATCATAGATTTCACCGCAGCTTTTCTATGTTTAAACAGGGAGAAGAGAAAAAACAATGTCTTTTCTGCAGCTAAAATGTTGGAGAAAAAACATTTTAAGGGCTCTATTCATAAAGATTTCATATATGTGTCTCTTTGTGGAGATTCAGGCCTACTTACCCTCCAGTTATCCAAAAGAGTAAATTCAACAATTCCTGCAATGCAAGCATTTGCGATCCATAGTCATAATTGCGCATACGTAGTACAATAGGATCCAGAGGTCAAAGATGAAGCCTTGGCTAGAACGATCATCCTTGCCTATTACTGACCTCAGCTGCACCTCACAAATGCTGACAGCCTGCAGTAAACACATCCTGCAGACCCATAGAGGTAAGCAGAATTTGAGCAGATTGCTAGAAAGTTCAAGCACTGTGCCCAAATTCTATGGGCCTGTGGGGCACCTCTGTATAGCCCCATTGTCAAAATCTTCATAGCTCTTTTCCCCAAAGAGGCCCCATGGTTTTCAGATCCATCTTGGGACCCTTGGGACCAGATGAAGCAGGAGTGTGGGTGAAACTAGGAGACTTGATGAGTGGTCTGCTCATGGAGCAGATATGGACTATAGCTGAAAAGCTTGGATGCCCATGGTAAAACCCAAACACACTATTGACCCACTTTTCCATGTGTGCCTCTGAACCCACCTCCTGTGTACCACTGATCCCCCCACCCCTTTTGTAAAGCTGACACCCCTCCCCATGTGTACCTCTGAGCCCCCCTTACCCGTATGTGCCTCTACCATCATCCCCAACTTCTGACGGTCAGCACTACCGAAGGTTGGTGGCTGACCATCAGAAGTAGCGTGGGTGAAAAAATACAAGACCATGTTTGACGCCACAGAACTGGTCATAAAGTTGCTGGGTGAGCACAATTTTTCTTTCTAAAAGCATTGAGGGCCCCTTCAAAATGTTGCTATGGAGCCCACAAATTCTAAACTATGCCCATGGCAGTAAGGGCTTTGTTTTGGTGCATATCTCACAAATATGCTTTGATAAATATGCTCTTACTTACTATATTGTGGTTTGATTAAAACCCTGAAGTTTTGAGCTTGAAATTTTATTTTTTTTTAAATCTATTTTCCTTTGCCACTTTATGCTCAAAATCAGCATTTGGTGTGCCTTATATACATTTTCCCAGGTTTCTAGCAGAAGAAGAGAAGCAGAAACAGTAATAAGCAGGTTCACTACATCACTGACAAAGTTATCATTTGCTCATCGGGTAAAGCTCAAGTTCTATATGATTCTCTGTGGCTCACTAGCTTGTATCAAGGACAGTGTCAGGAGCTGTCATTAGCAAGTAGCAGATAGCTTGCAGTTTTTGGCTCATTGTAAAGGGAACTCAGGCAATTATTAAAATGACTTTGTTGATATTGAATTGATATTAATATTATCTATCCTTTAGTGATGTTATTCTTTTCCTCTGCTTTAGGTATAGTGCAAAACTAAATGTAGGGTGAGCTAGCACTGTCTATATTTGAATTCATTTGAGCTGTAGTTCACAAGTATGTATGAAGAATAGATAGTGCCTCTTCTTATTGTATCCCATCCGTTGTTAGCGTATTTTGTTCTTGATGCACAATGTCTTTTGATTCTATTTTACATTTGATGACTGCTTTATAAAAAAGTACTACTGTATTATGCTTTTATTTGCCTTAAGTACACCATTTTTGATGCATTTCTCTGTTTCACAGGATAAGTTGAGCACCTCCCTAAAGGTTTGCAGCTCAGTCAATTATTATTGGCTTATTCAATCTTGAAGACCAGCTAGGTCTCCACAGAATAGAGGTCACCTTATCATTTGGGGCACTTATAATCTCTATGTATTTAAGAAAAGGTACTTCATTGTCTAAGGCTCTAGTTTGTAAAGAATAAAAAAAATAAAAGAATATAGAAGGTCCCACTTGTAGTTCTATTCATGGCTGCATTATACCTTAAAACAACCTTTTAATAGAGCAGTGTTAGTTGTCATGTACTGGTGAAAGCAATGTGTAATCTTCATGCTATTTATGCTACAAGCCTGTCCTAGACAAACAAAATTTTCTTCATAGCTTATTACATACCGTAAGTTAGTGTGAAAGGATAGATAAGCTCCACTGGGGCAGGGACAGATGTGAATAGTAAGATATTCTCCGTAAAAGTGCTGCGCAATATTTGTGCGCTATATAAGTAACTGGTAATAATAATAATAGAATTAAAATAATAATAATATATAAAATAAAGAATAACCCAAAACAAAGTAGAGATGCAACTATAATGACTATACATATAGAACAACTAAAGAATAAGACATATCACCAAAATGCATCTTACTTTTCTTCAGAAAGATAATTGTTTGCATTTGCTGATTCATACTTAGGAGGTGATCTACATAAAACCTTCTTTGCGCTGTACTCTCTCCCATTGTTGTTGCTACTGCTCAGAACTACAGTAGTCTGGGTAGCACCTGGCTCACTTTTAAATAGTAATTGGCTGTCATCCTGGACATTACATTTTCCTTGAATATAACGCATTTACGCAAGTAAGAGACAGAAAAAACTGTTGATTTAATCATGTTTCTTGCATGAAAGAAATGCCTGTCAGATCATCTATATGACACTGTCCCAAGAGACAGAGCATGATGCTGAAGGTACTGAATGCAAACACATGCATTAACAACTAAGAGGCCTATTCTTCAACACTAAATGGCCCAGTAACCATGCGGAAACGCTAGTTTCTGCATGTTTTAGTTACGGGGTTATTCATCATCACAGGTCCGAAAAAGGACCCCTGATATTCAGCAGAACAAGCGCCATCTTCAGACGGTGCTTGTTCTCGGATCCCCGCTCCTTCCTATGGGAAGAAGTTCCCAGAATGCAAAGAGGGATCCGAGCCCCCTCCTCACTACCTCCCCGGTGGCTTTGCGCATGCGTAGCCGGGACGTCAGGGAAGAATTAAGTAAAGCAGCTACATCTGTAGCTGCGATACTAACGGAGGGGGCAGCTGCTTTTCGGAGCAGCTGTCCCCTTACCGGAGCAATGATGAATTGCTCCAGTGTAATCTATACCCAGCTGTGAGTTGGATACTTAAGTATCCCTCGCAGAGAGTTCAATACTTCATCATACGGCCTCCGATGATGAATAGGCCCCTTATACTTAAAAAAATAAAAAGTCCTACACAAAGAAATTAAAAAGATAAAACCCTAAAAAGTAGAATAACCTTGAATGTTGCATATACAGTACAGTATAGCCTACAGTAAAACATAACAACAAGGGATATATTTACTAAAGGTTGTTTTTAAGTCAATAAAAATGTATTAAACTCGATCAACATCGATCTTGTGTTTCAGGGGCTAAATCACACATTTATTAACAGACTATTTTTGATTTGTTTTTTTAAGTATTAGTAAACGTGTGATTTAGCCCAAGAAACACAACATCAATGTTCATCCTTTCATCAATCTTAAATTGATCAAAATCGATTAAATTCAACCTTTAACAAATATACAGTATATTTAATTTAATAAAATTGGCTAAGGGAAGAAGCCTTGTACAGTATTATGTTTCAATGTTTTTCTTTATAAAGCTAATAAATGAAACAGATATTTACACAACCAGATTAAAAATACTGTCTTGTACCAAAGAAAGCCATGAATAAGAAAACAATTACATTGCATGTGTAAACTAACAAAGCAAAAAGATCTTCCCAGTAAAACCAGTGCATTGTGAAAATCTGAAACATAACAGTCTCTCTTAAAAGGCACATAAGGTTCATTTTCAACTTTTATCTTTTCTTACTAAAAAAGTTTTTTCTTAAAGATTTTTCACTTCTTAATAAATCATGATAGTAAAGCTGGATACACATTTGTAGAAATATTGTTTGTTTGAACGATGGAATGATATATCAGTAGCGCATCAGCGAGTGTGTACACCCAATATGTATGTATTGTGTTGGCCCTGTATCATGCAGATATATCAGTGCATCTGCACGTGTGTACAGGCGACTTGCTGACTGCCCATACACTGTCTGCAGGAACTGCCAACACTGACATCACATTTAAATTTGCCCACACAGTTGTAGTGTTTGGCCAGGCATATCAAGCGGACGATTGGTAAGTGTGTATAGCTTACCAATATGGCCGCTTGGTTAGTGTAACTGCCGGTTGGCCGCTGCATCGGATAAGTGTGAACCCAGCTTAAGGGTACATTATGAAAGTGTTTATTACGTATGTCACTATTTTAAATTTCAATGTTATCAATAAAATATTATGTATGTGCAAAAAAATTAACTCTCCTATATAAAGTGCACCTGATTGATGCAGAGGGCCTCACATTCAAAGTCCATTGCCCAATCCCTGCCACCGCTGAACATGTGTAAGGCACAGATTGTTTTGCAGGCATTTGTAGTCATTTGTCAAAGCAGAATACCTCTTACATACACAATATCCACCTACTAAAGTGTATTTAAGGTGTCTATTTATTAAACATTTGTGAATACATGAGGAAATGGCTGTCTCTGCATGACTATCTCAAATTTTGATAATAATGGAAGAATTTAACTAAGGTTTACCACACGACAGGTGAACACACTGTCCCCACAGACCTCCTTTGTACTGGTGGTCTCGTACAATTTGACAAGCTGTGAAAGGCTTAACCTTTCAATGATTATCTACTAGAGGAAATGTCATCTAAATAAAGCAGATATTTCCTATGTATCCATTGGAGAGTGTAGATAGCTCTCTTCAGATCCCTTTCTCCTTCTTATAGAGCGTGGGCACATGCGCTGACCCATGGTTGCACATGCACAGTGACTACAGCTAGGACAGAACCCAGAAGTAGAATCTTTTTGTAGTTGTGATTATCTGCCACTGGGACAGTTGCTAATAGAAGCAGACGTTCCAGCATGAAGAAATGGGCTAAAATTTAAAGGGTCTTAACTAGACCTCTCTCCTCTCCCGTAATATTTCACAAACAGTGGCAGCTCCTCCCCTTCTTGAGAAAGGGAGCTGCCTACCGTGCTGCTTTCCAGTCCTGGACTGCATTGCCCAGTGCCCGTGTCTTGCCACTTGACATGTCCATAGCGCACTGGAAGCACGATCTCTATTAATTTTGTTCCAAAGTAGCAGTCTGAGGGGGAGAAAACACCTCTCCATGGGACTGCATGTCCTATGTGTGATTAGTAGATAATTATTTCCATGGGAAGTCACTGCCAGTGTAGCCAATGTACACCGACTGCAAATGGCTCACTGGAGGTGACGGATTTTACTGAGGGGCTACAGTCCTGCAGCCTCTAGGTAAAATCCACCATTGTTCACAAATGATAATATTTGCATATGGGCCCAGCATGATACTTTTTAAAGGTGCTAGCCGCAATCAGATTACAGTTCACCTAATCAGAAGGTGTTTCATTTGCTAAATGATGTGCTTAAACATACGCAACTCAGTTATATCTCAACTTGCAGTTGATTGTACATAAGTAGGTGGTAATGCAGCAATCATATGTCTGAGGGTGTGTTGATGGAAATGCAACATACTGTATGCGTTTTTTCCACTTGTTTTCAGATGGATCTTTGCACCATGGATAGGGCTAGTGCTAGGCTTACCATACTATCCCTTTAACCGGGAAACTCATGAATTACATAGCTTCTGTGGCTGGCTGACTTCAAGCCTGCATTTCACCTGGTTTTAATCAGCCACAAAACTTGTGTAATTCGTGTTTGTCACAATTTAAAGGGATAGTATGGTAAGCCTAGCTAGTGCAAATGTGCTCTGCTAAAGGTGAAAGCTATGAAACCATGCATATTTATAGGAGAGGTGCAGATGCTTAGATAAGTGTTTTTCCTGCATGTTTTCAAGGTTTTCTCACAGAATCACAAGTGAAATAATTAGCTCCACCTGTGAATCTGTTAAATTGTGTTAGCCTGTAATGAATACACCTGTGGACCAACAAGGAAAAATAAAAACCATGCACTGTTATGCTGGGTATACACCTGGCAAATCTATCTGCAGACCTGCCATCATGCCAACAGAGTAACCGATCAGGTAAGCTATGCACACTTAGCGATCGGCTGCTCAATGTCTCTGCACTGACATCACAACTGGGTGGGCATTTTTAAATACCCGCCCAGTTAAGATGTCAATCACCGGCGTTCCCTGCAGCAAGTGTGCAGATGGTCAGCGGGTTGCCCATAAACACAGCCAGATACATATGCAGGTATCTTGGGCATTGGCTGTGCTGCAGAGTCGATGCGATATGTCTGTGAACGACGTTGTTCACAGACATATTATCTGTACACAACTGCTGATCCACAAACGATATATCATCCAGTGTGTGCTCAAGTTTTGTGCTGCCTGAGGAATGAGTTTGGGAAACACTGACATAGATAAGTGTAACTCTGCTTAGTGTATGTGTGAATACTGTATCTGCATTTTGTTCCTTGCACACAATGCAGAGGTAATTGAGGACTTCTGTTCAGCTCTCCATCTGTCAGCCTTCTAGCCTTGCTACATTCACCGATTGCAGGATGCACCTGAAATGCAATGTATTATTTTGGGTGTGTCCTGTTCTACTATGTATGGATATTTACATACCATTTGTAATTGACTAATTAAAATGGATGCTCTTTCTTAGCAAATATAAACTGTGCCAACTAATCATACATTATGTTGTCATGAAAAAAAAAAGAGATCTCCATTAAAAATGTTTTATTATAAATCAAACCACTGAAACCCAAATGATTACAATTTGTGAGTTATCAAACACCCTTTTGCCTGCATTAAATATTTTCCTAAAGCCTGACAGAGGATACATTTGAATAAGACCCGATTTTAGTCAAGATGTCAGTGAAAGGAGGTTTGGCAAGTCACAACAGCCATCCAATCAGCTACAATCAACATCTTGGTTTAGTCTTCAAAAAAATCAGATTGTTTGGCAAAAGGAATATAGCAGGTGCTGGAGGGTGATGTGACAAATCTCACGCTCAGTGTGGTGCAAGGATTAGTACTTGTGTGGCTTTACTTGGAAAATAAAGTCTAAAATAGTAAATATAGTATGGAGTGTATATCTCCATTAAACTGAGCAGAATATTGTGACAGCTACAGCACCAACTGTTATGTGTAATTACAATGTTACTCCAATTAATTAGACAAATCTGTTACTGTATCATAACCAGAAAGATGTTATACTATAATGTCAGGGAGTTGTTTACACTTGTGGCTTTTATGATAGCACATTATCAAGAAATGATGGCAAATACTATGCATTTCCTACTTTATGTTATTGGCACCGGTTTTCTAACCACTTTCCTTAAGCATCACACATCTGGTTTGTTGAGAAGAGTGAAAGCACATTGTCGATAAAACTTAATTAGCCATCACCAGCCAGATGACATCAATTCCTCTGGCATCATATAAAACCCTTCTGGACATGTGCTGGGAAATAATCTGATTTATGTGGGACCCTTTGTAAACTTTTCCCCCCATAAAATATCACTAAGCACATGATAAGAAAGAAAAGGTATGGGATACTTAACAAAAACTTGTGTTCACACTATACTGCCATTAGTGAATATATATATATATATATACATATATATATATATATATATATACATATATATATATATATATATATATATATATATATATATATGTAGTGCAATAAAACATTTGAGGTAATTCTGAAAATAATGCAGTGCAGTCATACAGCCAAAAGCTAGCCTGAAAGACATCTCTAATTTTACATTTGTAAACTGGGAAGTATGTGCAATCACAAATCACAGTGTTACAGGGATCAGGTTTAATTGAAGTATGATTACAGTATTACTGTGTGTGCACAATTCAAAATACTCGTATATTCGAAATATATAATAACTTGGTTTGTATATATATATATGTGTGTGTTTTTAACTATAGTGAGTATTAGTGTTTTTACCAACAGGTAATAGCATGAACGTTTGATGGGTAGCATAATTTAACTAAGAGCTGTTTGCATCAATCTTTGAATATAAAACTTACAGGAATTCAGAAATGCTGACTAAGTAGCTCTGCTCACCTGCCAGAGCAGGCAAAGCACAGCACAGCACAGCACAGCATAGCTAGTAGTACTAGCTGAAATGCTTCGACGGCTGCTTGTGAGCTATCCATGGTGCTGAATAAAATCCCATAGCCAGAAGTTGTAGACTTTATAATAAAACCGATACAACTTTTTTTATATATAGTGAGTTCATCCAATAAAGCTATACAACGTTTATTATCTACCACTCGTAATCTTTGTTGTAGACTTTATAAAAGAAAAACAACTAAAACATTTTTTTCTTACCTCGCTTTTTCGAAAGAACTCACTTCTCACAATACTAACAACTGGAATTTGTAAAACGGATGATATAAACTCCAATTCCAAAATTTCTCCTTTGTTTTGGGGGAAGGCAATTATGGCACTGACTCCTTGGACCACTACCGTATGACAGACACTCTGGAGAAAGGAAACCGGATCACTACTCCAAGAAGAGCTGGAAGATGAAACCGGGAGGATGGGCAGGTCCCCTAACCCAGCTTCTATAGCCATCACCACTTCCAAGGATAGATTATATGGTAAAAGACCTGGCACCCGATTCAGGTTATCTACTGCCAAAAGTAGCGCATCCCTGGGAAATAGCAGCTCGTCCCCACCTCTGTGGCCAATAGAACTCCTAGGACCATAGCTAGACTTTCTTTCCAAAGTGGAGCTAATGGGATCCCGCTTGTCGCCTTCTTTCATCCTGCCTGACCGATCCATCCGCTCTGCTTCCTCTGCACCATGGTCCCCACCTGCGCCCAGCTTCTGGTGCCCGCTGTCATTTTCAGGCCAAGTTCGCGAGTACTGAGCAGTGATGCCCCGTGTCTTCCAGGGCTGGAGCTGGACAGCCCCGATCCGCACAGTGTGCCCAATTCTCTTGAGGATCTGACAGGGCTGAGGGTGTGAGGAAGAGCCAGGGACCCTAGCTAGCACCAGAGCGCAGGGGATCAGCAGGCAGACCCTGCTAAGCGTCAGACACCACCAAGTAAATTTACACATCACTGACAGAAAAGGCAGAAGAAGGGGAGAAGTGGCAGCTGTAGTCACACCGCGGTCACTGGCTATGTCCTGGGAGATGGGAGCGATGTTCCTCTCACGGCGTGTGATCACCAGCAGCAGAGCACACAGGATCCCAGCGATCGCCTCATTCTCTCCACAAAACTTCTGAGCTCCACTGTCACTGGGTGCTTCTGTGGCTCCAACAATCATCAGCAAAACAGATCACAGTGTCTGGAGGAAGAAAGCATGGCCACTCCGAGGGCTTCTTTTACACCACAGCCCGTCAACACTGCAGGCAATTGTCCGCTCTCCATCAGCAGAGAGCCCAGCAAACTTCTCCTTCCAGTGCCCTGCTCAATAACAGCAACATGGGAAAGTCGCAGCTGGAATATACACAGGGATGATATGCAGGAATAGTCCAGGACCCATCGTTACCAAGGGACTAGATATAATATGATAGTATTCCTGAACATAAAGCACTTAGCTTTGGAAAATTGCTTTCCATCCTTTATTTTATTATTTCCTTTTAATAAGTGAATTAAATAGGGGATCCTCCTTTCAGTGGGAAAAGTTGGACGATGCCTGAAGGTTTAACAGCTAGTCTGAATGGTCGCTTGGCTGCGCTAACATCCCACTAAAGGAAATAAATACAGGGTGAGCCGCACACCTCCAACAGCTCTCATGGCGCATTGATCTCTGGGATACGTAGTTTACGCAGTTAATCAGCGTACGATAACTGAGACATTGGGGAACTATCTTTCCCATAAGCGCCATTCGGACCCGCCTCTCCGCCGCTCTCCCTGCTGCAGTAATGAGCCGAGATTTCAAATACTGTAGCTGGAACGTTGCAGATGATGATCGTCAGAGCTTATACATAGGGTTCTGCTTCTGTGTTAAACTGCAGCTGCATGTATGGGAGAAAGCTTTATATTCCAGTCAATCATTTCGTGGTTTATGTGTTATTACAGCTGATCAGATATGACGTCTGGTTTGTGAAGTGTACAGTATATCTCCTGAGCAAGTTATACATTATTTGGCAAAGTGCCGGGACTGACTCATGATTATTGTCACCTGTCAGCACCAAATGGCTACAATAAAATGATCACGCAGTATCGATTCCAAAATCCACATTTGTCAGATTGGATTATTAAGGGATTTTCAAATAATATGACGTTTTAACTGATTTTAAATATGGGTTTGTATTGCTGTTTTTTTTTTGTTAATGACATGGAGGAAAAAAACTTGTTATAATGCTAGTACAGTATGTTTGCTGAAACTGACACTTTTAAAGAACTTTGACCTTTGAAAAATTGTATCATAAATATTTTTAGTGTTTAAGAATATTTTTCTTTTAGATAAAAAAAATAGTGTATCACAAATGTATAGAGCAGGGGCGTCCAAACTACGGTCCACCACTTGCTGCAATCTGGCCCCTTTGTTTTTGGAGGGCATCTGGTGTGTTGATCAGCATCTGCGATGGGAGGCGGAGCAGCATCTCAGACCCTGTGCATAGAGCTGGGAAGGGAGAACAGTGTAGGAGCCATATCCCGACACTGGATGCCGGTGCTTAGAATCCCGTCGACGGAATCCCGACACCTACCAGAATCCGACCGCGGGCATCCCGAAGATAAGTTGAGGGGATGGTTAGGCACTGGGGGGGAGGGTTAAGTTTAGGATGCAAGGAGGGGGAGGTTTGGTTCAGGCACCAGCGAGGGAGGGTTAGGGTAGGGAGAGGAGGAGGGTTAGGATACCTACCAACAAGTGTCGGTATCCAAACCCTCTCGGGATACTGGCGTTGGGATTTTGACCACGGATCCTGAGCACCGGCATCCCGTACCCATCTCCTGATAACACCAAGGAAAGGTGGCATACTGGAAGCCAGCATACTTCCTGTTGTGTATGTGAGGGCAGAGACCAGTGCCAATGGGACCTGCACAGAAATATATAGGGTTATATTTATTATTAGTTGCTGTCAGCCCCTGAAAAGGAGTATTCATTATCGCCGCAATTTGTTACTGATAAACGATTTCCAAGAACAAGAGAAATAAAGTTGTAACAATGGGCCTGATTCAGCACAGATCGCAACTGCGATCGCACGCAATTAAGCTGTGAAAATATGGTAATGTCTGCCACTGCTCAGCCAGCATAGAGACACCCACTACTGCTTTCTCATATCCGTAAAACCTCACAGTCCTGCGTATCGGAGAACATCAGCCCATCACGCACAATCACAGCAGGTTTGACCTGTCTCAGAAATTGCAAGTTTCGTCGCACGAAATGAGTACTCAAGCTCAGGGGTGTAGAGAGGCTGGCCGGGCCTAGGTGAAAGAAGGGGGTGTAGCCTATTGGTGGGAGCCATGGCCATGCCCCCTTAGAATTTTTTATTACAAAAAAAACTTTTGTAGTGGCGCACTGGGGAGAGGGGCTGTATGAACCCCCTCAGCCCTGAGCAAAGCCGCGGGGGGTGTGATCAGCGTGATCACACCCCCCACAGGCATAGGAGACTGCTGTGGCTGCGAGCAGTCTCACACTGCAGCATGTGTTGGGCTGCTGTGATTTAAGAGGGAGGGGGAGTGGCACCAGGCTCCTTCAGCAGCCCGGGCCATTAGTACCCGCCCCCCCCCTCTCGGCGCCTCTGCTCAAGCTGCGTAGGCAATCGCAGTGGCTATTTTATGCACGCCCATGAAACTGTTCAAACGGACAGGCATGTCTGTGTTTCTGCAACCACTCCCCTGTCACCACCCCAAATGATAACGCCTGTCACTCGCTCTGCGATGGATTTCCCAGTGCGTCCATAATCGCAGTGCGATTGCCGCGCAAGCGTGTTGCATAAACTTGCACAGTATGCAACAATCGCCCGATCTGCGTACGTGGGTGCAATTGCGATCCATGTAATATGCAGATAAAAGTAATATGCAGTCCAGAACATGCAATAACTCAGTGCAATGGAATATATACCCCCTGGAAGCTGCCTGCACCCTTACACCAGACCAACGTTCCTCCAACCATCGAACTAGTTGGATGGTTGGAATGAAAATCCGGTAATGCATGGTAGTAAATGACAATCATCAATTTGCTTCCAAACAACAGGAAACGCGAAAAAGGTCATTCAGGCAACTTCATTAAATCTGTTTGATTTAAAAACCTTGGCTGAACAACAGCTTTCATCTGTTTTTCTGCATTTAGGAGTAGATTGCTTATTGTCAGTTGCTCCCATGCATTACCGGATTTTCATTCCAACCAATCAACTAGTTGGATGTTTGGCGGATAGTGGGTCTGGTGTATGGCCAGCTTAAGAGCTCTTTGAAATGTACCACAATCTCCTGGGGGTCACATGCATATTTAGTGTGTACTGCATAGCTCCTAGGATTGTGGAGTCAGAGATCATTTTGGGTGAAGTCATAGTAATTTGCAGCAGGATAATTGGATCAGATTTTAATACATCCATGAAGCAGGATCTGACTAAGGCAATTATTTTTCTGAGGACAAATTCTTCATAGATTAATAATACTGAATATATATATATATATATATTATGGTCTATTGTAATATGGTGATTAAAGAAATATCCTATGTTTCTGCAATCAATCCAATTTGTCATAGGTTTACCGTATACAGTAGAGTAGTAGTAAATATATTTTTAGGAAAGCATTTGGTAGTGCAGTTATAAAAAGAGGGTGTAGTCATAAGGTCGACATTCACAATATTGACATTCATAATGTCAAAACAGCAATGTTGAAAGTTATGATGAGAATTATGTCAACATCCTCAGAATGTCAACATATTCACAATGTCGACACATGAGATGTCGACATTCTCAGAATGTTGATATTAGGGTTAGGCTGCAGAATAGGAGGGTTAGGCTATGGGATAGAGGGAGTGTACTCATGAAAACACTGGGGTGTCAGATGACTCAGACGTATCTGCTCCTCAAATGGCCACCGGAAGCTGCCGCTGCCGCCTGGACCAGGTAAGACAGTGCAAGACCACCAAGGATGGTTTGTTGACACTTCAGCAGTGACAGTCGGCATGATGGATGTGTGTAAGCAGACGACAGTTTATTATGATGATCATGTTCTTTTAGTCTTAACTTTATATAGTCTTTAGTTTTAAGGTATATCCTGTGTTTCTGTTTAAAGTTTAAACCCTTTAATGCATAGTTTGTTTAACATTTTATTTTATTGGATTTTAGCAACGTTATCTTATTTAGACATTTTAATAGAATAAATATATTTTATGTTCAATCTGAGTAACTTGATTATTTAAATGGTAGTAATGAAAAGGCCTTGTACTTTACTACATTAAATAATATACATTAATATCAATTTTGGACTGTATTAAAAAAGAGTTGGAGGTTTGGTTTATCGGCTCCACAATTCTGGTAGCTCCGTGCTTCAGGATGTCAATGAACCAAATAGCACTTTTATGGAACTTTAGAGGTCCTGTTCTACCCTACCAACTGACATGTTTTGAATCCCTACTGGGTTTTTTTTTATCAAAGACAGTTCTCTGTTCCTAGTGTACAGCTTTTTTTCTGTTCCTAGTTTTTTTTTTTTATCTCTTTATTTTTTAAAGATAGATATCAGGTTAACAAAAAAGGAAAAATTACATACAGCCATAAAATAAATAAAGATAAAAAAAAAATCAAACTACTTTGTTTTCATGAGTTTTGTTTTGAAAAGTGAAGATGTAAAAACCAGTAACAACTAGCAAATACAGTAATGTGTATAGAATAAGAGAAAATAAGGGAGGGGGGTGCACCAGGTAGCAGAGTCAGTAGGGTATCAGAAAAAAATACAAATTAAAACCAGGTTTAATAGAGCAAAAAATAAATAAATAACTAAATAATTCTGATAATACAAAATCAGAGTCAAAACAGACCTGGAAGCATACTACTAAAGTGAGAATACCAAGGGGTCCAAACTTCATTCAATTTTGGCATTTTGTCATGGAGGAGGGCAGTGATATATTCCATGGAAGCGGTATACCAAATTCTATTGATTAGTGCAGGAATAGGGGGAAAATTAGTTTTTTCCAGATAGTAGCAATCAAGATTTTAGCGTTAAATACATGACCATATAGTCTGTTATTGGGTTTAGAAGTATCGGAAATGGTCTACATAACAAGCCATGTAATGGATCTTTAATAGGTGCAGAGCTGAAGATACTGCCTATCAGTGACAAGACTTCATCCCAATACGTAGAAATCAGTGGGCAGTCCCACCATATGTGGATGTAAGAGCCTTTATGTCCAGACTGACACCAGCAAAGGTCTGAAGTCATTGGGTAGATGGAGTTAAGTTTTTCAGGGACCATATATCATCTGGTATAAAGTTTGTAAGCAACATCTTTAAGATTGGTATTAATGGACGTCTAAGAAACCATCTGACCACTCTTCATCATCTAGATTCTTACCCAGTTCAGTCTCCCAGGCTAATAGGGAATATAGAATGATAATAGCACCTTTACGACACAATTCCTTAAAAGTTCGAGGTGCAAAGACATATAAAATTCTAGTGATATCCACAGCAACCCAGCAGCACGTATAGGGGCCCACACAACCCAAATGGAACTGAGGGTGTCTCCAAAGGGGTGTCAGGGGGTATGGGTACAGGATTAAGTCTAATCATTTATTTACTCTGTCCCAAATGCACAAAGTGGCCTTAACACACGGAACTGCATGCACCAAGGTTGTTCTCAGATGTGACCAGATGGAGGAAGCTATGGGAGAAAACCCACCCTCTGGTCCCCAATCAAATCGCTTTCAATATCCACCCATTTTTTTGGGCCAGGGTTTTGATGCCAAGACATAATGTGGCTAAGCTGTGCAGCAAAACAATAATGTTTGAATATAGGTAAGCATAATAGAAAATTTAGCCAAACAAATTCTGCGAATACAAGGCCTTTTACCCTGCCATATAAAAGTACCACATACTATTGATTCCTACTTATCTATACCTTCTAATATCCTGCCTATACCTTCTAATATCCTGCCTATACCTTCTAATAATTGTCGCTATTTAGCGTTATGAGTTGCACAAGAAATAAATGCTTTCAGACTTTGAGTGTGGTTCCAAAGCACATAAAGTTATTATTCAATATAAAAAAACAGATGGTTACACGTTGTGATCTAAAGACAATTAGCACAAATAAATCATACAGACCCAAGGTACAGTTGTTACATACGCGCTTGCTCTGGACCCAGATACCGGCATCAGTATAGAAACCTCCGTCAATAGCACAGCAAGAAGACTGGCTTCCGAGTTCAGAGAGCCCACATATATACTCTTACAGGGATAGGCAATACAATAGAACAGTTTGGCATAATTCCATTGGTTCTTCTTCCTGGTTCTTCTGTTACAGTATAGTTCATAGGTCAATTCGAATGGAAACAAATCAGCCTCCAACAGCCCTTTGCGTCCCTTTTCCTGCTGCATGCTAATCTAAGCTGATAACATTACAGAGTACATTTTAATGTTTTAACTCTCTATTATCCATAGTTTGCAGATGCATGTTGCGATCTTCTCACCGATGATACTGAAAATCTGTTGAGACACAGTGGATCAGTACAACACCAAACACGGTCTGCTTACCATGTACTAAACCTTAGATATCAAATAACCTTTATTTTACAACATTAATAATTACTGACTAAACCTTGAATATTACACTTTAATGCTAGGGAACCTTTTATGTAAATGTGCAGTGTGTAAGTATTGGGGACTTGAGAAAAGATGCTAGTTAGTGCTGTGCGACTACGTGTTTTGTGGAGTACACCATGGTATGTGTTTTGCAGGGATAACCATTTTATATGTTTTAGTGACTCTGTATTTATGTGGTGAGGACTTTTAACTTCTTTCTATTGCGTGGGAATCTCACGACGCTATATAATAGCATCGCAGTATGTACTCATAATGGGCGAGATTCACTAAATTGGCGCTGGGGTGCCAGTCGCAAAATGGCATCTCATTGCCATTCGCAAAATGGCATAGCGCAGATTTAATTTTAAACCAATCCTGTCTCAGCCAATTATCCGGCTTCGACAGTCCGGATAATTGACAACATACTATCATACTCTGATTTTAAAATTAATTTAGGCTTACATTATGACATATTATTTAATGTTATATTATGGGATGGCACAAGGTGGTTCTTAAACCATCAATAATGTGTCTCTAGGAGGGGACATAAAACAACCCTTACACATCTTGGGAGATCATGAGAAAGATGTGGGGATGCACCAATCCTATAAAAGAAGTCTTGAGGGGGAATAGGGACTTACATTATTTAAGATGTTTTAAAATAACATTTTAATAACACATTTCATGCATGTCAAAATCTTATACATTATACGATGGTACCTTCTAGTCTAGGGTTGTAATGCAGTCCTACATTTACCTCAGTATTCATATTGTTACTACTGACCACTATCATAATTTCATTCCTTTGATTCACATTATCTTTACATTTTCCACATTTCAGCACAGTAGGAACACACCTGACATATATGCCAATTACTATGATGACAACCAGTATGAGGATCAGGAGTTTACCTATACTCGCAATCATTTCCTGGACCCACTCTCCTAGACTTGAGAACCATTTCACTGGGTTCAACCATGAAACCCATTCCTCTACCTTCTCCTCTACTTCAGCCACTGAAGCATTATGGTTCTTTTGAAATTCCCATTTTAACTGCAGAATTTCATCCATCTTCCGGTCTATTACCTCCTTGGGTTCGCTGGTATCATTTGTAATGTAAGTGCAACATTTTACACCAAATTGGGTGGCCAAAGTTACGCAATACCCTCCAGTGACAGCTGTTAAATAATTTAACACTAGTCTGTGTTGAACCAGTTCTTTCTTGTAAGCTTGCAACTCCTTACCTGTATACCTGAATGTGTCATCATACATCTCGGTGATATTATCTATTAATTTAGCCAGATCTTGGATATATCTAAAATTTAGTGTGCCCCGAGAGATCCTGGTGGGATCCAGTGCTACCAAAATTTGAAAAACAGTTGTCTCACTAATTAACTTTATGCACATCACCAGGTATCATATTTCTTTTGTCTCTGTGTTCATACTGTGTGTGAAGATATGGCGAGGGTGTGTCTTTATGAATACCAAGCATTTCACCATGTGTAAGGGTCATAAGCTCTGGGACTACTCTTCCCAGGTGACACAAACCTTCGGAACTCGGAGAGAGCCACTTGTACGCTTTCCTTCCACATATAAAATATACATCATCGGGGAGAACATAAGGAATAGTATGCATCATGATCATCAAACACATTTCCCTCACAAATGATTCTATCTCAGGTTCTCCCATCTGGCAAATACATGTTTCTGGTTGTATAACTTTAGCACAGTACCCTTCTGATATTCTACCGATCATTTCTTTGGTATTACTCAGTGTGTATTTATACAGGAAGTTTCTTCCACCTGACCTAATTTTGCGCAACAGTTCATAATTCATAGGCTCATGGTCAGCTCTTTGTGAGAAGGTCATTGTCTGGTTATTCCCAGTCACCTCGTTCCTGGGTCATTGGAGTTTGCGACGTTTAAACATAAAAGTGTTTTATCTGCCTGGTACTGGTGGAGTTTAAAATGGGGTGGTTTGGTGTTAAGAAATTTTCCATCCAGTGTCTTCCCTTTTTGTAATTCTAAAATTTCAGAGACATTTAATGGGTTTTGCACTAATCCTACATTATGCTGTCCTTGGGGCACGTGAGAGCACACCCAACAGTCGGTTTGGTTAAAAAATTTTCCCACCATGGTGTGATAATCCTCTAAAGGATACCCACCCCAATACTGGTTATACTTAGGTTGACACTGTTGGATGCATCTCTCGTTGACTACAGACCAACAGAACTCACGCATACAATAATCCTCAGACGATAGACCTTCACACTGTCTCCAAGTATCCAAAATAGCAGATATCTTAACAATTACAGTACTAAGATTGGTCAGACACTCCCCTGATTGGCATAGCACTCCTCCTCTCAACTCCACTCCATCAATACTGCCATTAGCTCCCATCTCCTCTATCGGTCCCCCATCACAGAAACCAGAGAACCCAGAACAAACCAGTAACGATATTAAAATGAACCTCTATATACCCCTGCCTGTACCTTCTAAAATCCTTCCTATAAACTCTAAGGATGACGCTAATTTGCATATGCAGTCATACATTAAATAGAGACTCCAGACTCAGAACATGTGGTTCCGAAGCACAAAGTATTATTCAAGTAAAAGTACAGTCAGTTACACGCTATGATCTGTGTACAATTTAGCGCAAAGGAATTATACAGACCCAAGTACAGTATACATATGCAGCGCCTCTGGACCAGTTCCCGGCCTTCAGAAAGAAAACCTCCGTCAATCAGCATTCAGCAAGAAGACTAAAGACCCAGTGTTTGAGCTAGGGGTGTGCACCGGCCACTTTTCGTGTTTTGTGTTTTGGTTTTGGATCTGGATCTTTCTTCGTGTTTTGGATCTGGATTGGTTTTGCCAAAACCACCCTTCCGTGTTTTGGGTTCTGGGTTTTGTGTTTTGGATCTGTATTTTTTTTAAAAAAAGCATAAAAACAGCTAAAATCACAGAATTTGTAGGTTTTTCTGCTCCTATGCTATTATTAACCTCAATAACCTTAATTTCCACTCATTTCCAGTCTATTCTGAACACCTCACACCTCACAATAGTGTTTTTATGTCCAAAACGTTGCACCGAGGTAGCTGGATGACTATGCTAAGCGACACGAGTGGGCGGCACAAACACGTGACCCATCTAGGCGTGAAACTGCAGTGGCAGACAGGATGGCAGTTTGAAAAACTAGGCCCCAAACTGTACATAATGCAAAGAAAAAAAAGAGGCGCAAGATGGAATTGTCCTTGGGCCCTCCCACCCACCCTTATGTTGTATAAACAGGACATGCACACTTTAACAAACCAATCATTTCAGCGCCAGGGTCTGCCACACAACTGTGGCTGAAATGATTGGTTCGTTTGGGCCCCCACAAAACAAGCTGGCAATTAATGTGTCCCTGCACAAACTGGCTCTATGGAGGCAAGATGTCATCCTCATCCTCCTCATCCACCGATTCCTCACCCTCTTCAGTGTGTACATCCTCATCCTCACAAAGTATTAACTCGTCCCCACTTGAATCCACCACCACAGGTCCCTCTGTACCTTCTGGAGGCTGGTCTCCCTGGAAGAGCTGATAATTCATTTTGATGAACATCATCTTCTCCACATTCTGTGGAAGCAACCTCCTACGCCTTTCGCTGACAAGGTTCCCGGCTGCACTAAACACTCTTTTGGAGTACACACTGGAGGGGGGGCAACTCAGGTAAAATAGAGCCAGTTTGTACAGGGGCCTCCAAATTGCCTCTTTTTCCTGCCAGTACAGGTATGGACTGTCTGCCATGCCTACTTGGATGCTGTCACCGATGTAATCCTCCACCATTCTGTCAATGGTGACAGTATCATATGCAGTGACAGTAGACATGTCAGAAATTGTTGCCAGGTCCTTCAGTCCGGACCAGATGTCCAAACTTGGTCCTGCCTGCCCTGCATCACCGCCAGCGGGTTGCTTAGGATACCTAAGTTTTTTCCTGGCAGCCCCAGTTGCAGGAGAAAATGAAGAAGGAGCCGTTGACGTGTCACGTTCCGCTTCAGCTGACAGTGTGTTCACCAGCAGGTCTTTGCACCTCTGCAGGCTTGTGTCGGCCGGAAAGAGAGACACCACATAGGCTTTAAACCTAGGATCGAGCACGGTGGCCAAAACGTAGTGGTCTGATTTCAACAGATTGACCACCCTGGAATCCTGGCAAAGCGAATGAAGGGCTTCATCCACAAGTCCCACATGCCGAGCGGAATCGCTCCGTCTTAGCTCCTCCTTCACTTTCTCCAGCTGCTTCTGCAAAAGCCTGATGAGGGGAATGACCTGACTCAAGCTGGCAGTGTCTGAACTGACTTCACGTGTGGCAAGTTCGAAGGGCTGGAGAACCTTGCACAACACGGAAATCATTCTCCACTGCGCTTGAGTCAGGTGCATACCCCCTCCTTTGCCTATGTCATAGGTGGATGTATAGGCTTGTATGGCCTTTTGCTGCTCCTCCATCCTCTGAAGCATATAGAGGGTTGAGTTCCACCGCGTCACAACCTCTTGCTTCAGGTGATGGCGGGGCAGGTTCAAGAGTGTTTGCTGGCGCTCCAGTCTTCGGCACGCAGTCGCTGAATGGCGAAAGTGGCCAGAAATTTTTCGGGCCACCCAAAGCGTCTCCTGCACGCCCCTGTCGCTTTTCAGAAAATTCTGCACCACCAAGTTTATTGTGTGAGCAAAACATGGGACGTGCTGGAATTTGCCCAGATGTAATGCCCGCACAATATTGGTGGCGTTGTCAGATATCACAAATCCCCAGGAGAGTCTAAGTGGGGTAAGCCACTGGGCGATGATTTCCCTCAGTTTCTCTAAGAGGTTGTCGGCGGTGTGCCTCTTACTGAAACCGGTGATACACAGCGTAGCCTGCCTTGTAACGAGCTGGCATTTCTGAGATGCTGCTACTGGTGACGCTGCTGCTGTTGCTGCGTAAGGTGATACATCTACCCAGTGGGCTGTCACAGTCATATAGTCCTTAGTCTGCCCTGTTCCACTTGTCCACATGTCCGTGGTTAAGTGGACATTGTGTACAACGGCATTTTTCAGGACACTGAGGACACTTTTTCTGACGTTTCTGTACAGTCTCGGTATCGCCTGCCTAGTGAAGTGGAATCTAGACGGGATTTGGAACCGGGGACACACTACCTCCATCAATTGTCTAAATCCCACTGCACTAATGGCGGATACCGGACGCACGTCTAACACCAACATAGCAGTCAAGGCCTCAGTTATACGTTTTGCTTCAGGATGACTGCTGTCGTACTTCATCCTCCTCGCTAAGGACTGTTGGAGGGTCAATTGTTTAGTAAAAGTAGTGGTGTTCCTACTTCCTCTCTGGGATGATGAACGACTCCCAGCAGCAGCAACAGCAGCAGCGGCAGCAGTAGGCGTAGCAATGCAGGATCCTCCGGAGGAATCCCGGATAGGAGAGTCAGTCATGCCAGTGACATGGCCTGCAGGACTACTTCCGATCCTAACTAAGGAGGAAATTGACGAGGAGGGAGTTGACGGTGTGGTTTGCAGGCGCTTGGATACAACAGGACAACGGGATTTAGGTGTCCCTGGACTGCTTACGGTCTTAGCCAAAGTTTCTGAACTTGACAGTAACTTTTTATGAACGCGCTGCAGGTGCCGTATAAGGGAGGATGTTCCTAGGTGGTTGACGTCCCTACCCCTACTTATTTCACCTTTACATATGGTACATATGGCAAGACAGTTGTTGTCCGGATTTGGATAGAAATATTGCCAGACCAAAGAGGTGGAATGTTTGGTCTTCTGCCCAGGCATGACCGTGATGGGCTTTTTCATCCCACGGACAACAACTGTCTCCCCCGGAGCCTGATTTAAACAAACCACATCACCATCAGAATCCTCCTCGCCAACTTCCTCCTCAGCGCCAGCTACACCAGTATCCTCATCCTGTTGTACTTCAACAGTGACATCTTCAATTTGCATATCAGCAAGTGGACTGTGGGTGCTCCTTTCAGCACTTGCAGGGGGCGTGCAAATGGTGGAAAGAGCCACCTCTTCCCGTCCAGTGCTGGGAAGGTCAGGCATCGCAACCACCACCACACTTGGACTCTCCTTGGGGATTTGTGATATCTTCTTAGAAAGCACAGTTCTTCGCTGTGCTTTTGCCAGCTTAACTCTTTTGATTTTTTTAGTGGGAGGAGGGCTTCCATCGTCATGTGAAGCTGAACCACTAGTCATGAACATACTAGGGATCGACCTTAGCCGTTCCTTGCCACTCCGTGTCGTAAATGGCATATTGGCAAGTTTACGTTTCTCTTCAGCTGATTTAAATGTCTTTTTCAAGGTCATTTTCCTGAACTTTGCCATTTGGGATTGTATGTGCCCTCTACTATGACATTGGGCATCGGCCTTGGCAGACGACGTTGATGGCATGTTATCGTCTATGTCATGACTAGTGGCAGCAGCTTCAGCACTAGGAGGAAGTGGTTCTTGATCTTTCTCTATTTTATTTTTATCGGAGAAAGTTTGGTCCTCCATTTATGTTATATCGATTTGATATATACGTGCGGCTAAACACAGAAAATAATTTTTTTTGGGGTTTGGACTGGAGTGTACTTTGTGGGTTACAGCACCCTTTAACGGTCAAGCCAGCCGGCCCTTTACTTATGACACAGGCGCACGCTTGGCACTACTTTGTTGATGCACGTGCGGCTACTGCGCACACAATTCACAAACACAGAAAATAATTTTTTTTTGGTTTGGACTGGAGTGTACTTTCGGGGGTTACAGCACCCTTTAACGGTCAAGCCAGCCGGCCCTTTACTTATGACACAGGCGCACGCTTGGCACTACTTTGTTGATGCACGTGCGGCTACTGCGCACACAATTCACAAACACAGAAAATAATTTTTTTTTGGTTTGGACTGGAGTGTACTTTCGGGGGTTACAGCACCCTTTAACGGTCAAGCCAGCCGGCCCTTTACTTATGACACAGGCGCACGCTTGGCACTACTTTGTTGATGCACGTGCGGCTACTGCGCACACAATTCACAAACACAGAAAATAATTTTTTTTTTGGTTTGGACTGGAGTGTACTTTCGGGGGTTACAGCACCCTTAACGGTCAAGCCAGCCGGCCCTTTACTTATGACACAGGCGCACGCTTGGCACTACTTTGTTGATGCACGTGCGGCTAATGCGCACACAATTCACAAACACAGAAAATAATTTTTTTTTGGTTTGGACTGGAGTGTACTTTCGGGGGTTACAGCACCCTTTAACGGTCAAGCCAGCCGGCCCTTTACTTATGACACAGGCGCACGCTTGGCACTACTTTGTTGATGCACGTGCGGCTACTGCGCACACAATTCACAAACACAGAAAATAATTTTTTTTTTGGTTTGGACTGGAGTGTACTTTGGGGGTTACAGCACCCTTTAACGGTCAAGCCAGCCGGCCCTTTACTTATGACACAGGCGCACGCTTGGCACTACTTTGTTGATGCACGTGCGGCTACTGCGCACACAATTCACAAACACAGAAAATAATTTTTTTTTTGGTTTGGACTGGAGTGTACTTTCGGGGGTTACAGCACCCTTAACGGTCAAGCCAGCCGGCCCTTTACTTATGACACAGGCGCACGCTTGGCACTACTTTGTTGATGCACGTGCGGCTACTGCGCACACAATTCACAAACACAGAAAATAATTTTTTTTTGGTTTGGACTGGAGTGTACTTTCGGGGGTTACAGCACCCTTTAACGGTCAAGCCAGCCGGCCCTTTACTTATGACACAGGCGCACGCTTGGCACTACTTTGTTGATGCACGTGCGGCTACTGCGCACACAATTCACAAACACAGAAAATAATTTTTTTTTTGGTTTGGACTGGAGTGTACTTTCGGGGGTTACAGCACCCTTAACGGTCAAGCCAGCCGGCCCTTTACTTATGACACAGGCGCACGCTTGGCACTACTTTGTTGATGCACGTGCGGCTACTGCGCACACAATTCACAAACACAGAAAATAATTTTTTTTTGGTTTGGACTGGAGTGTACTTTCGGGGGTTACAGCACCCTTTAACGGTCAAGCCAGCCGGCCCTTTACTTATGACACAGGCGCACGCTTGGCACTACTTTGTTGATGCACGTGCGGCTACTGCGCACACAATTCACAAACACAGAAAATAATTTTTTTTTTGGTTTGGACTGGAGTGTACTTTGGGGGTTACAGCACCCTTTAACGGTCAAGCCAGCCGGCCCTTTACTTATGACACAGGCGCACGCTTGGCACTACTTTGTTGATGCACGTGCGGCTACTGCGCACACAATTCACAAACACAGAAAATAATTTTTTTTTTGGTTTGGACTGGAGTGTACTTTCGGGGGTTACAGCACCCTTAACGGTCAAGCCAGCCGGCCCTTTACTTATGACACAGGTGCACGCTTGGCACTACTTTGTTGATGCACGTGCGGCTACTGCGCACACAATTCACAAACACAGAAAATAATTTTTTTTTTGGTTTGGACTGGAGTGTACTTTCGGGGGTTACAGCACCCTTAACGGTCAAGCCAGCCGGCCCTTTACTTATGACACAGGCGCACGCTTGGCACTACTTTGTTGATGCACGTGCGGCTACTGCGCACACAATTCACAAACACAGAAAATAATTTTTTTTTGGTTTGGACTGGAGTGTACTTTCGGGGGTTACAGCACCCTTAACGGTCAAGCCAGCCGGCCCTTTACTTATGACACAGGCGCACGCTTGGCACTACTTTGTTGATGCACGTGCGGCTACTGCGCACACAATTCACAAACACAGAAAATAATTTTTTTTTTGGTTTGGACTGGAGTGTACTTTCGGGGGTTACAGCACCCTTAACGGTCAAGCCAGCCGGCCCTTTACTTATGACACAGGCGCACGCTTGGCACTACTTTGTTGATGCACGTGCGGCTACTGCGCACACAATTCACAAACACAGAAAATAATTTTTTTTTGGTTTGGACTGGAGTGTACTTTCGGGGCTTACAGCACCCTTTAACGGTCAAGCCAGCCGGCCCTTTACTTATGACACAGGCGCACGCTTGGCACTACTTTGTTGATGCACGTGCGGCTACTGCGCACACAATTCACAAACACAGAAAATAATTTTTTTTTCGGTTTGGACTGGAGTGTACTTTCGGGGGTTACAGCACCCTTAACGGTCAAGCCAGCCGGCCCTTTACTTATGACACAGGCGCACGCTTGGCACTACTGTGTTGATGCACGTGCGGCTACTGCGCACACAATTCACAAACACAGAAAATAATTTTTTTTTTGGTTTGGACTGGAGTGTACTTTCGGGGGTTACAGCACCCTTAACGGTCAAGCCAGCCGGCCCTTTACTTATGACACAGGCGCACGCTTGGCACTACTTTGTTGATGCACGTGCGGCTACTGCGCACACAATTCACAAACACAGAAAATAATTTTTTTTTTGGTTTGGACTGGAGTGTACTTTCGGGGGTTACAGCACCCTTAACGGTCAAGCCAGCTGGCCCTTTACTTATGACACAGGCGCACGCTTGGCACTACTTTGTTGATGCACGTGCGGCTACTGCGCACACAATTCACAAACACAGAAAATAATTTTTTTTTGGTTTGGACTGGAGTGTACTTTCGGGGGTTACAGCACCCTTTAACGGTCAAGCCAGCCGGCCCTTTACTTATGACACAGGCGCACGCTTGGCACTACTTTGTTGATGCACGTGCGGCTACTGCGCACACAATTCACAAACACAGAAAATATATTATATTTTTAGCACTTGGGGGGAGCACCCCTGATGGACAGAGCACCCCCTGGACAACACTACAGCACCTCTTTAGGACTGGGACACTGCACAGGACTTTGGAGTGGACACAGCCCCTATGGAGAACTGACTGCACAACACAGTCCAGCCAGCCCCTATGGACTTTGAAGTAGTGGACACAGCCCCTATTAACAACAGCAGCACAGCACAACACAGCCAGCCCCTATGGACTTTGAAGTAGTGGACAACAGCAGCACTAGACTACACTACACTACACAGCCCTAACTCCCACCCTCCCTCTTCACTGTCCACAGCCGAGTGAGAAAATGTCGCCGACGTGGGTACCTTATATAGGATCCAAAACCCGCGAGACTCGGAAGGCGGGAAGATGACGTTTTGCCTCGATTTCAGAATCCGAGTCAGGCGGGAAAAGTCGAGCCTGACTCGGATCGGACTCGGATCGGGGGGGCTTGGGGGGGTTCGGATTTCAGAAATCCGAACCCGCTCACCCCTAGTTTGAGCACACATGTTTATACCCCCCCAGAATAGACAGGACAATAGAGAAGTTTCTTGCTTATTCCATTGGTTCCCAGGGTAGAAGCATATGTTACAGTGCATTTAACAGGCTGGTTCAAATAGACTCGCCCAGCCTCTAACAACTGAGGGTCTTTTCGCTCCTGCATCCCCATGCTGCATCCTAACAGTTGTTCCTAAAATATACATTTTGTTGCTTGTAGTCTCTGCGGTCCATAAGTTGGGAATGCATCATGCGATCTCCACACCGATAGTACCGGAATTCTGTTGAAAGAGTACGCATCAGTTCGAAACCAAACACGGCTGTCTTAACATGTATAGAACCTTAGTTATCAAATATCTTTATTTATCAGAATTTAAACTAACTGAACCAACTTAAATCATCTACTTTAAAGCTTATTAAACCTTATGTGTGAATATGTAATGTGTGAGTATTCGGGGTTTGATATTGAAGACATATTAATGAGTGTATGAGGAAGGGTGCACTTAACTCTCACTAAGTGAGCATCTTAGCAGTGTGACATGCTGAGCCAGATAGTTCCACATGCCCACTCTGTCAGCAGTCCCCCCCACCTGTCCCAGGCTTCAAAAGAAAAACTCTTTATTCTCCCAGTCTCTTGTGTGAAATGCAAATAGCCCAGCTACAAGAGACAGACCTAAGATGACACTCTAGTCTTTGAAATCATGTCATTGCAGGAAGCCTGCTAATGTAATGTGTGTATTCTAGCCGGACCACGTGTAGTGAGAGCAGACACTGTCCAGGAAGCTTATCTACACAAGCTAGTTGTCACTTGGCCACTTGATCTATTCAGCTAATGCAATTTTGGCATACTGTAAAGCCATTTCTGAAATATATATCCTTTATAATACGTAAAGTAATGAAATGGGCTTTTGGTGAATCGCTGTAACCTATGGCGATGGGCACAGATGCATTCGCATGATGCTAATAGTATTATCGCCACATGTACTAAAGTGTGAGTTTATCTAAAATGGCGCTTAGGTGGCCATTTCGCAAAATGGCGTCTTGCGGCCAGTTGCAAGATGGTGTCGCTGCGATTCAATTTTAAACTGATCTTGTCTCAGCCAATAATCCAGTTTTGACACCAGGATGATGAAAACTCTGGAAGAGAATATAAAAATGAACACAGCAGACCAGTCCATTGCTGTAGCAAGGATCTGCAAATTTCTTTAGCTCAGATATCTCACTACAACCTTTTAACTCTCTTGGAACAAGCTCGCGATCGACAGGTCCACATTATCTGCCTCGTCTCTGCCTTTTTCTCCACTGGTTGGTTGATTTTCTTACAGTGAGTGGAATGGACCCAGGTATCTCTCTCCACCACCTTCAAAGATGTGGTACTCGTCAATAACACCTGATACGGACTTTCCCACCAATTGGTCAAACAACCTGAATGCAAAAATTTCTGATCATATTCTCCAGGTTCAAAATCATGACAGTTTGTTTCAGGCATATCATGTGACAACAATTTCAGTTTCTGCTGTTGCTGTTTCAACTGTTTACTCTTTGTTATAAGATACCTTACAGTTACCTCGTTGTTACCTTTCAAATCTTCCTGCGGACTTATAATCAAATAAGGTTGTTTACCAAACAGTATTTCAAAGGGGGACAGATTAAGAGGAGGTCTAGGAGTTGTCCTGATACTATGAAGGACAAGTGGTAGTGCTTCTGGCCATCAGAGCAGAAAAGCTCCCTGGGGCTTACGAAGGCCCAGACCCAACCTTAGGGTCTGGTCGTAAGCCCCGATGGTCGCGATGGTGATCACCATTGTGACCATCAACCTGGTCGGGTGTTAAGCTGTGGGTGTTAACCCACAGCTTAGCGATTGACAAGGAGGCGGTTGTTCAGGATGCAAGTGGCCACCCTGATTCAGTGCGACCGCTTGCAACTAATGACCGCCTCTAAATGAGGTCCTACGTCCTGTAATGGCAGGGCCAAAACAGAAAAACCTGGGATCCACATTCCCAAGTACTTAACCCTATACTGGCATGGCTGTAGTTTGTCCTTAGCAACCTTGTGTCCTGTTTGCGAGAGATGAAGCAATAAAAGTTTAATATCATTCAAACATGACATAAACGAGTCAGAACATAGCAATAAATCATCCACATATTGTATTAGAACAGATCCATTGGCAGGTTGAAAAGATTGTAAACAGTCGTGTAAGGCCTGGGAGAAGATACTGGGGCTGTCTATGAAACCCTGCGGAAATCATGTCCATGTCTATTGTACACCCCTGTATGTAAAAGCGAATAGGTACTGATAGTCAGGATGAAGAGGTACAGAGAAGAAAGCAGAACAGAGATCAATGACAGTGAAATGGGTTGCATTTGTTGGGATCTGCATAAGAATGACAGCTGGATTTGGCACTACGGGAAATTGGCTCTCTACTACCTTTTTAACACCTCTATTGTCTTGTACCAGCCTATAACCCCTCCCACCACTCTTCTTCACAGGAAAGATGGGACTGTTGGCTACACTTGCTGTACGTACCAAAATTCCCTGCTGTAACAATCGCTCAATTATGGGATAAACCCCTAATTCTACCTCCTGTTTTAATGGGTACTGGGGAATTTTTGGAGCTTGCCTACCACTTTTTAAATTTACCATTACTGGACTTACATTTGCCATTAATCCAGTGTCCTGTCCATCCTTAGTCCAAAGTGAATCTGGAATTCGCGATAACATTTGATCTACCTGAGATGGATTGTTACCTGAACCAGTAGAGTGATACATTATCCTTTGGGGAGTGTCCAATATATCCCTCACCTTGTGTGCAACTCTCTCTGGGATATCTAGAAATATACCATCAGGGGTACAGTATATGACACATCCCATCTTACATAACAAATCCCTTCCCAGTAGGTTAGTAGGAGCCGCTGCTGCCAGGAGGAAAGAATGCCTGGTATGCAATGGCCTGATAGTGACCTCTGTGGATTTGGTTAAAGGATAATGTTGCACTTTACCCGTTACACCCATTGCTGGTACTTTCTTGCTGGTCACCTATAAGTTAGTGGGAGATTTTGTCACTGATCTGGTCGCCCCTGTTTCTACAAGAAAAATATATTTAGTACCAGCTACATCAACCATCATTACCGGTTCTTCCCTAAAACTTCCTGTTAACCTGACTATCTGTAGACTACAGGTATGACCTGACCCCTAGCATTGACTCTCACTTTCCAATACAGCATTTAAGGCTACAATTGGAGCTGGTGACTGTAGTGGGTTTCCTGTACTCTGTGTATATCCCTTATGGGGATATCCATGTACTCCCTGGTTAGGGCATCCTACCTTCTTCACCTTACAGTTCCTACTTACATGTCCCATTTGGTTGCAGTTAAAGCACCTTTGTGAGTAGGGTGGGTGAAAGGATTGCTGTGTGGGTTGAGCTGAAGGAAAAGATGGTGGTTGTGGATTAGGATACTGAGGGTAATATTGTGGTTGTGGATAGTATGGGTTCTGTGGCTGTGTGTGATAAGTGGGATAGGGTTGTGTTTGAGGTGGTGCAGGATTGGTAAGGAAGTGTAGTTGTGCAGGTGCAGGTGTATCTGGTGGCTGTGATGTTACAGTCACTCCTTCTAGAGCTTGAATACTAACAGCCATTAGCTTCTTGCTCTGGGTCTCTCTCCTTTTAAGGATGTATTTATCATGTTTAATAGTGGATTCTATGAGCGTGTCTACAGTAGCTCCTCTCCAGCCAGATAGTGAGGTCTGAACTCTGGTCTTTAGATTCTCTTTTAGACCATCCATAAGTACAGTGATGATCATTCCCCTGTGATGAGTGCTATCTTTAATATCCTCTAACCCAGTGTACTGGGTGATAGCCTGCAGAGCTTGGTTACAATAATCTTCTGCAGATTCACTCTCTTTTTGTTTTATGGTGAAATTTTGCTCCAGTTAACTACAACTGGAAAATATACACCCAATTGAGTTATTATGCGGGTAATGTTACCTTGGTTACTCTCATCTTTTAAAGGGAACATCTCCATCCAATACGCAATCTGTGATAAACTTTTTCAAGACGCTATTGGGTGGAAGACAAGCCCTTAACACCACTCACCAATCTTTATTGGCTGGCTCGTGAGCACTACCCAAATTTTTCAAAAATCTTTGGCATTTGGCTAATTCCTTTTTAGGATCAGGGAAATCATTCATTATGGAATTTAGCTCAGCTCTTGTCCAAGGACAATGCATTGCTACTTTCCTTGTGGGCATTACACCTTTCGCATCAGCATTCCCATTCGAAACAGTTATTGTCCTGATAGGATGTAGACCGGCCACACTACTACTTTTGATCTTGTTACCTGGCTGGGGATTAAGTCTATTACTGCTATGTATAGGGTTAACAATTCCCTCTACGGGTGCAGTGGATGTTAACACTTCCTCTACGATCACTGATGAAGATGGGGCCACCACTTGTGCTTGTTGTGATGGAGCATCTAACATGTGTACAGCATGGGAAATGGCAGACAACAGGTTCATTATCCGCATCATAAACATTTTCTTTGTGATTACTTAAGAGAGGGTACAAGTTACTTGTTACATTTTTATGGGTTTTTCAAACAGCTGTACCTGCACCCCCATCTGCATAGGGTGGTGGTGGTGCGCGTAAACCACTGGAAATACCTTCTGCAATGCTACCTTGCTGCACGTGCGTGCTCACACCACAGTTTAACGCTGCGCATGCACTCTCTTGTAATGTGCTCACAACGCTAGTTTGCATTGCGTGCACACCTGTAAGCCACGCATCCCCCTCACGCTGCCACAACTTTAAACACTTGTTATATTTTACCTTTTTCATTTGAGAGCGCACCATACAGATGCTATCTCGGACATTGTTCAATACCTCCTTATCAAAGCTGCCAATTCTGGGAAACGGTCTAACACTCTCCATTGTCATTTTATACCATACATCACAGAACCTAATTGCGTAAGCACTGTACTTAGGGCCTGATTCAGACCCGCTCACAAGCACATATCGCTCACAAGTGGGTCGATGGTGGCCCAGTGCGCATATGCACAGTGCGCACTGAGCGTGTGCGAGCCTCGGAGCAAGTGCAAAAAGCACTTGCTCCGTGGCTCACTACAAAAGGGGCAGCTGTCGATGTTGATTGACAGCTTGCCCCGTTTTGTAGGTGTGGCGGTGGGTTGGCTTCACAAACGGAGGTGTTCCCAAGTGAACGCCTGCTTGTTGTGGGCGGCCCCACTGACATCATCAGTGATGTCAGTGGGAGAGCTTCTGCCTTTATTAGAGCTAGAAGCTCTCTGGGGCTTGCGGCCACGAGACCCTACCACAAGGGTCTCATCGCAAGCCCGATGGTCGTGATGCTCTTGACCATCGCAACCATCATCATGGCTGCTCGCAATAGCTGTGGGTGGTCACCCACAACTATGCGAGTGGCCAGGAGGCCGCTCCCAAAAAAAGAAAAAAAGTCCTGATTTAGAGCGAGCGTTCTTTCAGAGCGTCCGGCACTGAATCAGCCCCTTAGTATGCATAATATGTCGTGCCGACCCAAGCGGCGCTTCCAACAGCAGCACATCATCTAACATCTCTACTGTTTGCTTGGCACCCATCTGGGAGAACCCTAAGTTTTTCAGTAGAGATTTAAACTGGTGAAAGACAGTCAAGATACTTTCACTTACCTGCGGACGATATTAACAGGATGTGCCAACACCCCTATGGAAGAAAAACCAGGCTGCTTCCACGCACCTAATCCCTTTTTGACTACCTTTCAACTGCTAGCATGAAGGTATTCCAATAACACCTACCTTTTTCAGTGATTTCATCCACCCTCTACTCAGTTCACAATCACAGTTTAGCCAAAACTGGGCAGTTCAACTACAATGCTCAAATAACCCTAACTGATCACTGAATACTGTAATGACACTGAGAGCCGAAAGTACAACAAAGACAACAACTACACCTGCTTATGTGTATAGACTGCGGTATCTACTACCAAGCCACTAGGCCGACACCAGGCGCCTAGCACTTAAGGGTCCTACGATACCCTTAACTAGGGAACATGTTACCATTACCAACAAATACTCACTGTTACACACCCTTTTCAGGCACAGAAAAGTACACGTTTTCCCAGACTATGGCAACATTGATCAAGATGCTTACAACAATGCTATCTATCAATGCAGTCTCTATGGCTTTGTTTAAATACGTGGCAGCAATACAGGAAATACGTATACGCTATTGTGCGACTAGTCACATACACAATAATGTGACTACTACACAAAATGTATTATTACCCTTACACTATTGTGCGACTTCCCCTTTTTATTATACAAAAAAAAATCTATCGATGAAGGAAAACAAACTTTTTCATCCCTCGTCCCTGGATTCCTAATCAGCGCTCCTTAAGCCACAATAACGAGTAGCGAACTCTCAGCAACAAAGTGGTAGTAGATTTTCGAAGGCACAATGCGTTCTCCTGCTATGGCACCTCCACCCTTTTGCTGAGAGATCACTACCGAGTGTTACTAAGTGACCGGTAGCGTGAATCACACTGCGAGCCCCCAAGACATAATGTGGCTAAGCTGTGCAGCAAAACAATAATGTTTGAATATAGGTAAGCATAATAGAAAATTTAGCCAAACAAATTCTGCGAATACAAGGCCTTTTACCCTGCCATATAAAAGTACCACATACTATTGATTCCTACTTATCTATACCTTCTAAAATCCTGCCTATATGTTCTAATATCCTGCCTATACTTTCTAATAATTGTCGCTATTTAGCGTTATGAGTTCAACAAGAAATAAATGCTTTCAGACTGTGAGTGTGGTTCCAAAGCACAAAAAGTTATTCAATATAAAAAAAACAGATGGTTACATGCTGTGATCTAAAGACAATTAATGCAAATAAATCATACAGACCCAAGGTACAGTTGTTACATACACACACGCTCTGGATCCAGATACCGGCATCAGTATAGAAACCTCCATCAACAGCACAGCAAGAAGACTGGCTTCTGAGTTCAGAGAGCCCACATATATACTCTTACAGGTATAGGCAATACAATAGAACAGTCTGGCATGATTCCATTGGTTCTTCTTCCTGGTTCTTCTGTTACAGTATAGTTCATAGGTCAATTCGAATGGACACAAATCACCCTCCAACAGCCCTTTGTGTCCTTTTTCCTGCTGCATGCTAATCTAAGCTGATAACATTACAGAGTACATTTTAGTGTTTTAACTCTCTATTGTCCATAGTTTGCAGACACATGTTGCGATCTTCTCACCGATGATACCGGAAATCTGTTGAGACACAGTGGATCAGTACAACACCAAACACGGTCTGCTTACCATGTACTAAACCTTAGATATCAAATAACCTTTATTTCACAACATTAATAATTACTGAATAAACCTTGAATATTACACTTTAATGCTAGGGAACCTTTTATGTAAATGTGCAATGTGTAAGTATTGGGGAATTGAGAAGAGACGCTAGTTAGCACTGTGCGACTACGTGTTTTGTGGAGTACACCATGATACGTGTTTTGCAGGGATAATCATTTTATATGTTTTAATGACTGTCTGTATTTACATAATTAGCAGCATACAACTGGTCATACAGTTTTGTTATCTGGATACCAAGATAAGTAAGAGACTTCGGCTGCCAGAGGTAACTAAAGTTAAGTACCAATAATTTGGAAGCGGAAGGGGAATTTTGAAATACCAACGCCTCTGATTTCGATCCATTTACCTTATACCTCGAATGTGTACCGTACTTGGGAACCTATGATATATCAGAGAAGGGTGAGAGTCTCTTGTAAAAAAGAAAATAAAGTCCCCCCGGTGAGCACTAATCATTTTGAACAAAAGCGATCATTTATAAGGAGTATTGAGACCTTTTACATTAAGCAAGAGCACATGAACATAGCAAAAAATCAACGGTGGACAACAAATAAAACAATCAAGAACAATGCTGCTTGGTGTAGGGGAGAAAAAAAAAGGGAAAATTAGGGGGATGCGGACAGATCAATTCCAGACAGGGAGATCAAAGTTCACAGTAGGATAGCCCTTAGGAAAAAAAGGGAAAGGGGAAAGATCCTCCTCAATGAGAGGAATGGATCCAATGTGCTCAGAAATTTGGGAGAGCAATTAACAGAACTGAAATTGAATAAAGTGAGAGTAAAGGACTATGGACAAACTCTCACTAGTCCCACCTGGTAGGGGGGATGGACAAAAAAGTATACATACTTATCTACATACCGACCACCCGGAAACGTTAGAACAAATACAACCCATAAAGTACGTCACTATAGCCTCTTTAGGGAACATGCATAAATAGTCCAACAGTAAAATCAAGTATGAAAAAAAATTAAAAGTCATACAAACTTTGCAAAACAAAGTGTAAGGTTCGAATCTGCACCGCTAACTCCAGCCTCCAAAAGTATAAAGGAAACCAAAATGTAGACGTCCAAGATACCCATACAATATAGAGATTGGTCAGCAGCAGAGAACTTGAAGAATACAAAGGGGTACATTTACTAAGATGGGAGTTCTATTTAAGAAGTGATGTTGCCCATAGCAATCACTCAGATTCCAGGTATTATCTTCTAGAAGGTGCTAGTTAAATGTTAGGTACAATCTGCTATGGGCAACATCACTTCTTAAATAGAACTCCCATCTTAGTAAATTTACCCCAAAGCATCAATAGGAGACCCAAAAGATGGCAACCAATATATTTAAGAAATAATATTAAATATACACATGATCAAACATCAGATAGAAGTGTGGAGTTAGGGCATTCACCGCCAGCCCCATTCCCCACTAAGCAGCAAAAACAGAGTAAGAAGAATCACACACTAGGCTCTAAAGATACAGTAGCTATAAAACAGTATGGGGAGAGGGCAACAGTAGACAATCCAGAAACCAAAACTGAACAGTACTGTAGTAAGCCCCAGAAAGGGCAATGTTAATAAGGAAACAGTGATATCAGATGATGTCCACGTTTCAAGTAGGAGAGATATCTTGGCAGCAAGAGGAGTGAGTCATAGTAGCAACAGCAATCTTCAGCCTATGCAAAAGTTTTTTACCCTCTCCAGGGTCTGGCACTGACACGGAGTGGTCCCCGACGTCCACAATCAGACAGAAGGGGGAACCCCATTTGTACTTATAGCCAGTGTCCCGTAGGGTCTTGATGACTTCCAGAAGGTCTCGTCATTTGAGAATGGCAGAAAGTGCTTATTCCTGAAAATTCTGCAGATTACTATTTTCAAAGAAATTATGAGGGGATTTCCTACTAGCGGCAACAATCAGCTCCTTAGTTTTAAATGACAAGGATTTTAAAACTACGGCCCTCATTCAGACCCACTCGCGAGCGGCTGTCCACTCGCAAGTGGGTCGATGGTCCCCACTGCGCATGCGCACGACGGAGGGAGCTTCGTCGTGCACATGCGTGAGACCCGACGAGCGAAGGACTCTCCTTCGCTCGGAGTGTCTCATCAAAGGGGGCGTGCTGTCGATGGTGACTGACAGCACGCCCCCTTTGGTGGGCGTGCCGGGGGCGTGCCTGCAAGACGGAGGCGTTCCCAAGGGACTGATAGAGCCAAAATCACTCCTGGCCTTGCGGTTGAAAAACCCAACCGCAGGCTTTGCTCGCAGTTTCGATGGTCGCGATGGTCAAGACCATCGCGACCATCATCCTGCACGCTCGTATATGCTGTGGGTGGTGACCCACAGCTATACGAGCGTCCAGGAGGACACTCCATATTAATGGAGGTGGGCCCTGATTTAGAGCGAGCGCTCTGGTCAGAGCGTCCGGCTCTGAATCAGGGCCTACATCTCTAGGTGGATTATCATCTTTAGGTTTAGGATGTAAGGCTCTGTGGGCTCTCTCAATGAGGAGAGACTGCTCTGTAAGGGTAGGAACCAACATCATAAAGAGTCTTTGCAAATTGCGTTCCAATTGCTGAGAGAAACGGATTTAGGAACATTGCGAATCCTAAGGTTGTTCCTTCATTCTCTGTTTTTCAAGTCTTCATTTTTATCCTGAAGAAAAGCAAACTCCTTATATAGAAAATCTGTGTCCTGAGAGACTTTCCACAGACCCCTGGTGTTAGATTCCACTTTAGTCTCCACCTCAGAAATGCGTCCTCAGATAGTTGATGGAAATTTGCGGTAAGAGATTAAGGACCTCATTCAGAGTCGGTCGAAGCGGCCGCATGGTCGCACACCACCGATGTTCGCTATACTGCGCAATGCGCGTGCGCAAACTAGCCGCTACGATCAGAAATTTCTCTCTCCTTGAACACAGCCAGGTCGGTAGTTTGAGTGACAGATTGAGGCGTTTGTGGGTGGTAACAGGGGAAGGTGCTTGAAAACGGGGGAGTGGAGATCCGAACGCAGGCGTGCCTAATTATTCGAATGGCGTTTTATGGGAGTGCATACGGTTTATGGGAGTGCATAATTAACAAAGTAGTGCCATGGCACATGTGACATGGGAGGTTTTTACACTGACATGATCGTAGAGCTTAAGAGAGGGTATGGTCAACCTTAAGCTGTACGACCAGTTCTGATGGTTCCCGATGGTCTCGATTAATCCTTATATGCCCGGAGATGACATGCAATGCGTACGAGAAGGGGGCGTATTTTTTTAAATTCCGGGCCGCTTCCTCCCCTTGGTCGGCCAGCTACCGATCCGAACTTAGGGACGCAACTTGCGAGGGAATCATTTGCATATCCAGCTCCTTTTACCGTACGTCCGTGCGGCCGCTTCGACCGACTCTGAATGAGGTCCTAACTGAGGTCAGTAATCTTAGCTTGAATGTCACTTTTAGTGGCAAAAGTATGTCCAGGGGAGAGATCAGGACATTGAGAGCCGGCAGGGGAAGCTGGAGGATATCCTGATGGTTGGCGGGAGTCAGAGCGGGAGAGGTGTTGTATAATACTTTGTTTGGTACTTTTTTTACCACCTCTAGCTAAGGACCTATGCATGATACATTTAATGCAGGTATAGTGAAATATATTCTGGGTGAGCAGGAGATGAGTGAACTAAAACATAGTCAATGATACGAAGACAGCAAAAAAATCAATCATGGAATAAAAATACCAGAGTTATATCATAACAGGTGCATGTGAGGTCCTGCAAATCCGATAAATGGTGGTATTACTTCAAAAAATATAGAAAGCAGGAGCTTGTAATATAGGCATAGATAGATAATACAGACAATTCTGTATCCACAAAGTCCCCAAAAAACAAATGTATGCAGAAATAAAGGGTCTGGAATGTAGGTGGGGGCAGAGAGAGCCAAGGACACATTATACAGTCCCTAAAGTGCTGGCATAAGACAATCAGCAAAACAGATGCTAGCAACTTGCAGAAATAAAGTACAGTATGCACCCCAAATAACTTACAGTACCAGAATAAGAGGGGAGCAGTGTAATCACTGCAGAGCCGCAGGTCAGAAGAGCAATCTTCAGCACTGTACCTTGTGACTGAAGAGACTGAACACAGCACTTTATGCAGCTGTGAATCTCATGCGGCCAATACATGGTGCGATAAAAAGGCGTACAACCTGTCTTATAAGATTTCCCTTGAAATGTTCCCTTGAAATTTTACATACGATGTGTTCAAAAGGTTTACGATTTTTCATGCAATCACACGATCCGATGCTTCGTTTCACGATTACAAATCGTAAATTATTGATCGGTTATGCACATAACCATTACGATGAATCTGCTGGTATGTGAATAGGGGAGGGCTTATCTAGGGGCTATAAAAGGCGGCCACCATTTTAGGTATGTTATATACTCTGCTCTGTGACTAGTGTAGCTTGGTTGTATACCTGCTGAACGCTGTGCAGTGCTAGTGTGCTTTGTTAAAGGCTTGCCTTGCACAAAGTGTTGTATTTCTTCTGATTTCTATCATCTTCTGATGGATACCTATTGTCATAAGATTCTGCTAGCCTATGGCTATTTAAAGCCGAAAGGCAAGGAAGCTGAGGAGTCAAGGAGGAGGAGGAGGTCGTGCTGGACCAAAGAGTGGCTGACGAGGAGGGAGAGTCACTCCAATATGCCCCTGCTGATGGAGATTAGGGAGAACAACCCGGATGATTATCGCAACTACCTGCGTATGGATGATGACACCTTCCAGGAGTTGCTGCATCTGGTGACTCCCTATATTCAGAGGTAGGACACCAGCATGAGGATGGCCATTCCGGCAGAGGACAGGTTGGTGGCTACCCTGCGATATCTGGCTACAGGACAGTCTTTTGAAGACCTGAAGTTTGGGACCCTCATTTCCACTCAGGCTTTGGGGCACATCATACCCGAAACCTGTGATGCCATTGTAAAAGTCCTGAAGTACCAGTACTTTAAGGTGAGTAAAAAACACAACAGTTTTTTGCACAAAATGATTAAAATATTGTTTAAAATTACCTTCAGGCTGTGTGTATAAGGTGTACAGATGTATCCACATACATCTATCCTCCGAGCGCTACAAGTCTCGCATAACGCGGGAGCTCTGTGTGACTCAGTAGCGACAATCATCTTTTCGTTGATTTTTACCTTAAATGTTTCTTATTCGCACGTAACACAAGCAGCTTCTTCAATACAATAGTTAGGTTTTGCGCTTGAAAGGAGCAACCCAGGATTCTGTCCAGTGTTATCAAACCTGGACTAATATAGTACATAAAAAATAGGTGATGGAAACCTAGCGCTTCACTGTAGGGTTACAGCTCAAAATAACATAATAATCATATACAGGAAATTATACAGAACAAAACATGGGGTACGTATGTTTCTCCAAGTCCTTAGATTGTCCTGCAGTCCAAATATTTCTCTTAAGCCAATGGTCCGTACATAAAAGAAAGAAAATACACAATAGTGTTCCCTGTTTTTCAAAACAAATATTCTTCACTTAAGGAGAAAGTAGAGCAAAAAGTCCCAGACGGGACCTTATTAAAAGGATTTTTCGGCATGTCTATGTTCTGTGTGCAACTGTGGGTGTATTTGCATACGAAATGATACCTTACAGTGTTACAGCTGCTGACACTGTCACGTAGCATTTCACATGCAGATACACCCGCAGTCACACACAGAACATAGGCATGCTGCATATCATTTTAATTGACAGAAGCTGCTTCTGCTGTGCTTATTCGCTGTGCGAATAAGATGCATTTGAAGGTAAAAAGTTGCACAAAAAGATGCTCGCCGCTTCCGGGCCATGGCCTGGCTCGTCTAGAAGGGTTGTTTAATGCGCAAGGAGGCTAGATGTATGAGGAGTGAGGACACATCTGTATATGAAACCTAAATGCATTTTGTGTTTAGACTTGGGTCCCATTCCCAAGATACTGTATCTCATTATGGTATGCAAATATTCCAAAATACGGAAAAATTTGATATCCAAAATACTTCTGGTCCCAAGCATTTTGGATATGGGAGACTCAACATGTATTGCTTAACCAGAACTTTGCAAGTACAACTGATCAGAGGAGGTCCTGTATCAGAATAGATTGCTCTGTGCAAAGGAACTGTTTTTATAATTTTTCTTTTATGTGATAATGGTATAGCAAGCTAAGTCAAACTAGTTTGCTATTTATATTTCTATGCAATTAAAGTACAGTTGTATAGTCAAAAGAATGCCTAACTTTAATTCCATTTATACGACTTTCACTCAGCGTCATATCTGCTGTAACTTAACAGACGAAAATCACTCTCCTATCAGTAATATGACTGCAGTTATGTGAGATCACTTCATCCATTACTTGAATTTATGCACAATATAGCATTTGTTCTTGGTTTTGGTGGAACAAAGAAAATTGCTCTGGGCTTACAAAAAGTAGATTATCCATTTGTTTAATGCAAGGAGCTAGTATGAAACATAGCCCCTGGTGGGTTTGCAGTAAGCCTATAATTTTACTGCGTTCAGTCACTCAGAATACATTTAATAATATCTTTCTGTCCACATCAAATATCTTACTGGAATCTAGGTTATTTTGGAACCAAACCATCCAACATAGTTTAAACAAATATATCCATATTATGATTAAAGGTTTCGCAGAAACCAATTTTTATTGTTGAGCTTAATACACATAAGTACATTATTTCCTTAAAATAAAATTTTTGTTGACATATTGTTACATCTAAAATTGGTTAAAAGTATTACTAGGTACAATGAATTGTATTAAGTTTTGTTTCCAATGTTAGACTCTACAGTTGGGTGATTAAGATGTGACTATGATGTTTTATTATAGTCCAACAGTACAATCTAGGTTGATGCATGTGGTTTAGGTACCTGGTATACATGAAAACTACACCAGTTACCCATCTTAAGAAACATTGTGTTCAGTATGTATTATGTATCTTCATTTGAATGCAATTGTCATGAATGCCAGCCTCCTAGCTGCACAGAAGTCCAGGGATTCAGTAAATTCCTATTTATTGATCACCTTACTGTAAGGAGGGCCATAACTAGGCCATAACTAGGGGTATGCAGTTGGGAAGCTGGCGGACCTAATCCTGACAGCCGGCTTCCCGACTGCTTTATCCCAGCGAGGGTTAAATGACAGGCGTCTAAATTTAGACACCTGTCATTTTACCGATCCCAGGAGACCGGCGCCCAGCATCCCGATCGAAGTGATGCTGGGCTCAACTACGGACAGCCGTGGGGTGGGAGGGTTAGGATTAGGGCTCCCGGGGGGGATTTAGGGTTAGGCACCCCCCCGGGAGGTTAGCGTTAGGCTAGGGGGAGGGAGGGTTAGGGTTAGGCACACCCGGGGGGGGACTTAGGGTTAGGCACCCCCCCGGGGACTTAGATTTAGGCAGCGGGGAAGGGGGGTTAGGTTTAGGCACTTAGAGGGGGGATTAGGGTTAGGCACTGGGGGGGAAGGTTAGGGTTATGCACCCTAAAGGAGGGTTATGGGGTTAGAAATAGGTTAGCTAATACTTATCTTCGATGATCAGGGATTCCTGCCGGCCTCCTGGTGTCAGGATTCCAAGGGGGTCTGGCGGTAAGTCATACCGCTTCCATAACTAGGTGTGTGCAAGATTTGCTGCTGCCCAGGATGCAAGGTCAAGTACTGTAGGTAGCACCGTCACTGTCCCTTTGGAGATGGCACACAGGCAAGATGTTCGGACTCACTGTTGCACAAGGAGTTGGCACTTGTATCGCACACAGGCAAGATGTTCAGATGCACTGTTGCATAAGGAGTTGGCACTTGTATCGCACACAGGCAAGATGTTCGGATGCACTGTTGCACAAGGAGATAGTACTAGAAACTTGAGGAGATCGCGAAGGGAACCTGGAATGGGGTGACAGCAAGTATTCACAAGGTAGTGACAACGTTGCACAGGCAACTTCCTTCTGTCCGGAGACTGGCTTTATACCCTCAGGTAGCAGATCATTGGTGGACAGCCTCAGCTGACCACCACCATGCAACCATTGGATAAAGGGTAGTCAGGTGATGTGAACTGTCATGGCTGCATCCATGACGGCAACCGCAGCAACCAAGGCACAGCGCAGCTCATGGATGTCCGATGTCCACATGGCTCTAAGTATAATGCTCAGCGCGTCACTCACCACCACAACTGATGTCTGATAACCCAAGGGTTCAAGGGAAGCTGGCGCTGTATGAATGACCTAAACCTGGTGTATATACTACTGGTGATCTGTAGTGCAGTGAATGACTCTATTGGGGGTATACTGTATTTCCTAAACAGCAAGTTGCCAAAGAAGGCTAAAAATGGTCACTTTGACTGACAGATTTGAATGGCAATAGAAATAAATGCTAAATAATCCTGATTTAGTTGGTTAGTAAATATACCCCCATTAGTGGAGTAAGGGTAGGAGGCAGAGGATACTTTCTTTCCTGTTCATACTCCTTGCACACTGTCAGTCACTGAAGTACAGTAATTGCAGGAAGGAACACAGCAGATTTGTTCTGCTCTACACCCCTCATGTAGTAGCTGGTGACACACATATTAGAGGAGATTGGTTGGCAATTTAAAAGTTACCAGGGCCTCATTTACAGTTGAGAGCATGTCCAGCTAAAGGCTAAATATTTGCAGCTGATCCATACCCCTTTCACATCACAAATATAACTGGGACATTGCCAGGTCGACTCAGGTCGAGGTGCAGTGTCAATGCGCCACCAAAAACTTTTCTGGGTCGAACAACCTGGCATTCCAACCCTGCAATTGAACAGGGTTACAAGTCGGATAAAAGTGCAGTGTGAACAGGCCCTATCCAAGTTATCCAACCCCGGCACTCAGCAAACACCACTGATTGGATGTTCCTGGGTCAGCAGTCAGACACACAGGCAGCACACTGCAGACAAGAGCAGAGGCAGCATTCCGGCAGTCTGAAAGGGGTTAATACCACTACTGTCACTACAGTGATGGCTAATTGGAGTGATGAAGAAGTGGAATGTACACTATGCTGTCAGAAGCTGCATCATGCTCTCACTGGCTGAATCAAACAGCAATAAAGCACAAACACTCATGAACTTAGGGCTACACAGTGGTAATCCATCAGCCATGATTCCTCTGCAATTCTATTAGCAGTCCCTTCCCTTGTGTTCGCTTTTGTGATCTTATCTTTGTGAGCCTGAAAAAGTACATTTTTAATGTCATCCATAGAGTTTTACAGGGCTGACTCGGGTTCAGTGTGAACAGGACCAACCCGGGAATAACCCTGGTCGAAGGTGCAGTGTGAAAGGGGTCTGACCCAGGTCGCAGCCAGGTTGGACCCGTGGTCAAAATCCCAGGTCAGAGCTGGGTTTGCAATATGAAAGGGGTACAACTATGTTGTGTTTACATTTGATCACTGTATACAGGGAAAATGCTGCTTTGGCATGTTGCACTCAAGTCCTGGCAGCTTTCTTTTAACACTGCCTACTGAATAGCACTATCAAAATGTAACTCACATATATTCATCACAATTGTTCTGTCAAGATGACACAAGAGCAGAGAGGTTTTCCTTCAAAACTCTTTTCTTTGCGGCTCTACAAACTTTATCCTGACAATATTATTCTATCAATATTATGGGGTAAATTTACTAAGAAGGGAGTTCTATTAAGAAGTGATGTTGCCCATAGCAACCAATCAGATTCCAGGTATTATCTTCTAGAAGGTACAAGATAAATGAGAAGTAGATTTTTTTTGGTTTGCTATGGGCAACATCACTTCTTAAATAGAACTCCCATCTGTAAATGCACCCCTATGTATCAATTCAACCAGATTATAATTAATGCTTAATTGGCAATCAAATTATTTATTTTCCATTGCCATTATCAGTCTTCTACTTAAAATAGCATGTGAAGACATACTTGTTTTTCCACTTTTCCCAAGATGATGTAAATATTTTCCTGTAAAAGTTATGACTCAATAAATTCTTGATTTAATTATTCCAAACAAGAAGAATTTTTCTATGATAATATAATTGCTTCATTAGCATCTGATTTTTTTGCTTTTATGGTAATATACAGTACATTTTATTATATATTTTCTTTATTATGGTGTACGTTTATATTTGCAGTTTTATGTGTAAAGCAACTCAGAGTTCATTTATTCCAGTTGATATGAGCTTGTCAATGAATTTCTTTTTATATTATATTGAGCTCATTTCTTTACACAGTGCAATGCATCCTAGCTCACACAGTAAAATTACTGCATTTTTTCAGATTATTTAAAAAAGAAAAAACTATATAAGAAAAACGCTGGGTCTGAAAAGCTATTGTACCCACATTACTGTTGTCACACACTGGTGACACGATATAAATTGAAAATTCTTTTGTATCAATTTAAAGGTTAGAGACATAGAAATGTTTAACTTAAATATCAGTTGGATTGTAAACAAACTACATGATGTATAAGGCAACCAAAAGTATCCGTCAAGAGAATAGATGTGTGAGACTTTATAATGTGTCATGTTGAGAGAATAAAAGTATACAGCAGCAGTAGTAGAATGTTTGCACTTTTTCCTTATTATACATTATATAATAGATCAGAAGATGTTTGAACATTTCTAATGCATTATAGATTATACAGCTAATAATGCATTGTGGATCCTTATACAGTTTTCCAGAGAACCAGGAATTTTGCTATACTTGAGCCCAGAAATTAGCTTAAAACTTAAGTAATTAAGATTGTGGAAGGCATCATAGGGGTGTGGTATATGAGTTAGACAATCAGAAGTAGGGAGGCCAATCCTGGGATCGGCAGGATCCCAGGATTATGGCCTAAAAATGTCTGTGACCCGGGATTGGAAGCTTCCAATAACTGGATTCGGGATTGACCATAAATGGCTTTTTTTTACATGCCGGACAGTGCTGAGCACCTCCAGCAGAGTGCTCAGAGGAGGTTGGGCCTTTTGTCAGTTGACACTGACATAATGTCGACATGTCCAACATGGCAATATTATGTATGTTGACAATGTGAATGTCAACAGTACTATCTAACCCTAATCACAGCCTTACTCTAATCCAGAGGTTCAATAATAGTCCTCAAGGCTCCCCAACAGTACAGGTTTTAGAGATATCCATGATTAAGCTCAGGTGACTTAATTCAGTCAATTTGATTTAACCACCTGTACTCATCCATGGATATCTCTAAAACCTGTACTGTTTGGGGAGCCTTGAGGACCATGTTTGGGAACCTCTGCTCTAACCACAACCTAACCCTAATACTGATATGTTCATAAGTAGACTTTTTGATTGATAGGGAATTGTGAGGATAGATGGCTCCTGACAGGAATGTGGCATTAAAGCTGATATATGCATGACCAGTTGCAACCTTGAGAACTGGAATGCACCTGGCTAGCTGCAGCCTTGAGAGCTGGTATGTACTTGGCTAGCTGCAGCCTTGAGAGCTGGTATGCACTTGGCAAGTTGCAGCCTTGAGAGCTGGTATGCACTTGGCAAGTTGCAGTCTTGAGAGCTGGTATGCACTTGGCTACTTGCAGCCTTGAGAGCTGGTATGCACTTGGCTAGTTGCAGCCTTGAGAGCTGGTATGCACTTGGCTAGTTGCAGCTTTTAGAGCTGGTATGCACTTGGCAAGTTGCAGCCATGAGAGCTGGAATGCACTTGGCTAGCTGCAGCCTTGAGAGCTGGTATGCACTTGGCAAGTTGCAGACTTGAGAGCTGGTATGTACTTGGCTATATCAGAAACTGCTGTAAATGTTAATTGCTGTTTGAACATGCAGATAACAAATTGCTACTGAACTGAGGAATTGTAAATTGCAGATAAACACCGATTTGCAGTGCAGAGAGCTGGGTGTAATTCAGCTGACTGGCCACACAGACACAGAGGAGCTGCTGAGACTGCTGGAATGAATACACAAAAAGTTACAAAGTACTGAATGTAAATTAGACACTGCTATGATGTACTTGCAGGAAATCCACACAGACGCTGAGGTGTGGCAGGCACTGCTCTGATGATACTTGCAGGGAATCTACACTGATGCTGGGAAGCGGCAGCCACTGCTAGATGTAACTAGCAGGGAGTACACATACACTTGGACACGAGGAGCTGGAACACACAGGAAGATGAACTTCTCACTAGACCCGAAAGCCACAAATAAACCCCTTTTCCTGGCACCAGAGCAGAGAACCAGTAGAGGTAAAGAAGGAAGGAAATCCAATCAGCGTAGGGAGGCAGAGACAAAACATTCTGGTAATGAGACATTCCAACAGGTGAGTAGCAACACGTAGCAGCCAGAGTCCAGGTAGCTAGGAAGCGACTGAGAGCCAATCAGACAGAGAGCCACAGCAGCACATGTTACACTAATGTTACAGTAACAAACCTCCATTTTGTGGCAGTAGCGTAGAAGCAATGCAGTGAATGTTATTTATAAGCTGACAGTTATACAAACTATCAGGATAATTATGGTAATACTTACCCCATCCAGTGTTTCTAGGCATATCGGCTATATGAATACAGTACTTTTATAGTCTAGACCACAGGTTCACAAACTCAGTCCTCAGGACCCCAACCAGTGCCAGATAAAGATCTACATGGACCTGGAGCTGACATTTATAAAGGGCCTATTGTGTGTCATCACAGGGGGTATGAACAGCACCACGGGATTGTGACCAGTGTTGCAGGTGTGTGGTCTGCACAGGGGATATATTAATATAATGTGATTCTTTCAGAATGTATGCTCTCAAGAGCAGGGTCCTCTACCCTCTTGTGCTTCTCCCTACTTTAGTTTCATCTACTTCTTACTCACCACTATGGCACCTAACACTTGGTTGCTTAAGCTCTGTTGCTTATCTGGGTGTTACGGTCGCTAATGTAGCAATATATATTATTCATGTCCTGGTCCTGTATTGTATTGTTCTGTAAGTCGCTTGTCAATAATTTGTTAATGTACTTTGTAAGGCGCTGCGGAACACTTGTGGTGCCATATAAATAAATGATAATAATAATAGGGTAATGTGAGAGTCTCTCAAGGGAAACTCCTCTTGGTAACATTTCCATAATATGACAAAAATAGAAAAATGGTATTTAGTGATGATGTAAATGTGAAATTCCTTGACTAAAAAGCCTACCTTGTTAATAGCTATACTGAGAAAATATTAGTTCTAAACACCAAAGTGAGAACTAAAAAAATATATAAATATAAAAAAAATGTAGAACAGAAATAAAAATAAAATAAAATAAAGTTCTGGTGACAATTCCAATTGTAATGTAAAGAGAGTAAAAAAATAGATGGCACTTTGGGACAGTTGCAAATTGCAATACACATGGTATGTTTGCTCTGCAAGTCAGCAACAGTTCAGATGCAAATGGCCATTTCTTAAGCTGTTCCATGAATTACAGGGCCTGATTTAGAGATGGATGGAATTGGAGTCACACACAAGCAGCTGTGCAATTCTGTCAATCGAAAATTCTTTATGCAGTAGGAAGTATCTGTATGAAACAGACACATTCTTGCTGCATCTGCGATCCCAGTGCTGTGACCGAGGTTGCAGCCTGGGATCACCATCGCGACCATTGTGGCTGAGGTCAGCTGCTTTTGGGTGCAATTTTCATGATGTCATACAGCACAGAGGAGGCGTTGTCCAGAGACACTGCAGCAGGGCCAACCTCATGTATGAAAGCACCACATACAAGAATTTTTATAGAGCCACCCCCCCAAAAAAATATGTTTAATTAATACTCTTAACCAGATTTTGTTTTTCCTCATTTATAATAAAAAAATATTTCACAAAAGAGAAAAAAGGAATGCACAGGCCCCTTGGGACTGCCTGCCCCATATGCCCCCACAGTCATACCCCCATTATCCACAGTAGTACCATGTATGCCCCCAACACTGTAGTGCCCCATTTAACCTCACCACAGCAGTGTCCCATATGCCCCCACCACAGTACTGCCCTATATGCCTCACTGATGCGTGGATGAGTCTGTATGGCTGTTACCAGGTGGATGACAGGAGGACTCTGCGAGGTCCATAAGCTTAGAGGGAGCATTGCACACACATTGGGTGGGGCACTGCTAAGAATACTCCTGCATTCTGTCAAATAGATGCAGGGTAGCTCAACCACCTGGATAATGTAAAGGTGGATGGACTGAGGTTCAATGGGCAGAACACTTACTCTAGTTTTTAGTAGGGGTGTGCACCGGCCACTTTTCGTGTTTTGTGTTTTGATTTTGGTTCTGGATCTTTCTTCGTGTTTTGGATCGGGTTTGGTTTTGCCAAAACCACCCTTCCGTGTTTTGGGTTCTGGGTTTTGTGTTTTGGATCTGTATTTTTTTTTAAAAAAAGCATAAAAACAGCTAAAATCACAGAATTTGTGGGTTTTTCTGCTCCTATGCTATTATTAACCTCAATAACCTTAATTTCCACTCATTTCCAGTCTATTCTGAACACCTCACACCTCACAATAGTGTTTTTTTGTCCAAAAGGTTGCACCGAGGTAGATGGATGACTATGCTAAGCGACACGAGTGGGCGGCACAAACACGTGGCCCATCTAGGAGTGACACTGCAGTGGCAGACAGGATGGCAGTTTGAAAAACTAGGCCCCAAACAGTACATAATGCAAAGAAAAAAAAGAGGTGCAAGAAGTCCTTGGGCCCTCTCACCCAGCCTTATGTTGTATAAACAGGACATGCACACTTTAGCAAACCAATCATTTCAGTGCCAGGGTCTGCCACATGACTGTGGCTGAAATGATTGGTTCGTTTTGGGCCCCCACAAAACAAGCTGGCAATGAATCTGTCCCTGCAAAAAACTGGCTCTACGGAGGCAAGATGTCGTCCTCATCCATCTCATTCACCGATTCCTCACCCTCTTCAGTGTTCATCCTCATCCTCACAGAGTATTAATTCATCCCCGCTGGAATCCACAACCACAGGTCCCTCTGTACGTTCTGGAGGCTGGTCTCCCTGGAAGAGTTGATAATTCATTTTTATGAACATCATCTTCTCCACATTTTGTGGAAGCAACCTCCTACACCTTTCGCTGACAAGGTTCCCGGCTGCACTAAACACTCTTTTGGAGTACACACTGGAGGGGGGGCAACTCAGGTAAAATAAAGCCAGTTTGTACAGGGGCCTCCAAATTGCCTCTTTTTCCTGCCAGTACAGATACGGACTGTCTGACATGCCTACTTGGATGCTGTCACTGATGTAATCCTTTAACAGACAGATGCACGCTTGTCGCTGCTGCTTTCAGGATGCAGGTGCGGCTACAGCCCACACATTTCACAAAGACAGAAAAAAAGACAGAAAAAAAAAATAATTTTTTTATTGTTTGTGGAGCGCACTTTGATGGTTACACCACCCTTTAACAGACAGAAGCACGCTTGTCGCTGCTGCTTTGAGGATGCAGGTGCGGCTACTGCGCATAGATTTCACACACAAAGACAGAAAAAAAGATTATTTTATTTTGGTTGGAGCGCACTTTGGGGGTTACACTACCCTTTAACAGACAGACGCATGCTTGTCGCTGCTGCTTTGAGGATACAGGTGCAGCTACTGCGCATACATTTCACACACAAACACAGAAAAAAGAAGATTATTTTATTTTGGTTGGAGTGTACTTTGGGGGTAACACCACCCTTTAACAGACAGACGCACGCTTGTTGCTGCTGCTTTGAGGACAGTATCATATGCAGTGACAGTAGACTTGTCAGAAATTGTTGGCACGTCCTTCAGTCCGGACCAGATGTCCAAACCGGCCCTTGACTTTTGACACAGGTGCACGCTTGGCGCTGCTACTGTGTTGATGCAAGTTACAAACACAGACAATTTTTTATTTTTTATTTTTGGAGCACTTTGGGGGATACACCACCCTTTAACAGACTTATGGGACACAGGCGCACGCTTGGCGCTGCTCCTTTGTTGATGCACGTGCAGTTACAGTGCACACAATTCACAAAGACAGAAAAATAAGAATTTTTTATTTTTTGTGGAGCGCACTTTGAGGGTTACACCACCCTTTAACAGACAGATGCACGCTTGTCGCTGCTGCTTTGAGGATGCAGGTGCGGCTACAGCCCACACAAATCACAAACACAGAAAAAAAAAGAAGTTTTTTACTGTTTGTGGAGCGCACTTTGAGGGTAACACCACCCTTTAACAGACAGACGCACGCTTGTCGCTGCTGCTTTGAGGATGCAGGTGCGGCTACAGCCCACACATTTCACAAAGACAGAAAAAAAAGAAGAATTTTTTATTTGGTTTGGAGTGCACTTTGGGGGTTACAGCACCCTTTAACGGACAAGCAAGCCGGCCCTTTACTTATGACACAGGCGCACGCAGTCGCTGAATGGCAAAAGTGGGCAGAAATTTTTCGGGCCACCCAAAGCATCTCCTGCACGCCCGTCGCTTTTCAGAAAATTCTGCACCACCAAGTTTATTGTGTGAGCAAAACATGGGACGTGCTGGAATTTGCCCAGATGTAATGCCCGCACAATATTGGTGGCGTTGTCAGATATCACAAATCCCCATGAGAGTCTAAGTGGGGTAAGCCTCTGGGCGATGATTTCCCTCAGTTTCTCTAAAAGGTTGTCGGCAGTGTGACTCTTACTGAAACCGGTGATACACAGCGTAGCCTGCCTTGGAACGAGCTGGCGTTTCTGAGATGCTGCTACTGGTGACGCTGCTGTTGTTGCTGTGTAAGGTGATACATTTACCCAGTTGGCTGTCACAGTCATATAGTCCTTAGTCTGCCCTGTTCCACTTGTCCACATGTCCGTGGTTAAGTGGACATTGGGTACAACTGCATTTTTCAGGACACTGAGGACACTTTTTCTGACGTTTCTGTACAGTCTCGGTATCGCCTGCCTAGTGAAGTGGAATCTAGACGGGATTTGGGAACGGGGACACACTACCTCCATCAATTGTCTAAATCCCATTGCACTAATGGTGGATACCGGACGCACGTCTAACACCAATATAGCACTCAATGCCTCAGTTATACGTTTTGCTTCAGGATGACTGCTGTCGTACTTCATCCTCCTCGCTAAGGACTGTTGGAGGGTCAATTGTTTAGTAAAAGTAGTGGTGTTCCAACTTCCTCTCTGGGATGATGAACAACTCCCAGCAGCAGCAACAGCACTAGGAGGAAGTGGTTCTTGATCTTTCCCTATTTTATTTTTATCGGAGAAAGTTCCATTTATGTTATATTGATATATACGTGCGGCAATGGTGCACACAAACACAGAAAACATTTTTTTATTTTTGTTGGAGACTAGTGCACTTTGTGGGTTACACCACCCTTTAAGAAATGAGCCAGCCGGCCCTTTACTTATGGGACACAGGCGCACGCTTGGCGCTGCTCCTTTGTTGATGCACGTGCAGCCATAGTGCACACAATTCACAAACACAGAAAATATTTTTTTATTTGGTTTGGAGTGCACTTTGGGGGTTACAGCACCCTTTAACGGTCAAGCCAGCCGGCCCTTTACTTGTGACACAGGCGCAAGCTTGGCGCTACTTTGTTGATGCACGTGCGGCTACTGTGCACACAATTTACAGACACAAAAATATATATATATTTTTTTTTTTTGGAGTGCAATTTGGGGGTTACACCACCCTTTAATGGACAAGCCAGCCGGCCCTTTACTTATGGGACACAGGCACATGCTTGGCGCTGCTCCTTTGTTGATGCACGTGCAGCCACAGTGCACACAATTCACAAACACAGAAAATATTTTTTTATTTGGTTTGGAGTGCACTTTGGGGGTTACAGCACCCTTTAACGGTCAAGCCAGCCGGCCCTTTACTTATGACACAGGCGCACGATTGGCGCTACTTTGTTGATGCACGTGCGGCTACTGCGCACACAATTCACAAACACAAAAATATATATATATTTTTTTTTTTGGAGTGCACTTTGGGGGTTACAGCACCCTTTAATGGACAAGCCAGCCGGCCCTTTACTTATGGGAGACAGGCGCACGCTTGGCACTGCTCCGTTGTTGATGCACGTGCAGCCACAGTGCACACAATTCACAAACACAGAAAATATTTTTTTATTTGCTTTGGAGTGCACTTTGGGGTTACAGCACCCTTTAACGGTCAAGCCAGCCGGTCCTTTACTTATGACACAGGCGCATGCTTGGCGCTACTTTGTTGATGCACGGGCGGCTACTGCGCACACAATTCACAAACACAAAAATATATATTTTTTATTTTTTTGGAGTGCAATTTGTGGGTTACAGCACCCTTTAATGGACAATCCAGCCGGCCCTTTACTTATGGGACACAGGCGCACGCTTGGTGCTGCTCCTTTGTTGATGCACGTGCAGCCACAGTGCACACAATTCACAAACACAGAAAATATTTTTTTATTTGCTTTGGAGTGCACTTTGGGGGTTACAGCACCCTTTAACGGTCAAGCCAGCCGGCCCTTTACTTATGACACAGGCGCACGCTTGGCGCTACTTTGATGCACATGCGGCTACTGCGCACACAATTCACAAACACAGAAAAAATATTTATTTTTTTGCACTTGGGGTAGCACCCCTGATGGACAGAGCACCCCCTATGGACAACAGTACAGCACCCCTTTAGGACTGGGACACTGCACAGGACTTTGGAGTGGACACAGCCCCTATGGAGAACTGACTGCACAACACAGTCCAGCCAGCCCCTATGGACTTTGGAGGAGTGGACACAGCACCTATGGACAATAGCAGCACAGCACAACACAGCCAGCCCCTATGGACTTTGGAGGAGTGGACACAGCCCCTATGGACAACAGCAGCATAGCACAACACAGCCAGCCCCTATGGACTTTGGAGGAGTGGACACAGCCCCTATGGACAACAGCAGCACAGCGCAGCACAGCACAACACTACACTGCACTACAGTACACAGCCCAGCCAACCTTAACTCCCACCCTCCATCTTCACTGTCCACAGCTGAGTGAGAAAATGGCGCCGACGCGGGTACCTTATATAGAATCCAAAACCCACGAGACCCGGAAGGCAGGATGATGATGTTTTGCCTCGATTTCAGATCCGAGTCAGGTGGGAAAAGTCAAGCCGGATTCGGATCGGCCTCGGATCGGGGGGGTTCGGGGGGGTTCGGATTTCAGAAATCCGAACCCGCTCACCCCTAGTTTTTAGTGTCCCCTCCTATCTGTGGAGTGCAGGTTTTGTACCAAAATCCCGGACTTATGGGTATTTGACTGTGATTGCTGGGTTTGTGCTGCTGTGTACAAGCGTTTTGAACGAAGTGTGGCTTCAGTTTAAAGAACAGGCAATGCTGGCCTGTGCAGAGGTGAGTCAGTCCCACAATTTGCCTTGGTCTGTGTGACTTGCAGAAATGAAGCCTTCTACTGCGCCGCGGACATGTGTGAGTCACACACACACAGTATGGCCAGCATGAACTGCGGGCAGACTGCCAGGGATTACAGTGTTTGGGGCTTTGGTCAGGACACTGGCAGACTGTCTACAGTAGCACACAAGATCCTGTGGGCCTATTTTTATGGGAGGCCTGGAGCTGTAGCTCCATCCGCCCCATTGTTAATCCGGCCCTGCCCCAAACAGTGCATGTTTTCCAGGTCTCCTCACAGAATCACAAGTGAAATAATTAGCTCCACATGTGGATCTTATAAAATTTGTTAATGAGTAATGAATACACCTGTGCACCTCCTGGGTGACCTGGAAAATGTGAGCTGTGTGTTTGAGAACCTCTGGTCTAAACACATCTAATAAACAGATACAAATAATACAGCAAATTTGGCATTAAAAGCCCTAATCATATCTTAATGTTGGGCCATAGAGTTGAAATAAATATGGTCTATAGGAATCCGTCTTCTCCCGGTGTAGTTCCATACAGTAAGTCCATAGTCTGGCTTCAACTCATTATTGATTATAGAAAAATTAATAAGCATGTTACAGTTTTTCATTTGTTGTTATTTTTCTATTAAAATATTATATATATCCTAAAACACACTATAAAAGTAGTCTATAAAGCAGGGAGTTGATCTCTTTATTTTCAGAAATGCTTTTATTTAACACTACAAAAACTTAAATGAAAGTGAATAATTATCAGCGTCCTTTTTAAAAATTCTTGATGCTGCTAATTAACATAGCGGTGATGTAGATTCATCTGACTGCCAAACTGATGTCAAGAGAGAGAATTTCAAAGTTTAGCTTATTATCAAATCAAGGGTCGTGTAACCAGCTCAGTTTGATTTCAATTACAATACCAGATGCAATAAAAATAAGCCAAATGTTACAAGTGGTGGAAGATGTGTATTTCAAGGGCATTCATTTTAAATCAAAGTAAAAAGTAAGCTTTACATAAAGAATCATTTTTTGTAGCTACAGTATATGTATTTGTCAGTGTAAATAGTTATATATATATATATATATAAAATCAAATGTCCTGAATGACTTATTGAATAATCAATTCCCAGCCTAAACCCTAAGACCTAGAAACATTAAAATGGTGGAGTATATTCCTTCCATGACGTAAAGATATGTCCTCTTGCATTTTTGCCGCTTATGCGGCGAACACCGCCACCCAGGAACAGGTATGCACACTGCATTTGCACCTACAACTTTATAGGATTACATGGTGTGAACGCACGCGACCGTGGTTAATCACAAGGTGCAATGCGTGGGCAAGATTGCAGCACAATCAGCAAAGATGCAAGAGGACACATCTGTAGGTGCTCACTGAGAAGGGATTTTTTTTAAATTTGGCTCCAAAGGGGATGAAAATGGCTAAAATGTTTCCTCCCCCTGTGCAATGTCCTGCCTAACTGACTTATCGTGGCTGCAGCACAGTTCAGAATTCAAACACCAACTGTCACCCCAAGTGCTGCCAAACATTGTTGGCAGTTGGTGTGGCCAGGGCTGCCATCATGGGGGGACTGCCGGGCCTCCAGTCCCTGGCCCGGAGAAAGAGGGGGCCCGGGTGGCAGCGGCAAGGAAAGTCATCAGCGCTGCAGAATGTAAACACTGGAGCTGCCATGAGCCAATCATAGCTCGCAGAATGGCAAGCAATCAGAGCAGCCTCTCCTGAATGGCTGCTGTTCCGCGAGCTGTGATTGGCTCGCGGCCGGCTCCAATTACAGCTCACGGAACGGAAGGCAATCAGAAGCGGCTGCTCTGATCGGCTGCCGTTCTCCAAGCTATGATTGGCTCGAGGCCAGCTCCATAGCTCACATGCTGCAGCGGCACACTGATGGTCTCTCTGTCTGTCGGCCACTCAGCCAGCCAGCCTTCCCTGTCCGCTCCCCCATCCCCAGTCCAGCCAGCCTGCCTTCCCTGCCCAACCCCCATTCCAACCAGCCTGCCTGCCTACTTTCTCTGCCCCTCACCCAGTCAAGACCATTGCAACCATCGGGCTTGCGATGAGACCCTTGTGGTAGGGTCTCGTGGCCGCAAGCCCCAGAGAGTTTTCGGCTCAAACAGTGCCAAAAGCTCTCCCACTGACATTACTTGTGATGTCAGTGGCGCCACCCCCAGACGGTAGGCAAACACCTCCGTTTGGGCTGCCACCCCCGGCCCGCCCACCAAAGGGGGCGTGCTGTCATTCAACATCAACAGCACGCCCCCTTTGGTACGAGACCCGGAGCGATGGATTGCTCCCTTGTACGTATGCGCTCTGGGCCACCATCGACCCGGTTGGAAGCGCTCAGCGCTTGCGACCGGGTCTGAATCAGGCCCACAGGCCCCAGTATGCCTCTGCCTGATTGACAGGCAGAGGCATTTATGGGGAGGTGTGGGGGCGTGAACGTCCGGCGTCCCTGGAAACCGGGGTTTGTTGTCCCCATTTCATACATCCCTACTCTCCCGGAAGTCTTGTGAAACTCCCGATATTTTAGATAACCCCCCACATCCCCGGTAGAGTAGCCACTTCTTCCGCATTCCTGCCCACTTCCTAGTGGTTCACCTCAAGTAACCTTGTGGTTACATCATTGGATACAATGTCGCGATTCCCACCATAGACTTCAATGGAGATTTGTCATCATTGAAGTCTATGGAGGAGACAGGCTGACTGCACACAGCCAATCAGCGAGTTGCTCCAATGGAGACACCAGTTGATTGTGATTAGCTGGCGGCTCCTGCAATGACTGGGCACATGTGTGGTGGAAAAGATAAACCCATACCTTTCCTCCTGTCTGGCATGATTTCGGGAACTGGCGTTTTTTTTAACCCCCTGGATGCCTGCATGGAATGAAGAGGATTTGAACATTGCATTGGAGAGGTGAGTATGGATTTTTTAATATAGGTGCCCCCGATGGATTCCTACTGGACAAGGGGACATGATGGCATCAGGGATACTAGGTGAGTATGTGAGATAGTGAGTGTGCATGTATGTTATAATAAACTTTTACTGATATGGTGTGTGTGTTTTGTGTTTTTTTTTCTTTGGCTGTGGAACTAGAGGTACCAGCGGGCCCGTAATGCCCCACATGCTGGTACTTGTGCTTCTCCAACTACCAGCATACAGGGGAGGGTTGATGGGACGTGTAGTACCACAGCTAAAGACAATATTTTAACTTCAAATTTTTACACAACACATTTACACTGTCAACCCAGCACCCACCAGCCTGGGGTGCCCTGGAAAGGGGGACCCCTTTATTGGGGGGTCACCACCTCCCCAGGGATCTCCAGCCTGGGCTGACTAGCGGTCAGGGGCAATGCTTTGGCCAGGGAAACCGGTGAAAAGTTTTCCCTGGCTGTGGTATCACCACCCCTCCCACACTAGAAAGAGTCAGGTGCTGGTTTTGAAAATTACAGGGGACCCCTACTCATTTTGACCCCTCTCTTTCCACAACCAGGACCAGCTCAGAAAAGCCCTGTGCTGGTGCTTAATATACAGGGGTCCCCTACGCATTTTGGCCCCTGTATTTTTAGAACCAGGACAGGATCTCATTGATCTGTGATGGCTACTGTATAACTCGCACCTTTTAATGCTAGTCGCATTAAAAGGTGTTAGTTTACATAGGAAAAAAAATTGCATAGATTCGCATAGTGTAGTAGCATCAAGCTGAAAAGTTCGCAGCCTATTACATCTAAAAAAAATCGAAAAGGTGCAGGTTGAAATTTTACTTTAATTCATGACCTATTACATTTGGCCCCTGGTGTCTATTTAGACATTGTCTATCTAATTACTGTCTATCACCTATACCACACCCTCTTTGAAGAAACACTACAATCACTTGAATGGTCACATAAAATACCCGCATCAAGAAATTTAGAAACAGTGGAATAGGGATGTGCAGCTTTGCAAGCAAACGCTCATCATATAGGGGAAATCACAGAAAAATTTTGTATTAAATTATTCTTACTTGCTGCACCTTCTGTAGCCAGATCAAACAAAGTAAAACAATATAATAATATGAATATACAAAACCAATCAGCCATAGTAAGCTCAATTACACTTGGTTTGGTAATATGACTACTGATGCAGAAATGTTTATAAACCTTACCCATGTACTGCAATATTCTGTACTGTAAACCACTTTTGTCTTGTTTTTCTCATACTTTTTCTGTTTATGTATGTTGTAAGGTTCTGCAGACCCCTTGTGACGCCATAAAAAATAAGATATATTAATAATAAAAATACAAAAAGTACAGTTTTGAACATACCATAATATATATACTTTCTCAAATATTGTATGTGAAAAATGCCCTGCATACACAACATGAATTTTAAATTCAGAATACATTTTCACATTTTTATTTTCACATTTATATTTTTTTGAAGTAGACTCATTTGCAGAGCTTTGAATATAATGTCAGCATGATTTACATGGCGTAGCATTTTACTCTGAATAGAGCTTTCACCAGGCGACTCATTATTTTTCATGTTTAAAATACTTTTGCATAGTAATGCAAATTACATACTTTTGGTTTAGATAACATGAGAGCAATTTATACTATATTTTAACAATACTTTTAGACATTTGCATCTGTAAAATAGGCTAAAGGTCTTTAATTGTGGAATAATGTCAGAATTATTGTGATTAGCTAATATTGTGTTCTAATTTCAGAATTTTATATAATACACCCACATATGCAGCAAATAAATTGTGAATGTAAAATAAATGTATGAGATGAATTAATGTACTTTTGTCAAAATCATTTAACAAGAATTTACATATTTGAATACTTCAATACAAAAAAGTTTTTATTTTTCTGACAGTTTAGTTTGTTTTAGGGACTAACCCTGCTGGAAACAGCTGTAAAAAAAAAATGCACATGTGGAGTTTCTAACTACTGTAAGGTTCCCTCGATATTTCAATGCTCAATCCCTCAGTAATCTATCACTCAGGTATAGATTAGCTAAAATATCCCAAAGCACCACTAATACTGGGCATACACTATACAATTATCTGTCAGATATCTGTCCAATCTGGCTGGTTGAAATGAAAACCTGGTAATGTATGGAGCAAATAACAATCAACCATATGGTCTTAAACACTGGAAAACAGACAAAAATAATTGTTCAAATTGGTTAAATGCATTTGATTTAACCAGTTTGTCTGAACGACCATTTTTATCTTGTTTTCCAATGTTTGTGAGCAAATAGTTGATTGTCATTTGCTCCCATACATTACCAGGTTTTCATTCCAACCAGCCAGATTGGACAGATATCTGACAGATAATTGTAGAGTGTATGCCCAGCATTAGTGGTATATTTTCTAAAGTGCTGGTTTTTATAGGTGGAGTTGTTGCCCATAGCAACCAGATTCTACTTCTCATTTATCTAGCACCTTCTAGAAGATAATAGCTAGAATCTGATTGGTTGCTATGGGCAACAACTCCACTTCTAAAAACCCGCACTTAAGTAAATATACCCCTTACTGTATTTCAGGTCGGTGAGAACATAAACATACACATATTGTACTGTGCATGCACCCACTCAGTGCACTCTATGCTTCCTGGTAGTAAAGGATTAATAATTCTCTGATTAGCACTCAAAGAGTTAAATACTTTACAATGTAGTATGCAACAGATAACCAGGTCTACCATATTAATTGCTGGGTTGGTTATGGGAAACGGGCAATTGGGATGCTGGCTGTCAAAAGACTGACAGTGGCATCCCAATGCTCAGAATCCCAACAGGGGCTAGGTAAGTCTCCTAACCCTCCCCCTTCACCCCTAACCCTCCCTTCATGCATCCTAGCCCTCCCTACCCTGCACCCTAACCCTCCCGGTTAGTGCCTAAACATAATCCCCCCATAGTCCCTAAACCTAACCCTCCCCCCTTAGTTCCTAATACTAACCCCCCCCAATGGTGCCTAACCCTAACCTCTCCCCTCCCGCAGTCTAACCCTAACCCCTGTGGTGACTAAACCTTACCCTCCCTCCGCTGCTAACAGCGAACCCGGCCTGCAATACTTACAATTGGGATGCCGGCTGATGGAATTCCGGCATTGGCATCTCAACTTATGTCTGAATTCCAGTGCCAGGATTTCAACTGCTGGCATCCCGATAGTAAGTAACATGACCACATCCCTAATTATTTTAGTGTATAATGACAGAAACTGATTACATTTTAATTTCAATATACAAGAATAGTACAGTGCTCATATTTACATGATGTACAGTATGTTGCAAAATACATTTAAAAATACACAGAAGAAACTTACAGATATTATACGAATAGATTGTATCTTCTGATATCTGCATGTACAGCAGAAAATAAAGTAGTCTCCCAATTTGTGACACTGAAAAAAGACTCAAAAGACCTTTTAAGGGTATGTAGTAAAAATTTAGATAGTTGAAACCTAAATAATTATAATGTCGACACCAAAATGTCAACTGACATAATGGATGAGTGTTTCTGCATGAGCAGTGTACCTCTCTCAGTAGTAGTACACTCTCTTGTAAAAATGTTGACATTCAAAATATTTATTATCTGCACATACAGTATTTTAACCAAAAGTCAAAATATAGGCATGGTCAAAAAGTCAACATTGTTAATATAGGCATGTCTATATTTTGCATGTTGATATTTTGACCATATCAAAATGTTGACATTGAAAATATAGGTACCTGCACATAGGTTAATCTGCAATTAATATATAGGCAAGTCTACATTCTCTGGGCTCAATCCACTTAGCTGCGGGTGCATCACGGCAATAGCCGCACTTTACTTCAGCCCAAACTCACACAAAAGTACACACAGCCCCAAACACAAAGCAGCCAGGAAACAGCACACCAGTCCAGGGTGTACGTGTAATTAGCCGAAGCTAGTTTATTGTGCAGTAAAAAAAAAATAAAAAAAAATAAATCCTAACCCATCTGGGTTCTTAATAATCAAACAGAATCCCTCTCTTAACTATGGTAGGACCTAATGCCTCTACAACAAACATAGGTATATGCACAGTACTCATGATCAGTACATCACAATGTCTTTTAACAAGCTTGCACAGTCTGTTTCCCCAGGTAGTTAGATCCTGAGTAAAACCTTGACATACCTTTATCAGTCTCTTACAGGAGCAAGTACTAATTATCCTGTTCTCAGGCTGAAGACCTAAAATGGGCTTAATGGATGGAGCCCGCCCTCAATCTCCATCCATAACCCCATGAACTCATACCTGGCTTTAACTAAAGCACAAATATCTATCAAGTCTGTTTTGTAATCACATATATTGTCCTGGATTTTTAATACATATAGGTCAGAAACCTAGGGAGATATTTTCCTGGATTTTGAATACATATAGGTCAGAAACCTGGGACAAACTTATCTCCTGTGTATAACCTTACCTTTTGTCACAATATATATTAAAATTGTTTAATAATAATGCATTTTTTACCAGTCTGGGGCCCCTGCAATCTCTATTCTGATATGTTATGATATGATGATAGTGATAGGACTTAATTTTAATAATAAAGCATATGTGTTTACCAGTACGGGTCCAGCGCTATTGATATCCTGAGATGATGATAATGACAGTAGGACAGCCATACCTGGCCATGACCATGGCTATCACTGGCCAGGGGGGCTTCTTAATTAAATAAAACCTTTAATAAGCCCTTTATTATTATTATTATTATTATTATTATTATTATTATTAATAAATCCCATGTTGTCTTCCATGCAGTTGGGATGACATAACTCTGCGGTGACATCACTGCTTTCCTGGATTACACTGTTGCTAGGAGACAGGTTTGAATATTGGAAACTGTGAGTTGATGATCATCTCTGGGAGAGGATGGGTGGCCAGAGGTCCTCTGTAAAAATGATGCCCAACCTGATCATCTTCCTGTGCTTTCTGATATTGATTAACGGATTATTCTTCAGTTACCAGTGAGTATCAATACTAGAGATGTGCACTGACCCCCGTGTTTTGGTTTTGGTTCTGTATCTTCCCTGGCTTTGGATCTGGATGGGTTTTGCCAAAACCTCACCTCCGTGTTTTGTTTTTTGGTTTTGGTTTTGGATCTGGATTTTTTCTTAAAAAATCATAAATACAGCTAAAATCACATAAATGGCCCTTTTTTGTTCCTACAATATTATTAACCTCAATAACATTTATTTCCACTCGTATCCAGTCAATTTTGACAACCTCACAGCTCACAATAACGATTTTTTTCATCTAGTTAAGGGCCAAATGGTTGCATCCAGCTAGCTGGCTCAAAACTGAGTGATAAATAGAGTTGAGGACTGTGCAAAGATGAGGATTGAAGATTTGATAATTGGTGCAGCCCCTGGCTGAATAATTAATAACTGGTGCAGCCACTGGCTGAAGAATTGATAATTGGTGCAACCCCTGGCTGAATTGATAATTGGTGCAGCTCCTGGCTGGCTGAAGAATTGATAATTGGTGCTGCCCCTGGCTGAAGAATGGATAATTGGTGTAGCCCCTGGCTGGCTGAAGAATTGATAATTGGTGCAGCCATTGGCTGAAGAATTGATAATTGGTGCAGTAGTAGTAGTGGAATACAGATCTATGATTAGGAAGGAACCAGTCCCGCAACAGCCTTGAGGCCTGGAACTCTTGGCAAGTTGCGGCCATTACAACCTTGAGGGCTGGTGAGGAGTGACGACAGGTTGCCTTTGGGCCATGTAGCAGCCTTAAGGGCTGAGAACCCTTGGATGAATATCACTGTTGTGCGACTTGCGCCGTTGGGTTGACACAAGCAGCAATTGGTTCAGAATTTTCTTTCAAAAAAATTAAAGGGGCATGCATAAACAATAACATTAAAAATGTCAGGCAGCAGTGCCCAAACTAGCACATAATGGAAAGGAAACATTTGCAAGATTGAATTGGTCCTTGGGCCCTCCAACCCACCCTTATGTTGTATATGAAACAGGACATTCACAGTTTGACAAACCAATCACTTCAGCAACAGGGGTATAGATTTAACACCTTATGGGAGATGTACAGTATTAAGCCTTGGAGAGAGATAAGTGGACAAAGATAAAGTACCAACCAATCAGCTCCTAACTGTCACTTTACAGGCTGTTTGAAAAATGACATTTAGGAGCTGATTGGTTGGTACTTTGGACCTCATTCAGAGTTGGTCGAAGCGGCTGCACGGTTGTACACCACCGATGTTCGCTATACTGTGCATGCATAAAGTTCGCAATGCGCATGCGCAAACTAGCCGCTACGATCAGAAATTTCTCTCTCCTTGAACACAGCCAGGTCGGTAGTTTGAGTGACAGATTGAGGTGTTTGTGGGTGGTAACAGGGGAAGATGCTTGAAAACGGGGGAGTGGAGATCCGAACGCAGGCTTGCCTAATTATGCGAACGGCGTTTTATGGGAGTGCATATGGTTTATGGGAGTGCATAATTAACAAAGTAGCGTCATGGCACATGTGACATGGGAGGTTTTTACACTGACATGATCGTAGAGCTTAAGAGAGGGTATGGTCAACCTTAAGCTCTATGACCAGTTCCGATGGTTCCCGATGGTCTCGATTAATCCTTATATGCCCGGAGATGACGTGCAATGCATACGAGAAGGGGGCGTATTTTTTGGAATTCCAGCCGCTTGCTCGCCTTGGTCGGCCAGCTACCAATCCGAACTTAGGGACGCAACTTGCGAGGGAATAATTTGCATATCCGGCCCCTTTTCCCGTACGACCGTGCGGCCGCTTCGACCGACTCTGAATGAGGTCCTTTATCTCTCTGCCTTATCTCTCTCCAATGCTAAGTACATCTCCCCCCTTGGCATGTATCCTGAATTAGATTATGATAAAATAAAACTCCTATAGGCATTGCTCAGAATACAGAAACAAATGGCACAACAGTACTTAACATAACAATTATCAGGGGAAACAAAATAATATTTCTAAATAGTCTGTGTTACATGGCTTCTTTGGTTTCTTATTTAAGTAAACTCTAACGCACCGATGTGGTCATGATCCGATAACGTGTCCGATTTCCCTTGAACTCTCCCTGGCAGTTCCCCGGCACTCCAGGATGTGTCACACAATCTATCGTGCACAATTTAAAGATTTGCCGATCTTTAGATCGTAAAGGATAGAAAACAGATGCTTGCACGGATCAGGGATATTTGTGATGCATGCATCTGTCTGTAAAAAAATAAACACAGATGCATGGACTGGATCAGTGAGACCCATCCGGGCTGCTATGTTTACATAATGAAAACCTGTGTAAAAAAAAAAATGTTGTGGACCCTCTTCCAAAAGAGCAACCAGCCCCAGGCTTTAGTGACCCAGTGCTGGTTGTGCAAAATACGGGTGACAAATGACGTAGGGCTCTGATTCAGTCCTTGTTCTGGAAATACAGGGGAAAAAATGCATAGGGTCCACCTGTACTTTCCAGAACCAGCACCAGAATTTTTCTAGTGGGGGGCTAATGCCACAGCCAGGGTCGCCCTTTCACCGGGCCCCCCAGCCAAATCATTAACCCTGACCGCTAGTCAGCCCAGGCCAGGGATCCCTGGGGAGCTGGAGACTCCCCAATAAAGGGGTCCCCCTCTCCAGGGCACCTCAGGCCTAGGCTGAGGTGAGTGTAAATATGTGAGTGCATGTATGTTTAAGAAACTTGTACTGTGTACAGTGTGTGTGTCCTGTGTTTATTTAAATATTGCTTTTGCTGTAGAACTACAGGTACCAGCGGGCCCGTAATGCCCCAAATGCTGGTTCTTGTGGTTCTCCAAGTACCAGCATGGAGGGGAGGCTTGTTGGGACCTGCAGTTCCACAGAAAAAGACAATATTTTTAACTATTTCAAATGCACTACACTACATAATCAACCCGGCACCCACTGCCCAGGGGTGACGGGGATAGCCCTGGGCTATCAGCCTAGGGCTTGGGTGCCCTGGAGAGGGGGACCCCATTATTGGGGGGTCCTCAGCTCCCCAGGGACACCTGGCCTAGGCTGACTAGCCCAATGAAAGAGTTCCCCTGGCTGTGGCATTAGCCCCCCGCTAGAAAAAGCCCAGTGCTGGTTATGGAAAATACAGGGGGACCCTAAGCATTTTTCCCCCTGTATTTACAGAACCAGGACCGGATCAGAGCCCAGTGCTGGTTGCGCAAAGTACGGGGGACCCCTACGTCGTTTGTCCCCAATATTTTGCACAACCAGGGCTGGTTCTGACTAGCCCAGTGCTGGTTGTGCTTAAGTATTGGGGACCCCTACATTGTTTCTCACCCGCATTTTGCACAACCAGCACTGGGTCACTAAAGCCCGGGGCTGGTTGCTCTTTTGGGGGAGGGGCCACGCTGTTTTTTTTTTTACACAGGTTTATTCATTTTAACACAGATGCACAGACGGAGATCCGTCCATTCATCTGGGTCTCCATGCTTGCAGCACGGAACTCCTTGTTCCTTCCCTGCAAGCATCGTATTTGAACAACATATTGTACAGGCATAAACACTGTACGATATGCTGCAGGATCGTGTCCGAGATTGGCAGATCTTGCCTGCATCAGGCAAGATCTGAAGATGCTATATACAACCCACGAGGACACGCATCAGCATCATGATCGTGAGTGGACACTCACGATTAGGACATATTTTACAATATCTCTCATTCCGATGCATCGGAATTGGGTGGATCGTGTAAAATATCGCCTTGTGTGTAGGCGCCTTTACTGCTGGCACCTGTAGTGCTCCTAGTTACTCACCAGCAATCACTGAACAGCCGCACACCAACTGTCACTCTCCAACGGTCACTAGCAGCCCGGCCACAGACATTATAGTAGCGTCCAGCTCACACACACAAGGCTGGGTTCACAAATCATGGGGAAATGCCACCGGCATTATCCCCTGAGAGAGTGGTAGGTTCCCCAGCCAGCCTTAAGTAATTTGTGTCAGAGACCTTCGGCTTGTCACCTCACATTTCCCACTCAGAAATATTAAATTGCATATACATTATATTCGGTATACTTTTCCTCAAAAAGATAAGGAGAGCTACCCCACAAATGAAATGGAAAACGTATGTTAATTTAGTATAACTTAGATTAAAATTGACAGTAAACACAACTTTAAAGGTCAAAACACTTTTAAATTAACTTTTCACTTGAAAAACAACTTTTAACAATTTATGTAAGTACCTTCTTACAGCACTTCTTAGGATAAGCTGTAACTTACTGTAACTGCATTTTGAGGAAAAACCAAACACTGCTATCTGCTAATATTACATTACATTATGTTTTAGCACTTTACACTCCACTCTCAGCCTGCTTAACATTTAAAGATTAATCTAATATGAGCTTGATCACAGACGTATTGGAATCAGGGAAAATGAATATTAGCAAAATAATTTTAATAGTTAAATATTTTATCAGTAAACAATTACACAATACTTATTACATAGTAGTTCACACATTACCCACCCGCCCTTCTCCCTCACCATCTCTTTCTACCCCGGTGAATTGTCGGTCTCCTCACTGTGCAGCCCTGTTAGCACACTCAACCCCGCACGCCAGCGGGTGACCCCGCGACCCTATCTTCTGCTGTACACTCCGGGCCCAGCCCCACCCTCCTACCTTACCTCCACCATCTCCGGGGCTGCACGGTCTTCTGCGCTTCAACCCTGTCAGCGCTCTGGCCTCTCCGTTCCGGCAGCATCTCCTGTAAAAAATGTGATATAGGGGCATACTTCTCTGCTCTATAATCTATCGGGAGAATGTAATATCCTGTGATTTTCAAAAACTGGATTGTATGTAATTGAATGAGAATATAAGGAAATTTGACAGAAATACACCAGAATCAATCTCAACGACATGCAAGACACTGCTCATTTCTTATTGCTAAACATACAAGTCACCAGACGTAATAGACTGCAATTTGTAAACTTGCCGGGAATGTGGCAGAAAATCTCACTAAATAAAATAATAATAATAATAATTATTATTATTAGTAAATAAAAGAGGTCCCTTTGTCTTTTGAGATAGCTGAAAAAGCAGCAGCCTTCTGTGAGGGGCGGGTGCGGTGCAATGCCTGCTGCCGTGCAGGTGTACGTCTGTTACTTACCTTGCGTCGCACCCTCTCACCTTCAGGCCGTGTGTTGAGCAGACGGTCCTGGAACCTCCGAATAGAACACGGACACGATGACCTAAGGGGAAGGAGACGAGGTGAGTACCGTCCTTCCTCACGTCGACCGACGCGCCCTACCGAGCCGGGGGATAAATTCAGGTTTTAAGTGAAGATCATCATTGGCACTTTTGGCCTCAGATCCCGAATTTTCACCTATCGGTACTCACGCACCAGGTGAAGATCCGTCCTTGCACCGGGTTGCAAGGTTCACCGTCCGCCCAGAGGGAAGGAGATAGATAGTGACAAACAGGGAGAGACAGTACACACAGATATTCCTCACCGTGTCCACTCTTGCTCTTCATCCGCTCACTCGCCTACAGGCCCCTGTAAGGAGATACACAACACAGCCGTGCAGGGCCTAAACCTATGTCAAGCAACTACACATACTAAAACAGCATCACCCTCAACCTACAGTGTGTGTAGTGCGACAGATATAACAAAAACTAAACATTTGCCCTGCACGGAACACCAAACACAGACTAAATACACAAGAGCAAAACACAGTGCTGTCCCTTTAAATGTCTGCTACCTATCCAGAGCTGGCCAGCTCCTCTTCTCGGTGACTGGGGAGACCACAACCTCATGGGTGGAAGCCGTACAGCTCTCCACCACTGCTCACACCTCTAATCATCTGCCTGTTAGCACTGCAGCTAATGGGCTCAGGGCCCTGGGCCTAACGCCCAGGGTCTTACCTGCGGCTCAGGCCTGGGTGCCTGCCAAACGGTGGGCTCTGGTAGGGGTCTGGGCCTAATGCCCAGACAACATTTTATGGGGCTCAGGCCTATTTGCCTGCCTGTCTGTGGGGCTCGCCTAGCGGTCTGGGCCTAATGCCCAGACCACCTTATATGGTGGGTGGCTCGGGCAGTTGCCCGCCTACTTTATTATATAGTGACCTGGGCCTAGTACCCAGGCCACTTACACCTACTAATGGGTCAATCCTTTCATAGGGCCTAATGCCCGCTATAATGCCCCGGGCCTTGTGCCCGCCTAATTACCCATGGGCCTAGTGCCCGACAATGCTCCACGGGCCTAGCGCCCGACAACCCTGGCGGTCTAGGGAGGGGGGCATATGGTGGGCCTCACAGAGGGCCTACCTGCTACGTTGGAAGAGGCTGCGGGGGGGAACTTCGTGACGCTCTTTTACTTTCCTCCCCCGCAGTCCTCTCCGGTCCACAGCCGCATTCTTCGGCCGCTGGCCCGTCCTGGCCAGCGGCGCCGCCTCTTCTTCCTTTCTTCCAGCCGGCGCCGCCTGTCTTATTCTTCTTTCTTGACAGCGACGTCTTCTGGCCTCTTCCGCGGCCGCCGCCCCTTTTGACGCGCCGAACTGCTGCTCTTCGGGAGGTCTTCTCTCCTCCCTCTCCGCCGCCGAACTGCTCTTTCCCGCTCGGCGCCGTCTAATACAAGACGGCGCGAGTGGGCATGGCTATGACGCGGCGAGCCGCGATTGGCTCATCGCGTCCGCCTCTGATTGGCTGCTGGCCCGCGAGCCAGGTTTGGCTCGCGGCCAGAGACAAACGCCCGCCGCGCCCAATGCCTGACCGGCGCTGGGAGCAAGTACTCTCTCCCAGCGCCGGCTACCCGCCGCTTCTTGGCTGCCGGGCGCCAAGCTCCGCTGAGCTTGCGCCCGGAGCCAAGCTTCTCCCGGCGCCACAGTACCGCCGGCACTGGTGAAAGGGACCAGGCGGTCCCTTCACCTGGTGCCCGCGGTGTCTGCACCGACGCTAGGGACATTACTGTCCCAGCGCCGGCAATGGATATGTCTCGCAGAGGACACATCCCTTCTGCCTGCCCCTGCACGTCGGCTAATGCTGGGTTCAATCTCGTGATCCCAGCACAGCCTTCCACATTTCCCCCGCCTTTCTCCTTTGTAGTCCCTACAAAGTCTTCCTCCATCTCCAACGTCCGCGGGTCAGGGTATACTATGGTCCCTCCAGTGAGGATCTGTTCAAGGGCCCAGCCGGGACTGACTATGACCCCACATTCCTTCTCCACTGGCTCCGGGGTCTCCATCTTTGTACCTCCTGACTTCACACTGCGGATCCTCTGTGGGAGTGGCAACTCGGAAGTGCCACTCACGATGGGCCACCAAGGGGAATTTTCTTCTAAGGGTGCCGCAGCCACCCACTCTTCTTCCAACTTGTCTGGGGCATCTTCACTGAATTCAGGGTGTGGCACTAACCACCACCCAATAGTTGATTCCTCCGGAGCATCCTCTTCCTCCCGGGTCTCCGCCGACATTTTCCATGAGTCTGGACTCTTCTCCACAGACTCCTGCAGCAAGCGACACTTTCCTTCTTCAGCGTACTCCACCTCTTCCGCTGACATCTCCGGGTATCCAGGTCTCGAAATCTTCCAGCATGGGGAGATCCTAGACTTCTTTGCCATTGGGTCTTCACGCTCTTCCTTATAGCGTGGCATCTTCACCTCCCAGTCATCCACATCCGTCCTCTGCGGGCAAGGATCCTTCTCCACTGGGACCTCTTCGGAGCATAACAGTGTCACTGCCTCTTCCCAGGGACACTCATGGGCCAAGTGTCCCTGCCGCAGACACTTCCAGCACGGGGATGCTGTTGCCATCTTCATCACAAAGGGGTCTCTACCCTTCGGCTCCTGCTCAGGAACAATGGGCACCTACGAACGTACTTCCAGCAGGCTCTTCTGCTCCACTTCCCTGGCTTCTTTTATCCACTTCTGGGCTCGGCCATCCAAGATCATCCGGTTTTCGTCCCACGGACAATCTCGAAGCTCATGCTCTGGATCTCCACATCCTTCACACCGGAATTCTTCATCCTCCTGGTGCCACTCTTCATCACGTGGACAGCTATTATGCTCATGCCCGTAGGTTCCGGAGAGCATACACCAGAGTCTCTTCTTCACAGAGTTCTTCTGACCACATCTCTGGACCGCTTGCTGGGCCATCTGTGTGATCTCCAACGGGGACATTTCTTCCTCTTCTGTCACCCTAAACTCTCTCCAGGGACATTCGCTGGCATCATGTCCCAACCACTGACACGTCTTGCAGGGGATCACAGCGGATTTCTTGCGCCCCTTCTCCCGGCGCACCTACTTGCCGCGCTGTACCGACCGCTGCACCATCTTCATGATGTCTTCTCCCGACACCGTAATCCAGTCTCTCTTGTCCTCATACGCCCGGGGATGGTTCCACTCCGGAGCTGTCCGTAGGGGGGTCCTCTTGCCGGTGGTCCACATCGTGTTCGTGATCCTGCCGACTACGCCAAATGTGAGGGGCGGGTGCGGTGCAATGCCTGCTGCCGTGCAGGTGTACGTCTGTTACTTACCTTGCGTCGCACCTTCTCACCTTCAGGCCGTGTGTTGAGCAGACGGTCCTGGAACCTCCGAATAGAACACGGACACGATGACCTAGGGAGAAGGAGACGAGGTGAGTACCGTCCTTCCCCACATCGACCGACGCGCCCTACCGAACCGGGGGATAAATTCAGGTTTTAAGTGAAGATCATCATTGGCACTTTTGGCCTCAGATCCCGAATTTTCACCTATCGGTACTCACGCACCAGGTGAAGATCCGTCCTTGCACCGGGTTGCAAGGTTCACCGTCCGCCCAGAAGGAAGGAGATAGATAGTGACAAACAGGGAGAGACAGTACACACAGATATTCCTCACCGTGTCCACTCTTGCTCTTCGTCCGCTCACTCGCCTACAGGTCCCTGTAAGGAGATACACAACACAGCCGTGCAGGGCCTAAACCTATGTCAAGCAACTACACATACTAAAACGGCATCACCCTCAACCTACAGTGTGTGTAGTGCGACAGATATAACAAAAACTAAACATTTGCCCTGCACGGAACACCAAACACAGACTAAATACACAAGAGCAAAACACAGTGCTGTCCCTTTAAATGTCTGCTACCTATCCAGAGCTGGCCAGCTCCTCTTCTCGGTGACTGGGGAGACCACTACCTCATGGGTGGAAGCCGTACAGCTCTCCACCACTGCTCACACCTCTAATCATCTGCCTGTTAGCACTGCAGCTAATGGGCTCAGGGCCCTGGGCCTAATGCCCAGGGTCTTACCTGCGGCTCAGGCCTAGGTGCCTGCCAAATGGTGGGCTCTGGTAGGGGTCTGGGCCTAATGCCCAGACCACATTTTATGGGGCTCAGGCCTATTTGCCTGCCTGTCTGTGGGGCTCACCTAGCAGTCTGGGCCTAATGCTCAGACCACCTTATATGGTGGGTGGCTCGGGCAGTTGCCCGCCTACTTTATTATATAGTGACCTGGGCCTAGTACCCAGGCCACTTACACCTACTAATGGGTCAATCCTTTCATAGGGCCTAATGCCCGCTATAATGCCCCGGGCCTTGTGCCCGCCTAATTACCCACGGGCCTAGTGCCCGACAATGCTCCACGGGCCTAGCGCCCGACAACCCTGGCGGTCTAGGGAGGGGGGTATATGGTGGGCCTCACGGAGGGCCTACCTGCTACGTTGGAAGAGGCTGCGGGGGGGAACTTCGTGACGCTCTTTTACTTTCCTCCCCCGCAGTCCTCTCCGGTCCTCAGCCGCATTCTTCGGCCGCTGGCCCGTCCTGGCCAGCGGCGCCGCCTCTTCTTCCTTTCTTCCAGCCGGCGCCGCCTGTCTTCTTCTTCTTTCTTGACAGCGGCGTCTTCTGGCCTCTTCCGCGGCTGCCGCCCCTGTTGACGCGCCGAACTGCTGCTCTTCGGGAGGTCTTCTCTCCTCCCTCTCCGCCGCCGAACAGCTCTTTCCCGCTCGGCGCCGTCTAATACAAGACGGCGCGAGTGGGAAGGGCTATGACGCGGCGAGCCGCGATTGGCTCATCGCGTCCGCCTCTGAATGGCTGCTGGCCCGCGAGCCAGGTTTGGCTCGCAGCCAGAGCCAAACGCCCGCCGCGCCCAACGCCTGACCGGCGCTGGGAGCAAGTACTCTCTCCCAGCGCCGGCTACCCACCGCTTCTTGGCTGCCGGGTGCCAAGCTCCGCTGAGCTTGCGCCCGGAGCCATGCTTCTCCCGGCGCCACAGTACCGCCGGCACTGGTGAAAGGGACCAGGCGGTCCCTTCACCAGGTACCCGCGGTGTCTGCACCGACGCTAGGGACATTACTGTCCCAGCGCCGGCAACGGATGTGTCCCGCAGAGGACACATCCCTTCTGCCTGCCCCTGCACGTCGGCTGATGCTGGGATCAATCTCGTGATCCCAGCACAGCCTTCCACATTTCCCCCCCTTTCTCCTTTGTAGTCCCTACAAAGTCTTCCTCCATCTCCAACGTCCGCGGGTCAGGGTATTCTATGGTCCCTCCAGTGAGGATCTGTTCAAGGGCCCAGCCGGGACCGACTATGACCCCACATTCCTTCTCCACTGGCTCCGGGGTCTCCATCTTCGTACCTCCTGACTTCACTCTGCGGATCCTCTGTGGGAGTGGCAACTCGGAAGTGCCACTCACGATGAGCCACCATGGGGAATTTTCTTCTAAGGGTGCCGCAGCCACCCACTCTTCTTCCAACTTGTCTGGGGCATCTTCACTGAATTCAGGGTGTGGCACTAACCACCACCCAATAGTCAATTCCTCCGGGGCATCCTCTTCCTCCCGGGTCTCCGCCGACATTTTCCATGAGTCTGGACTCTTCTCCACAGACTCCTGCAGCAAGCGACACTTTCCTTCTTCAGCGTACTCCACCTCTTCCGCTGAAATCTCCGGGTATCCAGGTCTCAGACTCTTCCAGCATGGGGAGATCCTAGACTTCTTTGCCACTGGGTCTTCACGCTCTTCCTTATAGCGTGGCATCTTCACCTCCCAGTCATCCACATCCGTCCTCTGCGGGCAAGGATCCTTCTCCACTGGGACCTCTTCGGAGCATAACAGTGTCACTGCCTCTTCCCAGGGACACTCATGGGCCAAGTGTCCCTGCCGCCGACACTTCCAGCACGGGGATGCTGTTGCCATCTTCATCACAAAGGGGTCTCTACCCTTCGGCTCCTGCTCAGGAACAATGGGCACCTACGAACGTACTTCCAGCAGGCTCTTCTGCTCCACTTCCCTGGCTTCTTTTATCCACTTCTGGGCTCGGCCATCCAAGATCATCCGGTTTTCGTCCCACGGACAATCTCGAAGCTCATGCTCTGGATCTCCACATCCTTCACACCGGAATTCTTCATCCTCCTGGTGCCACTCTTCATCACGTGGACAGCTATTATGCTCATGCCCGTAGGTTCCGGAGAGCATACACCAGAGTCTCTTCTTCACAGAGTTCTTCTGACCACATCTCTGGACCGCTTGCTGGGCCATCTGTGTGATCTCCAACGGGGACATTTCTTCCTCTTCTGTCACCCTAAACTCTCTCCAGGGACATTCGCTGGCATCATGTCCCAGCCACTGACACGTCTTGCAGGGGATCACAGCGGATTTCTTGCGCCCCTTCTCCCGGCGCACCTACTTGCCGCGCTGTACCGACCGCTGCACCATCTTCATGATGTCTTCTCCCGACACCGTAATCCAGTCTCTCTTGTCCTCATACGCCCGGGGATGGTTCCACTCCGGAGCTGTCCGTAGGGGGGTCCTCTTGCCGGTGGTCCACATCGTGTTCGTGATCCTGCCGACTACGCCAAATGTGAGGGGCGGGTGCGGTGCAATGCCTGCTGCCGTGCAGGTGTACGTCTGTTACTTACCTTGCGTCGCACCCTCTCACCTTCAGGCCGTGTGTTGAGCAGACGGTCCTGGAACCTCCGAATAGAACACGGACACGATGACCTAGGGAGAAGGAGACGAGGTGAGTACCGTCCTTCCCCACGTCGACCGACGCGCCCTACCGAACCGGGGGATAAATTCAGGTTTTAAGTGAAGATCATCATTGGCACTTTTGGCCTCAGATCCCGAATTTTCACCTATCGGTACTCACGCACCAGGTGAAGATCCGTCCTTGCACCGGGTTGCAAGGTTCACCGTCCGCCCAGAAGGAAGGAGATAGATAGTGACAAACAGGGAGAGACAGTACACACAGATATTCCTCACCGTGTCCACTCTTGCTCTTCGTCCGCTCACTCGCCTACAGGTCCCTGTAAGGAGATACACAACACAGCCGTGCAGGGCCTAAACCTATGTCAAGCAACTACACATACTAAAACGGCATCACCCTCAACCTACAGTGTGTGTAGTGCGACAGATATAACAAAAACTAAACATTTGCCCTGCACGGAACACCAAACACAGACTAAATACACAAGAGCAAAACACAGTGCTGTCCCTTTAAATGTCTGCTACCTATCCAGAGCTGGCCAGCTCCTCTTCTCGGTGACTGGGGAGACCACTACCTCATGGGTGGAAGCCGTACAGCTCTCCACCACTGCTCACACCTCTAATCATCTGCCTGTTAGCACTGCAGCTAATGGGCTCAGGGCCTTGGGCCTAACGCCCAGGGTCTTACCTGCGGCTCAGGCCTAGGTGCCTGCCAAACGGTGGGCTCTGGTAGGGGTCTGGGCCTAATGCCCAGACCACATTTTATGGGGCTCAGGCCTATTTGCCTGCCTGTCTGTGGGGCTCGCCTAGCGGTCTGGGCCTAATGCCCAGACCACCTTATATGGTGGGTGGCTCGGGCAGTTGCCCGCCTACTTTATTATATAGTGACCTGGGCCTAGTACCCAGGCCACTTACACCTACTAATGGGTCAATCCTTTCATAGGGCCTAATGCCCGCTATAATGCCCCGGGCCTTGTGCCCGCCTAATTACCCACGGGCCTAGTGCCCGACAATGCTCCAAGGGCCTAGCGCCCGACAACCCTGGCGGTCTAGGGAGGGGGGTATATGGTGGGCCTCACGGAGGGCCTACCTGCTACGTTGGAAGAGGCTGCGGGGGGGAACTTCGTGACGCTCTTTTACTTTCCTCCCCCGCAGTCCTCTCCGGTCCTCAGCCGCATTCTTCGGCCGCTGGCCCGTCCTGGCCAGCGGCGCCGCCTCTTCTTCCTTTCTTCCAGCCAGCGCCGCCTGTCTTCTTCTTCTTTCTTGACAGCGGCATCTTCTGGCCTCTTCCGCGGCCGCTACCCCTGTTGACGCGCCGAACTGCTGCTCTTCGGGAGGTCTTCTCTCCTCCCTCTCCGCCGCCGAACTGCTCTTTCCCGCTCGGCGCCGTCTAATACAAGACGGCGCGAGTGGGCAGGGCTATGATGCGGCGAGCCGTGATTGGCTCATCGCGTCCGCCTCTGATTGGCTGCTGGCCCGCGAGCCAGGTTTGGCTCGCGGCAAGAGCCAAACGCCCGCCGCGCCCAACGCCTGACTGGCGCTGGGAGCAAGTACTCTCTCCCAGCGCCGGCTACCCACCGCTTCTTGGCTGCCGGACGCCAAGCTCCGCTGAGCTTGCGCCCGGAGCCAAGCTTCTCCCGGCGCCACAGTACCGCCGGCACTGGTGAAAGGGACCAGGCGGTCCCTTCACCTGGTGCCCGCGGTGTCTGCACCGACGCTAGGTACATTACTGTCCCAGCGCCGGCAACGGATGTGTCCCGCAGAGGACACATCCCTTCTGCCTGCCCCTGCACGTCGGCTGATGCTGGGATCAATCTCGTGATCCCAGCACAGCCTTCCACACTTCCATGGCTCTGTATTTCAAATAATATTTAAACTATTGGGTGAACATATAGTGAGGGGTCCCCAGGATATATCCATTCCCAGCATAAGTCAATAGCAGCCAGGGCTGGCAACATTATAGCAGGGGAGACATTCGGCATGTGGTACACACTCCATAATGCCATATCAGCCCTACAGCAGGTTGGCCAGCACAGGGCTAGTATCCCTAAGAAAATAAGGCCTACAAAAATATGTGCCCCCTTCCCAGAAATCACCAGCCCTGTGATTTTCCCCACACCATTGGGCAGTGGATGTAGGGTTAAGAAATATACACCTAAAAGAAAGATTTTATATTCTTAATTATAGGTCCCAGCTAGACATTATCATGCACAATTTAAATAGATGTCAGGGCAAGCTGGCACACAGAGAACCACAAGTGCCAGTATGCCCTGGCGTACAGAAGTTTTCATAATTATTGGACCTCCTGGGTTTTCAGTTCCACTGCATATACGCAGGCCAGCAAGCGGGCTCATACATGTGCACAACTACAGAGACTAGCCCTATTAAGAGGTAAGTTATCCCTCATCGCTCTGGGCCAGTGTAATGGGGAAAGATAAGCTTCGCTGAGCTTTGTTTAATCAAACTGTGATTATTTTATTTTCACAAAAATCAGTCTTCTCGCATCAACAGGGGTTCAAATCAGTGCTTGTAGTTTCTTATATACAGGTAGAATGCTCTGGGGGTCGACACATTTTTATGTTTTTTTTCTGCAGGTACCAAACAATAAGCTTAAAAACTCCAAATAAGTATTATATAATTTGCTCTCCATTGAATTATAGTCCAAACATCAATAACAAAAATGTAATTTGTCTTGTTTCCATAGAAGCCCACAAACAGAACCATGAAGAAACCCATCATTTATATACTCTAAGATAATACATTGGGTAATTGCTTCAAACCCTTAACAACCTTGTATAGCTTACTTAATTAAACTAATAAATAACTACACAGACAACAAGAACTTGGCTAAAAGGTCACAGCTCTTATTTATAATTAACCTAAACCAGGTGGCAAGAGACGCTGCAGAGAAGTTCCAGCTTTCACCTCACTCAAATACTCGGGGAACGACTGATACATCCCCCTTCAAGACGTACTAATGATGCGAGGGTTTCACTTCCCTTCTGGGCCAATCCGAGGTGCCTACGCACTGAAAAGCGCCCGGGTCTCCCCGCTCGGAGAAGGACAAATTTGCCAGGTTCATCAAGGGCAAGTGCCCCCACAAAGTTATCTTATGCCACATAAAGCCACTGAGCTGCAGCGTACTCCCGCCAAAGCCAGACTTCAAAGAAAACTGGCCCACCACCCAAAACAACCGAGTCCCAGAAACACAAGTCCTTATTGCTCACAAAGACCAAGGCCAATTAAGATGCCTTCCGACCAGATGGAAAATTCAACATTGCATCACCAACAAAAAGCTATGACACAGAACCAAGCTACCCAGCGACACAGCAGAAATGGCTACTGACACATTCATCCTATCCTCGACACACCATGCTTACACACTGTTCTCCAAGTCAAAAATGAGTCACCCGATTAGACTACACAAATCTTCTATCTGGTCATTAATAACAACCAACCTCTCACCACAAACAATCAACTCTATCTGCCAACTGCACCACGTTATTGCTCCCAACAGGCAAGCCCACTCATCAAGCACACACAATGTGGCCACCAAGGACACCGCAAATCAAGCTCGAAACTCACCGCCAAACCTCGTACACCTTTCTACTATCTGTCACCCATAAAACGAAAAAAAAAAATGGCGCATAACCAAACCATGTCGCTCCAGCCCAACATTATAAGAGTGGCGCACAAGCCAGACCATACTGTCAACTGCAGCAATTCCCGTGAAAATCAAAAATTCCGTACCATGAGCACTTCACCAAACTCAACCATCCCGACACAACTTTGAGAAGAACACATAGCAACTACCTAGCAAGAATGCATAAAATGGAAAACAAGTAACCCGAGTGAAGAGGAAAAAAACTAAAAAACCAACCTGTGAACCAAATTGGGTCAGATCAAGGCTCCCGGGAGGAAATTTTAAAAATCCCTTCATAACCCCCAATTGTTGAATGCTAGTCGTTCAACAATTGGCTGGTAAGCAACGTTTCAGGTTGGCGCCGGGTGCGCAACTACTGCCTATCTCAACATACAAGTCTTGTAATCAGCTTACTTCGAAAACTCTAAAATCTGCATGTACGCGGGAGATGCCCCTTTAAACACTGCGCCAATAACTACCCCAATTTGAAAGAATTAATTACCCAAAGCTGAATCATACGATACTCACCCAACCAAAACCCTGTCCTAACTGTAGCAACTGAAATTGTAAAGCAGAATAAGATCGTGATGTAAAGCACCATTGTGACCCACCAGCTGGGAGGCCCCACTATACTGTTCCGAAAGGTGAACCGGGTAAAAAAATATCAGGATGTTGAAAAAAGAAAACTATTTTCCTTTTGCAGGATACAAACACTGATTGAGTAAATTGTTTATGCTATAAAATAGATGATGTGTGTGCACAGGAGACCCCCATAATAGCTACACCCTGAATGATACATAACAATCATTCTTCACCCATGATCTGCTAAGACAAAATCTTAAAAAACAAAATACTTGACGATACAGATACTTCATTGACAGCCAACAACTGTCTACACCTAAAATGCCCCAAATTTGTTGCAGCCAAAACGGGAACAAACGGAAAAGAGATGTCTGAATCCCTCCAGAAACCACCTGACCCATAAACACGCAACACTCTAAAACAGCAGCATGTCCTAAGGACACCAGGGGACAACGCGAACGGAGAAACTCCAACCCAACCTGTCATTACATAGCTACAATAAAATGACTGGGTTGGGTCATGCTACCTTCAAACTTACAACAGATGAGATACCCACTGGCGCCGCCATCAGGCGGTCCCCGGACCGTCCCTGTTACTAATGGTTCCAAACAAAGGATCAAAGCAAATATTCTAAGATGTAACCTCTGTAGATTGCTGAGCCCATAAGCTCGTGAAACCCGCCGGCCTAGCTATTACTTCCGTAGTGTCATTGTGATGAGAAGCCGCAGCGGCAACTGTAAATTAAAAATTAATATTCGACAATGATATGTACAAAATTAACTGACACAGGAACGCAAAACGAAAATTGAAGATGCCTTTGGTTGTTGATGGCATGAACTAAACACATTTTTGTCGCACTATGAATTAACAAGATGAAAAATCCGTCACCAGGCCAGAGAACGAAGGCCACGACAATTGGGAACAGCTCAAAACAGCAACTAATAACTAATCAGACTTATGACAAAAACGAAACCAAGTAGCCATGCTTCCATGTGCAACTGGAAACCCCCAAAACACGGAAAAGGTGCCTGCACAGAGAAGACGAGGTCCGAACAGATGACACTCCTTCCTGCACCTATGAAGAGAAATCAGTCTAGATGATGTGCTACACCGACCTGTGCAGTGCGGGCATGAACACACCCAAGCAAAAGCAAAATTAGATTTCTCTAAATAGGTGTCGGAAACCGCACAGTCTAAAGGCAAACATTTAATTACTATTTCACCTGAAACCCAATGGCACCCCATGCAATGCACCGCATCAGAGTGCAAAACAAACAAAAAACTGACCCCGAAATAAACGGAACCAGAAACTCATCAAAACCAAAACTGTGAATTAAAACAAAAAACTCGTCAAATGTATAAACTGCTCTGAAGGACCTACGGGGATGGCATAATTAATGGAACTCCACAATGTATAGGATACCACCATGTATAGGAATGAATACTGTACTAACTGAGACTAACCCGCAACCTACGTGTGTACCACCCCACCGGAGAGATACAGATATCTTGCAAGAGGGAATGAGGAAAAGCACCTCCATCCGCCCCTGCAACCCATCTGCCCCCACCTTGGGTGCAAACCTCAGTAATAAATCCTGACATAATGCAAACTATGGGGTGTCCTGACAAGGAGAGGCTATACAAACGTAAACGAAAGTGAATGAGACCCACAACCACAACAAATCTCAACCGACCAAGTTAGCTATAACCACAGAGAAAAAAGCAGCCAAACAAAATGGTGACTGAGCCTTAACTAGCTCCCTTGGAGCTAAACCCTAAGTCGGGGGCTAAAAAAAACCCCTATTCACGTCGGCCATCCTAGGCCAGGACTCACCTGTGCAGAGACAACAGGTGGAGCAAATGACAGCCCGACCTCAGTGGGCATCGGGAATCATAACAGGCAAAAAATCCACCTTACGCCGCCTACAAACCAGGTTTACCCACATTTAGAAGAGGTTATGCGGGGCGGCCCAGTGACCAAGGGGAGGGGGGTCGACGCTGCTGTGACACCTTTAAACAAAACATATTTTACCCCCAAAAGGCATAACCACCCTACTGTTGTGGTTCTGCCAACATTGGGCATCAAACTCACCCCCAGCCACATTTCTGGACCAGAGGATCATGTCAATCACAAGCAGATGTATTAATAAAATTACCCATTCTCCGTAATCCGCTAGCCAAATAGCTCCTGGCAAAGCTGAGTATGCCCTACAACCAAAATATTATATTTACAAAAATTGCGATCCAAACCTACTGTATGTAGCCTGATTCTACCATATGATATCCCATAATGATTGAGAAAAACCAACAAATATACTTCTGCGGAGCCATATTCACTGAAGCACAAAGTGCACAGAAAAAGCTGAATTCACACCATGTACAGTAACCTTGTATCCTAACCCCCCATAACCTGCATCATCAGCCTCCCTGAAAGTATCGCCTGACCCCTTGCTTAAACGTTTCGCAACCCTCCTGTCAATCTTACGCTGGTGCGCCAGGTAAATGGAACATGAGAGACAAAACTGGAGTCATGCAAAAGTTGTGACATAATCATACTCACTAGGACCAGGTGGTCCCAGAAACCTCCTCTACCAAGTTTTCACACAGAGTAATTGCTGGCTCGACCACCGGGACCGCCTTGACTCACACAGGTTAATTATCATCAGCTGTATGAGCCTCCGTATCTTCTCCCAAAACTCCACCCTCAACCACGTCACAACACCACCAGGTGTCACGAGAACCACATCTTCGGCGACTTCATGTGGAGGAGCCACTGGATCCAAACTCGGGGCCATCTCGACGTGCACTGGTACAGAAGCTGCACAAACTCCTGCATCATCATTGAGGAACCATCGCTGAGTCCGGCTGATCTGTAACTTAAAGCAGAGAGGTGAGCAGGAAAAAGGGATGCAGGCATGGGGGGGCAGGGGTTGCAGGAGCAGGGGTGCAGGAAGTGGGTTACAGGGAACCAACAGGGGGTGGGAGGATGATGGATGAAAAAGGAAGATGGGGTACAGGGAGAAGATACATAAAATAGGGGCAGGGTCCCAATTAGAGAAAATTATATGCAGGCAGGGATGAAGGTAAAAGGAAAGATGGCTTAAGGCATTGGGAGCAGAAGATAGAAGAGAACAAAAAAATGAGGGGAAGGTGTAAGAGCAAGGAAAAACAAGGCACCTAATGATGGGGGGGGCTGGAGTGAGTAAAATGAGGTGTGAGGAAGAGAGAGAGGCATGAAAGGGCAGGTTGTAGGGGATAAAGAAAAAACAAACAGGGGACAGGGGATGAGCTGAGAGGCAAGAGTAAGGCTAAAACTACACGCACAGCTGAGAACCAGCTTGAGGCTGAACACTGGGGCTGGATCCCACTACAAAGGTACAAATGGTCACCATGGGAAAATGACTGCCAAGTCTGCAGAAAAGGCAGGGGTGCTAGCCCACTGCTGGGAGGCAGAAAGGACCCCCCAAGCATGGGGGGCCCAGACGTGAGGGGGATGCCAAGTGGGTAAGGCTGTAGGGTGCCGGCTACTTGGCGAGTGCAAGTAAAAAAGAGACCCCGGTGGGGGGCCGGGAGCGCTAACCCCTGCTGGAGCAGGGATAACAGGGAGGCTGGAGGGGATTGCAAAGGAGCACTACTAGGGAAGGGGTGGCCGGGCAAGCAGGACTCGGTGAAAGTGCCGAGCCCTGCGCAGAGAAGGGAACTGAGGGCCTGACTGCATGCATGCAGGGGATGGGCGACGGTGCTAGCCATCCGAGGAGAAGGGACATTCCCGCAGAGTGCCACGCGGTAGCCGTGGCAGTGGGAGATACTGCTGGAACGGAGAGGCTAGAGCGCTGACAGGGCTGAAGCGCAGAAGACTGTGCAGCCCCAGAGATGGAGGAGGTAAGGTAGGAGGGTGGGGCTGGCCCCGGAGTGTACAGTGGAAGATAGGGTCATGGGGGCCCCCCCTGGCATGCGGGGTTGAGTGTGCTAACAGGGCTGCACAGTGAGGAGACCGAGAAATCACCGGGGGAGAAAGAGAAGGTGAGGGAGGAGGGAGGATGGGTAATGTGTGAACTACTATGTAATAAGTGAGGGCAGCAGTGGGGGGGGGTGGGGGGTAGAGTGACCAGGTAAAGTGGGATGAAAGGGGATGCTAAGTAACATTACAAAGGGGAGAAAGGGAAGGCATGGCGCAAGCAGTAATAAAACGTGGACAGGTTATATGAAAAGCTATGCTACTCAGCCTGTTCCTGTTTCAAAGATCCATAACCAAAGAGGCTGTCATCATGCAAACGAGCCAATATATACTGATAAACTGACCACTCCCTCAAGCAATGTCATTGGCTCTACCAAACATCTGACCAGCCAGCACTATAAACTGCAGAGCAACAAGCCTGTCATAAACAGCCATACAGTAAATCACCAGTAATCTTACATATTCTCACGCTTTTGCAGCCTTCGCATACTATTCTTTTTGAACCTATTTGGGCACTCGCTCCTACTGCACATCTATTCTGCAGTGTACATGGTGGGAACTCGAATGCAGCCTGTGGGAGCTGGAAAGGCATGTATTTATCCTTTACATAACATAAATCCCACTAATTAATATGAGGAGCATGTGACGCATGTGCCTACCAGCTATACAGAAACTCTACCAGGCATGCCACTATTTGTATTTAAAGAACAACCCAAAGGCCAGAGGTTGCCCATATTTATAATAGTAGATACTAAGCACTTTATTAGTCAGCAACCGTGTGTGACCTGGGAAATTGAATATACAGTAGCAGTCTTACAATGATTTACATGACAGATCCAATGGGAACAATTCAGTGTGTGGCTAGCGACAGTTTGCTGGATATGTTATTTAAGTGAGAGAAGAACAAATACAGAATGACAGCTGTAAAATATTGAGTACTATGGGTCTAATTCATACTTGCATGCAGTCCCCGATCGGTCACATATGACTAATGCCGGGGCCTCATTGCTCATATGCGTGGATGCCTCAACTTTCTTGACAGGCTGCGGCCATGTGGGGGGGTGTCTGTGCTGCCAGGGTCTGTGTCTTGCGATGCAGATATCCTGGCCCCGGCTTAGGACACAGAAGTGTTGCTAATAGTGTCCATCTCTGAATCAGGTCCTATATACACAGAGCACAATTATAATCAATTCGTTATTTCCATATCCTTTTACTATGACAATATTTAAAAATGAGTTTAGTGTGTTTTTAGTTCAATACTAATGCAAAGTAAATTAAACATATGCTAGAAAACTTAACCAGAACAGTGCCAGTACTGCTCATGTTCAGGTCTCCGGCTGAGAGAACCCTGGCCCTGATTCCCCCAAGCCGCAGCCTGATTGACAGACTTCAACCATTTGGGAGTGGGAAGTGGGCGGTCTGGCCACCATTCCAGAAAATGGGGGGGTGTCACCCCTGTTTTCTGGGAGTGCTGAGGCCAGGGTCTGCTCCTGCAAGGTGCAATCTGAGTAACTTCAGGATTACTCAGATTGCCGATGATCTCACAGAAGATCCGATGCTGCTTCTTAGGACACATCACTCAAATCTGCGATGGTCAGGAGGCATCTTTTTACACCAGATGCCTGTAAGATTACTCTTGGTGCCTCCAAGGGTTTGATTGACATGCTGCGGCCATTTAGGGGTGGAAGATTTCCTAACCCCAGCTGAGCAGTTCCGTTAAGTTTAAGCTTACTTAGACGGCCAAAGACTGTAGCCATTGCAGCCGATGGTCGTGATTATGATCTGATGCTGCGTCTTTGGATGCAATGCTCGGATCTGCGATGTGACCAAAGATGCCTCCTGCTGCATTATCATATGTTAGCATCCTTCTGTGTCCATCTCTGAATCATGTCCCAAGTGTGTGCATGGGCCCAAATGTGTGTGAATGATGGGATGCACATAACTGTTGTGATCTGATCACATTTATAGGTGCTTTACGAAGACCTGATTTCAACAAATGTCACGTGAACACTGATACTCTACAGATACATCAGTGCAAATGTACAACACAGCGTTATGCCAATATACAGATTTGTCCTCTTGCATCTTTGCCGATCACGCTGCAAACGTGCGCACACATCGCGTCATGCTGCATTCGCACCATGCAATCCTATGGAGTCACAGGTGCGAATTCAGTGCGCATACCCACGTATGGGTACGTGACTCGCACCATGTGTGGCACGATTTGCTGCACAACCTGCAAAGATGCAAGAGGACTCATCTGTAAATGAGGGATAACATTATGCTCACCACAATTCCTCTTCTGTTATCTATAAGTGGCTTTGCTGTGTCCATTCACAAGCTGTGCCCAGTCCCCTTAGTCTAATTAATCTGATTCCATCACAGTGGTGCTCCACTGACTCTGCAGATCCTACCCACTGCGTTCACAGTGTGAGTCCATATTTGTCAGCAAAAAATGTAAAAGTTAAATAAAAATTTAAAAAAAAGTAAAAAAAAATAAAAATTGTTGTATTTTGTACAGTTTTGCACACTGCCCCCCAGTACACTGTAGTACCCCAGAGCATGCGCATAAAAGCGGTCTGATGCCATGCAGCTTGTAAGTGATCAAAATTTACTAGAAATAACTGCAAATTAATGTTATTGAGGTTAATAATACTCTAGAACAAAAAAGGCCCAAATTATGTGATTTTAGCTTTTTTGTACATTTTTGAAAAAAAAATGCAAATCCAAATCCAAAACCAGTCACTGCATTTTGAAAAATCCAAAACCAGATGATGATTCAGAGCCAAATCCAAATCCAGCAAAAATGGTTTGCATCTCTAGTTGCTATAGGTTACACCACACCATCTCTTTTTATTGCTCTCTGTACCATATTATTTAATTAGCCCCAGATGTGGCAACAGCCTGAATAATGAAGTACAGAAGTACAGCAGTGATGAGCAACAGGTGGCTCTGGGATCTCATGCAGCCCTCCAAGCCTTTATTTGCAGCCCCCAGCTCTTCCTTGCTGCGTTGTGTTATTTGTTACAGCTTGCAATGCTTGTTTAAAAGACCTGCTGATATATTATTACAGATGAGAGTCTCTTTATTTGATTAAATGTATTAATTTAACTTTCTACTGAAAATAAGAGTAATGTGTGGAACTTTTGTGGTTATGGGGCTGTCCCTATGCAGCCCTCACAGTGTATCAGATTGTCCATCACTGAAGTACAGACTGAAATAGTGAAAATAATTGCTAATAGTTTCATGTTCTTTTTTTTCAATTTGTTTATTTTTTTAATATATAAAACTCTAAACATATTAAAAGATCAATGTGAATGCAGTAAAAAAATACTAAACTAATGTACATTGAACTTTTGTATTTTTTGTACTTATAGAATTCTGTACATGAAAGGCTGGTAATAGGTGGTCCAACAACACATGATTATAGCAGTTGTTATTTATTTATTTATTCATTCAGTCATTAACTTATATATTCATTCACTTGTTTATTCATTTATTTATTCATACATTCATTAATTTATTAATTCATGCATTTATTAATTTATTGATTTAATCATTTGTTAATTAATTTATTTATTAATGAATTTATTCATTCATTTATTTATTCATTCATTCATTCATTTATTAATTTATTTAGTCATCCATTCATTCATTTATCATTTATTTTCATACATTTTTTTATTTATGTACTCCTTTATTTATGTATTCATTTATTCGTTCATTCATTTATTTAATCATTTATTTATTTATTTATTAATTCATTCATTCATTCACTCACTTATTTAATTATAATTTTTATTATTTGGTTAGTTACTTTTTAGATTTTAATATTAATTAACTTTCCGTTCATATTGTCTGTGTGTCTTTATTCATAAATGCCTTATTGTTTGTCATATTATTTCTAAAATGCTAATTCTATGGTGTGCAATTAAAGAGAAACATATGCAGATGTGTAGCACATTCAGTGCTGTACAAATGCATCGGGAAGGTACAGCACTGCCCAGATTGTCCTGAGGACATTAAAAGAGGCTGCATAGATTGCATGGTGCCTGTCTGGAGCATCCAAAGGATGCTCTGGGTGGCACAGCTACAGTGACACTTGCTGCAGGATACTGTTCCAGACTCCCTGCTAGCCAGAAGAAAGGTTGTGGGGCACCAATAGTGCCACCCTCAGAGCCGTGCGCTCTGTATGCGACGGCACCACTTGCACACCTCTTGTTTCAGCCCTGTGTAAACATGAGACAGAGAGTAGAGAGAGCCCTGCTCTTGAGAGCTTACAGTCTAGAGGGAGGGGGCAATACTTATACAATAGGAGCAAATGGGACCGGCAGGGGACTGGAGCTAGTAGAACATGCAGAGGGAATACCATCAGTTGGGATTAGGACAGACTATAGTGCAGTAGTTGGGAGCAGCATGGGAGAAATATTGGAGATGTGAGTGAGAGGTGGTTACCAGAGAGGAGGAATGGCATTGGTCAGGAGTTCATTGGAGAGACCCAGAAGGTGAATATCTCATGATGAAGTCAGAGATGTATAATTAGAAGGACTGCATGAGGGTTGATAATTACATTTCAGAGGGAATAGGAAGCCAGTGCAGTGATTTGCAAAGTGCTGCAGCAGAGAGAGGGGTCGATCATTGTCAATGTAGCTTGTAAGACAGATTGTAGAGAGAAAAGACGGGGAAGGCAAGATAGTAGTAGGTTGCTGTAGTTAAGGCTGGAGATATGGAGGGCCTGATTCAGAGATGCACGCAGTGTCAATGTCTAATGCAATTTCTTGCTGCTGAGCATGCGCCAAAGCTGCACTGTCCCCCCTCAGCTGTTGGTTAGTGATGATTTGCAAAGTGACAGGTAGTCAGCATTTGGGGAACATAACGGAGGTGTGTGGCTAAATAAACTCAGGTGTGTTGGGACCATTTTCTGGGCGTGCCCTAGTGAGCCTTAGCAAATTCATATGCAGCTGGAGAGGCCCCGAAGCTTAAGTGAGAAGGTCATTCCAAGACAGCATAGGCTTACACAGAGGTTTGATATGCAACTACTATTTTCACTTTTGTATGTAAGCGGCAGATGTGAGGCACTGGAGATGGGAGTCTCTGTGTACAAGACTGCGTCTGAGTCATTGGCATATTTTTGTAAGTCTGCTGCACATGGGATCTCAACAGTGGTGGGCATTGTGTGCATCTCTGAGTCAGGCCCTGAGAGACTTATACCCCTTTTACACCAGAGCTAAAACCTGGGTTATTGCAGGGTTAACCTGGGTTGCTTCTGGGTGTAAAAGGGGCCAGTGTTGGATTCCCGAGTCGAATGACCTGGTAATCCAACCCAGGTCACTTGCAGGGTTTAACATGGGAACAACCCATGAAACCCTGCAGTGTAAACGGTGCGATCCGGGTCACGATGACCTGGATCATGTGACATACTGCCCCATTGGCCAGCTTCAGTGGCAACAGCTACATCTGGTGTGGGGCATCAATTGGGAGAGGTGGACCTAGAATAGTAGAGGAGGGGTGGAACAGGGTAGGGATAGCTGGACATCAGGGGCACAAGGCTGGGAAAAATGGACCGGGGCGGAGATACAGGGCTGGTGCAGGCTGGCTATACTAGGGTGGCACAGGGCTGGGAAGCCTGGCTGTACTAGGGGGGCCACAGAGCTGGTGAAGTTGGCTGTACCTGGGGGGGATTAGGGATGGTAAGACTGGTTGTACTAGGGGGAGCACAGGGCTGGGAAAACTAGCTGGACTAGAGTGGCACGAGGCTGGGAAGCCTGACTATGATGGGCACAGGGCTTGGAAGGCTGACTGTACTAGGGGGAGCACAGGGCTGGGAAAACTAGCTGGACTAGAGGGGCACAAGGCTGGGAAGCCTGACAATGGGGGACACAGGGCTGGGAAGGCTGACTGTACTAGGGGGAGAAGCAACTGGACTAGAAAGGGGGTGCAGTGAAGGGTCAGTGTACTCACCTGCCACTGGCAGACAGTCAGGCATGGAGAAAACCGGGCAAGGATTTCAGCAGTGTGTACAGCACCGGCAGCTAGGGAAAAGAAACATAGGCTGCTGCTAATTGGCTGCTCGCGGACTGACAGCCATTCAGGAGCGGCCGCTGCTGATTGGCTGTCGTTCCATGAGCAGCCAATCAGGAGCGACCACTTCTGATAGGCTGCCATTCCGAAAGCTCCAATTGGCTTGTGACTGGCAACTTATTTGGAGTGCTGCCTGCGCCGACTCTTCTCCCTGGCTGCCGGTATAATGATTAAACCGCACTGCTGACATCCGGGCCCCCTCTCTCTCTGGGCCCAGAACTACAGGTCCAACAGTCCCACCCTGATGGCGGCCCTGATTGGAGATAACGTCATCTCCAAGTGTCCAGTGCAATGCCGGAAGAGCCAGGTCACTGCAAACCTGGCTCTGGTGTGAACGGCGCTGATTGGGAATATCCTGGTCGGCGCTGCAGTATGAAAGGGTTAAGTTCTGGTTCTGATCCGGATTGGAACCCTGTACCAACCCCCGGGCCAGACCCAGAACTTTGGTGTAAAAGAGGTGTTAGTGAATCACTTATATAATATAGAAGTAGAAGTAGTGACAAATAGTACTCTCACAGTTACTGCAAAACCAGTTTTTTTACTGTTTTTCATTATTGCTGTTATTAATTATGATCCCATGTTGGAGTACTTGGTATTTTTATTAATACAACAAGAGTGAGCGAGAACACTACAAAGGGTTTCAGTGAAGAGTTAGAATATTAGGACTGTCTGTACTTGACATTATTCAACTTTAAAGGAATTCACTGTTCCAGAAACTTCTATTTTGTGACACAATAGGCAATCTTAGGGCCTGATTCAGAGCCGTTCGCTATTTGCGATCGTTCGTTCAAAAACAAGGGGTGGCTATTCAAATGATCCGTTCGCAAATTGCAGTCTGTTCACACCTCTAAGTCTGAATGAGCGAGCAAAACATACGCTCGTTTATTTGTTAAAAACGCCCCCTGGCCGCTCGCACCCTACGTCATGTCCGCTATTTATTAGATCAATCGAGTACATCGTACAGCGTATGAACTGCTCGCTATTCTTGTGGTTGGTTTTTTCAACCGCTATTTTGCGAGCAGTTCTGAGTTAAAAAAACCAAGTGACGTGGTCAATGACGCTGCTGTATTAATTATGCACTCCCTTAAAACGCCCGTTTTGACCTTTAAGAACGCCTGCGTTCTGATCTCCACTCCCCCGTTTACAAGCACCTTCTCCTGTTACCACCCACATACACCTCCTTCTGTCACTCAAAATAGCAGGCATTCGCTATATAGCGTACAAACGATTTTCGGCCGCACTGACTGGTTCGCGCATGCGTACTAAAAACCATACACATGCGCAGATGTGCGAACATCGCTCGGAAGAGGATCGGGGAATCTCCAGTGACAGATACCCTTCCCCTGACATCTCATTTGTTGTCTCTGTCAGTGACAGCAGCAGCCTGGTGGTGGCACTGGCAGGCGCTGAGTACTAGGGGACCAGGGTCGAATTTAGACCTAACCATCAGGAAAAGAGTGATAACAGTGCTCCAGCATACATTACTCACAGGAGGCAGCTCCTTCCTTCTGCTTCTCTATGTCACCCAGGGGGGTCAGAGGAGCATGTGGTGAGCCCTGATTGGAGGAGCTCAATACACATTCTCCTCTAACCCGAGCACGGGCGGGGCTACACCATCTTGTTCTTCAGCTCCTCAGTCCAGGTCAGGCTTCAGGCAGCATGGAGGAAAAGGGAACTACTGGAGGCTCCACATCAAGGTGAGAGGGGGTGGGTGAGACTACAGGGAAAGATATTGCTCATGTCCTCCACTCTCTGTGTGTGACCCTGCCTGTGTATGTGTATATGTATGTCCCCTATATGTAACCCTGTCTATATTTGGGTGTGTGTATATGTACAACTAAAATTGAGGACACACTGTAGCATATAAAGCATTTTGGATAGGAAGCCTGAAGATCTGAACTCAGGTCAGTGCTGTTGTAGTGAGTAGTGACATTGATAAAGTCAAATAAGTGAACTATTGTCCCTCATGTGGTTTTTACTTGGTATATGCCCGGTTGATGGATAGTGTGTTTTCCAGTCATGCATGAGGTTCTCTTTACCTTCTAGCAAAAAGGTAATGTTTCACTCCTCTCTCTCTCCTTTCTTTGCCTCTTCCCCTCCCCGCTCTGCTGCCTCTCTGTCCCCTTTCTCCTCTCTCTCTCTTTCTCTCTGCCTCTCTCTCTCCTCTCTCTGCCTTCCTCTCTCCCCACTCTTCTGCCTCTCTCCCCTTTCTCCTCTCACTCTCCCCTTTCTCCTCTCTCTCTTCTCTCTCTGCCTTTCTCTCTCCCCACTCTGCTACCTTCTCCCCTTTTTCCTCTCTCTCTCTTCCCTTTCTCCTCTCTCTCTCTATCTCCACTTTCTCCTCTCTCCCCTTTCTCCTCTCACTCTCCCCTTTCTCTTCTCTCTCTCTCTCTCTATCTCCACTTTCTCCTCTCTCTTCTCTTTCTCCTCTCTCTCTCCCCTTTCTCCTCTCTCTCTCCTCTCTCTGCCCCCCCTCTCTCTCTGCCTCTCTTGCTCTCTTTTTTCAAACATCTTGCACCTGTCTACGGTCTCACTCTCCATTATTTTTGGTCCCCTATAAGGACATGCTGGAGAGATACAAAGGTACTGACAAATGGCTCAGGGCAGCAGGGAGAAGGGCACCAGGCACTTAAAATAGCTGCAGCCAGCAGCAGGTGTCAGTAACTGCACATAAGGCAGCAGCAGGGTATATGGGCTCATACACACGTCGGGGCACTACTGTATACCATGGCTGTGTCTTGTGTGATTCCATTGCCCTGTGTCCTGCCTTCCAGTGGTCTATGGAGAGGCTCCCATCAGTCTCTAGGAGCGGGTTGCAGCTAGAAATGCAGTCAAATCCCAAAAATTCTAGTTTGACTGCATTTATCATATGCACCAAGCCCCAGAAATGCGATGCACTCAGGGGCTTGGTTGCAGTGGGTAATGCTATCTTCCTGATGGTGTTACCCTATTGAATCCTAAAGGCGTGTCCATTCTTTAGCACATGCGCCAGAGGGTCTTCTGGGTCATAGACCCAGAAGTACCTCCGTCGCAAAGAGCCATTTTTACAGAGAGAGTGGTCCTTTGCAGTCCTCTTCATGCATGCCAGTGTTGCTAACGCCGTCATGCATACGAAGGGTGGCGGGATGAATTGCATTTGGAATGCGATGCTTAATGCATCCTGCCCTAGGTGAGTAATAGGGGAATTAGTGTTAGGGACAGATAGAGAGCGATCTCTAGAAGAGGAGATGGATCTGTAGGTGAGGGAGGGGGGGTGCCAGAAACTTTTTTGGCAGAGGGGAGCAAAATTTATAGTTACGCCACTGGTGCCCATTAATCAATGCCCCCAGTAGTTGTGGTCATTATGCAATACCCCTGTAGCTGTGCCCATTAAGCAATGCCCCCATTAGTTGTGGCCCTTATGCAATGACACCTGTAGCTGTGCCCATTATGCAATGCCCTCTGTAGTTGTGTCCCTTATGCAATGCCCCCTGTAGTTGTGCCCATTAAGCAATACCCCCAGTAGATATGGTCCATATGCAATGCCCCTGTAGCTGTGCCCATTATGCAATGCCTTCTGTAGTTGTGCCCATTAAGCAATGCCCCCAGTAGTTGTGGCCCTTATGCAATGGCCCTGTAGTTGTACCCATTATGCAATGCCACCATTAGTTGTGGCCCTTATGCAATACCCCCTGTAGCTGTGCCCATTAAGCAATTGCCCCAGTAGTTGTGGCCCTTAAGCAATGCCCCTGTAGCTGTGCCCATTATGCAATGCCCTCTGTAGTTGTGCCCCTTCTGCAATGCCCCCTGTAGCTGTGCCCATTAAGCAATGCCCCATTAGTTGTGGCCCTTATGCAATACCCCCTTGGAACTGTGCCCATTATGTAATGCCCCCCAGTAGTTGTGCCCCTTCTGCAATGACCCCTGTAGCTGTGCCCATTAAGCAATGCCTCCAGCAGTTGTGCCCCTTCTGCATGGTCCCTTGTAGCTGTGCCCATTAAGCAATTCCCCCTCTAGCTGTGCCCCTCCTGCAATATCCCTGTAGTTATGCCTCCTAAGGAAGTGCCCCCAGCACTAGCTCCCCCTCCCCGCCCACACCCCTATGAAGAAACTTACTTTCATGCTGGCACTGCGCCATGCCGTCAGGGCTACCGAGTCCCATCATCGCTGCTGCTGCTTTTGCCGGCTGCTGGATCTAACTGGATCCAGCAGACGCGCAGGCTCCTCACATCGTAACATCATGGCATAACTCGCGCAATGCATTACTGGGATCGCTGGCCTCTGAAGCAATCAGAAGCTTCTTTAGTCTCTGATGGCTTCAGAGACCAGCATTCTCAGTAATAATGGGGGTCTGCCGAGCCGGGAGCCGCATTAGAAGCGCAAAAGAGCCTCATGTGGCTCGATAGCCACGGGTAAGCCACCCCTGCTCTATAACAAGGAAAGTTTGAGGGTCTTAGATTAAAGTGCAGTATTTACCGGTAATATAATCAAACTCTGGCTTTCATAAATAATGTGCTGTCACTCCACAAATATAATATATATTAGCATGTAGCAGGTAGATCTCTAAGAAATGTTAATCCTGAATACTTAGTCATTGAAGCAGTAGATTGTTGCAACTTACTTTGCTATATCAGTCACTTACCATCATTGTGTGATTAATATTTTTAATGTATCAGTATTTTATTTTTCATATGATTTAGAATATAAAATTGATTATTTACATAATTTGGTGTCCTGAACTTTTATTCCTGCCAACTCAGGAAGGTTCAAGTGTATTATACACGTATTCATATTTTTTTTTTTTTCAAATTAGCGCATCACCATCATCTGTATTGTAGGGTTTTGTAATTTGTAATGAGCTTTTGCAGGCTCACTTGCTGCTACGATTATTAATTTATTTTCTCATTAGCACCTGGTTTTTCTTGGAGATATATAACTCTCCCACATGATAAAAAAATTCTCCACTGTGGATTCCTTATATAATGTTACCTCAATCCAGTCCATACGGAATAAGTGGAATAGTTTGGACTTAAATATTGAAAATGATAGACAGGATGATGGCTTTTCTTTTCAAGCCTGGTAGAGATATACTGTAGTTTGTGTAGGCTCTGGGCCTGATTCAGACCCGGACGCAAGTGGCCGATCGCTTGTCCGCCGTACGAGCAAAAAAAATAAAATTCAAGCGCTCGCTCGTATGTTCGCTCGCAGCTAATCTTCCGCCCCATATTCTACCAACCCCTCCTCTAGCTAGCGAATGTTCGAAATAGCGACCGTCCGTCTCCAATTTGGTTACAAGGAACGCTCGCTCAAGTCAAATCCGGAAGTGGCCCTGTCAGTTTTCGATTGCCTGCTATTTCATTCAGCAAACATGCTTGAATCGATTAATAGCAATCACTATATTAATTAGCTTAATTTTTATTCACATGTTTGCAATCCTTTTTTTTTTTCAATGTCAATAAACTTTATTATTGTTAGTGTGTGTCATTGCTTCCGCAGAATACGTACGGTTGGACCAAGGGGATGGTTGTTCAAAATTAAAAGTTTGTTTGAATGCTACTCTTGTTTTGCGTTTTTTTTCTAGCCCGATTTTTCATCTTTTTTATTAGTATTTAAATTAGCTTATGCATGTCACTGCATCAAGCCTATCATAACTCACATTATATTTGTGAGGGTGTATGGCACATGACTCATACAATAACCAATAGAATGCTTTCTGTTAATTTACAAAGTACATTAGCCAATCAAAATGTTTCTAGGACCTTTATTAAAACTGTTTTGTGTAAAAAAAATCATTGCCATCATGAGAGACGCAGCTTTTTGTAGACGTGAGCTCCTGGTCCTCACTGATGTGATGGACCGGAGAATCACAGACCAGCCGCACCCCATCACTAACCTCCGCAAGCGGCTGGTGCGGCGTCGCCTGCGTACGATCGGCTACCGCAGGAATATCGGCCAACTGGAAAGAAGGTGGTCTGATCTGGGGCGCAGATCCCCACGCCTGCCTGTTGGCCAATTTGCGTCAGCAAATACAGGAAAGTAAGTGTTTTTTTCATTATATTTAAAATGTAAGCATACCTGCGTGTGCATGTTTACTGTATAGCCCTGTTTCTTTATTTTGGACATACCTGCATATGCATGTTTACTGTATAGCCCTGTTTCTTTATTTTGGACATACCTGCATGTGCATGTTTACTGTATAGCCCTGTTTCTTTATTTTGGACATACCTGCGTGTGCATGTTTACTGTATAGCCCTGTTTCTTTATTTTGGACATACCTGCGTGTGCATGTTTACTGTATAGCCCTGTTTATTTTGGACATACCTGCGTGTGCCTGTTTACCGTATAGCCCTGTTTTTTTTTTGGTGTGTAAATTGTTGAAACAAAAAATGAAATATGTAATAATATAAATTTTTGAACATCATTTAGGGGCTGAGCACAGACTACAACGTCGCCAACATCATCGACGACGGGCTGGTCCCCTATCCCCCACTCCCACCCAAACCTCCTCTTCCCCAAATTCCCCCTCCAACCCAGACCTGGCCGACTGTGAGGCCCCTCCCTCTCCTCACATTCCCATCCCTCCCAATTCACACTCCCCTCAACCCCCCCTCTCTTTTCCTCACCCTCAACTTCCTCCCAAATCACCCCTCCTCCATCCCTGCTGCACTGGCCCACCTCTGATGAGGACGATTTTGGGGCTCCAGGACCAGGCACCATTATGACCGGTATGTTTCCCTTTAAAACTATGGCTGTTTTATCATTATTTTGATTTTGGTTGATGTTGTCCTTTTGCCTGTGCATTTCAAAATTGTAAAGTATTTCTAATGTTTTTGATATGTATCTTTGTGAAACAATGTCTAGGATGTTTTCCCCTTACACATATGACACATGTCCAAACACTCATACTTTTGTCTTTCTTGTTTACGGTACCAACAAATGTTGTATTTTTGCGTAGTTGTAACTCTCTTTTATGTTATTTTGGCCAAATATTTTTTGTCTTTGTTTTTCGACAATCTTTTCGTTTGGCATTCCTTTTGTTTTGTAGTTTTTTTTGTCACCTTTTTTTGTATAGTATGATTTTTTAGTTGTTTTTTCACATATAAATTAAGGTGTCATTTTAGTAATCCGCCCATTTTTTTTACCCACAGAGGACCAGAGGCATAACGAAGAAATTTATGCAGGCTTGCAGAATTTGAGGGGCCATGTAGTTGCCATGCTTGTGGCCTTGGATCATATTTTGGCGTGCCTGCGCCACTAATTATTTTATGTTTCCCTCCAAAAATGTTTTAAAAAATAAAATGTATTTTGATTTATTTAAGTCTCATTCTTTGTGTGTAAATCTTAGATTGTTGAACCTTACATAAGTCTACTATTTGTCCCTGATTTTTAAAGAACTGTAAATGTGTTTGTCGAAAGCTCAAGTAAGTATGTAAGCTTGCACATTAAACACATAACAATACCAATAGGTTTGGAGAAGTGACACAAAATGTGATTATTTTTTGGTGTGGGTAATGTTAAATTTAAAGCTACCTGTTTAGGCCTACAATTGCAAACATACTGATTCACCATAATACCTTTGGTGTTTGTTTTTAGCACCAAAGCAGGGTACTAAACTTTTCCAAATAAGAACTTACAGTATTAGGCATTAAGCAACTTTGCATTTTTAGAAACAGGTTACACTTGGTTGTAATCTACGATGGAAATCGTTGGTGAACATAAAATAAAATTTTAATACACACAAATAATAAACACCAAGTGAATACACACAGTAAATACAAAAATTCAAAACACACACACATGTCAAAAAAACACCAAAACCCCCCAAAAAACAAAATCAGGAACTGTTTGAAGAAGGAGCATGCCAACATGAATCCACAAATGAGGAGAAGAAATCATTGTTCCCGAAGTTATATCCAATGTGTCCACATAAAGTCATTTGTGTTAATCAGGTAGTAGGCATGGTTTTTTATGGTCATTTTAGGGATTAAAAACAAAACACAAAAATCAGTTAAAAGTGTACTTTAAAATATTACATGTCTACATTGTGGCATTTTTAAACATTATGAGGAAATAATTACCTAAAAAATCTGGCCACAACTTCATCGCGTATGGCCCCCCCACATACTGACCTCCGACCAACCTTGGGGGGGGCGTCCTCAGGCAAGGCATCCTTTGGCTGCATTGAGACACCACTCCTTATGGCGATGTTGTGAAATATCCCACACAGGACCACAATTTTTGAAACCATAGCCGGCAAATACATGAGGTCGCCACCAGAGCAGTGGAGGCATCTGAATTGGCCTTTTAAAAGGCTGATACAGCACTTCACCACCTGCCTGGTGGCTGTAAGTGCGGAATTATACTGACTTTGTGGCCCTGGTGTGGGAGCCAAATAAGGAGTGAGCAGCCAGGGCAGGCAAGGGTAACCACTGTCTCCTGTGAAAACAGATAAAAAAACATCAGGACCATTGTGTAACAAGCTTTGCATTGGTTTCAACAGAAGGTGTCAACTTACCCAGAAGCCATGCATCACAAGCTTGTAGGTTGTTTAATTTGTGCCAAATCCCTGATTGTCGGATGACGAAGGAATCATGTGCACTGCCGGGGAATTTGGCATTCAGGGACAGGATCTGGAGGGAGGCATCACATACCACCATTACATTCATCGAGTGAAAGTGTTTGCAGTTCCTAAATATAGCCTCCAGCCTTGCTGGAGGCTGAAGTGGTATGTGAGTGCCATCCACAACCCCTATGATGTGTGGGAAGCCAGTTATTTGATAAAAATTAGCCTTCGCCACATTAAGGGAACCCATATCCAATGGCATTTTAATAAAATGATGGAGGTGTTTGAAAAGGGCCTCCATCACTGCCCTCAGGATCCTTGAAAAGGAGGATTGGGAAATTCCAGCGACTATTCCCACAGTGGTTTGAAAGGATCCTGAGGCACAAAAATTTAACACTGACATTAATTGTGTAAGCAGTGGTATTGCTGTAGGACTGTCAATTTGCCGTTCAAGATCACTCTCTATTAATGAGAGAGTGTTTATGATGATTTGTGGCGGAAGACGGTTGCGCCTTAACACCTCATCATCTGGCATTCCAAAAAGGGTGACACATGTTCTATATATCTGGGGCCTTGCACGCCTATGAGGCCTACGCCTGGGATGAAGTTGAGGTTGGTTGGGTTCTGGAACCATGGCCAATATAATACGACCAACATCAACCTGAAATGTTAAGCAAGGTAGTTATAAGTTTAGACAAATGTGTTAAGAAAAATATAATTATCTTTTCAAAGAAAACCAAAGATGCTTACAGGCCTGGGACGTGTCATGGGCAAATCAACCTACATTTCAAAATTTAAAAATTTTTAAGATATTAATTTAAAAAACTATGTTATTAAAAAAAGTTTGTATTCTAAAAAATAGAGAAGGGAGCACACATTAGTTCTCAAAATAGTACGCTACATTTAGTGGTAAGACATGATTTTACACAGAAAAATTGAAAACACATTAGTTCGCTAAATAGTACGCTACTTTTACAGTTGAATAAGGATACTTTAGTTCGCTAAATAGTACGCTACTTTTACAGTTGAATAAGGATACATTAGTTCGCTAAATAGTACGCTACTTTTACAGTTGAATAAGGATACATTAGTTCGCTAAATAGTACGCTACATTTAGTGGCAAGACATGATTGTTCACAGAAAAAAACAACATTACTTAGCGAAACATATGCTAAGACCAACACATCGAATTTGTAAAATCATGAAACCAAAAACACTTACCAAAAACAGACAAATATCCCAAAGTTCAAAAACTTCACTTGGTCACTGCCAAAACTGTAAAACAAAACAAAAATTATAAACAAATGTAAACTATTTACTATTATTTTTTACGGTGGTTTTTTTAAATACTTACTCAAAAATGCAAATCAAAAAAGCCAAAAAATATAAAAAAATGCTAATGGAAAATAACTAAGAAAAAAAGCCAAAAGATCAAAAAAATCCAGTCCTCCTTCTACAAACCAATCGCCAACAATCAACTCCAACGCTAAACCTCCAACAATCAAAACATGCCACCTCGACTTGAGTCACACCAAGCCATAAATAGGCTTTATTTTCCCGCTCAAATTAAGGACAGACAATAGGAGCGCACAAGGAATGATGCGGCCGAATAATGCTGACGTATGTATAAAATCGTCACTGAAGGCCAAAATCGGTCTGCTACATTGACCAAAAAAAATGAGTACAGAGCAGCAAAGTACTAGCCAACAGGCACCATGTAAGTGTTTTTTTTTTAATGGGAAAATGCGTATGTTTAACATTACATTTTAAAACATTTTACTAAAAATCTTTTATAACATTTTAAAAAAAAGGTGTGGAGGATGCCATGGAAGAGGCTGCTGGCCCTAGTAGGCAAACTAGGGCCAAAAAAAAAAGGCAGCCACAATTCACAAGGAAGGAGATGGAGGTTTTGGTGCAAATGTGCAATGACAACCTGGCACAGGCACCAAGGAATATGGGTGCAACCCAGAGACGGAAACTGTGGGACGACATAGCCAGTGCTGTCAATGGTGTGGGTGAGTTTGAACGTTCAACCCGGGAGGTCAAACGCCGGTACGTAAAAACTACATTTTAGTAAAAAGTGTTTACAGGTCAAAATACTGCAGGAATAATGCCAAATTTTAAACAGATGGAGCGACTTCAAATATCGGCTTAAACAAAAACTGGCTGATAGGGCTAGGCATGCAGGGGGGACAGGTGGGGGTCCCACCCCTGTGTCACTTGAGCTCACAGATTTGGAGGAGCTGGCCCAGGTGTGTGTGCAGGATGAGGAGGTGTTTGGCATGTCGAACATGAATACCGACATGCCAGACTTTGTGGCTCCTCATGTTGCCCCAGGTAAATGTTGTAAGGTTACCAACTCTGAAATGTGTTTTTGACAATATCTAGATTATAATTTTACTCTTTTCTCTTTTTTCTCACAGAGACACAGACGGATGAGTCTGCTCCAGAGGTGAGCTTTGGCCGCAGAACTTCTTCTTTCTCTGCAGGGGAGGAAGCAGTAGATCCGGCTGGGGACCCTGTGGCAGACAGTCTAGGGCATTCCCCCTCGCAGGCAGTGTCCCTCCTCACTGATCTCAATGGTAAAACGGATCAGCAGACTGAGATTCTGCTGAGGATGGATGCCAATCTGCTACGGGTGGCGGACGCCCTGGAGCAAAGTGCTGCGGCCAACGTGACCATTGCTAAGGCCCTTGCGGAAAATACTGGGGCCAATGTGCAAATAGCAAATGCCCTGGAGCAGCTCATTCGCCAGCACATGTTGGAGCCGGCCTCCCTTCCTGCCAGAACATCAGGACCCTCCACCTCTGGCACAACAACAGCCATCCCTCCAAATGTGCCTAGCCCTATGCCTAGTCCAGAGGCCACAACATCTGCCTCTAGCCAGCCCAGCCAAAGGACTTCCCGGACCCATTCAGGCTCCCTCCAACCCCCGGCCAAATGGCCGAAAAGGCGATGACAGCACTGGCTAATTTCCCCACAATCCATTTCTGTGTTTGCCCTATATTCCTGCATGGCAAAAACCTCCATCTCCTTTCTTGTGAATTGTTTTTATTTGTTTTAATTCTGTTCAAATGCCACTTATTTTGTGGGTGTGTGTGCAAAATGATTTGTAGATTTTGTACGATGAAAAAAAATATGTTTACTTTAAAAAAAACTTGACACAAAAATAAACAAAAAATTATTACACTTTGGAAACTAAATTGCAAAAATCTATTGTTGATTTATTCACAAACTGGTTAAAAGGTAATCCCTCTAACAAACTTACAAACAGTACAACGGAAATATAAACATTTCATATTTTGCCTAAAAAATAATGGTTAAAATCAATTTATTAGTTTTAATTAACAGTTATCCAAAAAAAAAGGACGATTGGTTTCTTGGTCCAAAAAAAAACAAAAAACATGCGTACAATATTGTTTGTCTACAAAATAAACACTTACAAATATGTAAAAAGCACTCCAAAATCTCAAACATTTGTTAACTAATTGATTGTATGCCCCAGAAATTAGCAGCTGAGTAGTTCACCTGCGTTCGGTTTTTAACTACTAAAAAAGGTCTATTTGCAAAACACCTTAGAAGCTGTTTAGCAATTAAAAGTTTATTGTTTTTGTTGCCTCACTTGATTAATCGCAACACCATCGATGAGTCCGGGGAAGTACGAGGAGACCATCGTCATTGCGGTAGACTATACCAGACCCAAAGCTGAGCGAGCAGTCTTAATGGAAATTGGATAACACAGTGACGTGTACAAAATAGCGTCCACATTGGACGTTCGCACAAGATAATACATGTACGCCCAAAAAACGCCTTGCCACGCCTGCGTTTTCTCATCTCCACCCCCGTTACCACCCATAAACGGAACATTCTGTCAATCAAATGACATAGGTCACTTCCTGTTCGCTGTGTATACGAGCGATCGAGAAATGACCGCAATGATGCGGCCGCAAATGCTCAATGAGAACCGGATGCATGCGTGGTTTAAAACAATCGAATGCGTACGAGCGAACGGCTGATAGCGTCCGGCTCTGAATGAGGTCCTCTGTTCCTGATCCAAAACCACCAGCTCCAAAAACCTTTTGGGGCAATTTTGTAGCATATTTACAGCCTGTGATCATACAACAGCTTTAGGGGCTTATTGGTTAGCAAGTTTTATCATACGCAACGAGTGATAAAACTCATTATGTATGATAAATGGTCCTCAAGCCAATTAGCTCCCAACTGTCATTTTTCAAACAGATGACAGTTAGGAGCTGATTGGCTGGAGCACCATTATCATAGGCTACGAGGTTTATCACTCATTGCATATGATAAAACTTGTTAATAAATAGGACCCTAAGGGTTATATTTACCAAAGTCTTGGTTTATAGAAGTGGAGATGTTGCCCATAGCAACCAATTAGATTCTACTGTACTTATCATTTATCTAGCGCCTTCTAGAAGATAATAACTAGAATCTGACTGGTTATTATGGGCAACATCTCCATTTCTATAAACCCAAACTTTAGTAAATATATCCCTAAGTCTTTATTTATCATAAATTTAAAATGGAGATTAACAAAATATAAAACTATTTTTATGTACAATTAAAAACAGACAATTGATTGCATTCACCCCAAAACACCTAAATAAACCTGTGAACAACCATTAGTCCCCAGCGGTCACTTCAGGGATTGGAGTATAATTGTAGTGTTGATTTCCAAATAAATACACCAATCTATGAGATCTCAGAGGTTCCACATTTGGGTAGTGCAGCAATCAGAAGAGCGTTATAAGAAGATTTGTTATGTCCTTTAGCGCAGTCATGTCACATCTGGATTCTGGTGGTCCTCTGTACTAGGCTCAGTGGGCAGGGGGCTAGGGTGATCAGGAGACTGGAATCGGAGTGGAAGAATATAGGACCTCCTCAGGTGTTGGCGAGACCTAGCCTAAGGCGTGGAGTCTAGTCCACCTGATGTTTTTCACCAGCAGTGGCGGGCTGGGCCGGGGGCAGTCTGTGTCACTGCACCGTGTGTGTAGCATCGACCGGACGGAGTTCGGTCAGCGTTACACAAGTGACAAACACACAGCCACCGGCTCCGGCAGCTGTGTGTTTGTCTTGATCAGCAGCCAATGAGAGTCTGTCAGACTCTCATTAGCTGCCGCTGCGCCCACTGCAGGAGCCGCTCCATCTTCCGGCTCCCACAGTTGGCAATGGGAGAGGCGTCATGATGTCACATGACATCTCTCCCATAATGCAGAGCGGCCTGGCCCGGGAAGGACAGACAGAGGAGTGGACGTGTGTCTACTGGCGGAGGGGCGGGCACTACAAGGGGGAGACCACTACTGGGGGCACTACAAGGGGGGGACTACTGGGGGCACTACAAGGGGGGAACCACTACTGGAGGCACTGCAAGGGGGGGACTACTACTACTGAGGGCAATACAAGGGGGGGACTACTACTACTGGGGGCAATACAAGGAGGGTCTACTACTACTGGGGGCACTACAAAGGGGGAACCACTACTGGGGGCACTATAAGAGGGAGGGACTACTACTGGGGGCACTACAAGGTGAAGACCACTACTGGGGGCACTAGGGCACTACAAGACAGAGACCACTACTGGTGGCACTAAAAGGGGGAGATCACTACTGGGGCACTACAAGGGGGCGACTACAGGAGGGGGGCACTACCCGGGGGGGACCACTACTGGCAGCACTGCAAGGTGGAGACCACTACTGGGGATTGTTACTGGGGGCACTTCAATGGGGGGGACTACTACTGGGGGCACTTCAAGGGGGGGACTACAACTGGGGGGACTACTACTGGGGGCACTACAAGGGGGGGACTACTACTACAAGGGGGGACTACTCCTGGGGGCACTACAAGGGGGGGACTACTACTACTAGGGGCACTACAAGGGGGGACTACTACTGCTAGGGGCACTGCAAGGGGAGGGGACAACTACTAGGGGCACTGCATAGGGGGAGGGGACTACCACTGGGGGCACTGCATTGAGGGACCACTGCTGGGGGGTCTATAAAAAGGGCAATAGTTCGGGTACTGCATAGGGGGGAGACTACAACTGGGACCACTATTTAAGGGGCACTGCATAAGGGTTGCCACTATTGGGGGCACTGCATGGGGGTGGACTGCTACTGGGGGCACTATATAAGGGGCTTACTACTGGGGGCACAAGGGGCACTGCACAGGGGGGACCACTACTGGGGGCACTGTATAAGGGGCACTGCATAGGGGGGATGACTACTGGGGCACTAACGGAGGCCTGCATAAGGGGGTCCTCACCTGGGGCACAGGGGGGCACTGCATATGGACACCATGATGGGGCTGCCCCTAATCTATATTTTTACTTTACATTAATCCCATAAGGACCTGCCTCCTCCCTGGAACACTTGAGGGGGGTGGGGGGGGTGCCGTAGCACACACGTTCTTTGGGCACCCTGGCTACAAGCTACTCCTCTGGCAGGGCTGCCTGCATGCATTTGCCCCCCAGGCTAAAAGTTGCCAGCCAGCCCCTTTTCACCAGTGACCCCTCCAAGCGGGATATGGGTCTTCTCTGCACCAGATGAACAGGTCACTGCCCCCTGGGGTAGGTACCTGAGAGAAGCGAGGAAACTACAGTCCTAATAACAAATGTAAGAATACTGTACAGGTCACCATGGGTTTTGGCAGAAGTGTTCCAGAGAAGACTTGAGAAGAGATCCTGCAGTCACAGAAAGTGATGGGGATAGCATTGGGGAATCAGATGCTGACTGTGTACTGGAACCACTACTAGTTGAAGTTGATGCTGATAAGTGATGGGGATAGCACTGGGGGATCAGATGCTGACTGTGTACAGGAACTACTACTAGTTGAAGTGGACACTGATAAGCGATGAGGATCACACTGGTGAATTAGATGCTAATTAGTGAATTGAGGGCCTGATTCAGACCCGCTCGCGAGCGTACAGTGCTCGCAAGCGGGTCAATGGTTGGCCAGAGCGAGTGAGAACTTCACTCACTCCGGGGCTCGCTACAAAACTGGGAGGCTGTCGATGTTGATCGACAGCTCGCCCCGTTTTGTAGGCAGGGAGGGGGGGGTGGCTGGAAAAATGGAGGCATTCCCGAAGGAATGCCTGCCATTTGTGGGCGGCCCTACTGACATCATTCATGATGTCAGTAGTGAACTTCCTGCTCTATTAGAGCAGGAAGTTCACTCGGGCTTGCGGGAGCCGAGACCTTACCACAAGGGTCCCGTTGCAAGCCCGATGGTCGTGATAATCACGACCATCGACAGGCCACTTGCAAAAGTTGTGGGTGGTCACCCACAGCTATGCGAGTGGCCTGGAAGTGGATTTAAAAAAAAAAAATCCACCCTGATTCAGAGCGAGTGCTCGCAAATAGCACGCGCCTCTGAATCAGGCCCTGAGCCTCACTTTTGGTGGTGCAGATGCTGGTTAGCGCAAGGAGACAGCTGGGATGGGTACTGAATACCACTACTGGGGATCCAGACACTGGAAAACAATAGATACAAAAAGCACTCTAGAAGCAGTAACGAGCCTGGAATGCAGCAACAGCTAGTACTGACTAGTGAATCAAAGTTGTACAGGCAATTCCCTGTTCCACAAGACTTCCTGAAATACCCTAACGTAGTTGGTCACAGGCCAAGGATCTCAGATGACCGAGCCCTGGATACCCATTGGAGGAAACTGAACAGGGGATATCAACCAACATGGTGGTGACCATGCCTTCACCACTGAGAATAGGAAGCGTTCATGGAGGCCTAGCAACTAGCAGTCCCTGAGAGAATATCCAAACCACTACTAGAACTGTGTCTGGTGTCTGGACACCTCAGAGCCCAAAAACGCCGGCACAGAGGTAAGCAGTGGATGATCCTGGGCCAAATCTTTACACAGAGAATATGGCACAATAGTGACATGGTCTACAACTGGGTGTCCCCCAAAACTAAATATGTGAGCAAGAAGGGTCCTGTAGAGAGCCACCACAAAATGACAGGTCGCTCGGGGACACTGCCATAGAAATGAATGGGAAAGCAATGATTGGGTGAAAGCATGGGAGCCAATGGCATATCTATAATAGATGCAGGGTGTGTGATTCGGGGGGGCACATCAAAGACTCCTAACCCATAACTATGCTTACATTTCCTGGGTGACATGTCAGTTGGCATTGCAGTACAGCAGAATCACTGGGAAGATGGGGCTGCCATGTTCCCATAGACCTACACATGCACAGTAGCCAGGCACAAAGCCAGAGTTTATGGCACAACCAGAAAGAAGGTTGCCTGCACAATATCCATCACGTCCGAAGTTGAGTGTGGATTCAAGCTGGGTGCAGGAGAGTTCTTACTAGCAGATTCCTGGTACTGGAATGAGGCTGGAAAGATTGGGTTCTTGTTCATAAATATCTCTGCCCTTTTGGAAAAGTGGAGGACGAATGCCGGGAAATAGTAGATGATCTTAACCCCACCAGATTTAACCTGTTGGTCGGTGTCACGGAGCTCTGGAGTTCTCTATGCCAGCTCAGTGACCTGGATCAAGGACACGTTGGTTCCCAGCATTCCCTGACAGGCTGGAGCAGGTGAAGGCTAGTCTAGGATTCTGCAGCATGCCGGCTCTGTTGGTGTTGCTCCAACTTGGCCCTTGCTGTAGAATGGGCTTCTGACATGTGTGTACAATTTTCAATGCTTACGACTATATGTTTCTCTGCAGCCTCTAGCCTCCAACACTTAGGATTGGCTAAGGTTATGTGATGTGATAATGCTTCACCCACCTATACAGTGATTTGACTAGTATATGTTATCCTAGCGACTTATGCTTGTGTCTCCTTTGATTAGAACTATCTCCTACGCATCTGTGTCTGCTCTTTTGGAGTGTCGCAATGCTACCAAAGAAGCCAAAACAACTTAAAATCCCACCTCCTATCTGATTCCCGGCTACACCTTTTATAAAGTTGGGACAGCTGCCCATCATCTCTGCCCAACAGAGAGGTGTCTAAAGGAATTATCAGTCTTGCAGATTTGTGCCTTGAGATTCATGCTTGTCCACCCCTCACAGTGCAGTCTATGTTCCAGATGTTCACAGCATTAAGTGTTGATATGTTGAATGAAACAAAGATGTCAGTGCAGACTCTACATGTAGAATTTGCAAGATCGGTGACCATATGGATCATTTGGAGGGGAAAATACAGGAAGTAATTTTCTCACATAACTACCTGCTTACAGCTCATGCTGATCTCCAAGGTAGAAATTATAGAAGATAGGTGAAGGCGGGGCAACTTTAAAATTCAGGGGATCCCTGACTATGTTGCTCATGCAGGACTATTGGAATATGTATCTGAGCTGTTTCAAAAGCTCCTGCCAACTGCTATGCTATAGGACCCCTCAATTGATACAATTCCGGGTCTACCTAACCCAAGAACAGGGGCTGACAATTAGCCCTAGGACACTTTGATGAGAGTTCAACTTTTATCATGTAAAGAAAGACATCCTTAAAGTATCTCAACAACCAGAAGGTACTGATGCTCTTTGCGGTCTCCAAATTTTCCTTTATCATTTGCTACACTGGCTAAGAGGAGGTCATGCCAGGCTATTATTGCTACTCTATGAGACACTGATATCCCCTATCAATGAGAATCATGAGAAAACAGACTTTCTTCCTGCGCCATTATTTGGTGACTGTAGGTCCTGTTGCCTCTTTGTGGCTATTGGGTGCTAATGGTTACATATGCTATGGTTATAATAGCATAGCTTTCACGATTTACTGTGTGATGTTTAGATTTGCATGTTCTGCCTTTTCTAATCTTTTATATATAGCTACTAGATTTCGATATCCCCACTTGGATTGTTGTCTCCCTGTTTTTATTTTATTTCAGGATTAGTTATGGAGGCTCTCTTTAGCACTAGTATTATTGTCATGCTGTTTCTGTTTTCACAACAGTGGCTGTGATGACTTAAGTGTATAGTTTTTTATTACTGGGTAAAATGTATAGGTTTGTTTTTGTGAGCCTGACTAATTCACAATATTTTGACTCACATTATTCTATTATTTATTTATTATTTATTATTTATTACCAGTTATTTATATAGCGCACACATATTCCGCAGCGCTTTACAGAGAATATCTTACCATTCACATCTGTCCCTGCCCCAGTGGAGCTTACAATCTATATTCCCTACGACATGCTCGCAAACATACACACTATGGTCAATTTTGAGGGAAGCCAATTAACCTACCAGTATATTTTTGGAGTGTGGGAGGAAACCGGAGTACCCGGAGGAAACCCACGCAAGCACAGGGAGAATATACAAACTCCACACAGTTAGGGCCGTGGTGGGAATCGAACCCATGACCTCAGTGCTGTGAGGCAGTAACGCTAACCATTACACCGTCTATGTTTGTCAAGTTGTATTTCAGTTGTCATGTTAATGCATGGGTGGCCTTTGCTAAAATTTTGCTCTCCCCTTGGTTTGGTTTTTCCATACACCAGTCCCTATGCAAACAGTTGAAACACAGTTTTTTGCCTGATTTTGTTTTTACCCTTGTGTTCCTCTTCTGTGACCCTCTTCTGTTTTTCCCGTTTCTACCCTACAATTCAATTCACACACTTAGCTTTCATTGATGTACTTTTATGCATGAAAGGATACACTTTTGCATGTTTCCCTAGAGGGCTAAGTTTTTTTTTACATTAAATGCTCATGGTCTTGGCTCTCTGAATAAGTGTGAGCTTGCTCTAGCTACTTTCATAGACATAACCAGAGCAATGCAATCAGGGCCATCTCTTCCATTGGGCTTGTTGGGCAGATGCCCAAGGGCCTGAAGCTTCTAGGGGCCTGCCAACCCACTCCCCTGCAGCCGCGGCCAGTTAGTAAATTAGTAATATTTTTTAAAGCTGGCCGTCGGCACACTGTAGTCCTCCGCTTTGCTCCTCCTCTTCACACCCCCCGTGACGAATACTCACCTCCGTCCATGAGTGTGGCATTTGGCTCCGCTCCCACCAGATAGTCTGTCACTTTCTCCAGGCTCCAGCTGGCTTGCGTGTGGCTCCGCCCACCTGCTTCCCACAGTTTGTCACTCACTCTGTCTGCAGGCTCCGATTGGCCAATGTTTAGCCCCGCCTCCTGCTGTCTGTACTCTGCTGCACTGATCCACGCATAGGAGGCGAGGTGAGTATGAATTTTTTTTTTACAGGTACTCGTGGATTATCTACTTTGAGAAGGGGACGTGATTGGCTTCAGGGATACAAAGTTGAGTATGTGAGATAGTGAGTGTGCATGCATGTTTCAATAAACTTTTACTTTCACAGTGTGTCTTGTAATTTTTTAAATATATTTTTTTGCAGGTGAACTACAAGTACCAGCAGGCCCGTAATGTAATGCATGCTGGTGCTTGCGGTTCTCCAAGCATAGTTCTACTGCAAAAGACAATATTTTTATTATTTCAAATGCACCACATTTTTACATAATCAACCCGGCACTCACCGCTCCAGGGGTGCAGGGGATAGCCCTGGCTATCAGCCTAGGCCCGGGGTGCCCTGGAGAGGGGGACTCCTTTATTGGGTGGTTCTACAACTCCCCAGGGATTCCCGGCCTGGGCTGACAAGCGGTCGGGGTAATGCTTTGGCCGGGGGACCCAGTGAAAGGGATCCCCTGGCTGTGGCATTACTACCCCGCTAGATAGGGTCCGGTGCTGGTTATGGATAATACCGGGAACCCCTATGCTTTTTGTCCCCTGTATTTCCAGAACCAGGATCAGCTCAGCTGAGTGCTCAGTGCTGGTTGTGCTAAATACAGGGGACCGCTATGTCTTTTGTCCCTGTATTTTGACAACCAGGACTGGCTTGTAAAAGCCTTTTGCTGGTTGTGCAAAATACATGGGACCCCTACGTCATTTGTCCCTTGTATTTAACACAACCAGGACCTGCTGTGAAAAGCCCGGGGCTGGTTTTGCTTTGGGGAAGGGGGGCAAGCCATTTTTTTTCATTTGTTTTTTCACTTTGTTTACTTTTTTTTAACACAGATGCATGGATGGATCTCACTAATCTGTCCCTCATCTGTGTCTTTTATCACAGGTGCTTGTCGCACGGATCTCACTGGTCCATACGGACATCTGTCTTGAAGCATCTATCACAGATATCCCTGATCCGTGCATTCAGCATCATGCAGATCCGAACTACATATGATTCAGGCATACACACTGAGCGATATGCCGCCAGATCGTGGACGATACCGACAGATCTTTCCTGCAGCAGGAAAGATCTGACGAGACAATGAATGACCCGCGGCCACCCAGCCTCTGCCGTGTAGACTCCTGGACCCGGAGGTCTCTGTCTCCTCAGAGAAGACTCCTCTGCCACTGCCTTTGTCCCGACTCAGACTCCCAACCCAGCCATAGGCTCAAGCACCCACCTGCACCGGAAAGATTGCACAACTTTTCTTTTTTGGGCAGCTGCAGCCTATCAATTATGCAGACACAGTATACACATAGTGAGCGCCAGGGTCAGCCAAACCTTTCTACATGTTTAATTTCATTGACTATTTACATTTTTTTGTCCCGTGAATGGATGGGTAGGGGCCCCAGTGCATTGCTTTGCCCAGGGCCCACACTGCTGTTAAGACAGCCCTGGATGCAATCTCAGTTGGAATTTCTGAGTGGTAACAAGGAGGTGGTTAGCCAGATGTGGGCATGTCATGGTTAGCTACTGCATCTTTGCCATAGTTGCACTGATTCCGGTGACCATGTTCAAACAGAGGCTCTTCACCTATATAGGGCTGGTGCAATGTTCAATGGTGCGTCCTAATGTGAACCTTTGTGGATTAGCACTGCAGACAGTGCGTGTCTCTGTACAAATCCCATCAGCTGTGCTATTACCATAAAGACACAGTCACGCTGCCGCAAAAGACGCAGTCATGGCTGAAATAGCGTGCTTCTCTGAATCAGGCCCAATACCTGAAGAAGTTGCATACAATGTATCCTTCCAAAACATGACCGTTATGTGTTAGGCCATATTATGGTTGCAACAAAAAGTGCTTTTGCACAATACTGGAAGAACCCCTCTCCTCTATATATTTCCAAAATTATAGCTAAGATTCAGTTTGCCTTTGTAATGGAAACATTATCCTCTGCCTCTTAACCAGTGGCGGCTCCAGAGGTGGGGCTGCAGCACAGTCCAAAATTTAAATAAGGGAGCCACACCAACTGCCACCCCAAACATCGCCAGCCGGGACTCACTGGCAGTTGGTGTGGTTACCCTATTTGAAGTTTGGACTGCGCTGCAGCCCCACCTCTGGAGCCACCACTGCTCTTAATCATTAATGAAATGGTGTAAGTGGCATGAATTTGTGACAAATGCATAGAAAGCGAGCCTGTTACTTTTGCATCCAGATATACTTTCTCTGGCTACTATGGTACCTGATCTCTCTGTACAGTCCTGATGACTTAGTCTCTCATAATAACTGTGTAATATGATTTATGTGCTTGTGATATGTACATCTATCTGTTTGATGCTTATTATAGCAGATTGTGGTTCCCTTCGCTACCTTCCCCTTTTATTCTTCTGTATATTCTCCTTTATTTGGATTTAAGTTTTTTGAAAAATGTAAACAAATATTAGTGAGAAATATGTTTTAAAGACAAACGCTCTGAGGGGTATTCAATATGAAACGTTAACTTCACTGTCGAAGTTAACGTTTCATATCAGAGTTTTTTCCTGCGTTAAAGTATCGGGCGCGCTCCCGCTTATCCCCGTATTCAATATAAAATTAACGAAAACAGGAAACTCCGAAGTTGGATTTGCGTAAAGTTACAAATTTTTCCTTAAAATAATTGTAAGACCCCCTAAAGTTGTAAAAACATGGGGGAACACTATGGGTACCCCCGTTTTAGCCTTTAATTGAAAGTCGGGGATTTAAATAGCCGCAGCATGTGTTTTTTTTCCGACATTGAAGAAGTGATGCAGAAGAGCATTTAGGTTATTTTTTTCATTTTTTTAAGTGGTCCCATCAAATTTGGGGTACATGAAAATGGGTACTAGCATATTTTTAAGTCCCTAAAGTAAGTTTTTTAAAAATTCTGCATTTGTGCACCTGCCGCTATAAATCTATTCTTCAAAACACCTGCCGCATACATACAGAATAGCCCTGAACCTATTTCCCTATTGTTAAACTATTTTTTTCCCTTTTTTTTTTTCACCCCAACTTTTAAATTAATTTTTTGGGGTGACCCTATTTTTTTTAAAACTTTTTTTTGACACAGTTCTTTTTTAAATGTCATTCCCAGGGGTGCAGGCTATTTTTTCAAGCCTATTCACCTGATTCACCCACGTGGGAACTGTCAGTCGCCGGAGCCAATCAGCGGGCGCTCTACAGTGAGCGCTGCCGCTGATTGGCTGATGGGACTGCAATGCCCCGTGAAGTCCCGGCAGCGGCCATTTGGGAGCTATCTGTATGTGTGACAACACACATACAGATAGCTTGTAGCTTGGATCGGGTAACTCATTTTTTTTGTTTTTTTAATCCCATGGATTACTGCGGAGACCAACGCTGGATGTAGGTGTGTATGTAATAAACTTATACTGGGCACGGTGTGTGTGTTTTGTCTTTTTTTAACTATTTATTTTACAGTGAAATTACAGGTGCCGCATGTCTGCTGGCACTTGTAGTTCCACAAGTGCAAAATGGCAGGCATGATGGCACTTATAGTTCCACTGTAAAGTACAATAGTGTTACATTATTTGGCCCCCCTATTACCACCATACCCACCAAGCAAGGGGTATGGGGAAGAGCCCCAGGCTTCAGCGTAAGGAGAGGGGGGACCCTTTTCTGGGGGGTCCCCGACTCCCCCGAGATCACCAGCTTGCGCTGACCGACTTGGGGTGTAATGCTTTGGACCTGGAGCCCCGGTGATTGGGTCTCCGGGCAGGTGGCATTACACCCCGGTCAGTTGGGTCTGGTGCTGGTCTTAAATATAGTGGGTACCCCACGTCATTTTTGCCCCCTATATTTAAAACCAGCACTAGTCCCTGCAGCCTGGTGTTGGTTTCTAAAATACGGTGGAACCCTACACATTTTATTCCCCGTATTTTTAGAAACCAACACTGGCTGGCAAGAGTGGGGCTGGTTTGGCTTTTGGGGGGGGGACCTTTTTTTTCTAAATTTTTACACATTGTTTTACAGCTTAACAAAAACGGGAATTTTCGGGAAATATTCTAGGGACCCCCCTAATGATGTCTAGACATGGGGGAACACTATGGGTACCCCCATTTTTAACTCCTGAAGGAAGTCGGGCTGTCTAATAGCCGCGGCAAGTGCATAAATGCGACTTTGAAGAAAGTGGTGCAGAAGAGCATTTAGAATTTTTTTTGGGGAAAAATAACTATAACAAGCAAATTTGGGGTACTTGAAAATGGGGGTCAGCATATTTTAAAGTTGCTAAACAGACTTGAAAAAATCGTGAAAAACCCACTTGCGCAAGGAGCTGCAATGAAAAAAACACCTGGGGCATACTTGGGGACCCCCCCAGAGTCAAGTTCGCTATTTTTTAACCTTGTTCCCCAACATTTTTTTTTTTGGCCCCCAAATTCAAAGTGCTTTTTTTGGGGTGTCCCGATTTTTTTTTTTTTACACAGATCGTTTCAAGGGGTCATTCTGAAGGGTGCAGGCTATTTTTTTAAGCCTGCACCCCTAAACTCCAATTCTGCACTTTTTTTCGACACCTATTCAATGGTGAAAACTTATCCCCGTTTTTTATTTTCGACTTTTCAAAACTGCGATAAGTCTTTGATATTGAATAAGGTGTAAAAGTAAAACCTCCGATAATTACGTCATAGCTCCGATATTAACGCAAAAACGGACTTATCGCTCCCATATTGAATACCCCTGTCTGTCTTTTAAACTGCTCTATCTCAAAACTTGTTTAACAGATTCTCCTGACAAAAATATCACTGCCAATAGCTTTCATGCATGAGGCCAAGGTATACGATTCATATGTTATTAGCATCTGTATTTAGAAGGAATGCTCAGTTAAAAATACACTACATCTACAGATTCTAGCATCAATAGAGTAACGGTTATAATGACCAAAATGCTTATTATTTTCTATACCTTAAAGTATTCTTGTACTAATACTTAAAAGTCACTGTTTTCACCCTAGTTACATAATGATTTGCGTTTGGCATCTTCGTAAATAGTAATTAAAATCAGTGTATGTAAATTCATTAAATGTTGTCCAGACCACATCAAGAGTTCACTTGAGATATTATTTGAAGATAAATGTCACAGTTGATTATAAACCACAAGTCACAGTAAATGATCAACCTGAACTTCTATTAACTACATAATATCACGGGTATAATAAACAAGCCATATGTACATATATTAACCAGGTGCTAATGGATCGGTAGCTGGAACAGCTGCATGAAGCAGCTGCAACAAACATTGTCAATGCAATTTACATATTTAATAGAATAAACATTTTATACAGTAAGTCAGTGAACAAGATTACATTTTATGAAGGTGAAAGCCTCTTAAATCCGTGACTCTTCCTTTTACAACAACAAATATGACGGAGTGAACATCATGTGATCACTCAGGCATACAGCACACTAAAACATAAGATCATACTATGGTTAACAATACGAGGTAGCAGGCTTAAAACCTGAAGTGAAATGCAGAGGGTGTGAGTGGCATTGCTAAGGGAAACACTTATAATGTTGCTTTTACTAAACTAAGGCACACTGTCCAACTGTAAAGGCTGGCCAATGTGTAAAAAATGGTATTAAATAAAAACAAATAACTAATTAGGCAAGCAAACAGAATTAGCCCACAATTTAGTGGGAAAACATAGCTATCTGGTACAGTGGAGGTTCTAAGACTAAAGGCCATATTCAATTTGGGAGCGAAAAGTCCGTGCCGACCTTTTCGCTACACATCAGAGGTTTTACGGGGATAAAGTATAGGGCACGTGACCGCTTTATCCCCGCATTCAATTAGAAAGCAGTGAAAACGGGACCATGCGGAAAGGTAAGTATCGGGAAAAATAGGGAATTTTCGGGAATTCATCCTAGGACCCCCCTAATGAAGTCCTGACATGGGGGATCACTGTGGGTACCCCCGTTTTTCCCTGCAGAAGGTAATTAGGGTTTTTGGGGCAAAAAATAAGTATGCCCATCAAATTTGGGGTACATGAAAATGGGTGCAATCATATTTTTAAGTCCCTAAAGTGCATTTTAAAAATTCATCAAAAATGCGCCTGCCGCTACCACCCGCATTCTTTTAAACACCTGTCGCATAATTGGGAACCCCCTTGAATTAATTTTGTTATTTAAAAACTTGTTCACTATATATTTTTTTTTTCACCCCAAATTTAAAATAATTTTTTCGGGGTGTCCCTGTGTCCCTATTTATTTTAAGCCTGCACCCCTAAACCCCAATTCTGCTCTTTTTTTCGCCATGTAAAACATGGTGAAAACTTATCCCCGTTTATTTTCTAACACTTTTCTCAACGGCGAAAAGTCTTTGAAATCGAATACGGGGATAATTCAAACATGCGAAAATGTAGTCATCGGCGATAAATTATCGCAGATTCCGACCTTTCGCAGCCTAATTGAATATGGCCATTTGGACAAAAAATTTTGCCGATTTGGACTTTCCGCCTGTTTTCAAAGTATCACCAAGATGATTTTGCCTAAGCGGAAACTCATGCATTGTATTAGGCAGAAAAGTATCTCTAATGAATAGCAGGTGAAAAAAAGTGCAAAATCGTTATTTTTGGGGTGCAAACGTGTGGAAACAACAAAGAACCCTTGGGACAGCCCCCAAAGGTCAAATCAGCAAAAAAATAACATACCACAGAGCACCCCAAAAAAGACATGTCATTTTTGGGAAGAAAAAGTAAAAAGTGGGGGACAAGTATAAACACTAGCGAAATAGGGTTCTTGGGGTGCGGTAAGGAGGGGCCAAGTGTTTTTGGGACTGCAGGTGCATGTTTGAGGGTGGTTTTTCACGTTTTTTAAAAATCGGCTTTAGAGACACAAAAATATGCTAGCACCCATTTTCAAGTACCCCAAATTTGACAGGACAATTTGTTTTCACCAAAAAATACTGTTTTCTACCATTTTTCAGCACTATTAGAAATAAGCAGTTATAAAGCTTTAAACACAAATTAAGGACACAAAGTACTTTTATTAGGGCTAATAGTACACATCTGTAGTGATTTCCAGTGTCAGTGCATCTTATTTTGGGGTACAGACTGATTCTCCCAATCCATTCAGTACTTTCTGCCTGTTCCGCATTCGCTGCATTCCGTTTTTGCCGGTTTTGGAATTGAATTAGATGAAAAGCGGGGATGCGCATGGAAAGATTTCGCCTCTGAAACAGGCAAATGAGGAGGAAAGTAGAACAGGCAAAACTTTTCCGACTTTTCGCCTCTGATTGAATACGGGCCATAACTGGCTAAATTTACTAAGCAGCGGGTTTGGTGTAATTTAGAAACCACCAGAAAGCATTGTGGCATTTTTTCTGTCTAAACTGAAACCAATGTCGATGGAACAGAAGCTATTATATTAATATTAATTTACTTATGCCACTCTATTTGTTATAGAAAATACCATTTAATTGACATCATAGAAACAGACAGCTGGCTATTTTTACTATGTTCATGTGTTATTTAAGTGAAGAAAGAAAAATTTGTAGGATAGTATGAAGAGAAAGATATAGTGATTGCTACTGTAAAAGTTTTTTTTTTTTAAATTGTCTTGTTTTTTTGTTCAGTATATTATCTATTTGAGGTGTGTTTTCTATATAGTACATATTTTTTAATGTCTGCGTTTGTGTGGTTTAAATGTGTGTTTGTGTTCTATTTTATTTTTAATGTTTTATATATTTGTTCATGTAGTTCTGTTAAATTCCAGTCATGTCTGGTGAGAGACATCATTATCCTCCATAACCCAATTGGATGATATTCCTGCCAATCAATCCTGCCTGTCAAAATCAATTCATTTATCTGCTGTTACAATGCCTGTCTGAGCCTATTCATTTTCCAGGCAAGTTTGCCAGCGATTTATGGCAAAATCACTGCTTGATAAATCTGGGGTTTCTATTCTATTCTTTCACATTGCTTTGAGAGTCAATTATATTTCTATTCTATTCTAATGTTTGCTTTCTCTGCATTTTATGCAGCGGCTTTGGTCTTAGTAAATAGTTAGGTTGCAAAATCATGGCAAAACTGCAACAAACCTGCTGGGATTTGGAACCCGCCTCTTAAATTTAGCTCTTTTAATATAACTAGATTAAGTGGTCGGGTGGACCGCGCTTCTAAATGTGGTAAAGGTGGAGAGTCTGTGTTTTGTATACTGGTGGGGAGGGGAAGGAAAGATGGGAGGGTGGTGAGGGTGCTGCACCATATAAAAGGAGTACCTAATCCTGTATATTAAGAGTGTTATAAAATATGGGATTATGTGCGCTCCCGGGTATTATGTGTAGAATGTGGTGGGTGGAGGGTTAGGAGGGATGTGTAGGGAGGGGGGTGTGATCGTTGCATATGTCTGAATGGAGGTGGGATGTGATTGGGGTTGTACGTGAGATGGTTGATGGGTGTGTGTCTGGGTGAGTGCTGGCTGACCAGACTGGGGTGGGTGGATGAAAGAAAATTCTGAGACAAAGGATGTGGAACCAAACCTATTTATTGGGTAAGTCACAATGCTCCCCTAGGTGGGTTGTGCTGCTGATATAATGCAAACAGTCTATGTGGCAATCCTCAGTTGGGAAGTGGGTAGACCCACGTGTGGCAAAATTCCCGTGCTGGACCTATGGTCTACAGACTTTGGAACCGGGATGGTGTAATTGTCAGAATGTCCCGAGGCTCTTCCAGTTGGCGGCGTCCCGCACTGGTGTGATAGTCTGCTTACCTACCGGTAGGGCTGGTGTTGGTCTGCAGTGGAAAGCAGTTCAATTACTTCTCCCAGAAGGTGCCTGGGTGTGTGCAACCTCTGTGGTCCCGCGGGGTGCCGTCCAGGCAGGTGCCCGTTGGTGACTGACTGCTGCTCGGTTATTACAAAGGGTATAATGGGGTTGCGGATGGGCCCCATGGTCCCATGGGGTCCAGTCACATGTGTGGGAGTCTGGGGTCCTGTCAGAGCGGACAGTCCTTGACGAGCATGCAGGTCTGTAACGTAATCTGCCGGGTGTGGACACTTTGACCGGTAGCACTGGGACTGATGATTGCTGCTAGAGTGGGCTGCTCATGGGGGTGAGTGGGCTGCACTGCCTGGTGGTCTCAATGGAGGGCTGGCTGTGTGATGACAATGTCACCAACGCGTTTCGGCCGGCTGGCCTTTATCAACTCCTGTTTGCATTATATCAGCAGCACATCCCACCTAGGGGAGCATTGTGGCTCACCCAATAAATAGGTTTGGTACCACATCCTTTGTCTCAGAATCTTCTTTCATCCACCCACCCCATTCTGGTCAGCCAGCACTCACCCAGACATACACCCGTCAACCATCCCGCGTACAACCCCACACACATCCTACGGACATCCTCACACACACACATCCATTCAGACATACGCAATGATCATGCCCCCCCCTCCCTATGCATCCTTCCTAACCCTCCCCTTTCCCTCCACCCACCACATTCTACACATAATACCCGGGAGCGCATGTAACCCCATATTTTTATAACATTTAATCTGACTGACAAGGTTACTGAATGCACAATGAAATAGGACCAGATTACTGATGAAATGAGACTATTGATATTATTATCATACCTCCCAACTGTTTCCACATTCAGTGAGACAGTCCCATTTTTCTAGGACTGTCCCACCCGCAGTCCGCGGTAGGGGAGGGAGTTTGGGGGAGCACACACCACTGATCTGCATAGAAGAGCAGCAGGTAAGTAGAGGGAGAATAGATGTTGGGCACATGCGCATGGCATTTATTCACATAGCATATCGGAGATGATGTAAACAGGGCGTGCCACTAGGCCACACCCTTTACTAACAGCCCACGCCCCCTTTCAGACACAAGGCACGCATTTCAAGATATGACTGTTGGAAGGTATGTATTATTACTACTACTATCTTTTACTTGAAAGGCAAAGTGTCCACAGCACTGTACAGGTGAAGAAACAAATAATAAACCAACAGAGTAAAAGATCATAAGCACAAAACGCATCTGTAATCATAGCATAAAACACTGCATAATTACAAACATTACTACAGTAAAACACCACAGACTAGGTAGGAAACAACAGGTGCAAGGATAGTGTAACATGCTGCTACTTAAAAAAGAAAGAAAGTGGTGGTGAGAACTGTTGGGGATGTCAATTCATTGTTCAAATAACCTGTAGCCAATCAATAGGTAAACAAGCAGTATCAGTGTAGGAGGCACTGGTAACATGGGTGTGCTAAGGGGGTAGAAAAAGAGAGAGGAGGGCCCTCCATATTAGATCTTACACACTTATGGGAATGGTGAAACATTGGAGGGTGAACTGTGATCCATACATTGAGGATGGGTAGAGGAAAAGAGAGGTGCTTTATAAGGAATGTGGTGGGTGACCCGTAAAGCTAGGGATACTGTTAGAAATTCAGACTAGATAAGGGAGTGAGTTTCAGAGAAGGAGCACATGAGAGGGCAGAAGAGAATGCGGACATAGATGAGGTTAGATATATAGAGGGCCAGGAATTTGAACAGGATTTGAGGGGCATTACAATATAAAGTGTGAGTAAGGGTTACTTGTGCATGAGAAGTGATGTCCCCCCTTCTACCTCCTCTGGAAACCACAACAATGTCATCTCTTTAGTTTCTATAGAGGAGGAAATGGAGCTCACCACTATTTTTAAAACATGTATGTGTTAATACTTAGCAGGGTTGCCATCAGGGGAGGACTGCCGGAACTGCACACATGACAGTGGGGGGGTTCCTACCACCCACCCATTCTAAAGTGAGAGGGCGAACCAAGCCTGCTACCACCACCTGCCCGTCTCAACAATAATTGTGCAACAAACAAAATTGAGAGGGAGTCCATACGTAACGCTGGTCCGGTGCAGTGCAATAAAGTTTTTTCAGTTTGAGAGCCATGTGACGTCACGCCATGCTGTGGATCCTCTCAACGGTGCTGCGTGACATCACTTTATAACACTGTGCAGGCCCAGCAGTAGAATCAGGAAGGCGGTAGGAGCGGGTGAGGATCAGCCACAACTGCAGAAAGTAAGTGTGATGGGGATGCGGGGACTTGCTAGGGCTGGAGATGAGACAAAGCAGGGCTGGAGAGATAGAAGGGCACTGGATAGGCTAAGGAGACAGCGCAGGGCTGGAGACACAGAAGGGGTGCTGGCTGACAGAATGACAGAAGGGGTGCTGGCTAGGGAGAATAGAAGGGGTGCCGAAGAGACAGAAGGAGCTAGCTGGACCTGGAGAGACACTGTAGGGCTGGAGCTGCAAAAACCCGGGAGGAGGATGGGGGTGCGTGCGTGCATGGGTGGGGGCCCTGTCTATTTTTTCAGACCCAGGCCCCACAGTTTCTGATGGCAGCCTGAACATTAGCATAGATGTCAGTAACATCTAAGCTTATGTTTGTATATGTACTGTCTAAACACATGCTGGTTCCAATAAATGTAATAAATAAAGTAAAAGTAATATCTCCTTACAGTATGTAGGACTAAAATATAAAACATCATTAAAATCTAAATATATTAATAAAAAGCTTTTGTATACACCCTAGTATTTATATATAATATTTATTATAATAGATAGAATAATCTGTGATAAATTTGTAGACACGTCCATTTATGAGCATAGGATTTTCAAAAAAATAATACATTTTTAAAATCAGAACACCATGTTTGACAAAGTAAGAATAACCAAATCTCTTCAGTGTAAGATAATGATCATTTATCATAACAAAAATACCAACAGCACAACCTCTCTTGTGTCTGTTCCATAGTAAACAGTGGCACTGAAACAAGGTGACTTTGCTGCTTAATCAATCTCGCTGTTTAGTGTTGAATGCACCTTAGACATTTCCTAACAAATGTGATCAGTTATTTCCTAGGAGTCAGCATCCTGTTTAATGTTTGCTTACACTGTTCAATATTTCAATGCAGAAATAAACATTTTGTCACATTATACATGTCTAAGATCATATGAGCCTTAAAGGAAAAGCTGTTAAAATTTATGTTAAAGATATGATAAATACATTTTCATGTTTTTTCCATAACAGGTAATTTAACTAAATATATTGCCATCATATTTAGTAAAGTGCCTGTTATGACAAATAGATACATTGTAATTTGTCTTGAAATATTGCATTATATTATATTTGCTTAACAGATTAGCTTTTCTCCTGACCTTCTTAAAAGCATAGTCTGTAGTAATAATTACTACTGATCAGGCTTTTAAGATAATTGTAAGAAAATCTTGTCCAGCCTTGAGGAAACAAATCCAGCAAGTCAGTTCAAAATGTATGTGGAGATTGTGATAAGGAAATGCCAGTTGAGTGGAAAGGCCACTTATATGGCAGTTGTACTTCTCAATCCAGGGATAAACCAACTCTGCCTCCCAAGCAGTTTATGGAGACATTAAAGTGGATGTTACAGGCCTTTATAAATAAAGATGAAATGTTTTTATTCCAAGATCATGGGAATGTCAGGGCACAAGAGAGTGTACCCTCCACAGAGATGCCAGGGCAATTCATTTCATTAGGTTCCTCTGAAAAGGGGGAAAACTCCTCAGATACTGAGCAGGAAGAGTTAAGAGAAAATCCCAAGGCTATTAATTCAGACTTAGTAGAGACCTTGTTAAAACATATCACTAGGATAATAAGAAAACAAAATACACCAGCAGCCACATTACTGAAGGATGCCTTTTTGAGGACCATTTTGAGTAGTTTTTGTAACAGAATTGTGAAAGAACTGGTAAGTAGAGAATTGGAGCATTTAGATAAATCAAAGTAATCTTAACATTTTTTTAACCTTTTCAGGATGCAGATTCAATTAAATGGGATGCCATTCCTAAAGTTGATCCTGCTATAGCCATCCTGTTAGCAAAAACTACATTCCCTTAGAGCAGTGGTTCCCAAACTTTCTCTTTCTTTGCCCCATCCATCTCTCTTCAATTTCCCCCTGCATCTCTCTCCCATTGCCCCTTACATCTCTCTCCTTTGTCCCTCCATGTTTTTCACTTTGCCCCCTTCATCTCTCTCTCATTGCCTCCTCTATCTCTCTCCCATTGCCCCCTCCATCTCTCTACCATTGCCCCCACAATCTCTCTCTAATTTCCCCCTCCATCTCTCTCCCATTGCCCCCTCCATCTCTCTCCCATTGCCCCCTCCATATCTCTCCCATTGCCTCCTCCATCTCTCTCTCATTTCCCCCTCCATCTCTCTCCCATTGCCCCCTCCATCTCTCTCCCATTGCCCCCTCCATTGTTCTCCCATTGCCCTCTCCAAGTCTCTCTCTTTGCCACCTCCATGTCTCTTTATTTGCCCCCTCCATGTCTCTCCATTGCCCCAATTTATGTATCTCCCTTTGCCACTTCCATGTCTCTCCCTTTGCCCCTCTATTTCTCTTTATTTGCCCCCTTCATGTCTCAGGGTTTACCATTTGCCCCCTGTATATCTCAGTGACAGCTCTTCCCACACTTTTCGCAACTTGCTCCGCTCTATACCACGCTGCCTACCCATCTCCCTCTTGTGCAAAAAAAATTATTATTACACAAATGAAACATACACTGGCAGGCCACTGGCTGGTATAATGGTGATAATGCCGTGACATAATGGTGATAATGGTGATAATGCCGTGACAACCCAGGGAGCCAAGGCGCCCAGTATGGGAATAATTGCCTTAGAGGATGGAGGGCTTTTGAATTATACTGAATTATGCACTGGATCACAATATGTAAACATTTTTTAAAATGCCATAATTTTTCTGTGGGCACCACCATCAAGTCTGGAGTGAAGATGGCATTTCAGGAGAATCTGGCTAGAGAACCACCACCCACAGAGAAAAACTTGGAAACACTCTGACGTGGTGTTAAGTACTTGTGCAAGACATCCTTGGATACAATTTCCTATTTAGCTAGATATGTAATTTTGACAGCAGTAGCCAGAAGCGCTGTATAATTGAGACCCTGGGTTACTGACCCACAGTAAAAAAAAGTGTTATAGGTTTCACTGTTTGAAATTTTTTTCCTGTTTGGAGATCAATTAGACAAAATAATACCAAACTTGTTAGGGGGTAATCACAACCACTCCCACAGGATTTTTAGAGAAATAATTTTTATCTTCACCTTAACAACAATATAGAGAAGCCCAAAAAATATAGACTTGATAGGCAATGTTATGGGCAGTCTTTTGTACAGTATTGAATTTGCGAGAACTAAATAATTTTGTCCAGGTAAAATATTTTTTGCATGGAATCAACCAGATCTACTATGAATACAGTTTGAAATTTGGACTCCCTCATGCTAGATGCTTATTAACGAAAGACTTTTACAAGTCTTTTAATAGTTCTGATCACTGCACTCATGAAAGAAGAGACAGTGGTTTGCCCTGACCTCAAAGACATCTTTTTGGTAGCAAACTCAAGATGTGTTGCACTGAAAGAGAAATTGCATTGATTTTGAGAATGCTGTAAAGTCATCTAGGTTTTTCTCAACAGCTACAATTCCTAGGGGTGTGCATAGACACTGAAAGAGACAAGATTATGCTTTCAACTCAAAGTTTGTGAAAGATACAGCAGCTGATGGAGCAAGTACAGCCCTAGCTACAAGTTTTATTGAGAGCTGGATTCAGTTTGTTGAGAATATTTGTCTTCATGATCAATGTCATTCCGTGAGCAAAGTGGCATATGCAGTTATAACTCCTCCAGCATTGGGATTGAAATCATCACTCACTAGTTTGGAGCATCAGGCTCAGCAACAAGCCAGTCAAGAGTTCCCATGGCTAATGTAAAAATGTGTTATTGAGGTTTTCAAAGATGTATCTCTTTTAGGTAGAAAGGACAGTTATGTCAACAGATGCGAGCTCCAAACATTGTGACACTCACTTACATACAAAATGTTTGCAGGCCACAGGGAGGCAGAAAAAAAAATCACAGATGAAAGCAGTATGGAATGCAATTCAACATTTTCAGCTCTAGGTTTTCTCTGAAAAATAATCAGTCAAAGCATTTTTAAATTAACTTGGGGTACTTGCAGCTCCACCTTAATGATGATGTAGGTGCCTACTATTACTGTACCTGGGCAGAAAAAAATCTTATGTCACTACTAGCCCTACAGTTAGTAGGCAATGACAGCATGATAGAAGATCATGTCAGGATCCAGCCCATACATCCAGGGGAATGGGCAATACACAAAGATGTTCTAGTTACTTCTAGTTCACAGCTTTAGGAGACCTCAAGTGGAATTGAATCATACAGAAACAATGCCAAGCTGGAACAGTTTTATTCTCTTCACAAATATAGCAAAATTATGAGAATGGATATTCTGACAAAACCCAGGATCACTGGTTATATTGCCTTTCTGATTGCATCTACAGAGGCAGTGACCAGTTTATCATCTTAATCAAGGAGAGCGCGCTTTAATGGGAGGGTGACTGAGTGTCAGTTACTAAGGCAAAAAGGGCTCTCAGAAGGAGTAATTGATGTATTGGTACAAACTGGAAGAATAAGTCTCAGTAAAGTACCATAGGATTTGGGAGAAAGTCTCTCATTAGAACCATCATAACTATGTCAACTAGATACCAACAACAAGATACCAATTACTGTTCCTCAGGTTCTGGATTTCCTCAAAAAGGGACTATGCAAACTGTTACCTTAATAGATCAAATATCTGCACTCAACATGATTTTATACAGAAAAATCAAGCTATGTATGAACCAATTATGCAAATTACTACATAAAGAAAAGTAAGAATCATGTTAAAGCTTTTGTAGCAAGGTGGAATATAAATTTTGTTTGGATATATTATTGTTAACCATTTTAAGCCCTTGCAGGATGTTCACTAAAATGGCTTATATATTGTATAAATTATTATTATATATATACTTAGTAGCTGAATCTTCTGATAGAATAAAAAGTGAGTTGAATGCTCTTTGGTTTAAAGAGCCATTCATGAAACTGCATGATGACAAAGATGTATTATGAACAAATTCAGCCTTTCTACACAAGCCTTTTTAAGACAGCCAAGAAATTGAGCTACCATCTGTCTATCATCATCATCCTACTGACGAGAAAGATAAATGCTTACTCAGCCTAGATTTGGTTTGAGCATCCACTGTTTATATAAGAAAGAAAAAGAAAATAAAACTTTAGCTTTAATATACCAGAAGGATCTCATCAAGCTCATAAAAATCAAATGTATTGGTTTAATTCCTATAAAGAAAAAGCATGAAGTCAGGCATTATATTCACTTATATTCAATTATTAAAATAGAAAATATATGTTCATATCCCTTTTAGTGTGAGAGCATATTTCTGTAAGCTCCAATAAAACATACTTCACTATGAAATATGCCACACCAATATAGTTATGTCAATCAATGTGTTGCTGAATTTAGTCTATTTCTAGTATTGTATCATGAAAGCAGGGGCGGATTGGGACGGAAAACCTGCCTGGTAAATTTATCGAAGCAGCCCTAATGGGGGTGTGGTCTGATGAGGAGGTGGGGGTCCATTGAGGGGGCAGGAAAAATGACAGGAGCTGATTGGCTTGGACTTATCTTTCTCCATTTTATATCTCTCCAAGGATTAGTGAGTAGACCCCTAAGCCTTTAGACACCACCATTGGTCGCACCATTGGAACTTTCAACAGCCCTATGCTAGGTGCAAATCATCCATCTAAGTATGGCCTCCAAATGTGAGCAAATCAGCATTTTTATAGCCAACCCCCTGTAACCACCTAGGTAAACCTTACACAATTCTAATACACTACTTGGTGCATGCATCTGAATCTGCACTGCCACTCAGACACATGTGCAGATCAAAAACAATGTGCAAGAAAAAAATAAAACACTTTGGCCCCCACAGAAAAAAAAAAACGCATTGAACCCCAACAGGAAAAAAAAACATTATCCCCCACAGGAGAAAATAAAACACATTGGCCCCCACAGTAAAATAATAAAAACACATTGGCCCTCACAAAAAAAAGAAACACATTGACCCACACAGTAAAAAAATACACACAATGACACCCGACAGAAAAAAAAACACATTAGCCTCCATGGAAAAGAATAAAAGACATTGGCCCCCACATGAAAAAAATAAAAACACATTAGCCTCAACAAGAAAAAAAGAAAACACACACTGGCTCCCACAGAATTAAACAAATACATTGGCCCCTACAGAAAACAAATACATTGGCCCCCAGAGGTAAAAATACAAACACATTGTCCTCCACAAGAACAAAATAGGTTGCGTAGTGTATGCCTCCACCAGAACTAGCACCTGGAGCACAAACTTCATAAAATGGGAGTAGCAGTAGTGGGAAGCAGGATGGGAGTAGTTATAATAGTGGGAAACTTGAGGTTGGGAGTAGTTGTTGTGGGAAGCAGGGGTTTGAATGGGAGTAGTAGTGTAGTAATGGCAGAGCAGGTGCAGGCTTGGAGTAGTAATAGTGTTGGACAGGCTGGGAATAGTAGTTCAGAACAGGGGACAGGATAAGAATAATAGTGGAAAGCAGGGGCAGGATACAGGATAGGAGTAATAATGGAAAGCAGGGGCAGGATGGGAGTAGTAGTGAGAATAAGTCGGCTGGATATGCGTGAAAGAAGCTGAACAAGAATCACCTCCACTCTAGGGTCTTCTCAGCTCACCGCTGTCATTCTCTCTCAACGCTGACATCCAGAGTGTGTTGGGAAACCCCCTGACATCCGTGTCCCACTCCTCTCTGCCCCAGGAACAGCTGCACACACCCCGCCTTCTGCAGCTCTAGGGAACAGGACGGCACGCAACCGAGGCTGAGGGAGGGGACACTGCACATATTGGAGCTTCTGGTTTGTGTCTGTGCCTGTGTAGGAGGCTGGAGGTGGGCCGCACAGGAACTGGAGGCGGGGCTGTCACTGACGGGCTCGGGCTCTGCATAGGCTTATGGGAGGAGCTTCTATGGCTGGGCATGTGCAGCAGCTCCCCTGTTGGCCATTTTATTATTTTATTTTAAACTAGTCAGTGTCACTAAGCTTCTGCACTTGTGCAGAAGCTGTGCACAATGCAGCTACCCAATTGCAGCAGCGGGACATAGAGGAGACCACAGGACAGGGGGTCAGACTGTTGAAGGGAGAGTTTTGCTGCATGTCAGAGGTTAGCTGCCAGATCAGAGCTAAGCTCTGATCGTGGCAGTGTGAAGGGGGTGGGCCGGGGGGGTCAATCTTTGAAGGGTGAAGGATTGGCTGGGCGGCCTCCAGCCACCAAGGGGACCGGCCCAGCGGGATCTAGCCCGGCGGCCTAATCAACCCATGCATGGAAGTCAAAGGGAGGTGAATTATATTATTTACCAGCTGTAGCTTCTCAGAGTAAAAATAATAAAAACAGCCCTATTCTTTTGAGCGCTTTAGTATGGGCAGCCATGTTGAATTGTAAAATCAAACACTGCATCCTCATACAGTTTGAAATTGACCACTGGACTTTAGAAATCTCCTTGAGTAGCACTATTCTCCTCGGATTTGTTCTCAGAGCTGTGTAAATCAGTGAGGAATAAGATATCCAAAATATAATACAATTCCTGCTACATATAAATAAATCTCAATAGGTTCCAAATAGATACTGTAAAGTGTGATAATAAAAACGTCTTAACTTAATAACCTTCTACAGTGGTACAAGTCTGTTAAAAATCTAGTAGTTGAAAATTAATATGTACATAACAAATAAGCAATATCTCAATTTAACTCCTGATTCAGAGGTGAGCAAAATGCTGATATTTGTGCAGTCAAGCGACTATTTGCTACTTTGCATGCACAAAAAGTCCTGTAAACCCCTGCGGTGCTTGCGTTCCCAAGTGTACACAGAATCTGCTGCTGCATAGAGAGGCGCTGGCATTAGAACCGGTGTGGCAAAACCATGGGCATTCATGGGTGGAAACTGCTAAGCAAGAAACTGCTAACTGGGATGTTGGAGAGTATGTTGTACTAGGAGGAAGGGATCATGTCAGAGGTTATGGATTAAGTGCAGTTTATTTGTATATATCTTTTTATTAATATTCTTGTTTTTGATTCTTTACTTTGTCGGGTCAATAAGTACAAAAAAAGCAGTAATAAAAATAAATTAACAAACAGACCTTGGTTTTCCATGGCCGAACTTAATAAAACTTGAAATAATGCAATAAAGGCAATTTAACATGATTATTGTGAGACTGACTACTTGTTTCATATTTATGTGGGGTATTAATCTTGTAAGGGGCTTGAGAGATGGAGCAGTGATTGTATTTGTGCATGTTTAGAAAATAACAATGGAAGTAATATAGCTGGTGAGGTGTAGAAATAAATTCACAGGTTACTGGTTGCTGGGTTGGTGGAGAATATTGCATTTGGGTGAATATATACAATATATATATTTTTTGTACACTCAGTTTGTGAGTAAAATATACCTGATTTCCAAACAACTTAACATTAGGCCCAGTATGTGCCAAATGTAGCTTTAAAGTTCTAACATTAAAGTGAGAAGGGAATGTTTCCAATTTTTAATTAGTAGACATAGTAGCCAAAATATGTGTTGCCAGTTTTCTAGAATGTTTATTAAGATTTTGAAATAACTAAACAGGAAAGTCAGTGGATCCTTTGAGAATTGGGGTTTCCAACATAGTATTAGCAATAGTGTATACTTTTCCCAAAAATATATAATCACAATGCAGGACTGTCATTTATAGAGTACTCCTTTGACTACAGTTTCTCCGGAAGGCAGAAACAGATGTAGGAAGTTGGTTTAAATAGAGTTCTAAGCTATTTTTGCCTACATGTATCCCCAAGCATTCTAAGACTTCGGGCTAAATGTAATAGGTTCTGATCTTCAGCCGCTGCAAGGATTTATGCAAGTATACCCGTATTTTTAAAGTGGTAATCATTTTAAAGACTTAACCAACATTTTTCACGGTGTGGCTGCTTTAAAAAGTTGGACTGATTAACTAGCAAGGAAATTTTTCATAGAAAAAGTGCAAAAGTAGCTACAATTTGTGTGAAATGAGCTGCACAGTAAAGCTCAGTACACACCTGCAGATAAATTCTGCAGGTCTGATATATTCTGTGACCGGAAGGAGCGATTGTTGAATTGGTGTGCAGCTATACACACAATTTCTAGCTCAGTGTGTGCTGTCTTCCGATGTCTTCAAGTGGATCCGGAGGTCAAAAATGAGATAGCATATGCAGCACATCAAATCCCTACTGTCAGGATGTGGCCTGGTATCGGCCGCTACTCACCGCCACGCTGGTGTCTTTGGGCTTTGTGGCGTTTGGACACCAGGTGTAGGTGGTGAGTGGTGGGGTGAGTATTCTCCACGGGGTCTGCTAGGGTTTCTGTGCATGCATCTTGGTTCCCATGGTGGTAGGCATGGGTGCAGCCATGTTGTTCCATGTCACCTGACTAGTCTCTCCCAATGGCAGTCCTACGGTCACTCAGCTGATCTCCTGATCCAATGACCATCTGCCTAGGGGTATTTTGGTCTAACTCCAGGAACAGGAAGTTGCCTGATCAACTTAATTTCTAAATTTACTTTATGTCTTCAGTGTCCCAGTGACTGAGTACTATTTCTTCACTCCAGGCTCCCTGTTGTCTTCAACTTGCAGTGACTTCTGGTGAGTCTCTCTGCAATGTGCAGTTCAGCTCTCATACTGATTCCCTGTGTTATATGTATCCGCTTTCATGCTGATTTCTGGTGTGCTGTTCAGCTCTCATGCTGACTCCCTGTGTTACATGTTTCAGCTGTTAGCTGATTACCAGTGTTCCAAGTTTCACCTCTCAGTGAGTCAAGATACTGTAAGACTGCTACTGTGGTGGAACTACAAATCATAAAATATCCAGTCTACTGCCGACTGCTTCACATGCCGGGAAGTTGTTCTACCAAAAGATTTGCCCCCAGCTTCAGTCACTGGTGCCCCAGACCTCTCCCTCCCATGCCCTCTTACATGCAGCTCTATATAATAATAAAATATATGCACATGGGATGTGACCACAGCCACCTAGGCTTTAGCTGACACAGTCGTATCACATATGGCCATGCTGTCCTGCTGTGTGCCCAGCTTTTAAAGAGGAACAGCTTTCCTCCTGCTGCTCTGGCCCCCTGGCATTGACTTAATGTCTGTGATTGCCGAAATCATCTCCAGAATGGAGCTCCAGTATGCAATGAAAATTAAATTTTTGAGCACATGCGCCAGGGACAAAAAATTCCCCCTGAGCACTATTTGACTGATCTCTGATCTCTGAAAGTGCAGAGATCAGCTGTAACAGGACGACTGATCATCAGTATTCCTAACCCATGCTCCATTGCACACTGCAATTAGGGGAGGGGGTGATGCCCCATGGTGGTTGTGGTGGGAAGGCTCAATTGGAACTGTGAGTAGGGGCATAATGCCCCACTAATTAAACTGACAATGGGGCATTGAGGGATTTTAAAATAGTTAAAAATTACAGAATTGTTTTTTATTCAATGAATACCTAAATTGTTTTTTTATTCAATGAATACCTAATACAGGCTTGTTTTAAACTCAAATAAATAGAGCACACACCATTGGAAGAAATTGAGCCATAAAGCAATAAAGAAATTACCAGATTAAGTGGAAATGCTAGTGAGTCTGTAGTCAGTGGCACAAATGATCAATGCTTTTTAATTGTCCTTACTAACATTAAAAAGCTAGTAAAAACATGTGTGGGTTATGGGTCTAAAATGGAATAAAACACCAAGAAATATAATAAAATAAAAGCACATTTTCTCAGTAAGTAACTCAAACAAAAATGTACAATAAATTATATCACATATAATACATTTCTTGGATAATAGTTGTCATTCAATGGACACAATCTGAAAGTACAGTAATATAATTATTTATATACCATAATTATACGCATTTTGGGATATTAAAGAAAGTACTAATGAGAAATAAATGTATCAGGCAATGAATATTTTATCATTCTAACAGAATATATATTTGTCACAACAGGGTTTCAAAGACTCAACCTTATTGTTTAATTAGTAAATGTGGTCATAAATCTAGCAACCTTTAAGCTCTGAAGTTTCCTGCTGACATTAAGCAGCAATATAGATTAGTAGTGTCTCCTGGTGTAGCTATAATGAGTAAGATAAAGAACAATGCAGCTACTTGCACACTGCTTTTTACACTTTATATTGCTTTTTTATTGTATACTAATTGTTTAGATTTCTGAGATAAATGTTCAGGTAAATTTTTTATACACTATATAAGAAAAAAAAAGGTAAATATTCTTTCTCATTACAGTTCCAAACAAAATATTTTGACGTCATTACAGTAACCTCAAAAATGTATTATAAAATGCAATAATTGTATTACTTTATATAAATGTATTTAGTTCATATTAATTTTTTTTTCTCACTACCCTAATGGTTTATTTTGCAATATTGTGACTAATCCATCAAATGTAGGAAAATTATATGTAAACTTTTTTTTAAAATGTAATTACAAAGAGATCATATTTTAAAAACCTTGCATATAGGGGCATGTCCTAAATGCCATCTTGGCCCGATTGCACTTTGGAGCAGCTCCTACCACCGAGTTCCAAAGCAAGCAGCATCTTGTGAGATTCCACAGGACAGCTCTCACCCATGTCACTTTGCCAGTCTCTCTGGGTGCCCTGGTTTGGCCGGGAACCCTGCTCTACTCCAGAAACCAAACTCTCTTACATGGACACCCATGGCATGGTAACAGCTATGTGCTGCTGAGACACTTGGCTGTGATGAGCTGTGAACAGCTGGTTTTCCACTTCAGCTCCATAGCTGGTCCTGGATTTCGTACAGTGCAGCTTCCTGCTATGTGCTCCTATTGTGGCTGGTGGCCATTTTCCTGAATTCTCCAGCTGGACACAGCAGAATATGTACCACCCCACTACTGCTGCTCTTCCTGCCTGTATTTAGTATCTAAGGCTCTGCTGCATTATCCTTCCCTGGGTGAGCTCTATCTTCTATCACCATGGTTCGTCATGCTCAAGAGATTCCTTACCAGTGGTGTATTGCTGTAAAATTGCTTGTTCAATACAAAGGTTCTACAAATGTTACTGTATCTCATTTTGAGAGGCTGGTGCTAAGAATTTGGCAGACTGTGACATATTGGTTACACCCCTGTCTGCTGCTAAAAAGAATTCTTCTGCTTCTTCAACCTGGTTCCGGAAATTACATTATGATGTCTAGATACACTGTTGTTTTTTTTCTACATGGATTCTCTAGGTCTTGTTATACACTCTATTCTGGAGATTTGTTGTATTTGGATTAAGTGTCATTGGGGAATTTTTCTTGTTTTATGTTTCAGGTTTGCAGCTTCTATGATGTATAAGTTTTTAAAGGATTATGCTGTGGTAATTTTGTTGTTATTTTGTTGTCTCCAAAATTTCACTTTTTTGTCTTTCCTTTATTCTTTTTATTTTCTATTGAATGTCAACTACTTTGATTCATTGTTGTTCCCTTGTTCCAATTTACTGAGTTTCAACATGTTTTGTTTAAGCTGAATGGTGGTGTTAGTGCCACTCCCTCAACTTCTTTGGCTTATGGCAAAGTCTCTCTGCATTTACCACAATGGTCAAATATACCAGAACTATTGTTTTTTTCCTCCCTATGTTTATATTTACATCCTATCCTTCCCTTCACCCTCCCCTCTAAAGGAATCCATTATTACTCATTCTGTTTGAATATTGCTTGTCTGGTACTTTTATCCTCTGCACAACTGTGGTTTTAGGGACCCTCCATCTCCTGTTTTACCATAATATGGATGTTGTCACTAAATTTTAAGGGGGAGAACTACCTTAATAAGCACAGATTGGCCCTTTTTACTTTTCATAAACATAAAGAAGATTTGGTTGCTTTACTCAAAACCCATTTCTTTCCGAGGCCTCTGGTATTATGGGATCATCATTACCCCTTAGATTATATTGTTAATGGCCCATTTTAACGAAATGGAGTTGCTATACTTTTTCATACATCTGTGACCTTTGTTCTTTCTTCTAAGTTAGAAGATACAAAATGGTCGCTATCTTATTTTGTCTCATGGAGGAGAAATTGATCACTATTGTATCTGTTTATAATCACAATTCTAGTCAAGTGCCCTTTCTCTGAAAAACATGCTTGGCAATTTGATAATTCTGAGTGATTTTAATTTGGTTCTTCATCCTAAAATAAATAGATCTGGTCAGTCTACTACTCCTTTCCCACCGTCCCAGGCTTGCCCTTCCCTTGTGTTTCATAACCTTCTAGCTTAGTTTGATTTACACAGTGTATGGAGGTCACAGAATCTGACAGGCATGATTGCATGATTACACCTTCTTTTCTCTTGTCCATAATGCCTACTCCAGAATTGACCTAGTCCTGTCAGATAAATCGACATTCTAACATTCTAAATTTCTAGATTTGCTTCCCATTACTTGGTCAGATCATGCTCCACTACTGTGGTTGTAGGTTCTTCTTTTAGCTAGAATGACTCCCCCCCTCCCGTCCTTGACAGATGTGGACACAAAATAGACTTTAGAAAAATTTATTTACCTCTGTTTTGATACTAATTCCCTCACTAATATCTGTATTTTTATGTTTTGGTTGGCCTTTAAGGTTCTAGTTTGGATCACAGCTATGCAGGCGGGGGCCTTTTCAAATATTATTATCTTAGTTTGATTACCAAACTTAAAGAACTTGAGGAGCAGAATAAACTCCCCTCCAAAGCCTTGCATAAAGAACTTTCTTCTATTAGAAGTAAACTCCAAAAATTGCTTCTGTCCCATACTCATGTCTCCCTTACTATATTGCGTCAAAACATTTATTCTGCTGTTAAAAGAACAGGGAAGCTTTTGGCCCACAAATTGAGGGTCTGCAAGACTCATAATAGAATCAAACATGTTCTGGAGTCAAGATTTCGAACCCTGCCAAAATTGCTAACCAGTTTGCCAGATATTATGCTCAATTAAATAATTTGTCAGAGGATCCTTCTATTCCCTAACCCTCAGTGTCCTCCATTCGGTCCTTTCTAGAAGAACTTAATTTGCTCTCCTTATCGGCTGATGACCTGAGTGCCCTAAATTCTCTCTGGACCCAACAAGAGGTGAATCTAATGACTAAATGTCTTCCAGCTGATAAGGCCCCTGGCCCATATGGGTTTCTTAATAATGTTTATGTTACTTTCCAGGAACGGTTGGTCCTCACTCTCACAACTTTATTCACTGAGGGCACTGACTCCAGTATATTTCCACATGAAATGCTAGGCACAACTTGTTACCCTTCCTAAACTTGGTAAAGACCTTGGAGAGTGTAAAAATTATCAGTCTATCACCATGATAAATGGTACCAGAGAGGGATGTCCCCTATTTCCCTTAGTTTTGTTTTGGCTATTGAACCCCTGGCTGCTCAAATCTGTGCTATCACCAGTTTTCCAGGTGTGACAGTGGTAAATATGACTCACAAACTTTGCCTGTTTGCAGGGGATTCTTCTCTTTGCTATCGGGTCTTTGATCTCTTTGCCATACTTACATTAGTTGCTTAGTGGTTACAGTATGGCCTATTTATATAAACATAATATGATTCAATCAGACTAATAACCTAATTACCTCCTAGAGACTAGTGTTGTTAACTCACTCTGTAATAAAAATTTTTATAATTGGCCATCAACTTCCCTTTTTTATATAGGTATACAAATAACACCTTATATTTCTATGGTGTTTGATGTTAACCTCCCTCTCCTCATTGACTAGCTATTGTTTTTTTACTAAATTCTGGTTTTCTTATGAAGTCTCCTGGCTTATCTGGCTTGCTGCTTTTAAGATGATGCTACTCTCTAAATGTATCTATTTATTTCAGACTATTCCCTATTTTAACCTTAAGACATTATTTCATAAATGTCAAGCTCTAGTGACCTCCTATGTTTGGGAAAGCAAATCTCCCAAGATAGTCCATTCCTGCATGATTCACTCTAAAAAACAAGGTGGGCTAGCTCTCCCAGATCTTGTTCATTACCAAGAAGCTTTCTCTATTGCTCAACTTTAGGACTGTGTATGCCCTACAGATGTTAATTCTTGGGTGGCCTTGGAGGTGGCCACTTCTGCTGGCTTTCCACTTGCAGAACTTCTGTGGACACCCCATGCTCATGACTTTGCCATCTTATTACCCTGTCTACAGAGCAATAGTTTTTGAAAGTCAGGGATAGATTAATTTATTTTCTCTACATAAAGATATTTCTCTTCCAACCAGTAATCTCTTGGATCCCAGCACTTTCAAGATTGATCCTGTACCTTTGTTTAATTTTAGTAGGCTTGTGGCATTGGGACTGTAGGCTATCCTTGTTGGTGGTTTTCTCTGATCTTACTCCTCCTTGTTCTTCAATCTTACTCCTCCTTGCAAGCACAGTACACCCTCCTGATGCATTTAAATATCAGCTCAGACATTGGTTTCATAGTGTTTCCCAGCTTTTAGGGCTGTTTTGTGCTCCATCCTCTGGACAATATAACTGCTTAACTTCAGGTAATGTAAAGGGATATTTCCTATTGGTACCTCCTGCTATTCAGTTGTGCCTTACAATAAATCACCTTCCCAAACTTGCTATGAATTTAATCTAGAAAACCCCTTCACTGATACCCAGTGGAAATGTATGCACTATGTCTTATCGTATTTCAAAGTATATTAACTACTCTGAGATGTTCAATAAATTACTATATATATTGTACCTCACCCCTGATTGGTTGCATACTATGTGGCCTGCACAGTCTAAGTATTGCTGGAGAAATTGTGGTGACCTGGGCCACATTTTTCATGTATTTAGGTCCTGTCCATCTGGGTTGAGGTATTCTCTGTAGCTAACATGATTCTCCAGCTCAACTTAGATCCTGATTCTGAACCTGCACTTCTTCATCTTTATCCTTCCCAGGTCCTTCCCCATCAGAGATACATGTTAGGTCATATTTTCATTGCTGCTCAAACTGCCTTGGCCAATTATTGGAAAGACCCCCTTCCTCTCTACCTTTATAAGGTTTTTTTACCAGGTTCAATACCATTTCTACATGGAAACTCTCTTTGTACCTTACTTGTCTTCAGCTTCCTCCCCTATTAGGAGGTGGTTTGCATGGCATAAGTACACTTTGTCACTGATAATGAATGTGCTTCTCTATTACATAAACCTCATTTGTCAGATTCACTTCAGTTTACTTTAAGCAAACTTAACTCTCCTTAATCTGGCCAGTTTATGTCTTTTTTATTCTTGATATGTTTTATTCTGTTATGGTTTTGTCTTTGTTTATATACTGTTTTGATATCTGCACTGCCTATACTGCATTGCTGGTATTCCTGTGTACACCCCCCACCATTTTCCTTGTTCCCCTTACTTTTCTAATTCTGTATCCCCCCAGATTAAAGTTCAAATTCAATAAACTTCTAACTGTTTGAGTAAGAACAAAAAAATCTTACTATTTATAAAGTAACTGAAAGTACATAAATAAAAAAATACACAATTATATGCTGCACTGAATGCTTCATGCATATTGTGCTCTTCATTTTCAAGAGGTGGGGGTTGTACACATGAAAATTATGAAATACATTGTCATGTGTGTTTAGAAAAGCTAATAAAAATCCTTGTGTGTCCATGATCTAAATTAGTTTGTGTAGAAGATTGGGAATTGTGGCAAGCAGGGGCATAGTACATAGAATGAAGCTTGTTGTTATATAAATACTGTAAAAAACATAATATATCAAGAGCTTTGGACAGATTAAGTCAAAAATTGTATTTGAGATATGTGCAGCAAAAAAACAAGTTATTGAAAAAGGTCAGTTCAGAGCAGGTAAAAAAAAATCAGGATCAAGATCATATATAGTAAATAGAGAGCTTGAAATGCTGTGGTCAGGTAACATCAGGCTGAGCTGAGGGATTTCTAAATGCAGCAGCTAACGCTGATTGATTAGCAATTAGAGCACAGGTGAAGATCATTAAGTTGATTGACTTAGAGCCAACAAGCAGAACTGTTGCACAGGACACAGGGCATCAGGCTTACAGGCATCCCTTGTGGATCAGAAATTAGTGTTGACATGTCTCAGACATCCAAAGGCTCTAGGAATGGTATGATAGTATATTGCCTTGAGGGATTTTCAGGAATGGTAGCACAGGTTAAATTATATAGTAGACTTGTAAATTGCTGTCATTGTTGAATAACATTAATGGATATTTAAAATCATATTCGGAGTTGCCCAAGGCTATTAAAATCAATAAATATGTATATAATAGCTAAGATCTTTATATTTTCTTATATTCCATTGACTAACACCCTCCTCTTTGAATGTTTATATGTAAATTAATGAGTATCTACTATGCTGACCGCAGTAGAGATAGCTCTCCTGTATGCCCTACCTCCCACAATATCTTCTACACACAAAAATTACACATTGAAAATGTTGTTGCACTATATCCATCATTATTATCCCTTTACTACTTTCTTACTGCCTAGTCTGCACCCATGAAGATTCTTATTTCCTGCACCCATGTCATTCAAAGGTCTACACAGGCAGGAACATAATCCAACAGATGAAAAACAATAAATAAAATTATCAAATAGTTGGAGTCCAAAAACCTAAACATTAATCAATCAATCAGTCAACATTTATTATCACATCCACAAGGCCGGATTAAGGTCTATGGAGGCCCCTTGGCAACAAACTTGTGGGGGCCCCTATATGCCACCGTTTCTTGTCAACATAGGAACATTTTTTTTCCTTTTTATTCACCTTAATGTCCCCAGTAGTAATGCCTCTCTTGTAATGACCATTGTAGTAGTCCCCCCTATGAAGTGCCCCCTGTAGTAATGCCCCTTATGCAGTGCCCCTTATATAGTGCCCCCAGACCCAATAGTGGTCCCCCTATGCAGTGCCCATTATATAGTGCCCCCAGACCCAGTAATTCCCCCCTATGCAGTGCCCCTTATATAGTGCCCCCAGTAGCCCCCCCTTATGAATTGCCCCAAGAAGTAGTCCTCCCTTATACACTGCCCCCAGTAGTAGCCCATCCCTATTCAGCACCCCCAGTAGTTGTCCTATGCATTGCCCCCAGTGCCCTCATGAAGCAGCCCCCCTATGCAGTGACCCCTGAAGCACCACCCCTATGCAGTGCCCCTTACACACACACACAAAAAAAACAACCCACAACTTACCTGAATCCCCGCTGCTGTCTGCATCAGCTCTTCTCCTGCACTATGGGAGAGACATCAGTGTCATGACATCACTCCCATCATCACCCAGGGGGAGCCGGAAGATGGAGCACATGAGTGAGCTCCAGCCGGCTCCCTCTGTTGAAGCAGCAGCCAATGAGAATCTGCGTGACTCTCATCGGCTGCTGTAGCATATACAAAGCTGCCGCCGGTGGCTGTGTGTATGTCACTGTGTAGTGTAGACTGCGCTCACTGTGTGGTCTACACTACACTAGAGGAGGGGACACTAGCGGTGGGTGAAGCCACCGGCTGCACCGCTGTTAGTGGGGGCCCCTCCATGTGTGGGGGCCCAGGGACGACCGCCCCTGTCGCCCCCCATTTAATCCGGCCCTGCACATCCACATTACAAATGTGTAGTGCAAGAAAACTCACAGTCAGATAAAATTATATAATAGTACAATAAAAGTTTAAGAATTGAAACTAATAATTGTGGCAGGAAAAAACTGTTCCACGGTCTACTTGTTCTACACCCAATACACCTCTAATGCTTACCAGAAGGCAGTAAAGAGAACAAAGAATAAAACGGGTGGATAAAGTCAGCAACAATCTTATTTGCTTTCGAAACACATCTTTTAGCATATATTTCTTCTAATCTAGGTAGGGATTGGCTGATGGTTCTCTTGGCCATTTTAATCACCATAGCTAAAGAACCATGGTCTGAACATTTGGTATTCCCATGCCAAACAGTGATAGAATATGTTAGAAGGCTCTCAATTATACAACAGTAAATATTTCCAAATAATGACCTTGATAAACCACTTTCTCTAAAGGCGCACATCCACTAACCGACTAAACAGAGCAATTGAACGATAATGACATCATTATCGTTCAATCATTTGTTAATTGGGCACAAATCGGGCAGCTTAGTGTAAAAAATTGCCAGCAATGCACACTCCCACTGGTCATTTTTGACATCTATCATCGCCCGAACATGCTGGTCAATCTGCCGATAATGACAGATTGGCCAAGTTCGGGGATGAGGGAGGGTGTCTACACTGAACGACTGATTGTTCAGTGTAGGCACAGCTCAGACTGTGAAACGACTGCATGATTACAATGTTGTAATCGTGCAGTTGTTTCACAGTCTGCTAGTGGATGTACCTCCTGAGTTTCATAGGGAAAAAAAAGGCATTGATGAGCCTTCCCCATCACTAATGAGATATGTGAAGACCATGATAAGTCATAAGAAAAATTAATTCCTAGAAAAATACACTAACCCTCTCTACCTTAGAACTGTTCAAAATTAGGGGTAAGGTGGCACTTTACCTAGTCCTTCTAAAATCTACCACCTCCTTAGTTTTCTTACTATTCAACAGCAGCTTATTAACCTCACCCCACTTGATGAGTTGATACACCTCTGCTCTATAACTGTCCTCATCTCCATCACTGATCAAAACCACTATTGTGGTGTCATCAGCAAATTTTATAATGGAATTAGATTCTGAACTAGAAACATAATCTGATATATATACAAGGAGTAAAGGAAGGGACTAAATACACAACCTTGAGAAACTCCTACTGTATGTTCACAATAATTGAGGATGAAAGCAGATCTCCTAACCTAACTGACTGCGAATGGTCAGTCAAGAAAACCAGCAACCAATTACAAATAGACACGTCAAAACCAATTGCCTGAAGCTAGCAATAAGTAAGGACGGTACAACAATATTAAAGGCAGAGCTGTAGTTTACAAACAAAAGTCTAGCATATGAATCCCTATTCTCTAGGTGACACAACACCTAATGGAGAACCATAAGAGTAGCATCTTCAGTAAATCTATTAGATCTGTATGGAAATTGATAACAATCAAAATCATCTAAGATGCCACCCTTAAGGCAATTGTAATAATGATTACTGAGCGCTATATGTAGTGAGTTTTGTGACACCTGTAAAAATAAAATTGGTCATCATCATCGGCCGATCGCGGCTAGTCGTCACGGCAGAACACAACCGCTACCACCGTGAGCGGACATTGAGGATTTCCCTTCAGCAGTCGGAGGAGAAGAAGCGGCTGGTGCAAGGAAAGGGTCAGGTAGGGAGAGAGGTAACATCACTTCTTGCGGGCATAAGTGCCAGTCCAGTGCACAAAGGGACCCACCACAATCTCCAGAAGGAGCTATAAACATACACTGTTTTTAACCAATTTTATTTTCACAGGTGTCACAAAAATCACTACATATAGCGCTCAGTAATCATTATTACAATTGCTTCACTACTGAATTGAGCTGCTTAGAAACATCAGAGTGCGGTTATATATACATTTTTCTCTTAAGGCGTACCAAGACTAGTCACTCAAAGAACTTCATAATTAATGATGTGAGGGCAATGGGACGAAAGTCATTTAGACCAGAAACAGATGTGGTCATAGAAACAGGGATAATCATAGTAGTTTGAAAGCATATCAGGATAACACCCTGAGTAAGCAAAGAATTAAAAATCATCATGAGAATACCTGATAGTTGATCAGCACACTCACGTAATACGTTCCCTAGAATACAATCAGAACCTACAGCCTTACTATTATTAGTTTTCCGCATACAAGACCTAACATCAGACTCAGTTAAGTTCCAAGAACTACCTAAAAAGGGGGGAATTTTACTGGGGTTGTACACTTGTCAAACCGTAATGCAGGTGTCCTAAGGTGAGCTCAGGGAGTACAGACACCTCCCGTGGACCAGAAGGTCGATTTAGATATGGCAAAATAAAATTATTTATAGAATTGGCTTAAACACACAACTTCCATAAAAGCAATTAATTCAAAAAATTTTTTATGTCTGTAGTATGTAGAAGGATAGTTTCTGTACAGTATATTCTATATCATTGGTTTTCTGTAGGTATATGAAATGATTGCGTTATGTAAAATTTTTTATTTTTATGCCAATTCTATGTTCAACTTGATTCTGCCATCTTTAAATTAATAATTATTGTTAATGTATTGTTACTATTTATTTATTAATGTATTTATTTTTGTGGGAGGGGGTTTAGCACTGTATTTTTGACTTTGCTGGTTTATATGTTGGGGGTAGGTGGCGACACAGCTCACCAGACCACTGCTTTTTTTTTCTAACATTTATGTAGAGCAAACCTGCATTTATTTAGTTTCATTTAGTGTATTCAGCACCTGATCTTTTCCTTTTTAATAAGCAAACATCAGCCTCACACTCACAAATCATCTTTCCTGCTGCTAGAAAATTATAAACCAACCCTCATTCCACCCAAAATCTTCCCATCCACTTTATACTTGGAATCTTTTTAACATATCCACATTTATACACTACCCATGCTTAGCTTTTCATGTGCAAGACCTGTTAGTAACAAACTTAGGGCCTGATTCACAGCCACTTGCTCTGACAGAGCGCTCGCTCTGAATCAGGGCCGGGCTTTTTTTTTTTTGGAGCGGCCTCTTGGCCGCTCGCATAGCTGTGGGTGACCACCCACAGCTATAGCAAGTGGCCATGATGATGGTCACGATGGTCAAGACCATCCCGACTATCAGGCTTGCGACAAGACCCTTGTGGTAGGGTCTCGTTCATCGCAAGCCCCAGAGAGCTTTCGGCTCTAACACTTGTGATGTCAGTGGGGCCGCCCCCAAATGGCAGGCGTTCTCATGGAAATGCCTCCGTTTGGGCAGCCACCCCCACGCCCTGCTTACCAAAGGGGGCGAGCTGTCACTCAACATCGACAGCTCGCCCCCTTGGTACGAGACCCGGAGCGATGGATTGCCCATCGCTACCCGGGTCTCATGCATGTGCACAACGGAGCCGGCTCCATCATGCGCATGCGCTGTGGGCCACCATCGACCAGGTTGCGAGCACTCAGCGCTTGTGACCGGGTCTGAATCAGGCCCTTAGATCCAACCATTATTTATGAATTTTTAAATCTGTCAGTCACCTTGCCATTACAGAAACCTGGCTTACCTTCTCTGACTCTACATCCTCTCCAGCTCTCCTACAAGGGGGTCTCCTTCAGTCACACTCCTAGTCTTGAAAAAACACTAGGTGGTGGAGTACGCAAATACTATCTTCATGCTGCTTTTGAATTACATTTCTGGAATCCTCTTCTTTTTAAATTCATTCTGTTTTTTGTCACCTCTACTCACATTTGTGTTGCTGTCATTTATATCTACCCCAAGTCCTGCCTGCTTATTCCTTGACAATTTTGGGCCTGACTTAAATGTTTCCTAGCATTTTACCTGCTTAATCTCATAAGATGCAATTTCAGCATTCCCATTGCCTCTGCTGCCAAAAAACTATTTTTACTTAATTCTCCCTTTGGTTTCTCCTAGTGGACTTCATCTCCCACAATGCAGAGCACCACTGGAGGAATTCTCACTCCAAAGCTATTTCCATTATAAATGCACAATACACAGTACATAAACCTTACAACACTGCCCTTTCAATTTCCTAGTAAAATACTTCATGTACCCAATATACACCAAGACTTCTAACCCCTCATCACCAATTTGTCACTTTCATCTTACTTTGCCATGCCTACTTATGCCACCTTCCTCATCCTCCCTCACAATCCATGATTTTGCAATAACTTCAAAAACAAACCAACACTGTGCAACACTATATTTCTTCATGCATGATTCCACACACTTCACCAACCTTTTCCTATGCTCCACAATCCACTATGGTTCATTCTCACTTTAATTGCCTCAATAGTTTCTGCTTCCTCCTTCACATTGCATGCTCCCCTAATACCTCTCTGATACCTTTAACACTGTTGATCAATCTGAACTTCTGCACATATTCCCTTCATTGGCTGTTATAACACAATTATTTTCTGTTTTACTTCCTACCTACCAAATATTCCTTCAATGTTTACCTGTGGAGCATGTTTTGCTTCACTGCCGCTATCTGTTGAGGTCCTACGAGACACTGTGCTCAATTTATGCTTTTTTCACTATCAACTTCTTTTCTTGATGAATTTTATGCTGATGAAGCCCAACTCTTACAGTCCTATTGCACTATTTTGTGAAATCAACTTTCTGCTATTTTAAAATGGATGGATCATTTCTACCTAAAGCTCAACATGTAACCATCTCCCTTCAAGTCTCCCTTACCATCAATAACATTAAAATATCCTCAGTCTCCAAGACTTTGGGCCTGATTCAGAGGTGTATGCAGTTGCAGCCATGACTGCGTCTCTTGCCATAGCTGCTACTGTAACTTTATGCTAAAGCTGCAGCTGATAGTATTACTACTAAGATGCCCACATGCTGTGGCATTAATCCATCACTGTGCATATTAAGATGCACCATCAGAGATGCACCAGCCCTATGGAGGTGCAGAATCTCCGTCTGAACATGTCTGTCAATGTCAGTGCAAATGTGTCTTCAGTTGGTGACTGTGACACACTCGCGACACAGCCACATCTGGCTTGCCACCCCATGTTACCTCCCAGGAATGCCCACTAAAATCACCAGCTCCTGCATCCAATTTTGTTCTGCAGTTAATAGCGATGCCCAGTCTATTCGGATGCATATGGAGACTGAAAACATTGGCCACTTGCATGTAGCATAAGCACCTCATTTGCCTCTAAATTGGGCCCTTTGTGTCACATTTGTCTCTGCTCTCTTCTATTCCTGACATCCAGTCTCTGTTTAATGATGTTTCAATAGGTATTATGCATCCATTTGTGAAGCTTGGAATCACTGCTTATCTGAGTATCTTTTCCATTGTAAACATCTTTTTACAGTTTTGGTCTTTCTTCCATAATGTCTATTAGTGAGCTTAGTGGGGCTCTTATTCCTGTAAGGATACCCTACCATAAAATGTGCCCAAGAAACAAAGCCCACAGCTAATCATTGAATAATATAAATTATTAGTTATTTAATGGAATTCTTAAAACAAACTTATATGGTTTTACTTAAAATGCTTTCACACAATATAGAAATCATGCAACAGCCCGAGATGTTATAAGTCCATTGGTAACTCCTTCGGGATCCACATTTCCTTTAGAGCATTCGGCTGTGTGTGAATCAGTCACTAGTATCACCCAATGCATTTCTTCAGGGTTGTATGTTAGCATGGGGTGCCTGCAAAATGTTCAAACAACATTCTTTACAATGGATTGACACCAGTATGATTCTTAGTGAAACCAATGATACAAAGGGTAGCCTGTCTGTGAATGAGCTGGCATTGTGTGTTAGATATTGCTGCTGCTGATGGCGATACACCATCCATGTGGGCTGTCACAGTCATGTAATCTTTAGTTTGACTAGTACCACATATCTTTAGTATGACTTACGTATTTCCTATTATTTTACCTGCTTAATCTCATAACAGGCAGCAGCAGTATCTAACATCCTCATTTGTGTCAGTCACACAATTACCCCCCTCATGTTGCACTTCCACAGTAGCATCTTAATTTCTATGTATAAACAATCATCATTACTTTTACTACTACTTATACTCATATTTGCAGAGGCTTTAGAAATGGTGCCAGGTAACTTCTCTAAGATTACAGTGGCAGAATAAAAAATGTCAGACTTGCACATTGCCCTCATGGACATCGTTAGACTTGACTAAATCTGTGAAGTTTGTGAAAACACAGTTTGTTCTCCAGGCTTGGTGTTCTTTTTTTGCCCTGATTTACTTGTTTCAAAGGTGAAGCATCTAGACTCAGAACGCAAAAGTGTTGAATGTGAGGTAATAGATGAAGCCTGTGTTTGGTCACATGTTCCGCAGTAGGGCATGAAAAAACAGTAGCAGTATCACCACTCGCAAAGAAAGGCCATGATCTGAGCCTTTCCTTGCCACTGTGTGTGGTGTATGACATGTTGACAATTATAAATTTTTCTGCAATAACTTTTACTTTCATAGTTAGAGGTGATGTTTTCTTAAAGATTGTCAAACATTGTTTAGATTTGGAGTGCCCTTTCTTACACCTTTTTCTTACCCATTGACCTTTTTTAAAAGTAGATGTTGAATAAGTACTATGACTGCCAGCAATAGAACTGGGTTGTTCCTGTTCTTCTATCAACTGATCCATGATTGATTTTTAAGTCAGGCAGGTGAAATGCTACTGTAGTTGAACTTAAGCACCACTACACAAAGTGAACATACAATGAGATACAGCTATCTCCTTTGGGGGCCTCACATTCTCTCACACACCCTTGCCTGGAGGTTTCTAGGGTGGTGGTCTTGGGGTCCTCCTATCCTTGGGTCACTCCTACCAAGTCAACTGTTGTCTTGTGTGCTCATTTGTTTCTGTACTTTGTAAGGCGCTGCGGAACCCTTGTGGTGCCATATAAATAAAGGATAGTAATAATAAATAATAATAACTGAAGCACACCTGCAGCCCACGCCCTTTCCATTAACTTTCCTGTGTGAACTGGCACCTGATCACGAGGGAGGGACTCATATGCAATGCAAAACGCACAAGATCTGAGATTTCCGGGAAAATGAAATTTGCATAGTTTTGACATACAAACTTGGCGAGAAGACCAGAGCAGGGACTTGTTTCCAGTTGGAATGCTCAACTTTGGATGTGCTCAGTATTTTGTAAAGTTAAACCGATCATTACTAGTCAGAATGAATGGCCATGTAAGGAAAAAGCTACGTGGCAGTCAGTATTTTTTGATACAACTTTAATCAAACTATGGAGACCTTGCCAGCATTAGATGTAATTGCTCAAACTCAGACATTAATGTCTGCTCTCAGTGGTGCTCCCAAAATTCTGCTGCCTATTGGTATCTCTGGGCCGCTCTTATTCTTTCACAGTCTATCACAATCTTGTACTTACTGTTTACTGGAATATTTAGAGGGCTTCCAGGTATTATGCTCTAAATACAGATTTTGAGCTCCTAAGGTTTGAAATTCAAACTTTAGAAGGACCCTATAGCTTGATCCATGCAGTGGTAATTCCTGTATGAAATCCACCCCAGAGTCCTGGAGTGGAGGCATACTGTGGTCAAATTAATGTAAATAATACATAGTATTTCACTTCAACAGTTGCCAATCAAGATCTTTAAAATTAAGCAGCATGCAGAGAGTTATGTATCATTGTTTTACAGTTAATTTTATTTAAAAGTTTAAAAAAGCAATTTAAAGTTAAACCGCTGTTTCTTTTTAAAATACAGAGCAAAGACCAAGCAATACATATGACATAACTCGATTTGTTATACTGTACTTACTGTAATTAGAAGCAGAATGTCATTTTAGGATGGTGGTGCTTCTCTACACACAGCTATTGACATCTAGACAGTCTTGCTTTGAGAAAATGTACCATGTGGATTGATTATTTGATACACAAGGACAGAGCCAGTTATGTCACATTAACTTTGTCTCAGCTTTAGACCTCTTGTCAGATTCCATTGAGATACTGTCTTCAAAAATGTTGATGTGCATCTCAGTGTAGAGGATATATACTTTAGGACCTATTAACAAAACTGCACTGGAATGTGGTTGATACATTTTACTCACATTGTTAACCATATAAAATATAAGTATAATATTCATATTACCTTGAAAACCTAATGCATTTATCACATCAATGATTTTATTTCAATTCATAATTGGTTTATTTTTACTGTTTATTCATTTTGAATTGAACTTATACAGTCTTTAAAACATGAGTTTTTTGAAAAGTATTTTTTTTTAGAAATATTGTTTTTAGGGAATGATTGTTTTAAAAAATTATTTGCAACATGTGGACTACGTAGAAGCTGTTAATAGAGCCAAATGCTAAATTATACTTTGCATTAATTTATTTTAAGTCTAAAATATTTTCTTCCCTGATCAACCATGCACTGTTTTACTTTTATCATTGTAGATTGGTGTTTAAAACCTGATAAGTGAAGAGGGAAGAATAATTGTAGCAGCTGCTGAGTTGTTAATATGCAAATGTGTCTTTAATTAGTAACTTGTTGGGGAAATATAAGATTTGCTAATTATACAGTATTTTCTAATTCTGTAGTTATTTTGTGCAATATTAAAACCCAAAAGTAATTTATGTAAGTAGAAGTCTAAAAAAAACAAAATGTATTTTTTAAATAAAGTTTACACATCATCACTGCCTTCTAAATAAGGGTGTATTGTTAAAAATAATAATAATACTAGGTATAACTACTAACAAGAAAAGAAGTGAGAACAACACCACTGAAATTCTTAAATATACTATGCACAGTGTGGCTATAAGTACATTGTCAGAGTGCAGTCTGAGATAACAATTCTTACAGTGTTATATTAATACAGATAAGATATAAACAAGAATATAAACATGTATAATAGATTACTCATGCTACATATTCGGACTGAAGCATACAGAGGCCTTTTAAGTCTTGAGGGGGACAGTTTGCAGATGTCCATAGTCTGTCTTATCCTGAAAAAAATGGTGCTGGTGCATTTGGCGAAAGTCACAAAATCTGTGACTCTATTACACATGTACCATAACTCTGACATCTGTGGAAATATGTCGCTGGGTGCATATTTCCAAAGAAATCACCGGAATAATGGTATGGGTGGCCAGCAGGATGGGCAGGTATGCAATACGCAAATGCAGCGGGCGCAGCATGTGCAATGTGGGATCCCTTTAACCCAGATGCCCTTGAGCACTACATATTCTGCATCCATTTGATATATATATATATATATATATGCCTGGTTGGCTGCAAAACTAACTTAATTTCTGAAACAAATGACTGTAAAATAACATCTTTGTGCCCAATTGCATAACTAGCAACAGTAGCATGTGTCTAGCTTTAACCCAAACATGCATCACAGACACATGTTCTGCTTGCACCAATATTGTAGACCATTTATTTTTTCTCTGCAATGTGTACATTTATTATTAAGCATCAATTAAACAACAAGAGCCTCTCTTATATAGTACTAATGTAAACAACTCGACCTTGGAAGAGATTTTCCCTATGTCATCCTCATTTACAGTAGCTGTTGAATTTAAACTTAGTTGACTCATGACAAATCCATTTTTTTGAAATGGTAAAGTTGTGAGTCTCTTTGTGGTGTGTAGTTGGTGGTTTGCTTTGCCAAGACAGAGGGTTCAGGAGGATCAGTCCCGTTATTTTTGTTATCAATGGTATTCTGTTCTGTAGGAAGAAGGGGTCATTTGAACCTTTCCTTGGTCCCATAATGGTTTTTACTGCAAAGAGGTGATGTTCTGCCAGTAATTTAGACTACATTTATATCAATTATCCTCGCAGTGTAATCATTTTTATTTTTTAATGTTCAGATGGTGCTTTACATGTTTATATGCACTGTTAGTTTAGAGCTCTTGGTGTTTTTTATCCCCCCCTTAATTGATGTGCATGCTTTTTTTTATAACATTATGTGTTCTGCTATCATCAGGCAGATATTAAGATTTGATATAAGTGGTTCGGTTTTGCTGATAACACATCCAAACTTTGGGATTCTCAGTCTAACAGAGTCCTGGCTCAGATTAGTTAGGGGTTCCAAGTAGAACCGAGTCATGACTCAGCTCTTCTCACAAAATCAGAACTCTGATATAAAAACTGGGTCGTGCATATTTTGGTATATATTTAAGTCCCACCCTCGTGATTACAGGTGCTGTGAGGTGTTCAAAATTGACTGGAAATCATGTTATTGATATTAATAATAATATAGGGACAAAAACATGTCAAAGATACATGATTTTAGCTATTTTTATCAATTTTTAAAGACAATTCAAAACCAAACCAAAACAAAAAAAAAACACATAAGGGTGGTTTTGCCAAAACCAAAACAATATATATTACAAAACAAAAATCAAAACATCTCTAATTAAGACATTCCATCTGAGATTGCACCAACCCTAAGGAGGCACATAATCTCTGTCTGCTCATGGCTGTCTGTGTCAGTGCAACTGCATCTTAAGACGCATTTGCTGACCTCGACATGCCCATGTTGGAAATGCCCTATGAAATTACCTTTCTCTACATCCAAATTGTTTCTGTGTCTCCAGTCTGTAACCATTGGGACGCATGTGCAGTGCTTCTTGGACTTATGCACAGACTGAAAACATCGGCCACTTGCATGTTGGTCTGCAATTCTAAATCAGGCCCACAATAGCTTTATTATCTTAAATGAATTGATCACAATTTCCTAATTGTTCTAGTGTCTTTTGCTTCTCTAGAAGCATTTGTTCTCTCTTGCATATGCAATGACATCCGGCATACTGTAAAGTCTTTTATCAGCTACATTTTGCCATGTTACGGTCATTTAGTTTATTTTATTTTTTTCTCTGCATCACAAGCAAATGTATAGCGACGTATATGTTTGATCATCTTAGTTGGACTCTCAATATGAAAATATAAGAATGTGAAAGGTAAAAGATCCCTAATTAGAATTTTATATAGCAATGAATCAGAAATGGTTATTTGCTTAAGCTAATGATTATTTGCAAACTAATTAAAAAGACTAAGGGGTCAGTCTAATTAGGTACGATTTGTGAGTTTGTTTAATGAAACTCACAGACTTCACACGAATGCGCGCACCCGAGAATTCTCCAATCCAATTACAAATGCCTATTTGCGTTACTCGCAGTGGGGCTTTGTGAATTGTCAGCCAAATACGATATGAGAGAGGTGCATAAAAAAGCGCGGTGACCTTTCTGGACCCCAAACAAAGTGACAATTTTGTTTGCAGGAGGTTGTTTGTGGGTATAAGGAAAGTACTGGAGTTTTTAAAATGGTGTTAAATGGATGATTTGTGCATTTTTTTTTTAAAAGTAAAGAAATTATAAGAAGCAAACTTTTTTATGTACTTCCATTCGAAAAAAGGAAAGGTGCAAATAAAGTGGCAAAAAAGATGCTTTCGGGGTACTTTTAGGTGACTTTAAAAAAAATGTGAAAAAAATAAAATACCAAACATTTTTCTAAAAAATATCATCTCTAATTAAATTTGGGGTGCATAAAGCAACAAACAAGTTGATTTTGTGGCAATTTGGGGCCATTTTTTAAACCCAAATATGACATGTAATTATTTGATTAATTAAGCTAATTGGAAACCTCCAATTGCCTAATTTATCATTAGGGGGTGTCCGAGAGGTTCTGCACGATGTCTCGACGTTTTAATTTTAAAATAAAGATTTCCCCTACCATCTCTTACACTCAGGGTGGTGCGAAAGGAAAAATGTGAGTTTACTCTGACTGGTTCAATGCAAGTTTCTAATTGGATTGCAAAATTAATTCGAAATGCAAATTTGTTGAGAAAATGGCAACTCGCAACACGCACCTAATTGGATTGACCCCTAAGTTTTCTCTATAGGCCATGGGGTAAATGTATTAGCCTGTGATTTGCAGGCATCAATGACTTCAAGTGAGTCTAGCAAATGTTTTAAGGTAGTAATCATTTAAAAGGCCAAACTTGCCTTTTAAATGATTGCTACTTTAAAACATTGACCAGACTCACCAGCAAGTCGTTGATACCTGCAATTAGCAGGCTATTACATTAACCTTTATAACTTGGTGCCAACACATACAGTAAATTCATTCAAGAATGCATTGGACAAACATATTGCTATTTTTAAGCCTTAGATAATCAAATATTAAGAAACTTAATGCCAAATCCACAAAAATGCAAATCCTTACATTTTCACTAACTGTGTGGAGTTTGTACATTCTCCTTATGCTTGCATGTTTTTTGTTTTTTACTCTTGGTACTCTGGGTTTCCTCCAACAATCTAAAAATATACTGATAGGTTAATTGGCTTGTGATAAAAATTAACCCTAGTGTGTATGAAATATGGATTGAAAGCTCCATTGGGGTGATAATGCTTCTAACACTGTTAATGCTAATTACTGTTGATTTTAATTATTAGCAAGTGTGATTTATCTACAGGAGCAAACCAGTAAATACATATCTCACTTATTAATCAACTGCTGAATTTTTTGGTGCATCTGAGTTTGTGTCAACAGGATACAACATGCACATGTATAACGAAACCTTTGTGGACCTCATAATAACATTTTAAAGGGGGCCCTATTCTAGTTTTTCTAGAGAGACATCTCTCTCTGCAGCAGAAGTTCATCTTAAACCCCAATTATAGTGCTCTAGTTCATTTTATTCCCCATACTGCTGCCCTAGTTGACATTATGCCATACAATGCCCACAATTATTTAAATTGAACACATCAGTGCCCCTAATTCATTAAATATACCAAGATACATGCCATAAATACATGTGTCTATCTCGGTATGCAGTCGGGAAGCCGGCGGACCTAATCCCGACATCCGGCTTCCCGACTGTCATATCCCGGCAAGTGTCTAAAGACAGGCGATATGCCGATGCCTGTCATTAGACATACACCGGAAGCCTGATGCCCGGCATACCGATCGAAGGGATGCCAGGCACCGAGCGTGGATAGCTGCTGGGGGGAGGGTTAGGTTTAGGGTTCCCTGGGGGGGACTTAGGGATTCGGTAAATCATACTGATTCCGTCTATCTCAGACCAGGTTGTTGCAGATACAGAAACTGTGGATTCACAATGACCATGAAGTCGAAATTCCATAATAAGTTGCTGTGCTTGAAATGTCTAAAGAACAATGAAGGCAATTGATCAGATGTTGTGTATAAAACATAAAACATACAATGGCAAATCAACATTGTAGGGCAACAATAACTAGATACTGTAATACACACCAATAAATATCAAACTAGTTAATGAAACAATGATAACTCCATTTTAAAGTAAAGATGAGTTGTTGTTGATTAACATATGTAAGTCCCGTACAAATAGCTAACTGGAAATTAAGTCATTGTGTCAGGTGTAAATAGGATATGGAACCCTCAACCTAGGAACCCAATAGCTCAGTATTATACAAAACAGCCAGACTATATGCTAATAGCAGATCATATAATTTAAAATGTTTAAAAAATTGAAGCAGTGGCCTAGCTGCCATCTTAGATGAATGGCTTTAGAGGCCTGAGCTACAGCGATTTAACTTTACCTAAATAGGATGACTCCTGCACTGCAGTTATGCTCACGCATGAATCCTGGCCTCCTGATTGCTCAGGGCACCTGCTAGGCATTTTCACCCAACAGCTTCTGTGATCTTTCCAGTCCACCTATTATGTATCAATAATACAAGATATCCCTACGGCCTAGGGATGTCAATACTGCTACATGGTTGTTAAGTGATTGTGCCATACCATCTGTGACATTCTATCACCCATTTAGTCTCCTTATTGATTGTGGCTCTCCAAACAACTCCAGCGCTACTGGCCCTGATTCTGACATGTTATCTCTATGTTTGATCCAACTAGTTTGGTTGTATTGCCCAGATTGCTACTATGCTTCCGTAAATCAAAGCAGGTGAGTTTTCCCCATCCTATAAGCTACCCATCTAAACCAGTCCCCAAACCAAATATTCCTGTTCCCACATATGTTGGTTCTACTTCCCTGTCTACTACACATATTTCCCAGGGAATGCCTATACCTTCAGACTTGGATCTTGGACTGCATTGCACCCCCTAATAGTGCAAACAATGTTTTAGATGTTTATTGCCTTTCAGATAGATCTATTGATGGAAATGAAATAGTCTGTTCAGTCTCTTCACACAAAGGTTACAGAAATTGGTGACTGAACAGACCCATGCAGGAAATAATAGCATGCCATAATGAACTGCTTATGGCCTATTCTGACCTTCACTTTCTTACAAGACAAAGTAATGGATCACGAGTATATTTCTAGATGAATAATATGTAAATTTGGACTCTGTTTCTGCTACATAATTGTTAGAATAGGTTTTTAAACAATTCATCATACTCTTAGCCACTGCTGGGATAAGATCTCCTTATTGTCTTCTGATTTCCAAAGCAAAGATCTGGCTCAAATACCTATCCTAGAGACACTCTGTTACGGTCCATTTTTTTCCACATTAAGGAGAGCATTATCAGAGCAGCTTACAAGTGGAGAGCATGAATGCCTTGGGAGGATTAAACATTTTCTCTGATCTTTCATCTGCTACCTTTCAGCAGGTTAAGTTGCTGGTTAATCACGATGCTTGTTCCTACTGTATGTCCTCTCATCTGTAGAAGCTGATATTAAGCTACTGGCTGAGTGGGATATCTACTCTCCATTGCGTGAATCCGGAACCAAGGATCCGGTTCAGCAAGAAAAGGCTCATGTTAAGTGACTTCTGAGTTGTAAGTTTGTTTATTCAAATACAGTTGAATAGTCTGTCCCAGAGGCCTTCTAGGTACATTAACATACTATTTGAGACATTTTCAGTCACCAGCTTTGAGATGTTTTTTTTTTATAGATTCCTGTGGCTGGTTTTATGTTTCATACAAGTTGATGCTCATGATATGTTATGGTATTATGTCAATCTGTGTAGATGTGTTGATGTTCTCTATGTTCATTCTTTTATCTCTATTTCCCTCCTTCCACATATTGTTGCTGTGAGAGCTATGTTTTGTCTTAACTTTAATAATTGTAAAATAATCTAAAAGATTCCTATGAATAGTTAAAGTCTGTATAAATTTAAATGCCTGCTGATTAATATATTTTTGATTATTATTTCTGTGGGCCATCCTCCCCAGGTTTTGCTGTTTCCTATTCTCTACTGCAGTTTTTTTACCCCAATTATTTCCCCTTCCTGGTCTATCCCCTCTCGCTTGGAAACGATGTTCTCCCATAGTTTCCTTACATATGTGGTCTTGATGGTTATTATTAACTGATATACTGTACCACCCTCCCAGTTCTTTTATTAAACGGTTATTTTTTTACATTGAGTGCCCATGTCTGAATTCTCAGAACAATAGGAGATTGGCCCTAGATAATTTTCATAGACATCAAGCTAAAGTGGTTGAATTACAGGAGACCCATTTTTTATCCTCACCCCTGACTATTAAAAATGCTAGGTATCCTGCAGCGTAATATGCTAATGGACCATTCAAGAGAAATGGGGTCATTTTAATGTTCCACATTTCTGTAAATTTTTCTTAGACATGTCTTTGAGGAAATCCAGAAGGTAAACAGGGGCCAATGCATGGGGAGATTTGCTTGCTTTTTGCAATTTGCTAACAGCATATGGTCTTTTTGACCTGGTACGGTCCCTTTCAGTTAAGGATTACACCTACTTTTTACATGTCCATAACACATACTTCCATATAGACTTGATCTTGCAGCACATATGCTAGTCCCAAATTTTACCCATGGTGTAGTCAGATCATGCACCAGTCACCTGAACATGGGTCCTTAATAACTTTGTTATACCACCTACAGTATTTATAATATAGCTTACCACCTTCACCTTTTACATATTTTCCAAATGGATTTCCCAAACCACGACTGTTATTAGTTAGAGCATATACTGGTAGCAACTAAAAGTGCCATAGCTCAATTTTGTAAGAACTCCTCCCCGCCTTCTGTTGGTAAGATTATAGCCAACCTCCATTTTGCCTTTGAAATTAAGACATTTGGATCCCATTTTAAACCTCAGCTTCATCCCCACTAGTTAAGTGACAAATGGAGAGGGAGCTTACTTACTTTTGATCTTCCTTTCTAGATCTAATGTCTGAATTACAATGTGGTGCCAATGTTTTATATGGATCTTGTCTCCATTTATGATGCATTTTTGTTTTCAGACATCCATTTTGTGTAAATGTGCTTCTATATGTTTTGTGCTTATGTTTATGTATGAACTATGGTTTCCTAACTGTCTATTCTTTGTTCTGTATCTCTCTCACCACATTTGTCTTGGTAAAAAAAAAATATTGATAAGTAAAAAAAAAATATCTGACTAGAGTTAACATACATAACTCATGCATAAGTGATAAGTGATGTCCAACAGTGGTAACAAAACCAGTGATTGCTGAGCACAATAACCAAATCAAACAATGTGAAACATACAACATGGCAATCATAAGATCAACATATGAATGGGGGGTGGTGACTCGAACAAATATGCAGCGATTTGTATCTAAGTGGCATAAGCAGTCTCTCTGATAGTAACATTTACATATGTAAAATCTTGACAGCCCTGCAGTCAGTGGCAGCTCCGGAGGTGGGCCTGCAGCACAGTCCAAAATTCAAATAGGGGAGCCACAACAACTGTCCTTTCAAACACTGTCAAGCATCACTGGCCGGGACTCACTGGCAGTTGGTGTGGCTCCCCTATTTCAGAGCCCCCACTGTCTGCAGTGACTGTCAATCAGCTGGTAGATGTAATGGCAGAAAGTAATGCTTACAGATAAATCTTGATTTAGAAGGTTGCTTTACACTTATGTTGCACATAAGGTTTCCAGTTATGAAATCCAGAGAGAGAAAATGGTTAATGGAGTGGTAACAGGGTATTTCCGCAGCTCCCAGAATCAAGGGTAGTCACAAGGCCATTATTGCTGGAGAAGAGTACACAGGGGGAAAGGAGGACTTACCCCTACGTGCACATGGAAGACTGCACAGACCATTGGAGCCTTAGGGGTAAATTTACTAAAGTGAGCGTTTATAGAAGTGAGTTTTAAAAGTGATGTTGCCCATAGCAACTAATCAGATTCTACTTAACATTTAACTAGCACCTTCTAGAAGATAATAGCTAGAATCTGATTGGTTGCTATGGGCAACATCACTTTTAAAACTCTCTTCTAAAAACTCTCACTTTAGTAAATTTACCCCTTAGAGTTGGGAATAGAAGTGGAGGTTAGGAGATGCAATGCTCCAGCAAGGTATAGGATGGGAGGGGAGGTATACTAGAACAAAAAGGGTTTATGGGATAAAAGTATAATGGAGAGAAAAAGAGGGAAAAGAAAAAAGAGGAAGGAAGAGAATGAGAGAAAATAGAAAGGCAAGAATGAAAATAAAATAAACAAAAGAGCTAAACTGGAGAATAAAGAAGATACAATAATCATCATGTGACATCCAAAATGGTAAAGAGGCAGACTTCCTGTGTGCCACAATGTTTACCTTGCACTAAAGCCTACAACTTGTGTCTTTGTAATCAACCCACACCTATACACAAAAACAGAAGCTTGTCAATCAACTTCAACAGGAAGGTTTAAATCAATTACAGCCACAAATTAAGGTGCTTACATCTGCTTCCTGCTTAATAATATATCCCTACTGTAAAACTGGTATAAATGGGATGCTAAAAAAAGAAAGCAACAATGCTATAAGAATGTGTTGGGTGTGTGAGTGAATAAAATATATGATTCTTGAAAAACAAGAAGTGTTATGTCTATTAATGTATCTAAAATGTACCTAAAATTGTATCTATGTAATAAAAATTGCTGCTGATAGAAATGTTTGTGCATGTGCATGTCACACCTAATGTGTACACTGTTCACATTTCCATGAGATTTAATGAAACAAATAATAACCTTACAGACAGTTTGGCCATCTACTCCCATACACCATTAAGACACATTCTCCACCAGCACACTTACTGCACATTGCTTCACCACAGCTAAAGACAATGCCAACCAAACAGGCTCTAGTTACCAGATAGGTGGACCTAACCACCCTATGACAGTGTGAACAGCATGGCAACTTATGAAAAACAGGCCCATGGAGGAGGGCCTGGGAGTAAAAAAACAAACAGAGGGGGGAGAGAGAACAATTGTGGGGCAGGCAGAACAGAGAGTGACAGGCTATCTATCTAGTAATTTTAAGACTACCAGTTAAGCAATTTATATCCTGTCAACTATGATGTTAACAAACTGCATTAAATCATTACATTTAGTATGGATGCTGATATAAGTACATTACATATCTCAATTAAATTCAATAAATATATCAGTTTCAAGGGATGATCTATCATTCTTAATTAACCAGGTAAATTCATTGATGGGATTAGTAAATATATGTTGTGGTACATTTCAGTTGTCAGTCTTCCCCTTCTGCTCATTGCCACCCTTGAAACATGCAGGAATAGAACAAACTGTAGGCTCACTAATCATTGACACACATGCAGCATCATGGAGTAAATTTGGAGTGAGGGTGAGATTTTGTGGGGGCAGTGACCTGTCTATTTGCAGGGCCAGATTAACAATTGGGCATATTGAGCTATAGATCTAGGTCTCTACAAAAGGTCCATCATCATGATAGCATTATGAATGATGACCGGCTGCCCAGTCAGCCATAAATCAAAATTTTTAAAATCATATTTCTATTTTTCTAATAAAATTATGCAGTTTCTCTAATTTAACATTATTAGGGAGACATTTGGAGCTGAAAGTGTAGGGTTTTGACATGCCCACCTGGCACTGACCACTCCCACACAACACTTGTAACATCTCCTCCACTTCTCACAATAGGCTCTTGATCATTTCCTGCACCAGAGTCTATGTGGCCTTTAATCTAGCCCTGCCTATTTGTGTGATTATTTTAGTACTGCATGGAAAAGGTTGCTTATGATATAGGAAATATATTCATGTAAGGGGTATGTAGTTGGCATCCCGGTGTGCGGGATGCCCCACCGTCTAAATATCAGCACTGAAATCCCGACAGGTCGGGACCCAGCACACGTATCCAGACTGTCGGCATCACATAGGTAAGTATTGGGGTGTTAGGGGGAGGTTAGCATTAGGTAGCAGGGTTAGGGTTAGGCATAAGGGGGAAGGTTAGGGTTAGGCACTGGGGAGGGAATGTTAAGATTAGGGTGCGGGGATGGGAGGTTAGGTTTAGGCACTAGGGGGGAAGTTAGGTTGAGGCAATGGGAAGGGGGTGTTAGCTTTAAGGTGCGGGGATACCCAACCCGATGTAAGGAAGGGAATTAAAGCAGGCAGGATTTCAGAGATGGGGGGAATTCAGCTCTTTTTTTGGGTACCTTAACTAATGGGCACCCAATGGAGCAATTCAATTGTTATTCATTCATTATAGGTGCAAGAGCCACTGGTACTGACATTTCTGCTTGCTGCCTTCTGAGGTGATGAGTAGAAATGTGTGAAAAGTCCATGCTGTGGCCACCCTAACCAGGACTTTAGATGGGTTTAGCCACTTTACGTGGCTAAACTTTGTACTTTTGGGTGCAATAAGTGCAATAATTAATGGACATCCAAAGCAAATGAATCGCTCCATTGGGTGCCCATTAATTATCAGCATACAAAAAACATTTGCATTCCCCACAGAGTTAGATAGTGGAAACGGCAGGGTCACCCAACACTACAGAATCATTCTGTGAGTTTCTACTAAACTGATATGTGAAGACTACAATGTTATATTAAAGGCTACATGAAAAAAGGTTCATACATCCAACTTTATTTAGTACTTATTTTAATTATATTGAATAAAATTAATAATATTTCAAATGATTTCAGTTTCACATTTGTTAAGGGAGAATATCTTGCTAGTAGTATCACTTCTGATGACTCATCCTGGACTATCCAAGGTTATTTTCCAACCGAGACATTCAAAAGCTGAACACTTTGAAAAATAGTACCAGCAGTACCTACTGATGCGTATCCACAGCCTGTAGTTATCTCATCCTGATGTACTAGCACTTAAAGATTTTAATTGTCATTAGTCCATTATAGATTAATGAAGTTCTCATTTGTCACTGATACACATGGTGCATCTTTAATTGGAATTGTTAAAAGATCCAACAGAATTATAATCGACACTGGTTTTGTATAACAATTCCCATTACATCTAATTACATTACAAATCAATTCATATCACCTGCATGTCAAGTTGAAGGATTAACAAAATTATACATTATTCCAATTGATTTGCTGTAAAAATGTAAATCTTCTTTTGATCAGGAGAAATTTCTCTAAAAAGAATCATGTATGTCTTATTTTAAATGTATGAGATTTAAATGATAAAATGCTGAAATAAATTATGACCTTTGTTATCGTTTGTCATGGAAAAAAATGTAAAGGGTTCCAAACCATTTGGCAAACTCCATCTGATAGTTTTATTTGTGATGATCCCTAAGTACAGTAAGAATTCATAATGATAATCCATAAAAGTATTGCTAATAGTTATACTTTTCTGGAATCATAGGTTAGTTCATTGTATATATTTAGACCAGTAAACTTAAATGTGTCATGTACTCACGCCAACATCTTATTACAATCCAACTACAGTATGTTTTAGGGCATTAGACATTTTCTTATTTAATATTCTGTGGAACACAGACAAAGCCTAAATGGAAGCTTTTCCTGCAATCATGATCAATTAAAATGATTAAAATATGGGCAGACTACTACTGCTACTTTTTATGGTGATGATGATTATCATTATTATTACTAATTTATTTAAAGGGTGCCACGCATGTTCTGTAGTGCCATACAAGGGGAATAAAACTGACAATAATTTAATAAGCACTGTCTAATACAAATAAGTTAATACTTTCTCATAAAAACACAATTACAGTGGGTTATTAGCAAAATTATGTAGACAAGACAAAGAGGAGAGGGCCCTGCTGACATGATTTTACTCTTTACCCGGACCCAGGGCAGTTGATGGGGCAACATCCCAAAGCAGGTCTTTGGGCAGGAAGAGAGAGGACTGACTGCTGTTGCAGCAACCTCTCTCCCCAGCCCTGCACACATGCTGCGGTCACACTGTCAGTCCTCTCTCTCCCTGATGTGCAAGGGGGGAGTGATCACACTTGCCCACCCCTGGGACACTGACATTCCCCTGTGTTGCATGCGTGGCTACAAATATTTTATATTTTTTCTTTTTCATAAGGAACAGATCTGACAACACCTCCATGAGTTTGCCATGCTCCCTCCCAGTACCAGGACCCCGCAAAGTTGTCGGCAGCCCTGGATACAATAGAGAGAAAATGGTACATTAGTAGAAAACATAGAATGTATATTAGATTGTTTCCCACATTACACTTACACAAGCTCAGCAGTGGTGTCATCTGCAATGCTGGGATTGAGGATTTTTGTTTTGTGACTCTCCTGGGCTCTTTTTTATGAGCTGGTTTGGCTACACTTCCCTGAGTTTGCCATGCCCCCTCCCAGTACCGGAGCCTTGCAGAACTGTCGGTTGTCTTGGACTATTTAATAGACAGTTTCCCACATGACACTCACACAAGTTCAACAGTGGTGTCATCTGCAATGCTAGAACTGGGCTCTCCGTGGCTGTGCCGCTCCTACCCTGTGCAAGTTTGCTAGTTTCTACAGCTTGACTGCTAGTATGGTTTTCTGCACTTTGCTGCATTTCTACCAGTGCGCCCGTGGTGTCATGATGCATGCTGCCCTGGCCTATTGATACTTTGCCTGGATGACATCAAAGGACTCCTGGATATTCAAGGAGATCTGACGTAGCATTCAGTGCTTGGTTATTTGAAGTGATCCTTGTCCTGGCTCATAATTTAGACTACGCTTTTTTTACCTGATCCTTTGATACAGCATTTTGACATAGGCCCTCATTCAGAGCCGTTCGCTATTTGCGGTCGTTCGTTCAAAAACAAGGGGTGGCTATTCAAATGATCCGTTCGCAAATTGCAGTCTGTTCACACCTCTAAGTCTGAACGAGCGAGCAAAACATACGCTCGTTTATTTGTTAAAAACGCCCCCTGGCCGCTCGCACCATACGTCATGTCCGCTATTTATTAGATTAATCGAGTACATCGACCAGCGTATGAACTGCTCGCTATTCTTGTGGTTGGTGTTTGCTACCACAAATTTGCGAGCAGTTCTGGCTATAAAATAACCCAGTGACGTGGTCAATGGCGCTGCTGTATTAATTATGCACACCCATAATACGCCCGTTTTGACCTTTAAGCACGCCTGCGTTCGGATCTCCACTCCCCATTTTCAAGCACCTTCCCCTGTTACCACCCACATACGCCTCATTCTGTCACTCAAAATAGCAGGCACTCGCTATATAGCGTACAAACGATTTTTGCCCGCACTGACTGGTTCGCGCATGCGTACTAAAAACCGTACGCATGCGCAGATGTGCAAACATCGCTCGGAACGAGCGTACTGCCGCTAACGAGCGGCTCTGAATGAGGGCCATAGTCCCTTACATCTTTCTTGTCTGTTGTTCAGACCTGGTCATTAAATCTACGGTGTACTGTGATTTGCTTTGCTGATCATAATTTGTCTCTCACTGTAATGCATCGATTACAGCCCTTGGAATACAGTTTAATGTCAAACAGGTACAAAATTGTGACAAATTGGCCAAGGCATTAATTATGTATTCTACTGAAGCAATTCTGCAAACTATTGAGGCTGTCCTCATCAAGGCCATGCAGTATTTTGCAAGCACAACACGCCATTATGTAGGTATGGATAGACGAAGCACATGCAGTACACTCTCAGGCCCCAGCTGTACAAGTAGTTACCAGTCTGGATCATACATGTCGACTCTGTGTCAGCCCCTTCCGGGGAGGGTGCGGGTGGCTGTAATGGGCAGAGCAGGGGTGTGTCTGCATGTTTGTGTCATCACAGTCCCGCCCACTGCTTTATAATGCCGATAGTACCGCCATTACAAAGCAGGGGGCGGGGTTACGATGAAGCAATTTAGCGCAAATCGCATCATCATCATCTGAACCGCCCACTTTTACATGGAGTCAAGGGGGGGGTCATGGGGACGGTGGATGATGTGGGAGACTTGCCTCTTGCGGGGTGTCGGTAGCGGCATCCGATTTTCGGGAGGCTTCCGACAGTCCTGGAAGAGTAGACAAGCATTGTATGGATCCCAAGGTTTGACTGAGATTGTTCTCAATATAAGCAATTCTTAGTTCAATGACATGTCATTTTCAAAATGCAGCCCAGAATTTTTTCCACTGATTCACTAAAGGTAGATTTGATCTTTACACTTTTTAAAGGCAAAGCATTAGCCAGGGCCAAAACCTCACATTTAAACACAAACCGTCTGGGTTGGACTCGTTAACATTGTTCCTAAAAGTTTTTGGCAGATCTTTCAACATTCTTTAGCAAGCTGCTTCTGCTAAAAAATCAATTGGCTAATCTTAGTCAAAGGCACCATTTAGTGTTGAACTTTTCCTTTGAGTTTCATAATTAGATGGGGACACCGACTGTACTGTAGCTGGCTTTTTGGGGTTCCGCGCCCCAGACTTTGACTAAGTATTAGGGCCATCCAGTAAACAGAGACGCCGTGAAGTGGCTTGGAGGCTTAGCCTTATTTTTGCAAATATATGCAACTAAGATCTCTGAATTATCTACCACCATGTAGTTTTTCAATGTTATAGCTGCTATCATTCCGGGTGCTGGGGAATACCTTTTGCTGGTTCTTTTAATACCTTAACCAGATGACATAATTGGATCTAGCCTATTTAAGGAGATCTATGCCAGCATTTAGTGCTTGACTAATACAAGTGTTCCTTGTGCCTGGGTCACATATTTATTAGACTCCATTCTTACTAACCCGTCCCTTTGATATATCATTTTGACCTCATTCCTTGGATTCTCCTTGTCTGTTGTATCATGTCATCATTAGTTCTACTTTATACTGACCCTTGGCTTCCCTGACCACGTATTCTTGTTTAACACACTGTTTACAGACATTGATATCCAGTTTAAACAGGTGCCAATACCAGCACCTTGTGACAGAAAGCAAGACAGGAAAACTGTTTCCCTTGCTTGCATCAAAATGCAACTTGTTCATTCACTGAAGTCCAACAGATTTCGACAAAATATAAGTGTGTAGGCAAATGTTTCAAAAGAAACTTTTTTAGAATGAAACTTTGCTTTATTTTTTCATACTACACTTATTATAAATGCTCCAAATAGAATTTGTATTCATATTGCACTTAATGTCACTTTTGTTCTGTAATCATGCAAATTTATGTCTCCTTTGCATTGTAAGTGAGGTAATTACAGAAACATATGTCTGCAGTGTAACAGGAAGAGATTATTGGTCATCCTTTCAATGAGTTACAAAGATGGGCCATTTTACACTTTGGTTTTGGTGTTCTAGCGCATCAATCATTTCTATAATTGCAGTGGGGGCATTACTGGATACATTTACTCATGTGCAAATATCAGGTAATTGTTGTATCTTGAATCCTTAGCAACTAATCACTTCTTGTATGTATTTGTTTACAGAAACATAATGCAAATAAAATGACGTTTCCTAGATGAGAAACAATCGATAAATGGAAAGTAGGAATTACTATACTCAAAAGCTTAAGTACTATGAGAATACTTGTCAGAGTTTCTCACTTAGGGTGGAATTAGGTAAATAAATTGTTTTGCTTGATAGTGTTCATTCTAGCACCCTGCATCTTTCACAACCTCCTTTCTCCTTCCTGGGGTGTCGATCTCTGCTCTGGTGCTTCTAGCACACTCAGGTCTGTATTCCAGCAGTTTGTTGCATTAGATGAGTGTGCTAGAGGAACCAGAACAGAGAGCAAACCCCAGGCAGGAAAGAGGAACTGTACGGGTTGTGACAGGTGCAGGGTGCTAGAGTAAACACAACATGAGCCTAAGTAAAGATGTGCCTGGCAAATGAACCTTGTATTATTTTCAAAATAATGGTTTGCTCGGAATAATGTTAAATTAACTACAGTAAGAAATAAACCAAAAATATACATGTAACCATACATTTCCAAAGTGAATAATCCAAAAGTGACAGACTGGGGTGGATTATTCTTGTTGCAGTTTTCTCCACGCTGTTGCACTGTCAAATCACCTCCCTCATGGTTAATTGAATTGACTCCTGTATGTCATTTTGTGAGTAACACAGTGCAGTTTAAACCAGAGCATGCTTTGGGGGCTATAAATGATGCCTGTCAGGCAGCTCTTATTTTAATGAAATTCCAGAATATCCCTGATAATTTGCAAACACATATATTCTGCAGTGTGTTTGATTTGGTATCCAATAGTACAGTATAAAGGATTTTTGGTCTTGACAATTTGAAGCACGTCATCTACACTCAAACAGTATATAGTCAGGAACTAAGTTGCAAAAATGTGGGCTAACAGCACAAGTGCCACCTGTAATATATATTTTTGCTGAAATTATCTTTTTAGAGTTAGCTCAAAGTTTATATGCTCATATGGTAGTGACTGTAGTAATCCTAAAAGTTTAATCAGGTGGATCGGAGCAGAGCCATAGCTAGACATTTTAGCGCCCTGTGCATCGTTTCAGAAGAGGTGTCAACAAGTACTATAAGAATACCAGAACACAGACACCATGATGTCGACAAGTGTGAGATGCTCTCCAGCATCACATCATGTTGACAATTGTAAAATGTTTTAACTTTTAAAGTAGCAATACACTTACTATTCTTTACACCTGTGCTATACTGACTTGACCTGTCAGACTCACACAGCAAAATTACTAGTTGCCACCAGGCACAGTGACAGGGGGGTGCAAAAGGGACACTTGTACCAGGCCCTGAAATTCCGAGGGGCCCCAAACCCTCAGGAATTTTGGAACCCTAGTTCATGTGTCCCCTTTGTCTCTGCCACATGCTGTGTAAGCAGGGCACCCAGCGGCACAACAAATTGCTGCAGTGACATGAGATCCTCCAGAGTCATGGCAGTAACAGGGCCGGGCAGCTTGCTTGACATCATGATGTCGCGCCGCTGAATTATAGAGGAGTCGTGCACCGGGTCTGAGAGCCACCCTCCAGGGAAGGCTGAGGATGGAACACAGGCAGTCCAGCGCAGCAGGTAAGTGCTGGCTGGTGCCGGGCTAGAGAGTATCGGGGTGAGTGGTGGGGAGCTGCAGATGAAGGGGGTGGCAGACATGGGTGCTGGGGAACAAGGGAAGGTGTATTAGACACAGGGGATGGGGAAGTGGGGGAGGTGTATCAGACACAGGGTATGGGGAAGAGGGGGAGGCATATCAGACACAGGGGATGGGGAAGAGGGGGAGGTGTATCAGACACAGGGGATGGGGAAGAGTGGCAGGTGTATCAGACATGGGATGGGGAAGAATGGGAGGTGTCTCAGACACAGGGGTTGGGGAAGAGGGTTAGGTGTATCAGACACAGGGGCTGGAGAAGAGGGGGAGGTGTATCAGACACGACCCCTTATGCAGTGCCCCCAGTAGTGCCTTTTATGTAGTGCCCCCAGTAGTGCCCCTTATACAGTACCCCCAGTAGTGTCCTTTATGCAGTGCCCCAGTAGTGCCCCTTATACAGTGCCTCCAGTAGTGCCCCTTATACAGTATCCCCAAAGTGTCCTTTATGTAGTGCCCCCAGTAGTGCCCCTTATACAGCACCTCCAGTAGTGTCTTTTATGCAGTGCCCCAGTAGTGCCCCTTATACAGTGCCTCCAGTAGTGCCCCTTATACAGTGCCCACAGTAGTGCCCCTTATACTGTATCCCCAGTAGTGCCCTTTATGCAGTCCCCCAGTAGTGTACTTTATATAGTGCCCCTTATACAGTGCCCCCAGTAGTGCCCCTTATGCAGTGCCTCTTATACAGTACCCCAGTAGTGCCCTTTATGCAGTGCACCCAGTAGTGCCCCTTATGCTGTTCCCCAAGTAATGGCCCTACTAGAGTCTGTTATGCTGTTCCCCCAGTAATGCCCTTTATGCTGTGCCCCCTACCCTGTGCATTACTGACCTCTCTTCACGCTGGTCAGCGCTCCCGTGTAGACATCCACTGCCTGATGCAGACTGGATCTTCACAACAAGAGAGTTAGAGAAAGTCCGCACAGACCACTAACACTATATCATAATAATTTAATAACATCCTGCCCCTTATAGATCATTAGCAATTCTGCTTGATTCTCACTAAGGGGGGTGCACCTAGGAATAAAATAGATATCAACAAAAGAAAAAAGAAAAGAAAAATTATTCCTATCACAGGGCACTCAAGGACAAACACATTAAATATAAATAATTTTAATTTGACCTGATCACAAGATATAACAATGACCCATAGTTACACCAATTTATTAAAACTTAACCTTTAATCAATCCTTAAAATGGGATGCAGCAAGATTTATTTATTTTGTATTTTTATTCAAATAAAAACTATTCAATTGATATTGCCACCTTTATATGTCTAATATATTCTATATTTATTATTTATCAGACTAACCACGTTAAAATTAGTGTGGTATTATATCTCACATGGGCGTCTGTAGAAGACAGACATATTTTTGCATCAAAGTGCACTGTATCTCTATTAATTGGGAATGATGGTATCCTCACTGTCTCAATCACAGACAGCTACTAAAAATAGGGGATGTATGCCAATCCAATATTATCATAAGGACCATAGTATCATATGTGTTTTGTCCTATATATCTAATATAATCATCTAATCAAGCGGATTGCATATTAATAGTAAATTCACATATAACTACAACAGCCTCATGATTTATCGCCCATTGCATTGATCTCCACTGCCATATTGCAGCTAACAATGGATCATTATTTATTACTATGTTATAGGCATAAAATTGATTTATGCAGAGCTGCCGTTTTTTGTTCTCAAAAATATATTGCTGTTCCACATGAAATGGGAAACATTAATAACAATGATGATATCATATATCCCCTTACTAACCGTTGTATTTATATACACTATTTTATAAGTGGATGGAATCATAATTATGGATACAATGTGTCCAATTGTACTCAGATACCATTATGAAACAATGTAGCTCTTATCAAAGCCTAGCTGCAAGTGAGCTCTATAATAACACCTGCGCTCTCCCTATTCCAAGAGTGATGTATTGTACACACTGAGGAATAATTCCTTACTGTATGCAAATATTAATCATACAAAATTTGGTACACAGATGAATATCCCACTGATAAATGTCAGAGAAAAGCCTCGGACCTAAGAGACTGGTAATATAACTCTTATGTTGATAATGTGGGCACCGCTGATGTACAACAATATAGCCAGTACTCTCCAGCTAAATGTATAGGCATAGAATGTCCGAGTACTACTAGATGCAGGGTCACACATGCCGCTAATATTTGTCCTGTAGTCTGACAGATGCCCTTAACTCTTTACAATATATTGTGTTTGAAGGTGGTTAATACATAGAAATTCACACTAAACACGCCAAACAGTGTGCATCGCGTGTCTCCTGACACGTGTTTCGCTGTGTGGCTTAATCATAGGAGCAACCCATCCATCCAGATTTTATCTTATTAGATACTGCAGGTGCAGGTTCTTCACATCACTGAATTACTGGGAACACTGGCCTCTGAAATGATCAGAGGCTTCTTTAGTCTCTGATCACTTCAGAGACAAGATTTCCCACAGTTACTGCAGCAAGTCGGTTGCAATCTACCAGTGGCTGCACCGTGAGCTACCAGTAGATCAAAATCGACGTATTGACCGGCCCCATAACACTGAAATTATACTGGCCCGAGGGGCAGATGGCACCCTCATTTCTCTAGACAGCATAACTAGCATACTACCTTATTGTTCATTATCATTGAAATATTAAATTATTGTGCACAAACACTGACATTGAATAATCTGAATAGATATTATCTCTGGTGTTTTAAATTGTGATGGATATTATTGTTGATTTGTAAGATGCTATAGTGCATTTAGCTCTCCCAAAGGCTTAGTACATCTATGCCTTAATCCCCTGAGAGATACAGTACCAAAGGGTGAAGTAAGTGAAATAAGTTTTGTTGTGTCAAAAACATTAGAATTGTTAATGGGAATGTTGGAATTAAATATTATTATAATAGGTACTGTAGTTCGAGATATAAAATATTGGAATCAGGCAGCAAAGTTGTTAAGGAATTTATAAGATATATATAGGGCATGATAATGGAAGTAAAACATCAGTGTAGTCGAGAAAGGAGACAGAGGGTCTAGACAAAGGAAAAGATAGAAGAAGTGACAAAACTACGTTGCAAGCATACTCTGAACTCTTGGGCTTGCAGCCAGGGGCACCTTGAGGATGTGGAGCGAGTACTGCTTACCACTGCAGCTGCATCTGTAGAGCACCACAGTTAAAGCGGCCCTTCGGGCAGTGACAGAGAGGTGATTGCTGCTGCAGCAATCTCCTCTCACTGCCCAAAGTGCTGCTGCGGCTATGCTGTTATATAGGCTCGGCCGAGGTATAGTGGGCAGAGAGGAGAAGTTTCCCCTTGGACTGCACTCTTCTTCCCTGAAGCCATCCCGACTTTGTTTCACTGCACACAGTAGTTTATTCAGGTTTTTTGTGGGGATGGTGTGTGTCCACATCTCCCTGGATTTGCCCATACCCCCACCAGTACCAGGACCCGTTAGAGCTCTTGACGGCCCTGCTTGTGGTACTTGTACTTCTGTGTGTGACTGAGTTGCAAATTTGTATAAAAAAGGGTTCTGATATGAGCAGCAGTTATTCTGCTGCTATGTTCCGTTATGCTTAATTTACGACTTTGTACATATGTTATAACAATTATTTCATGACAAAAGTCACAACCTAGCACCCCTGATACACTGAAAGTGGATTTGTATGTGGCTAGGATGCAAATAATATGCAATATCTATGGAAAATAATTCTGCACTCGTGGTGCTTGTCTAATTAATGAAAAGTTTCTCAAACTATATGGTAAAATGAAGCTAGGTGTGTGAGGTCACATCTGTATTATAAAATATGAGAACATTTTGCTGAAATATTAGATCTTACTGAAAGTTATCTTTGGCATAAATGTAAAATATTAATAATACAAAGTCTAGGTGGCATTTTTCAGTGGGCCTTGGCATGAGGCTAGAGTTTTGGTCTAGTCCAGAAAAACAGATGTGTAATTTTACTAGTACTGCAGTTAATTGTAAATGTTCTAAAATTTTATTCTTTCATTTTATAACTAGCTGGAGTACCCAGCGTTGCCTGAGATTTTAAGAATGTTTGTTTAGACATCATCCTCCAACCAACCTCTACTTAGGCAGGCCTCACGAAAAGTGTTACAAACTTCCCCATCAAAAGTCCTAAGGTTTTGGAAGGAAGTAGGACCTGTAATGGTATAAAGCAAACTTCGGAGATAGAAGCATTCAAAATGTGTAGGATGTACAGTGTAAACACGGCAAAGAGCTTCTGTTGCTCTGATACCAGGATGACCATCTACAGTGACTCCCTGTTTTCTGCTCAGAAAAAAATTGAGAAGCATCCCATGTGTAATATTTTGGCAGCTCACAGTACAGCAGGGTCCTTGCAAAGTCATAATTTTGGCACAGTTCGAAGAAAGAAGTCAATGTTTTTGCGTAATTTGGTATAGTCAGACAGCTGAGAATGCTAGGAAAGCCTGCTAAAGCTCTCTTCGATAATAAACATTAAGATCATGACAAAACATGAGAACACAAAATGCTCACTCCGAGGCCCTACCCATATGCCATGAGGCCCCACAATGAGCGTCCAGCAAAAATTGTGTTTTTTAACTAATAAAAAATTAACAGTAATTAATTTTGATTCAAATTTTTTTCATTGCCTTGGGTGTGTTTTAATACGGTCATATGTAAAATTTCACGATCTTGGCTTGTAAACTGTGGATTTGTATAGAAAGACAGAAGGACAAATTTTTGCTTTTATATAGTAGATAAGCTAATATTTACAGTATTTTGTAAGTTGAATCAAATCATTAAACAACAAATTATATGTTTTTTTTTTACAATTAATTAGTACATGTATGGTATTAGTCATAGAAGGCTCCAACTTGGTGAGCAGCAAAAAGTAATATGTGTGGTACCTCATGGGAGGAGTTGAAACCTAAGGAGTACTTTTGTTCTTAGTGGGATGAGTAATCTTATTAAATGGAATAGAGCAGACAAATATATGCTTAAAAACACAATAGCTTGTACGCTTATATACCAGAGTTTGTGAACATTTTTTTAAAAATGTTGCTTCTGTCTTTATAGCCTTTTATGATAAGGACATTTGTTATCTAAACATCAGCTAAAATTCCAGTAAAAAGAGTGATGAATATTATTATTAAGTCATTAACAACAATCAGAAATACTGTATATATCCCATTACAACATCCAAACTTTAAGATCCATAAAATAGAAAACAATGTTATTGTAACGTAACAAAACCAAGTGAAATACATTTTTATGAAATGATTTGATAGTCGCTACAGTAGATTTTGAAATTGTGTTATAAATAAGCTAAATACTGTATGTTGCTTTCATGTTGATTAACTACTGTAGACACTGTCACAGCCTTTCCATATCTTCAGCATCTGTTCTTTATCTTGTTACTAATTGAACAGTGGTTAATCCCCAGAGGATCAGGGATGCTTTAGTGATAAATAAGGTTATTAACATTTTAAAGAATAATGACATTCAATTTAAGATGTTATCTTATTAATAGCTGTGTATTATATTTTATCTTTTAACAAATGATCAAAGTGGAGATTACAATAGAGCACTGTGAAAAATTATGAAGATGAGTCCGTATAAATTAGCACCAGTGATGCAGCTGATGATGTTACTTATTTAAAGCAGTTATAATGAGGGATAGTGATATAACAGTTGTTTTGACAAATGTAATGGTATCTAAAGGTCTTAGGAAGATGAGACATTTAGGCTGAGCTAAGTCAAATGAGTTAAATGGGTATAATGTGCTCCAAAATACTGCTCATTGCAATGATACAAAAATTGTTACCTTATGAAACCTTTGATATATCTATTGTATTATATCTGATTTGAATTATTAATTGATTAAATAACATGAAATATATTAAAATATTTATTGCACATTTAGGGTCTGATTCAGACCCGTTCGCGAGCGCATATGCACTCGCAAGTGGGTCAATGGTGGCCCTGTGTGCATGCGCACGACGGAGCCGGCTCCATCGTGCGCGAATGCTCGAGACTCGGATACCGACGGTCAAACTGTCGCTCTGGGTCTCGTAGCAAAGGGAGCGTGCTGTCCAAGTTGAGTGACAGCACGCCCCCTTTGGTGGGTGGGCCAGGGGTGTGGCTGCCCCGATGGAGGTGTTCCCATGGGAACGCCTACTGTCTGGGGCCGGCCCCACTGACATCACAAGTGATGTCAGTGGGAGTGCTTTCAGCTCTGTTAGAGCCGAAAGCACTCTTGGGCTTGTGTCAACGAGACCCTACCACAAGGGTCTAGTCGCAAGCCCGATGATCGCGATGGTCTTGACCATCGCGACCATCATCATGGCCGCTCGCTATAGCTGTGGGTGGTCACCCACAGCTATGCGAGCGGCCAGGAGGCCGTTCTGAAAAACCAGATGGCCGGTCCTGATTCAGAGCGAGCGCTCTGTCAGAGCGTCCGGCTCTGAATCAGGCCCTTATTGCTTACCCTAACCAGTGTGTGCACACCAACATTTACCCAAAATTATGTATGTACTGGCTGATCAGATCAAACTAAGAGACAGCTTTCCATGGATTAGTCAATGTTGGATTTTTCTCATTGTATTGGTGAAAATTGTTTAGTAGTAATATTTGTAAAATCTGTAGTAAGTTATAACATTCAGTTCTGCATAGATTTATTTCTGAACCCCTAATAAATCACTAGACTGGTAATTATAGAGGACACAAACCTGCACAAATCATACTGTCAGGGCTACCACCAGGTACTGATAAAATAGGTAGGGAGACCCGGTACTGATAAAATAGGCAGGGGGGCCCGGTACTGATAAAATAGGCAGGGTGGTCCGGTACTGATAAAATAGGCAGGGGAGCCCAGTACTGATAAAATAGGCATGGCCCCCCTGGGTGGGGGATCACAGGGTAGGGAAGGCTGGAGTTGGGAAGAGGCACAGGGGAGGGAAGGCTGGCTAGAGTAGAGGAGAGGCATAGGGCAGGGAAGGCTAGCAGGACTTGGGAAAAAGGGGACGTGCGCAGTGCATTAGGATCAATGTACTTACCAGGCTACCTTCAGCTGGTCCGGAGAGAGTTGGGGCCCGGGTGGCAGTGGTGCAGTTATGCACCGCCCCGGCAGCCAGCTAGAAACAGCGCCGGCTGCAATAAAATTTCAAATATGGCACCCGCCAGGAGCCAATCACAGCTCACGGACTGGCAGCCAATCAGGAGAGCCCGTTTCTGATTGGCTGCTGGCTGGAGAGCTATGATTGACTTGCTGCCGGTTCCCATATTTGAAGTGCTGGTGGTTGCAGTGTTTTTTCCTGGCTTCCGATGCGTAACTGCACTGTTATCACATGGGCCCCCCATTCTCATTAATGTACTGTATAGATATAGTCAGAGCACACATATAAAGCTGGGAAGCAGTAAAATTTTACAGTATTACCAGCTGCCGCATTCCCTAACCAGTCCAATGATATCAATGAGATGCATATCACCACTGTGGCGCCATTTTATCATCATGTAATTCCATACAGTGAGGGTGATTTACAACATATTGGAGCAGTGTAAATTTCCATACCTTGATTTACACAAATGGTAAACTTTTCAGCTAGGGCACTTTTTGTATGGAGTTTATATGTTCTCTCTATGATCACATGGGTTTCATCTAGCTACACTCTTTTCCTTACATATTCCAAAAACATGCTGGTAGATTAATTGACCCTAGTATTTATGTGGTAGATCATTTAGACTATGAGCACCAGTGGGTCAGGGATTGATGTGAATGACTAAACATTTTTTTCTGTAATAATGAAATTCAGCAAACTGTCACCAAACATACTCCCAGGAAAATACTGGAGATGAGAGCAGTGTGGAAAGCAATTCAACAGTTATTGGGAAATCTGTCAACATATTCTCATATGATAGGACAGTGGTGGCCTCCATTAATCATCAATCATCAAGGAGGCACCAGAAGTAAACCAATGACCAAGGAAGAGGCAAAACTGTTATCTTTTACAGAAAGAAATTTAAAGTTACTTTCAGCATTCTATGTTGCGTGATTAGCGAATATACTGTAGTGGCAGATTACTTAAAACAAAGGCACATAATTGTGGGGGAATGGTCTCTACATCAGAAAGTCCTCCAACTACTGATAAAAATATTTGCACTACCTCAAGTGGACATTGTAGTGACAGATTCTTCATTCTCCAAGATCATGGGGGCTTCAGCTCATCTCCTGCATGCTGAGAAATGTTTAAGAGTAAACAAGTTATAGCAATTCTTCCATTTTAGACATAGCATCTGTGATGCTTTGGAAGCAAGCATGGGCTCTACTGCTATGTCCAAATGTATTGCTTTAGAGATCAATTTTTCACCCAAATATACTGTAGAGCATCTGCATTTAGTGGCTTGGAAATTGAACACTAACTGCTCAGAGACACAGGAGTATCAGAGACAGTAATTAATACTCTTATGCAGGCAAGGGAAATAACTCTCTATAACTGTATTACATAGTTTTGCAGACATTTAGTTCATGTTCTGAATCTAAAATGAATACAACTGAAGTTATTATTTCACACATACTTTTATAATAGATGGACTTCTGTAGTAGGGTTGGGTATGGGAGGCCGGCAGTCGGTATGCTGGCTGTCAAAACACAGACAGCGCATCTCGAGGCTTAGCATCCTGGCAGAGGCTCTGTAAGTATTTCTAACCCTTGCATCTTCAACTCCTAACGCTAACCCTCCCTTCCTGAATCCTAACCCTTACCCAACTACCCCCGCAACAGAATCCTCCACCTTAGGGGCATGTTCAAAACCTAATTGTCACGCTGGTGATGATTCAATAAGCGGGGATTCCATGTGCGGGTGTCCGCGAGACCCCGCGCGCAAATCCTCGCTGACGGGCTTTACCTCGCACCTCATGTAGGTGCGAGGTAACAGCTGCACGAAGCCGCCCTTGTCGGCCTCGCGCGCGGCAGAAAAACACACTGTATCCGCACTTCTCGCGGAAACAGTGTGTTCCCGCAAGCGAGGGCTCATTTACCGGCGCGGGGAAAAAGCTATTTTATTGAATAGCTTAACCCCGCACCGTGGAACATTCGAGCCTCAATTACTCGCGGGAGAAGTCCCGCGGGTAATTGAATATGCCCCTTAGTGCCTAAACCTAACCCTCCCCACCTAGTGCCTAAACCTAGCCCCTCCAGTGGTGCCTAAACCTACCCCTCAAAACCTAACCCTAACCTCCCCCTCCGCAGCCTAACCCTAACCCCCCTGGTGGTGCTAAACCTAACCCTCCCCCTCAAGGTGTAAAGCTAACCCATTTGGGATGCCTGCTGTTGGGATTCTGGCGCCAGTGTTCTGGCTGCAGGTTGAATTCCGGTGCCAGGATTTCGACCTCCGGCACCCTGTGCGGCAGGTAAGTAAATACATACCCTGTAGTATGGGTCTTTAGACATCTCAAGGAACAGGTTTTAGGATTCAATGTTTTCATGGAGACAGAATTACCTTTAGAAGAATTTATCTTTAATTTCTTTCAAGCATCCTTCAGGTACATTGTGGCTCTGTGGGACATCAATTACTGTAATGTCACTTACTTAACTTTTTTTAAGACCAGGGGCTATATTTACTAAAGGTAGTTCTTGCTTATTTGGGTGGTTTTGCTAACAGGTTTCGCAATCCGCTCATTTACTATTTGATAATAAACCGACAAACTGGCAGGCTTTAGGACTCAATAGAACACCGGCTCAATATCAATAGCGAAGATTTTTTTGTTACTAGAATAAAAACCCCGGATTTACTGTACTACACAGCAGGTTTAGAACATTCCACAAAGCCCACGGCAAACCCTCCCAAATAATGGATTTGCCTCTGGCAATCGAGATTATGTGAAGCATCATGATTTGTGCAGGCTTCATTTTGTTAATAAACTTTAAAGTTGTAAAAACATTTTTTAAATGACGTGTAGTCATCCCCCAATTGATCAGCAGACCCAGGTCTCTGAGCCTAGACTGGTATTGGAAAATAAGGGGAAAATGTGATCTATGATCTGTGCAGTGCTTTAAATCCTCCTCAGAATAACAGCAGATACCATGAGATTTTTTAATTTTTTATTTTAGATACTACTCTTTTGCATCATGAGATTTGCTGTGGAATAGGGGGTTGAAATCCAAAGAGTATCGATGGCAAAACTGATGCATAGTTACTTAGTACAGTGTTTTAGACTCCACTAGATTTGGTTTTGGATTGCTTTAAAATTGATAAAAACAGCTAAAATCATGTAATTTGGACCTGGTTAAACCAAGATTCGCTTTTGAAATCCAAACTTTCAGATGGGTCCACATACATCTAGCCTCCTGAAGCATTAGACAGCCCTTCTCTGAGTAGCTCTGAGCGTCTTTTCGTGCGTTTTTACCTTCAAATGTGTCTTATTTGCACAAAGATGTGAATAGATAGCACAAGCAGCTTCTGCTGACTAAAATGATATGCAGCATGCCTAGATTCTGTGTGCATCTGCGGGTGTATCTGCATGCTAAACACAATGTTACAGCCACTGACACTGTAACGTAGCATTTTGCAAAAGTGCATGTAGCTATAGGCAGGGGTTAAAGTAGACCCGACCAGGGCAGAACTGCATTCTGTCAGTTCCATTTGGAGACGGAACCAGTTCCGCCTCCTCAACCCCGCCTAACCCAGGATGTCAGCCCGGTGCCACAGGGATTTTGTTAACAGGGGGCGCCCGGCTCCTTCCCCACAGTGGCAGCTGGAAGCTGGAAATCACTCCTGAGTTTCAGCTTCTGGCTCCCACAGTTTGCACAATGGGAGAGATATCATGACATCTCTCCCATAGTTCCGAGGAGCGTGCTGGCAGACGGATGGCAGCAGATGCAGGAGTGGGGCTTAATGTGGCACTACTAATGGGGGCATTACTCCTGGGGGCACTACCTCAGGGCAGAGTTGCCTACCCTTCCGAATGCTGCGGGAGACTCCCGCTTCACTGCAGAGTCTCCCACTACCCCGGAATGTTTAACAAAACCCGGGATTCCAGACAGACTCATATGGAATCAGGTCTGAATACTAACCGCCCCACCTCCTGAGAGAAGTCCTCCTGGATCCGCCTCTGCTCCTGCCTGGATGACCTCCCACTGGCACCGAGGGGTATGCAGTGAAGGCTTGCACTTGTCTCCCGCCTTGATCTGCCCCCACACCTGCCTACAGACTGCCTGCTTTCAGCACTGATCTCCCCTGGTCCTCCTTCACTGGCGGCTGCCTGTCACATAAACACTGGAGGTCCCTCACACTGCTCAGGTGCATCGCTGCTGCCTCTGAAAGCACAGCGATGATGGCAGCGCAGCCATGGTCAGTCTCTCAATCCAGAGCTGCCTATGGTCCACTGCACCCCCAGCACATGCCCGCTGTATTCCCGCTGGACCCACATGTCGCTGTCCCTCTCCTCTAATGGTCTGCCACACTAAAGGGCAGGCATGGCTTCCCTGAGTTGGGAGGGAAGTCCCTGCCACGAGCCCCATTAACATTGAACAGTCTGGCTGGGGGATATTTAGTTTATTGGGTGGAAAATTATGAGAATGGGGATTAAAGACAAAATAGTGCTAGACATGCCCAATGGGTGTTACTAGACCCCCCTATAGGCAGTGCTAGACATGCCCCTCCAGCAGGGCACACCCTAATGAAGCTAGACACTTCTTTGGGCAGAGCATGGCACACCCCTCAACAGCGTGCCGCACTGTGGACACTACAACCAACTAAAATCTCCCTGAAACTCGTTTTCAAAAGTAGGCAAGTATGCCTCATGGGGCATTACTACTGGGGGCATTAATACAGGGGGTAATACTAATTGGGGCATTACCTCAGGGGGCATTACCACTGGGGACACTACTACTGGGAGCAATACTACTAGGGCACTACCTCAAGGGGCATTACTACTTGGAACACTACTAATTGAGGCATTACCACTGGAGGCATTACTACTGGGGGCAATACTACAGGGGACACTACATCAGGGGGCACTACTACAGGGGCATTACTACATGAGGAACTACCGGGGGGTATTACTACTGGGGGCATTTCTACTGGGGACACTACTACAGAGGGCATTACTACTGGGGGCGCTACTAATGTGGGCATTGTATAGGGGGCACTGCATAAGAGGCACCACTCCTGAGGGCACCAGTACTGTGGGCTCTGCATAAGGGGCACTACTATTGTGGGCACTGCATAAGGAGCACAAACTCTACAGTGGGCATTGCATAAGGGGCACTACTGCTGTGGGCATTATGTGTAATGGACACTACTGCTATGGTGCTATGGGCATTGTATAAGTGGCACTACTACTGTGGGCATTATGTGTATTAGGGGCACTACTACTGTGAGCATTATGTGTATTAGGGACACTACTACTGTGGGCATTGTGTATAAGGACCACTAATGTGGGCATAGTGTAAAAGGGGCATTACTGAGTGTCATAACATGAATAAGGGACACAACTATGTGGTGTAATGTGATTCAGGGGCACTATGGGTCTCATTCAGACCCGGTTGCAAGCACTGAGCATTCACAACTGGGTCGATGTAAAGGCCCTGCGCACGTGCAGTGGCCGCACTGCGCTTGCGCAAACCCTGCAGTGAGAGAGAAACTCTCTTGCTCCAGAGCTCACTACAACAGGGCCAGCTGTCGATGTTGATCGTCAGCTCGGCCCGTTTTGTAGGCAGGGCGGGTGGGTGGTTTTTTCACAAATGCAGGCGTTCCTTAAGGAACGCCTGCCGTTTTGTGGGCGGCCATACTGACATCAGCAGTGATGTAAGTGGGGAGCTTCCTGCTCGATCAGAGCAACATTGAGGATGAAAAGGGTGTGTGGTTTTGTGACACAGTAATGCCCCTTATAACACATTATGCCACACACATTAATGCCCCTTATAATACATTATGCTACAGTAATGCCCCTTATCCCACAGTAATGCACCTTACAACACATTATACCACACAGTAATGTCAATTATAACACATTATGCCATAGTAATGCCCCTTACAACACATTATGCAACACAGTAATACCCCTTACAACACATTCTGCCACAGTAATGCCCTTACAACACATTATGCCTCAGTAATGCCCCTTATACATTAAGCCACAGTAATGCCCCTTATACATTATGCCACAGTAATGCCCCTTATATATTTATGCCACAGTAATGCCCCATATACATTATACCACAGTAAGGCTGCATATACATTATGCCACAGTAATGGCCCTTACACATTATGCCATAGTAAGGCCTCTTTTACATTAAACCGCAGTAAGGCCCCATCTCCCTTCTCTTACCTCTGCTGATTGGCTGCCGGTCCGTGAGCACTGATTGGCTTGTGATTGGCACCACATTAGACTGACAGCATCTCTGTGCCTTTCAAGGCTGGGATGCAGCTCCAAACCCATAAGAGTTGCAACCTAGCCTCCCGGCAGCCTCTCACCAGCACCCCCTCAAGTCCGGCACCCAGGTCACTTGCCCCCGTAGCCCCTTAGCAGACCCCTAGTTGTGGCCCTGTCATGCATCAGCTAATTTATGAATTGCAGTGGATGAGGACTCCCTTTTATGAATCAAAGAGCTATTTTATAACAATACTGATTTTCTGCATATCATAAGTGTAATGAATACCACCTAGTTCTACCATTAAAAATTTTTTATTCTCTCCAACAAGTTTCCCTTTTCTATCCAGCCCTCAATTCTCTCCACTGACAACAACTTAATGTGTATAATAGAAGAAATACACTATTTTCACTGGAAGTTCAGAAAATGCAGTGTATTGCACCACATGGCAATATATAATGACATATGGCATATTATATATACTGTATGTGTCTTCATACACCTAGCGTCTATATTACAAACAGCATGAGATGCCCAGCACAAGTGATACACTCCAAGAGAAGTAGTGTACCATAGTTTTCTTTACATTTTGCACAGAAACTGAATTTTATCTGTCTAGACTCTGGAGCAAATTAATCAATGGACTAAAATGTCTGTTGTAAGAAAATATGCTTTCAAGCGTGCAAGTTTCAGAAAAAGAGTTTATGCTCTTGTAGGATGGACTCACCAGGAGCAGGGACACTAATTTTTCAAAAGGTTGAACTTGAGTAACATTAGTTATTATTACTAATTATTTGTCTTTGAGAAACATTACTTATTATTATTAATTATTTGTCTTTGAGAAACTTTACTTATTATTATTACTTATTTGTCTTTGAGAAACTTTACTTATTATTATTACTTATTTGTCTTTGAGAAACATTATTTATTTTCTCAATTTCAGATTTTAGGAAACCTGTTAAAATGTTCTACAATGGAAGATACATAGATAAAAAAGGGAACCTTTATTAATGACATGGTAAAAACTTACAGAGTGAAAAAGGGCAGACATTGGGACTGATTCAGCAAGGAACGCACGGATGCAGACACACGCAATCGCCCGATGTTCGCGGTCTGCACATGCATCTGGGTGGATGACAGGAAGTGTCGTTTGTGGGTGGATACAGAGAGTGGTCGGCTGAACACAGGTGTGCCAGTGCGTTCGCACCCCATTACAGGGGCATGCATAAATTAGCCACTGAGATGCCAGACTGCAGCTTGTGCTGCGATTGCCGCGCGTATACAATCATTAGCATAATCTCACCATGGCCAGATTCATGCATTTGTATCCATACGTTCCTTGCTGAATCAGGCCCCTTGTTAGAATGTTACCATAATACACCACCTGAATACACCTGCAATGCTGTAAAATGTACTATGACAGAAGTTCCCAAACTGTACCATTACATTCTAGGTTTTAAGGATATCTAAGTCAATTTGATTTAACCATCTGGACTCAATCATGTATATCCTTAAAACCTGGACTGTAATAGTAGAGTTTGGAAAGCTCTGTGTTATGAGATATCTGTAAGAGATTATTAAAAAGAATTGGAAATCACAAAGGGCCTGATTTAGACACGGACGCAAATCTGTGTTCGCCCGCAGTGCGTGCGAGTGTAAATATGGTAAACAATATTCTTGAACATGTGGTCGCTCATAACTAGGCAGCCGCCCCATATTAACCAAACTCCTCCTCTAGATAGCAAGCAACAGCATTAGCGAGCGGGCCACTTGTGATTTTTATTATGGTTGCACTCGCACAATATTTTCCTGCAGTAACCCTGTCATGTTTCGATTGGCTTGTGCTTCGTTTCCAAAGCATCCGTTAATCGATTGCTATCAATCATTTCATTAATTTGCTTAAGTGATGTCCAAATGTTGGCTCTCTTGCATTTTTTTCAAATGACAATAAACTATGTTGTTTTTTTTGGCAAAGTTGCTACTGGTTTAACCATACGCTTTTTTTGTTTTTGCAGGATGTTGTTTTGTTTATGTCCAAAAAATGTTTGCTTGTTACTAAGTGAACTTTGCAAATATCTGTGTATTTTAATATGTGTATTTTAATTTGTTTTCCCTTAACTTTGCTTATGCACCTGAACGCATGAAGCCAATCATAACTCGCAATATTATGATGTTATTGTTAGCATATGTGTTTTATGAAAGTTAATCAGCCAATCAGATTTGTTTTGTACCTGTAAGAAAAGTGTTTTCTGCAAAAATAAAACATTGCCATCATGAGAGCGAGTGCCTTCACACGGCATGAGCTGGCCATATTAATGGAGACTCTGGACCGCCGCTTGGGCACTCTAGCCCCCCATCCCAAACCGCATAAAATGACAAGTGTATGCGAAGGTGCATCAATGCCTGCGTGTGTTGGGCTTTCGCCGGACCATTGGCCAACTGGAAAGGCAATGGTCAGATTTACGCAGCCGGTCACCTGCCCTGCTGCCATCTCTGTGGTTGCGGAATTAGGCTGCGTAAGTGTATTTGTCTTAATGCTTCAATGTGTATACAAAGTGTTACTTCATATTTGACTTTGCGAAACTAAATATGACTTAATGTATGTGCATGTAGTTTACAGTATGGTTGTTTTTTTGTTTTTTTTGGTACATAAACCCTTTGTTACCTTTTTTTGGGATGTTTACATTTACATAATTTAAATCTAATCCATAGATTCTAATAGATTTTATTTGTTAAAATATGTTAGGGATAAGTTCTTTCTGCTAAACATACCAAACATTTGTAAAAGCTAAATTTATTTACAAATATGCTTCACTTAGGTCAACAGCGGATACAGAGAGCAAGGAGAAGGACTGCCAGTCCCCAGCCACAGCCACCCATTCGACAAAGGCCATCCCCATGCCAAGTATTAATGTAATTTTGTTGCTGTGAGTTTAAATTCACTTTTTAGGGGTGTTTGTATGTTTTTGGTAGTTTTTTTTTTGACCCATCACAATTTGTGCTTAAACATTCAAATTCGGTCAAACTATTACTTTGGTGTCCAAAGTAGCTTACTTTCAGTTGGCCCATACCACAGGCCAACATATACATTGTGTGGCTGGCCCTGTTTGTGTAATTTTACAACATTGACACTTTGATTATTTTTCGTTCATTAACAACATAGAGTGGCCTACCCAATCTTACATGGACCTTTATCATGAGGACATAAAAGTTTGGAAAATTTGGAAATACACAAAAAATTAACTAAACTTACCCAGAAGCCACGCATCACCAGCTTGGAGATTGTGTAATTTGTGCTAAAGCCCTGATTGCTTAATGACAAAGGCATCATGTGCACTCCCCGTAGAAACTTGGCATTCAGGGACAGGATCTGGAGGGAGGCATCACATACCAGCATTATATTCAACGAATGAAAATGTTTGCAGTTTCTATAAATAGCCTGCACTGCAGGAGGCTGAAGTGGTATGTGAGTGTATGTGAGTGTATGTGAGTGTATGTGAGTGTAGAAAGCCTGCAATTTCTTGAAACTGCTGCTTTACCACAGCAAGGGATCACATATTCAATGGTATACTAATAAAATGATAGCTTTGCATAAATAAAGCATCCATCATGCGCCTCAGGATCTGGGAAAAGAAGGCCTGTGTGGTCTGGTAGGACCCTGAGGTGCAGAAATGTAACACCACCATAAACTGTGTGATTGGTGCAATTGCTGTATGAATGTTTATTTCACTTTCAAGATCACTCTCTATTAATGAAAGAGTGTCTAGGATAATGTTTGGTGGTAGGCGGTACCGCCTTAACACCACATCATCAGGTATTCCAAAAAGGGTGACACGTGTTCTATTTATCTGGGGCCTTGCACATCTCCAATGCCTATGCCTAGGCCTAGGAGTATGTACGGATAGGTCAGGGTGTGGGACCATCGCCACTATGAGCTCACCAACGAGTCTCTGAAATATAAACAAACATTTGTAATGCTGTACACAAATTAAATTTAAAAATTGCACTTTTGCATAATGTTGAATTATCTTACAGGGTTGGAAAGGGACATCTTGCAAACTCCTACATGTTTGGAGGCAAGAAAATAAAGATTGTAACAACAGAATCAAAATAAGAATACAAACCCTAACACAATTTATAAAAATCCAATTTTTTTAAAAAAAAAACATGTCCTTAAAATATAGGGCAAATTTAACATAGTTTACACTGCAACCGATACAGATTGTTCAACCTTTAAATATGGACACACAAGACACACTAAGGCCACATCAACACAACAACAGCATGCACTACACAGATGTACTTACATGGGAAAACAAAAAAAATGTAGAAAAGGTGAAGGGAAGGAAAATGAAGGAAGAAACCCAAACCACTCCAAGAATGTGCAACTTACAAATGGGGTCACCCACAGTGAGCCCCCATGTCTGGTCATTTTTATGGGGGGGCTAGGAACATTCTCCAAATTCAAAAGAAAAATTACGCACAAACAAGATTACACATGTACCCATTACGCACATATTATTTGAATACGGGATAAATCAGATACGTACACAAAACTTGGCCATAACTGTAAGTGCTGTTATGGGCACATATTAAATTAGAATGCGAAAAGTCCATGCAGGACTTTCAGAATCACATCCGCAAAAGTATGGACGTGCTCACTTAGCCCCATATTCTTTTTTTAATGGTGCTAAATGGGATCCTCGATAATGAATGCAGAGAAAAGAATGCAAAATTGAATACAAGGAAAAGTAAAATGTGCGAAAAAGATGCCATCTGCTTTTAAAACAAACAAAAGCAATGCAAAATCACACCAAATTGAAGACGGCACCATGATGTCCCAAAAAAACAAAAGTGTAAACCCATTACATTACAAGGCCATTACAAATGTAACTTTTGAAAAATTCTACACAATCACATGCATGAGATATGTACTTACCGTGGAAAAAGGAAAAAACAAACACCAAAGGTAAAGGCCCGACAAAGGTTTTGCGAAGTTCCAAACAACTACTAGAATGTAAACCTAAAAAAAAATAAAAAATAAATAAACATGCCCTGCTAAATTTAAAAAAAAACATTTTTAAACCAAACAAGGCAGCCTAAGGCCACTTCAACACAAGAACAGCATACACTACACAGATGTACTTACCTTCAAAAAATACAAACGAGATATTGTGCAAACCTGAAGTCAAAATCAATTCAACCAAGCCACAACAATAACGTACATTTAATGGCTGAAACACCAGAACCTTAAATAGGGTGTTTTGTCCAGTCAAAATCAGGAGTCAAAATCACCCCCGCATGGCGCACAACGCATGACGCACCCACATGATGCAGACGTACCTATAAATACGGGACCCCCCACCACTATTACTGATGCTTCGAGGAGGACTGACACCATGGACTCTGAGGAGCAGCCAAACAACAACCCACCACCAACAAGTAAGTTAAAACTACAATGTTTGCACTTGAGGCAACCAAAATATGATAGTCAGAACTCTGCTGTACTAAAAAAAAATGACACCTTTACAAATTCAATGTGTAGGCCCACAACATGCTGATGAAAATGTAGATGAGGCTGTGCCAAGCCAGCAAAGTCGGCGCAGGAGGCAGCTGCAATTCAGAAGGAAGGAGATGGAGGTTCTGATCCAGATGTGCATGGACCAAATTGTCCACCTACCACGAAATATAGGGGCAGCACAGAAAGATAAGATTTGAGATGCAATAGCCAGTGCTGTCAATCTCCTGTGGCACACCTACCGAACTTGCAATGATGTCAAACGATGGTACGTTACTGAACTAAACTGTTTTTGTATTCCAAAAAAAAAAATACTGTATGAAATTTAAACAACAGATGGAGCAACTTCAAGTCCCAGCTAAAGAAGAAGCTGTCAGATAGGGATCGGCATGCCAAGGGGACAGGTGCTGGGCCCACCCCTTTATCACTCAAGTTAACTGACTTGGAAGAGCTGGCTCAGGGGTGTATTGAGGATGAGGAGGTGTTTGGCATGTCCAATATGGACAAAGACATACCAGACTTTGCGGCTCCACATGCTGCAGAAGGTAATTATTCAATATTTAGTATCTGAAATCCCAAAACATGACACAATCTAATTGTTATGTTTATCTTTACAGACACACAGGAGGAATAGCCTGCTCCTGAGGTGAGGTCTGGCCGCAGCACATCTGGAGGCTCTTCAGGGGAGGAACCAATGGATCCATCTGGGGACCCTGTGGAGCCCACTCCAGGGCCAGCTCCCTCGCAGTCCGTGGCCCTCCTCATACAGTTTGTCTCATAAACTGGGGAGAACAACAATGTCCTTTTGAGGATGGAAGCCACTATGCTGCGGATTGCGGTGGCCCTGGAGACATCTGCTGCGGCACATACCAGGATCACTGATAACCAGGAGCAGGCCATCCGCCAAGCAATGTTGTAGCCACCCTCCCTACCTCTTCAAACATCTAGGTCTAGCACCTCGGGCAGCCCATCAGCCAGCACCCCAACTATGCCGAGCCCTATGCCTAGGCCAGAGCCAATTCCATCTGGCTCTGGCCAGGCCAGTCATCGTGTTACACAACAGACGACTGCTGACAAGCTTCCTCAGAAGCCGAAGTGTCCCCCAAGAAAAAGAAAAAGATAGCACTGGGCAACTCGTCCCATATCCATGCTGTGCTGTCCCCATATTTCTGGACAGCAAAACCTCCATATCCTTCCTCCTGATTTTAATATTTCTTTTGTTTGTATTTTGGTTTTGTAAATTTGAATTTGAACCCAAATACATAACCATTCTGTAAAATGGTTTTTATTATTCTTTATTTTCAAAAAAAATTAAAAATTAAGAATACTAATGTGTTGCTGTTCATTTCATTTACAAATGTATAAATGTGAGTCCAAAAAATAATAAAAATAAAATTAAAAGGAAAAGGAAATTTTATTTAATAAACATTAGCCATAAAAATGAATTAAAACTAAGTAAAAATTTGAAAAAAAAAAAAACAGCACATTCACACATGCTAACGCACCTGAGCAATTGAACAGGCAATTAACCATGTTATTAGCAACAAGTTTGCCGATTATTAGATGATTGAATTGTGCCTTAGAAATTGCAACATCACTAGTAACATCGATTCCCTTAGTTAGCTACGAAACCACTATCGGCCTTGCGGGAGCCCATACCCTACCACAAGCTGAACGAGTAGGACGACTTGAAACCTGCTCACAGACTGACGTTTCACTACTTCCACCCTTCAATGTCACTCACAACAGATAATTGATGTACTCCACAAAAACGCTGTGAAACGCCTGCGTTTTTACATCTCCACCCCCATCACCACACACAAACGGACCATCCTGTTAATCAAATTTCAGAAGTCACTAACTGCTCGCAGTCCATTCGACTGTTCGAAAAGTGATCGCAAAGATACAGCCGCACATGCGCGTAACGGACCGGACGCATGCATGGTAGCCAAACATCGACAGCATACGAGCGGATGCATGCTTATGTCTGGGTCTGAATCAGGCCCAAAGCCTTTGATTAAAGTTAAAAGGTAATATAGATGGCAATTGTGCCTATAACACACAAAACCTCAAAATGTTATTTTTTTTCTCAGTTTGGGAAGGGCTAATATTTGCTGGGCACTAAGCAGAACAAATAGCTGTAATACTTTTATTAAATTAAACTGAATATATCACTGCAGTTCAAGATTTCCATTAAGCAATGAGAAAACGTGCAGCTTTTCTCATTGCTACAGTATGGGAGCTGGACTTACATTACATGTTGTAGAAGCATTCATGACATTTTGACTTATATTACTTGTTTTTGGAAGCATTCATGACATTCCTTGGAAGGATGTATGTGATGAACAACTGGCAGACATGTCACTTTGTTTTTTTTACTATACTCTGCAATTCAAAAATGACTACTTCATTTTAAAAGCCTCTGAATGCTGGAAAAACAAACGGCTTCAATTCATCTCACACACCCAATCTAAAACTAGTCAGTAAAGCTAGCTACACACTATCAGATTTTTTTGATCAAGACAAGGAATAGGCTGATTTTTCAGCAAATTGCAGCGCCAATATCTGTTCTACGCATTATGCAATTTTTTATTAGAAGTTACTGATTATCCACCACACCCAGTGCTCGAAGAGAGAATATTGAAGTGGGGGGAATAAAAATTTTAGATGCAACCCCCAAACCACCAAAGATTTAGGGATCTTGACAATGAGATACAGCCTCTGCACCTCACACCACCTACTTCCCTCACCCACCCCCTGCACCTCACACCACCTACTTCCCTCACCCACTCCCTGCACCTCACAATACCTGTTTCCCTCTCCCACCCTCTGCACCTCACACTACCTGCTTCCCTCTCCCATCCCCTGCACCTCACACTACCTGCTTCCCTCACCCACCCTTGCACCTAACACCACCTACTTCCCTCACCCACCCCCTGCACCTCACTCCACCTACTGTACTTCCCTCACCTACCCCCTGCACCTCACACTACCTGCTTCCATCACCCACCCCCTGCACCTCACACTACCTGCTTCCCTCACCCACCCCCTGCACCTCACACTACCTGCTTCCCTCACCCACCCCCTGCACCTCACACTACCTGCTTCGCTCTCCCACCTCCTGCACCTCACACTACCTGCTTCCCTCTCCCAGCCCTGCACCTCACACTACCTGCTTCCCTCTCCCACCCCGTGCACCTTATACTACCTACTTCCCTCTTCCACCCCCTGCACCTCACACTACCTTCTTCCTTCTCCCACCCCCTGCAACACACACTACCTGCTTCTCTTTCCTACCCCCTGAACCTCATAATACCTGTTTCCCTCTCCCACCCCCTGCACCTCACACTACCTACTTCCCTCACACACCCCTGCACCACACACTAGCTACTTCCCCTGCACCTCACACTAACTACTTTCCTCACTCACTCCTGCACCTCACACTACCTGCTTCCCTCTCCCACCCCCTGCACCTCACACCACCTACTTCCCTCACCCACCCCCTGCACCTCACAATACCTGCTTCCCTCTCCCACCCCCTGCACCTCACACTACCTGCTTCCCTCTCCCATCCCCTGCATCTCACACTACCTGCTTCCCTCAACCACCATCTGCACCTCACACTATCTACCTCCCTCACCCACCCCCTGCACCTCACACCACCTACTTCCCTCACCCACCCCCTGCACCTTACACTACCTACTTCCCTCTTCCACCCCCTGCACCTCACACTACCTTCTTCCCTCTCCCACCCCCTGCACCACATACAACCTGCTTCTCTCTCCCACCCCCTGAAATTCACAATACCTGCTTCCCTCTCCCACCCCCTACACCTCACACTAGCTACTTCCCTCGCCCACCCCTGCACCTCACACTAACTACTTTCCTCACCCACTCCTGCACCTCACACTACCTGCTTCCCTCTCCCACCCCCTGCACCTCACACTACCTGCTTCCCTCTCCCATCCCCTGCACCTCACACCACCTACTTCCCTCACCCACCCATTGCACCTCACAATAACTGCTTCCCTCTCCCACCCCCTGCACCTCACACTACCTGCTTCCCTCTCCCATCCCCTGCATCTCACACTACCTGCTTCGCTCTCCCACCCCATGCACCTCACACTATCTGCTTCCCTCACCCACCCCCTGCATTTCACACTACCTACTTCCTCCCCCACCCCTGCACTAGACACTACCTGCTTCCCTCTCCCACCCCATGCACGTCACACTACCTACTTCCCTCTTCCATCCCCTGCACCTCAAACTATCTTCTTCCCTCTCCCACCCCCTGCACCTCACACCACCTACTTCCCTCACCCACCCCCTGCACCTCACAATACCAGCTTCCCTCTCCCACCCCCTGCACCTCACACTACCTGCTTCCCTCTCCCATCCCCTGCACCTCACACTACCTGCTTCCCTCAACCACCATCTGCACCTCACACTATCTACCTCCCTCACCCACCCCCTGCACCTCACACCACCTACTTCCCTCACCCACCCCCTGCACCTTACACTACCTACTTCCCTCTTCCACCCCCTGCACCTCACACTACCTTCTTCCCTCTCCCACCCCCTGCACCACATACAACCTGCTTCTCTCTCCCACCCCCTGAAATTCACAATACCTGCTTCCCTCTCCCACCCCCTACACCTCACACTAGCTACTTCCCTCGCCCACCCCTGCACCTCACACTAACTACTTTCCTCACCCACTCCTGCACCTCACACTACCTGCTTCCCTCTCCCACCCCCTGCACCTCACACTACCTGCTTCCCTCTCCCACCCCCTGCACCTCACAATACCTGCTTCCCTCTCCCACCCCCTGCACCTCACACTACCTGCTTCCCTCTCCCATCCCCTGCATCTCACACTACCTGCTTCCCTCAACCACCATCTGCACCTCACACTATCTACCTCCCTCACCCACCCCCTGCACCTCACACCACCTACTTCCCTCACCCACCCCCTGCACCTTACACTACCTACTTCCCTCTTCCACCCCCTGCACCTCACACTACCTTCTTCCCTCTCCCACCCCCTGCACCACATACAACCTGCTTCTCTCTCCCACCCCCTGAAATTCACAATACCTGCTTCCCTCTCCCACCCCCTACACCTCACACTAGCTACTTCCCTCGCCCACCCCTGCACCTCACACTAACTACTTTCCTCACCCACTCCTGCACCTCACACTACCTGCTTCCCTCTCCCACCCCCTGCACCTCACACTACCTGCTTCCCTCTCCCATCCCCTGCACCTCACACCACCTACTTCCCTCACCCACCCATTGCACCTCACAATAACTGCTTCCCTCTCCCACCCCCTGCACCTCACACTACCTGCTTCCCTCTCCCATCCCCTGCATCTCACACTACCTGCTTCGCTCTCCCACCCCATGCACCTCACACTATCTGCTTCCCTCACCCACCCCCTGCATTTCACACTACCTACTTCCTCCCCCACCCCTGCACTAGACACTACCTGCTTCCCTCTCCCACCCCATGCACGTCACACTACCTACTTCCCTCTTCCATCCCCTGCACCTCAAACTATCTTCTTCCCTCTCCCACCCCCTGCACCTCACACCACCTACTTCCCTCACCCACCCCCTGCACCTCACAATACCAGCTTCCCTCTCCCACCCCCTGCACCTCACACTACCTGCTTCCCTCTCCCATCCCCTGCACCTCACACTACCTGCTTCCCTCAACCACCATCTGCACCTCACACTATCTACCTCCCTCACCCACCCCCTGCACCTCACACCACCTACTTCCCTCACCCACCCCCTGCACCTTACACTACCTACTTCCCTCTTCCACCCCCTGCACCTCACACTACCTTCTTCCCTCTCCCACCCCCTGCACCACATACAACCTGCTTCTCTCTCCCACCCCCTGAAATACACAATACCTGCTTCCCTCTCCCACCCCCTACACCTCACACTAGCTACTTCCCTCGCCCACCCCTGCACCTCACACTAACTACTTTCCTCACCCACTCCTGCACCTCACACTACCTGCTTCCCTCTCCCACCCCCTGCACCTCACACTACCTGCTTCCCTCTCCCATCCCCTGCACCTCACACCACCTACTTCCCTCACCCACCCATTGCACCTCACAATAACTGCTTCCCTCTCCCACCCCCTGCACCTCACACTACCTGCTTCCCTTTCCCATCCCCTGCATCTCACACTACCTGCTTCGCTCTCCCACCCCATGCACCTCACACTATCTGCTTCCCTCACCCACCCCCTGCATTTCACACTACCTACTTCCTCCCCCACCCCTGCACTAGACACTACCTGCTTCCCTCTCCCACCCCATGCACGTCACACTACCTACTTCCCTCTTCCATCCCCTGCACCTCAAACTATCTTCTTCCCTCTCCCACCCCCTGCACCACACACTACCTGCTTCTCTCTCCCACCCTGCACCTCTCACTGCCTACTTCCCGCACCCACCCCCTGCACCTCACACTACCAACTTCCCTCACCCACCCCCTGAACCTCACACTACCTGTTTCCCTCTCTCATGCCCAGCACCTCACACTACCTACTTCCCTTGCCCACCCCTGCACCTCACACTAGCTACTTCCCTCGCCCACCCCTGCACCTCACACTAACTACTTTCCTCACCCACTCCTGCACCTCACACTACCTGCTTCCCTTTCCCACCCCCTGCACCTCACACTAACTACTTCCCTCACCCACTCCTGCCCCTCACACCACCTCCTTCCCTCACCCACCCCATGCACCTCACACTACCTGCTTCCCTCTCCCACCCCCTGCACCTCACTCTACCTACTTCCCTCACCCACTCCTGCCCCTCACACCACCTACTTCCCTCACCCACCCCATGCACCTCACACTACCTGCTTCCCTCTCCCATCCCCTGCACCTCACACACCTACTTCCCTCACCCACCCCCTGCACCTCACACTAACTACTTCCCTCTCCCACCTTCTGCACCTCACACTACCTGCTTCCCTCTCCCACACCCTGCACCTCACACACGTACTTCCCTCTCCCACCCCCTGCACCTCACACTACCTGCTTCTGTATCCACCTCACACTACCTACTTCCTTCCCTCTTTCAACCCATGTACCTCTCTTTCCTTGTCTGGACTAGACTGTTCTGACAAAGTTCGACTTCTCCACCTCCCTGACAGTGGGGCAGAGGCTCTGCAAGCGACTCAGCAACCTCCCTCCAGGCTGTAGACTTGGTGACGGCTGTGAACCAATCACAGCACAGACTGGCAACCAATCAGATGCAGCCGCATGGCTGATTCTGACTGGCTTCCAGTCCACAAGCCAATTTTCAAAGACCAAACCAAATTTCAGAGACCACCCCACCACCAATGATGTTTCCTTTTGACTGGCCATTGGTCTGTGATTGGTTCATGACCGGCACCGGGTTTGTTTAGTGTGATTCTATCCTGGCACTGGGACCTGGCATTACCCGATGCTCGGTCAAGCCAGTGCTGCTCAGAGATGTGTGCCCAGTGGGACACATCTCCACTGAATGCTGCCGCTGCTCCCAGCACCATCTGCCATGCATGAGGTTGGACTCTGGCTGTAGTGGCGGTATGGCATACCGCTGTATAACGGCTCACTTCGATCCCTGACCACACCACACTAATTTTGCATATGTATGCCCACAAGGAGGATGACATAGTGACAGGAAAACATAGGAAATATGGGCAGATTATAGAAAATGCAACTCACTGCTCGATATCAGGAAATTAAAGCTAAGATTTTCGTTCTTGGCTGATCGACCAGATAATCAAAATAATGCATTTGTGGATGTTTTTTTAACCATTTTATTGGCGAAACACTAAAACAATCATTCATACACACTGTACAATAAATCTGGCCTATTACCTGATTATTGGCAAATCGGCCCAATAATTGTATAGTGTGAAGCTAGCTTTAGGTTTAGGCCAACGTGGAAGATGACTCAGATAATGAGATCAAACTACTGAGGTGCACATATCTAGCAATTTCTTTTACCCATGGCAAAGTAGAAAAAAGGAATGTGTGTCTACGGGTGTTGTATAACCACTTTGTCGCATATGCCAAGTAGACCTCGTCATCTGTACATTAAAACAGTATGGAGGGGGACTGCAGTCAAAACTGCTGATGTTATCATATGAAAAAAAATGCTTCAAGCACCTAGAGAAATGGGGGCACAATTTGTATCAATCCCTAGGCTTGCCATGTCACCCCTTTAATTTGTGACACATGTGAATTACACAGGTTTTGCAACTGATTAAAACCAGGTGAAATGAAAACTTGACGTCATCCAGCCACATAATATAATTCTGTGTAATTCATGTGTCCCAAATTAATGTGATGATTTTGCAGCCTACTAATTCCCTATTAAAAACTAATGTCTTATGATCAATGCAGGGGCATATTAAGAGAGCAGGGAGTTTGTGTTCATTCCTTGTTTAGGGCCCCCTCCTTTCTCCCCAGCGGCTGGCTGCAGCAGAGTCTGGGCAGTAGTCTGTTCCCAGAGTCTACTGCACATGCGCAGTTAACCAGGAGAATGGCGCGATAGCCATTTTCTTAGCAATTTCCCTACTGTGCATGTGCAAACTAATGGAAAAATGGCCACTGCTGCAATTTTCCAGCGGTTTTGTGTAGCACTGCTACAGCCGACGTGGGACTTCGGAGAGGTAAGTATAAAAATATGGGTGTGAGGTGTGGACCCCCCTGCACCACACTCCCTGCACCCTTTAAAGATATGACCCTGGATCAGTGTGATAATCAGACATTTACCCCCACACTGCATGAAAAAATATGGTATGTAGGGATGGGGAAAAAATCTCCCCCAACAATCTTCCAAATATTAAGAGACACCCAAATTAGAAAGATTGTCCACTTAGTAGAATTTCTCTGGTTATTACTACAGATGTGCGCCCACTCCTGTATTTTGGTTTTGGATCTGGATTCATTTTCTTGTTTTAGTTTGCAAAACCACCCTCACTTGTTTTCGTTTTGGTTTTGGATCTGTATTTAAAAAAAAAAAAAAATCAGCTAAAATTACGTCCATTCTGTCCCACGGCTGCTCCCAGAAAGACAATGTAATGCCCATTACACATTATGCCACACTGTAATGCCCATTACACATTATGCCACACTGTAATGCCCCCCTCTCCCCCAGTGTCTCATCTCCTCTCTGTGACTCACCTCTTCCTGTGCCCCTTCAGGCTCAGAAAAAACCTTTCTGTGGCCTTGGCCAATATAACTATTAATCGGTTCCCTCTTTAAAGAGATTGGGAATTATTTTGACTCTGAGTGTGAAAATATGACAGAGTTACCCATCAGTAAATACCCATAAATACCATATAGTTGATATCAGAAAGTAAACATAATTAAAACGTAACTTTTAATCGGATACTTATTTAATAGTTATTGGGAATTATTATGACTCTGATTATGAAAATATGATAGAGTCACCCATCAATAAGTACACATAAATATCATATCCATCAATAAGCACACATAAATATATTAGACATTCTGTAATTTTGTATGAAATAATTACCTTGTGGTGATCATATTTAATCATTAACAATATATCCCCTAATGGGTAAAATAGGCTGGTTTAGCAGTTAGTATATTCATTCCCTTACTTCATTAATTCATTTATGTAGTAGCACTATATGCAACCAACATACACATAAATTAGAATTTAAACACTATAATGATTCTAAAAACGGTTTTGATAAATGTTGCAGGTACAGTATATACATACAGGACAGATACTGAATATTCTCGATATACTTTTGTTATATGAGAGATAGTTTGTTTTATCTCTGTCTTTCTTTCAACCATAAATGCCAGCAATTCAGTATCATGTATTAGAAACAAATAATAAACACTAATTAATAAATAAATGACACATCTAGTCATGTATACAATGTTGCAGCCCCTGTCTCCTGTGATTATTAATTATACTTCATGGAAAAACAATTTGGGGAAAATACATGAACATTGCTATTCATAAATGAGCTGGCAGCAAGAACCGAAGAGGTTCAAAAAGCACAGATAAATGGTTAGGTATGGTGTGAGGGTCTGATTCCTTCTGCTTTCCCAGGTCTTCAAATTGAGTTGACCTGGAATGAGAGAGGAACACACAGCAGCACTGTTGGAAACAAAAGGGAGTTGTGGGGGACAGTGCACCCATGTATGGTGTTAGGCAGGCCCTGTTACTTAAAGTATTGCAGGAGACAGATTCTCTTCAAATCAGGTTTCTCTCTTTCAGGTGGGTCACGACTTACCCTGATGGCGCATCCGGCTCCTGCAATACTGTAAAGAGCAGGCGCTATCCAACTAAATGCTGCTGGCAGGGAGACCGTGGCTGTGCCCTCAGGCCACAGCGCTTTGTGCAATAGCCCTACTTGCCTGCCCCAGGAGCCGCCACTGATGCCACAGTATGCTAGACTGCACCAGCATTTTTACTATGCAATCCCATGGATCGTTGGAATGAACAAGATGCACAAATGCGACTTGCGGCATACATGCGCCTGGAAAACTTAGTGTGAACACATCTGTATGTGCCCTATCTCTCCCACATTGGCCCAACTGCATGTGGGGGAGCTATATTTTAAACAATATACCCCTTTGAAGTTATTGTCTGGTAATCACTGGGCAATGGCCTAACAGTACACAAAAATAAAATTTTGCAGATCTTCCTCATCATCTGTCAAATTAAGCAGTCCCCTCATTTACTGCAATAATTATTCTACTTTATAAAATGGTGGGCCTTGTTCAGCCACCATTTTATTTCTGAAAACTGTGTTATGGTGCATACACACGGTCAGATATGTCAGATGAACGATTGAATGATTTGAACGATTGAACGATTTTAGACTGTATAAAAATTTATGGAATTGTCCAAATCTGACTGCAAACACATCAGATGTCAGATATCGTTATCTGACAAGTGGGAATGCTCATCGTTCATCGTTGGAGGCTCACATGTAAGATTTTGTTTCAGATATGAATGACTGAATGATTTTTAAAATCGTTATTGCTCAGATCTGACAGAAAATCTGACTGTGTGTATGCACCATTAGTGTTTAAATAGAGGAAGTGGAAAAAAACAAAACAAAAACAAAACTCATTATCTTTTTCAAGTACAAAATTTTTTGGATAACACTACATGTAGAATGCTACTGGTTGCACATTTAAAAAAAATAGATTAATGCTGAAGAAGGAACCACAAAGTTTTTATTTTTGGTGTTTATAAATAAAAAGTCTCAATTGCTTTTTGTTCACTTTCTTGAAATGCTAGTTAAAAAATATAGAATTTTGGAACAATTTTGCTTGGGTAAGATTTTTGTTTGTGCTAAATTTGTTCCCTGACCAGAGAGTTTCAGCCATTCATTGCTATTTCTTCAGCAGGGCGTGATCGATTATTGATTTTTTTGTGGAGTATTTTCGTAGGGGTATTGTGGTAATCAATGAGTTTTTTTAAGGTATTAAGGATTTTTCTTAGTGTATGGTGGCAGCTTCGGTTTAAGCCTTAAACTGGCCACACACTAGACCAACTTACATCCAACCAGCCAACTAGTTGATTGGTTGGAATGAAAATCTGGTGAGGTATGAAAGCAAATGACAATCAGCAATTTGCTCCGAAATGCCGGAAAATGGACAAAAACTGTTGTTTGAACAAATTGTTTAGATCAAACATTTAACAAACTTGTCTGAACGACCATTTTCATCTATTTTCTGGCATTTAGGAGCAAATTGCTGATCATCATTTACTCCCATTCCTTACCAGATTTTCATTCAACCAATCAGCTAGTTGGATGGTTGGGTTACAATCAGCTAGTTACAGGTTCGACTACACCATTTTTCCATTTGGGTCCACCATAAGTCTCTAAGGGAGGATAGTTCACCAGTGAATGTTTTTTGGTTGTTGATTTGTTAGGTAGTTTTTTGTCAGTCATTCCTTAATTTCCACCATACTTCAATACACCCTCATATTTTCCTTGATATTTTTGTTCACCAATTTTTTTTATGTGAATATCTGTCTCCATTTCTTTATTTGTATTTTAAGTATGCTACAGTATATTAAGAATAGATATTGGTGTCACATGTGCATGTCTAATGGTGAGTCATAGGTCATTAGGGTGTTTATCAGCACCAGAACAATCTTAGCCTGATGCTTAGGATACATTAAGCTACAGTTTTAATTGTCTCCAGTTTCATAACAGTCATATGTGTAACTCTGTCATCTGAATTACTGTAGCCTTAAGTGATGCAGCTGTCTCTGCACATCTGTGTATGTCAGAAGCCATCCTTTGCTCACTTTCCTCCCTGAAATTTGAAAGGGTGAAGGGTCAGGTTGCTCTAAACTGCTCTGTAATGATCATCATTTATGGCAAGTACTATATAAGTTTCCTTGTTTTTCAGTTACATTATAGGGGATAAACTTGCATGAGAATGTATCTTATATTGCTCTCTGCTATTGAAAATGTCTTCCTATAATAGTATTTCTACCTTCTCCATGGAACACCAGCAATGCATACTTGCCTGCTCCTATAATGTCTGGCAGGCACCTGAAATTTTAGGGAGTACCCCAGACCCCCAGAAAACTATGCAATCTTCCCTTCTTAGTGAAGTGAGTAGGATGGGAGGGGCATAATTACAGAAATTACGAGTCTATGGGGAGGGGTGGGCCCAATGTGATGCAATTCCATGTAGTGATTTGTTCAGCTCTGCCCCCACCACCAAACAGCTCCAGCTCCCCTCCAGGCTTCTCCCGGAGAAGAGAAATCAAAATGCTCAAATGTACAGGTTGAGACTGTTCTGGATGATATGGCATCTACACATTCCAGTTGTTCTGCATCTCAGAAAACAGCTGAGAAGTGGCAGATCCTAGAACAAAATGTCACGTCTGAGACTGGAATATGAGACGTGGTGGGCCTAGGTTGTGGGAGGAAGCAGAGACGAGGGGCCTGGATATATGTTCTCCTCATCCACAGGTCTTGAGTGTTGGCGAAACCTGGGCAAAGGTGCGGAATCTAACCCACAGGATGGTGTTTGCCAGTGACTCCCCAAGCGGTATTTGGGCTTCGCTGCACCCCGTGAGCAGGACGCGGTCCTTTGACCAGGTACCCAAGCCCGTGGGAATAGAGACACAACACCCGTGGCCCAGAGAGGTTATGCCTGGGTAGGCACAAAGCAATAACCTAACAGGATAGTGACAACCCCTTGACACGTAGATCAATATCAAGAATGAATTCAAGTGGAGGAGGACTCACGGTTACTTGAACAATCACCAGAGATGGAAGGCACACAAGTAGAGATGGCGTATACTGCTGCACGGGTATTCGCCAGAGACGGGAGGCACACAGGTAGAGGTGGTATACACTGCTGCACTGATATTCACCAGAGACGTGAGGCACACAGGTAGAGATAGTATACACTGCTGCACGGATATTCACCAGAGACGGAAGGCACACTGGTAGAGATGGTATACACTGCTGCACGGATATTCACCAGAGACAGGAGGCACACAGGTAGAGATGGTATACACTGCTGCACGGATATTCACCAGAGACAGAAGGCACACAGGTAGAGATGGTATACCCTGCTGCTGTAAAGAAGGTTAGGAACCTGGACCGGGAACTCAACTAAGGCACTCTAGGAGACAACCATTGTTCAGGCAACTTCCTGTAACCTGTGGAACAGTTTTATACCCTGGGGAACCCTTTGATAGATGCACAGCGTCAGCTGATCACTCACCTATCCTGGGAAGGAGATACTGTCACATGGGTCGACTGTCATGGCGGCGCCCATGTCCGGAATTGCGATGCCAGACACCATCCCACCCAGAAGCCACTGCATGAGGGGAGAATGCTCAGCTTCTCCCCCGCCGCCACGCCAGCTGCCCGACCACCCGGGATGTCAGGGGAAGCCGGCGAAGCGGTAAGCGGGAGCCGATCCCCGGCTGAGCCCTGACACAAAATAATTGCTGTCATAGTTGGTATGTTTCATTCACTCATTTACACAGTCAGAAGATATTTTCTCTATCATACTAATAGACATGCAAAGGAGGAAATGTACAGTATCAAACTTTCTGAAGAGTGGAAAAGTTGCTCATAGTAATGAATCTGCTTCTAGCTAGCATATTTCAAGTAAATTCTATAAAATGATGATTGGTTAATGATGATATGGGAAACTTTTCTACTTCTCAAGATTTGATAAATCTTCATAAAAGGAGCTTAAGGGAGATATCAGAGCATATTCTAAAGGTTTTATTCCACACATATCAACAAATGGAACATAACCCACTTGCAGTAGCTTTAATGATACACCAGGCAATGTGTTTGGGCCAATTTGGGGATAATAAAGCATATCTGCTTTCAAACTTCTCAGTCTGAATTTATATAGACTAGGTTGTATTGCCCTGAGTTTTACTGCTTTCAGTGTAGCCAAATACCATTATTTTCCCCATATATTCTGTAAAACCATTGAGTTTTGTTATATGAACATTTTAGCTAAACGTTTGTACTGTATGTACAGTAGGTATGTTATTTCTGGCAACGAAGAACATTTCAAACTGAAATAAAGCAAATGCTTGACAGTGTGTAAATCTGTATGTTGATGTATAATTTATTTTGGCTATAAAATGCTAACTGCTATGCAAATTAACAGCAATGTGAGGTCCCATTTCAAAACTCATCCACTGCAGGAAACAAATTTCAGTTGGTACATAAAAAATGCATTACTTCTTGGTATTGTTAAAATGTCTGTATTTGCTTTTAAAAGGTTGCCATAAAATTAAATTTGGTTTTATATCAATTGCATTCATAATTCCTTAATCTAACTAGTACAAAGGCAATTTCATAAACGACAGACTGGCTAAAACCTGCATTATAAAAAATGTATGGCATAATCTGCATGATAAGTAGAGATTGTGAAAACATGAATTCATCAGCTTTTTTATATTGCTTAGCTCACTGATTAATTTTGCTAAGCCTCTATAATTTAGACCCCCCCAAAATGTTTTTTTTTTTTTTATATAAAAGTTGGCAAAGTGATTTTAGTTTCTTCCAATTGTATTTGCTTCCACACAAAAGTATGAATAAAAATATCAGCAATTCTATAATTAAGATGTCATTGCAGTGCAGATCTATTATAGCAAATTAAATCAATGTTTATAACTTGTATACCTAATGCCTAGTGATGGAAGTGTAAAATACCTTTGCTGTAATATTAAGGGTTTACTCTTCAAAGAAAGTGCTGAGCTGGTTATAGCTGCAGAGACATTATTAAGTCATTATTGTAAGCTCATTAGGCCATCACATATTAAATTGGTCTATAATTCAAGTTTATTCCTACAAAAGAAATAATAACTTGTTCCTTAATAATATAGGCTTGATATAATTAAATTTAAATATGATACCTTTCATAAATAATTATTTATTTTATTCTCAGAAAAAAAACAATATAATCATATTAAATTTATTGATTTTATCATTTCAAGTTAATGGAGTTCAAAATATTGTTGGCTGGCATCACGATTGGATGGCTTGCAGCAATGCTTCTTTAGCTATGCTTTAGGCCTATTACTTCTTGTGATTAGAATAACAGCATTATGTATATGCAGTATATATATATCTGGAGTTCTATGTTGAAGTACTGTAACTTAAATAATCCATTTCAATTCTTCAGACTACTCCTGTGTGGCCATATTTTGCCCAGTCCCTGGTGGCCTAGTGGCATTACTTACTTCCATTCAAGTTCCTTTTTCAGCATATGCATTGAGTCCAGTGGTAAATCACAGATTAGAGTATAATAGTAGAACACTTCCTTTATATTGCCCAGTTTGTCCCCCAGTGTCTTGCAATGCGCTTGCCTATGTTTTGCTCCCCAGCTTCACTGAAGCTTGAATGGAAAGGTTTTGTTTATTCACTTTATTGTATGTAATCCAAGTGTGTACAGTGGGCCTGATTCAGATTTGAGAATAGAGTAAACGTGCCCATACACGGTGCAATTTTTTACACGATTTGGCCATTTTTGATCGATTGTAACGTCTAATCATGTAAAAAGTGAAGTTTTCTGGATGATTACGATACCGATGCATGTCCCTGGTGTCATGTATCGGCATCGTAGATCGACTGAACCTGCAGAAAGATTTCGAACTATCGTGTACTATGTGACACACATTGTACAGTGTGCCTGATTCAGAGCCGGACGCTATTTGCGGACGGTCGTTCCAAAAAAGGGGCCGGCTATTTAAATTTAGCGCTCGCTCTTTGCGGTTTGTTGACGCCTCTGTCTGAGCGAGCGAACGAAAACATGCGCTCGCTATTTTGTAAAGACGCCCCTTTGCCGTTCGCATCACACGTCATCTCCGGTATTTATTAGATTAATCGGGTACATCGAAAGGCATCTGAACTGCTCGCAGTGCTTGTGGTAGGTTTTTCTTACCGCTATCACTGCAAGCGGTTCAGGCTAAAAGACAAGCAAGTGACGTGGTCGATGACGCTCCTTTACTAATTATGCCATCCCATTAAACGCCCTTTTGACCGTTAGGCACGCCTGCGTTCGGATCTCCACTCCCCCATTTTCAAGCACCTTCCCCTGTTACCACCCACAAACGGTACATTCTGTCAATCAAATTAGCAGCCCCTCGCTGTTTTGTGAGCGCACGATTTCCGACCGCAATGACTGGTTTGGTCATGCGCATTACAACCCATACGCATGCGCAGTTGTGCGAACATCGCTCAGAGCGAACGAGCGGCTGCTTACGAGCGGCTCTGAATCAGGCCCAGTGTTTGTGCACATCATGCACAATAGAGATGCATGTAGCGCAAACCAGGGAGATCAGTGCAACATGTGTCTGTGTCATTGACACAGAAGCATGGACGGGTCAGTGAGACCTGTCTGTGCTGCTGTGTATTTCAGTGACACAGATGCACGCATGGACCAGGAGATCCATTCTACATGCATCTGTGCAATTGACACAGAGCATGGACGGGATCAGAGAAAACCATCTGTGCTACTGTGTAAAAACTTGTGTAAAAAAAGAAAAAAATGGCGTGCCCCCCCCCCCCCCCCCCCCACAAAAAAAAAAAAAGAGGAACCAGCCATGGGCTTTTAGTGACTCAGTACTGGTTGTGTTTAAACACAGGTGACAAACTATGTAGGGGTCCTTTGTACTTAAGCACAACCAGCACCGGGCTAGTCAGAATCATCCCTGGTTGCCAAAATACGGGGGACAAATGACATAGGGGTCCACTGTATTTTGAACAACATGCAATGGGCTGTGATCCGGTCCTGGTTATGGAAATACAGGGGGAAAAAATCAGTAGGGTCCAACCGTATTATCCAGAACCAGCGCCTGACTTTTTCTAGTGGGGGGATAATGCCACAACCAGGAGAGCCCTTTCACTGGGCCCCTCACCTGAAGCATTACCCCCTGATCACTAGTCAGCCAAGGTTGGGGATTCCTTGGCAGCCGGGGACCCCCCCAATAAAGGGGTTCCCCTCTCCAGGGCACCCCAGGCCTAGGCTGATAGCACGGGGCTATTCCTGGCACCCCTGGGCATTGGGTGTCGGGTTGATTATGTAGTGTAGTGCATTTCAAATAGTTAAAAATATTGTCTTTGCCTCCCCCACATGCTGGTACCTGTAGTTCCACAGCAAAAGCAATGTTAAAATAAACACAGGACACACACACCGTACAAAGTATAAGTTTATTAAACATAAATGCACTCAAATATGTACACACACATGTACACATACTCGCCTATGTATCCCTGAAGCCCCTTGCATCCTCTTCTCCATTTAGAAAATCCACAAAGTACCTGTAAAAAAATATCCATAGTCCCCTTCAACTATGAGAAGTTCGTGGCCTCTTCGTTCCAAAGTAGGCATCCATGGACTTGGCAAAACAAAAAAACAGAAATCTGTGAGCCACCGGACAATACTTCCCAAATGAGAACTTAACGGTGGGGTTTCACTATGGAAACTCCGCCGCTGATAGCTGATTGGCTGAGAGGCGGAAGGCTTTCAGTCAATTGAGGATTACCTACATGGAACGAAGAGGACCCGAACTTTGCATAGGAGACGGTGAGTATGGATATTTTTTTTACCTTTACCCTATGGATTCTACTGGACAAGGGGACAGATGGGCTACAGGGATACAAAGGTGAGTATGTGAGATAGTCTGTGCATGTGTGTGTACATGTGTGTGTTAATGTATGTAATAAACGTATACTTTGTATGGTGTGTGTCCTGTGTTTATTTTAATATTGCTTTTGCTGTGGAACTACAGGTACCAGTGGTACCCCACTTGCTGGTATTTGTGGTTCTCCAAGTACCAGCATGTGGGAGAGGCTTGCTGGGATCTGTAGTTCCACAGTAAAAGTAAATATTTTAACATTTATCAAATGCAGTACACTGCACTATAAATCCAGCACCCACTGCCCATGGGTTATAAGCCTAGGCCTGGGTTGCCCTGGAGAGGGGGACCTCTTTATTGAATGTGATCCCTGACCTCGGCTGACTAGCAGTCAGGGTTAATTCTTTGACTGGGAGGCCCAGTGAAAGGGCTCCCCTGGCTGTGGCATTAGCCCCCAGCTAGAAAAAGTCCAGTGCTGGTTCTGGATAATAAAGGGGGACCCTACTATTCTCCCTGTATCTCCAGAACAGGACTGGATCAGAGCCCAGTGCTGTTTGCTCAAAGTACAGGGGACCCCTACATCATTTGTCCCCTGTATTTTGGCAACGAGGGTGTCGTTTGTCCCGTGTATTTAAGCACAACCAGAACTGGGTCACTAAAAGCCTGCGGCTGGTTGCTCAATTTTGGGAGACAAGCCATTTTTTTTCTTTTTTTGCAAGGTTTTTTTTTTACTGCAGCAGCACAGATGGGTCTCTCTGATCCCGTCCATGCTCTGTGTCAATGACACAGATGCATGTAGCACGGATCTCCTGGTCTGTGCGTGCATCTGTGTCATTGAAATACACAGTAGCATAGACGGGTCTCACTGATCCCGTCCTTGCTTCTGTGTCAATGGCACATATGCATGTAGCATGGATCTCCCTGGTCATATCACACTCAATCTAATGATTATGCAAATCATTAGATTGTGCACAATAGATTGGGTGAACATTGTGCAGCTTTTGCTGCACATTGTTCACTTTAGCTGCCGGAGAGAGTTCAAGGGCGATTGCATACAAGATCTCATCATAAGCAAATCGCACCATGTATGAACACCTTAAGATAAAGCAAATAATTGTGCACCTTGTACAAACCATGTTGCAATGCAAGGGGTGCAAATACATACATATTTTGCATGTAGGGTGCTGGCTGCTTTTTCCTGTAAACCACAAATGATGGACAGTTTTATTTTTACACTGCAATTTACATTTCAGTTTGGACACGTCCCTCCAAAATCTAAATCTCTCTGCACATTTTACATCTGCCTCACCTGCAGTGCAGCATGGTTTTTCCAAGATGCACAGTTACAGTACTTGCTCTTTCTTACTCTATTCCCAAATCTGAATCAAGCCCTAAGTAAATAGAACTATACCATTGTTGTACTATAAATAATGTGTTTTCTGAATTGCTAAGAACAGCAACACTAGACTAATGATCCCAATTCACAGAGGACAACCCATATTTTAGACATCCAAATATTGTTCAGGTAGATATAAAGGAGAAGTTAGCCATGTTGACACTAGAGCAGGACGCAGGTTTTCCGGTTATACTGAGAGTGGGAATGAAGGTATAGTCATTTTGAGATTACCCAAATGCTGACAACAAAGACAGCTGTAGGTTCTTGGGATTGCCTTAATGTTGGAACACAAAGACAGCTGCAGGTTTTTTGGATTGCTCCAATGCTGGAACACAAGGGAAGCTTCAGGGTTGTGGGAAAAGACCTGGAGCATGTTATAAGGTTGTCCAATGTAGGAACACTGGAGAAGGTTTTCCAAGTAGTAACACAAAAATACAGGAACCTGGAGCCAAGATATTAGTCTCTGGAAGAGTTGTTGTATTGGCAATCCTTTACCAGGTCTTCCTGATTTAAATAGGGTGCTTTGGCTGGTGATTGGACTAACTGATATATGGTTGGGGCCTGCTGTTCAGTGATTGGTGGGATGTCCAGGTGATGTAATTCAAAGATGGCAACACCCATAGACCAGAAACTACAATAACTACCAGGAGGAGGATGCTAGCCACATGCATGCAGTACTTAGACTCTGAAGGCCATACAGATATACCCCGGACCTGATAACAGGGCCATGGGATCCGCTATGTGACAGTACTCCCCCTTCTTTGGAGTGTCCATCAGACACTTGATTCGAGGCTTGTTATTGAACTGAAGATGGAACTTCTTCACTAATGCAGGGGCATGCACATTGGACAGGACCATATCCTTTCCACTTAATTAGATATTGGAGATGGCCATATCAGAACTGGTAGCCAAGAAGGCTTTTGATTTTATACTCTTCTCCATGTTAGGTCTGGATTTTGGTGGAACCTTGACTGGGAGAGTAGAACTGGTTAAGTACAAGTGGTTTGAGAAAAGATATGTGGAAGGAGTTGGGTTTCCAGAGGTAACGAGGTAAATGAAGTTAGTATGAAATGGGATTGATGACCTGAGATATACTGGAAGGACCATTGTAGCAAGGAGGGAAGTTTATGGATGGTAATCAATGACACTGGTTACAGGTGGACAACCAAACTTTATCTCCATGCTACAGATTAGTAATGTTTTTTTTTTCTTATCCACTTAGAATTTTTAGCATTGTTATGTTTTGACACGAGAAGACCTTACTTGTATCCAGATATAGAAAAGTAATGATTTGGCTGCTGGAACTGAAGAAGGAGGCATGGAAGAGAAGGAGAGAACCCAGGGATACCATACCTATATCGAATGGGGTTGAAGAAGATGACTCATTGTATTGTGTTTGGCAAATTCTGGCAAAAGGGAGAAGCTCGGACGAATTTTCCTGAGATGAGGAAATGTACAACTGTAGGAAAGAACCTGGTTGACTCACTTGTCTGGCCATTGTACTGTGGGTAATAAGCAGAAGAAAAGTTGAGTCACACTTGTAATGCCTTACAGAAGGACCTCCAGAATAGGGTCACAATCTAGACACCCTATTTGGAGACAATTTCATTGTGACAGCCAAGGAGACACAATATTTTGCTGATAAAAAGTTGAGCCAGAAACTGAGCAGAAAGAAGATTTTAGGTTGGTATGAAGTGGGCCATTTTGGAGAACCAATCTACCAATTAAAAGATGGAGGTGTTTTTGTTTGAGGGTGTTAGGTCAGTAATAAAGACTATGGAAATGTGGAACCAGGGAATGCATGGAATGGGCAACAGTAATAACTGTAAAATAGTGACTGGGAACTTTGTGTTGAGCACATTTTGAACAGGTGACCCACATTGCTGACATCTTGGTAAAGAGTAAGCCACCAGTAATCCTGGAGAATCAGTTTCAGTGTCTTCCAAACTCATGCATGTCCAGCAAATGTGGAGCAGTGTGTGCATTGAAACAACTTTTTCTGAAGTCATTGAGGAATTACATTCTTCCCTTAAGGTGAAGGGGAGATCTGGGTAACAGTCACCACACATTCAGAATTAATAATAGGCTGATTCTCTACTTGTGATGACTTCACATTCCCTACCATGGCTAAAGAGAGAGAGCATCTGCTTGACAGTTTTTGTGTAATGGGCAAAATAAGTATGAAGGTCAAAGCGTGAAAAGAACAATAGAAGCAAAGAGAAAGAAAGGATAATAGTCTGGTGCACTTTAGGGATCACTGTGGTTTAGATCAATTTCTCTGTTTGCATAATAAAATATAACTTTTATTTAGATTCATTAAAAGATAATATTAGTTCCAAAATCGTTAGAAGGCGAAATAATTTAAAATAAATAGAATAGAATGTGTAATATCTATACATAGATATATAAGAAACAAAAAGAAGTGATTTAAAATATCATTATCGCCGGTCTGTTTTATGTATATATATAATTTATAATTTTTCTGGATCTTATGTATTGTTAGTTTATTATATTCTTAAACAATAGTCCTATATTTTTCTTAGTAATGTATCTCAATTGCTCAAGTCTGCCCAGTATTTATAAACTGGCCTGACTTGAGCAATTGAAAGTTCTTCAGTATAGATGGTTACAGGAAACCAAGCTCTTCCAAAAGCTGTCTCTACTCCTCTACAGCCAGCAGCTTTTTGTCACTGATGGACCAGTTCCTTTTGGCTGGCAGGAATTTCTTAGAGAAGTACCAGCAGGGGTAAAACTTACCATCTGCTAACCTTTGGGAGAGAACAGCTCTCAATCCAACTGATGATGTGTCTACCTCCAAGTAAAATGGGAGTGTGGTGTGAGGTTGGCTAAGGATGGGTGCAGAGATGTAGGCTTTCTTAAGTTGTTGTAATTCTATTTTAGTACTTTCTGGCCAATTTACTGGATTGGCACCCTTCTTGGAAGGGCCATGATAGGAGAGACCAATGTTCATCCTCTTATGAACTTGCAGTAATAGTTGGTGAACCCAAGGAATCACTGTATGGCAGTATAGATTTCTTTGATTGAATGAGTCTTTTTGATATTTAGGTTTAACATGTTGAATTGCATTGTAATTCATGTCTATTTTATTTTGATATCCATATGTGGGGGACATTTTTCATCCTGCACAAACACATCCATGGTGTCATAATGATGCTGTCTCCATACATCTGAGTATGTGTGTCTTTGTTTAGTTAGTTGTCACACACTGCTAGGGCTATGCTATAAACTGTTATTAGTTGCTGAAGCAGGGGCCAGTGAACTGTGTGGTTGTCTGTGTAGCCCAGCTGGCACAATTGTGATAAAGGTTATGCTATAACTGTTTATAATTGCTAGAAGCAGGGACAGACAGATTAACTGAGTGGGTATCTTGTCGTCGAGCCTACATAATTGCTAGGTAGATAGGGGACCAATGATAGTAAAATAAGCAAGGTATTCATAGTACGCACTCTGTCTACAGCAGAGGTGCACCCCCAATCTGGAATATTAGTAGAGGTCCCACACATAGAGAAATATCAGAGAAAAACTATACAGTATATATATATATATATATACATACATACACACACACACACTATATATATATATATATATATATTACACAACATACAGTACTATACAGGTAGAAGTGTTGCCATGTTATTTGAAGTAGCAATAGCTGCATGCTAAGGTTATGATTCAGAGGTGGATGCTAATGTTACTGTGACTTTTTGTGGAGTCGCAGTGGCGACTGTGTGCTAGCATGTGTCGGAATGTGCAAGCCCTGAGATGGCCACTTTAATTACCCATGGACAGTGTAACTCAGCCATTGGTTCCAACCACTCCACCATTATTGGACCATCGCATTCACCATTGACACTTGGCAGGTGCAGTGTCTTTTGAAATTCCACTGAAGTTGGCAACTGTTGCTGTGGCTCTGTGTCTGAGAATGCAGATACATTCACTGACATGCTCCTGAGCATCCCATAACCTGCCCCTGAGATAGCCTTTTCTGCATTCACTTTAGGCCACCTCCAAATCACCATTCAGGAACTCCCATGGCTTCACCTTGCCATTCTTAATGCCAGTTATCCTGTGTGCAATAGCATACAGAGTCTTACACTCAGCATGAGCAATAAGGATTACCAGGGCTGTTTGCGCATGTGCATTATCAAATAATGCCACTTTCAGCTTTGTGGGTGTACCTAGGTGGCAACTGAACATTCAGATACAGGATAATTGTCATAGACATGTGGAATTGTGGCATTCTTACAGTACCTACACTACCGAAATGTTAAGAAGACTCCCAAATCTTGGGTGACATTCCAAGATCCTGGAAAGAGTATGCACTATACTGTAATCTGTGCCCCTCTGGCTGCCCTACCCACCTCCTGAGTGAAGTGGGCAATACAAGCTGCTTAATTGCGCAATTTGTGCTGGAATGCATCATCATGGCACCAACCCCCAACTTTGTATTATAGGGGATGAGCCAAGATAATGTGATCATGGCACCATGCCCCCTGTACCTTCCATTTTGCCATGTCATGCCCCTCACATCTGCCACCTAGTACTAGGTTGGTGCTAATCTACAGCCTTGCATATTAAGGAATACCATCTAATGCATAGGTTGCACAACTGTATATTACACCAGCCCTATAGAGGTCTAAATTATCCACTGTAATCAGTGCAACTGCTACAAAAGATGCAGTAGCTGACCGCAACAAGCCCATGTCACACATGCATCTGTCTAGCCCCCTCCCATGTTACCACCCAGACATACCCACTGAAATTGCTAATCTCTGCATCTAAACTTACTCTGTGGCTCAGATGCATACGCATGCGGCTCAGATGTATACGCAGACTTTAAACATTGGGTGCTAGCATGCAATGTGGTTTGGTTATATTATATTCATGTGACGTGTATGTGCATGTGGATACAATATATTAATACATTGTATTGTCACATCGCTGGATCGACGGATCGTTGCCGTGTGCACCCATCTTAAGCTGTGGAGGTGATTCTCAAATTATCCAATCAGAAGTAAATTAGGGTAATTGTGTCAGTATTGTAATATGATCGGGGTAGGGGTACCTCTCCAGGAAACAGCAGAAGTCATGGATTTTCGTGCAAGCTGGTCGGCACCAGTTTTTATTGTGTGACACCAATAATCAAACAAACAAAACATAAAAATAAACCCTAGCCCATCTGGGCTCTAACCAGACTGGTAACTCCCTCTCTACATGTGGCAGGGCCTGCTGCCCTACCACAAACAAAGTACATACCAATGTCACAGTGTCTCAGAACAAAACCTCAATGTCTGTTCTCCCCAGGGTGTGTGAGACACTGCATCAAAACTCTATGCAGCTCTTATGAGCCACTTCCAGGTGTAATCATTAATTAGCCTGGTCTCAGGCTGAAAAGCCCAACACTGGAGGCTGTCCTGTGGATGGAGCCCTCCCTTCTCTCTCACACCCACACCCCCAGGACCCATTATTCGGCTTTTATCAAAAGCCGACACTCAAATCTGCTTGGTAAAACAGACTTTTCCTGGGGGTTTAAAATACATATGACAGGAATCTGGGACACACATACATGCCATTCCCAACTTCTCCAGTGCCTCTTTCACAGTATCTACAGTATAACCTGCTCAGTAACAGGCAAAGCTGCATCTCCTAACAGGTTTGTACTGTATGTATATCAGCTTCATTTGTATGAACACATCCTCACTATACCTATGTCAGGCTGCACCTTCCACATTCCTCTTCTCATTATAAGGGATCACTAGTGTCTATGCATGCAGGTCTGCAATATAGTTTTGTCTTGATATGGACAGGTGCATTGGAAATCATTAAAATTATGCTAAGCAAAATGACATTCTCACATTGCATTAACCTCTCTGTCTCAAATCTATACCTTTACTTCTGCCTAAGGTCTTTCTTAATTTATTAAAATGATGGGACAGTATATGCTAAAATTTTTATAGGTGTACATTTTTGGAATCTCAATGAGCCCTGACTTACAGTAACAATGTTTTGTTGTCCCTCATGCGTAGCTGTTAAAAGTCTAACTAAATAGAGTGATGATGTCTCTTATGTGATTAATTACTCAAATCAAAATGATTACTGCATTGTGTCTGGGGATTCTTTTGTACTCAGCGCCTCCTCAGACATTTTCAACATTACCTACAATACTTTAAATATTTCTACTCATGTAAACTGTCATTTAGGATGAAGATTTGTACTGGAAATCCCCTCTTGTAAATAACCTGCACCTCATTTTCATATACAAAACTTAAATACAGTATATGAGACTACTACAAGCTTACTTTACTCTTTAATACTGTAACTTTTCTTTTTTTCTATATATACAAAGCAAATGCAAAGGAGGGGATTATTAAATTAATTCTGTGGAGTTGTGGGCAAGCCAGACAAAAAACAATATCACATAAACTCCCAGGGCTAAATTTACTATGCAGCGCGTTTCAAAGCCACCATATCTTCCATTGTTTTTGCGGATGTATTCAATACAAAATTCCTTATTGTTCATGTACTGTAGAGATGTGTCCCACTGGTGACACATCAGCGGCTGATGTTGGGGACGAGCATTGGATCCCTAAGCAGATGCTGCAAGTTTATTTATAATTTGGCACAAGTCGAATGCCAATTTTGGCTAGCGGCCTGGCAGCCAATCAGGATCAGTCACGGTAAGTCAATTGCACCTCACTGTGTTACCATTCTGCCCACTTGCTCCAGCTGTTATTAGCAGGCATGAGTAGCACAAAGCTAGGTTGACTGTGGAAGGTAAACATAGAAAACCTCCAAAGAGGTGCAGAAGATGCCACACAGAAAAAGTGACTGTCAGGATGCGGCCTGGGATTGGCTGCTACTCACCTCCGCGCCGGCATCCTTGGGCTTAGATGTTCAGTTGCTGGGAGTGGAGGTGAGTGGTGACTGAGTATTCTCCCAAGGGTCTGCTAGGGTTTCCGTGCATGTGTCCTGATTCCTGGGGTGCCGGGCATGGGTGCAGCCATGTTGGTCCATAGAACCTGACGAGCCTCTCCCAATGGTAGTCCTGTGGTCACTCAGATGATCATCTGATCCAGTGACTAGCTACCTAGGGGTATTTAGTCTGACTCCAGGAATTGGAAACTGCTGTTCAACATCACTGTTCCAGTGACTGTGATACTCACCAGTGTCTCTCCATGTAATATCCTCAGTGTGTTGCTTTAGCCTCCTCGCTATCCTCAACTGTTATTTATATCAGCTCCCATGCTGACTTCCAGCGTGTCACTTCAGTTCTCTCACTGAACTCCAGTTCTTCATGTAATTGCTCTTGTGTTGTTTATTATTGTGCTGTTAGTTCCCAAGTTGCCTCCCTGTGTGACAGGTTTCAGCTTTTTCATGTTGATTACTAGTTAGCTCTCAGTTGAATCCCAGTGTTAGCCTGTGACTGGATCCCTAACAAATTCTCAGTGCATTCCTGTGTTACACTTTCCTGTGTTCTTCAGAGCAAACCTGTCACTGGATCCCTAGCAATTCTCAGTGCATTTCTGTGTTACACTTTCCTGTTTTCTTCAGAGCAAACCTGCGACTGGATCCCTAACAATTCTCAGTGCATTCCCATGTTACATGTTACATTTTCCTGTGTTCTTCAGAACAAACCTGCGACTGGACCCCTAACAATTCTCAGTGCATACCTGTGTTAGACTTTCCTGTGTTCTTCAGAGCTAGCCTGCGACTGGATCCCAAGCAATTCTCAGTGCATTTCTGTGTTACACTTTCCTGTTTTCTTCAGAGCAAACCTGCGACTGGATCCCTAACAATTCTCAGTGCATTCCCATGTTACTTGTTACATTTTCCTGTGTTCTTCAGAGCAAACCTGTGACTGGATCCCTAACAATTCTCAGTGCATTCCTGTGTTACACTTTCTTGTGTTCTGCAGAGCAAACCAGTGACTGGATCCCTAACAATTCTCAATGCATTCCTGTGTTACACTTTCCTGTGTTCTTCAGAGCTAGGCCAGGAATCCCTAACTCCCTTGCTTTTGTCCTCAACTGAGGAACTTTCCAACATGCAAGCCACTGGGTTTCAGGGTGAAGCAGTTTTTCAAAACCTACTTCTTCATGTGAATACTCAGGAAACAACTCAGCAATTCATGAGACAGCAGCTGCAAGAACTTTCTAGTCAATTGAAGGTTCCTCATCTGAGGAACTTCTTGTATAGATCATGACAGTGACCCAGCAGAAGGAGGTTCAAAGGTGCCTTAAAAACATAAGACCATCCTTAGCAGGTCCATTTCCTTTTCTGTCTTTTACTTTGCACCCTCTGCTTTTTCCTGTTCACTCAGTCCCCCCTTCCCCCTCACCCTAATTTCATGATGCCACATCTACAGTACTCCTCTCAGCTCTCAAGCCACCTCTGATATGAGTCTTGCCTCCTGACAGCCTGGCCTGTGTCTCCTAATCTCACATATGGCTGCCCAGTATCAACACATCTACGCATGGTAGTCCTGCTGCTTGGCAACCTGTTACCCCTCTCAGGTTTTGTCCAGGTTTGCTGCAGTATCCCCTCCACCATGCATGCCACTGTAGCAGCTGCATCCTCTTCTCCGCTCCCCTTATCTGATGTTGCCCCCTCCCTCATGGTGTCCACTGTCCTCAAGCTCTATTCCAGTGTGTTGCCAGTTCCTACTTCCTTGCATATTTGCCCCTTCCAGATTCTACTGCCTCAGGTTTTGGTCCTATAACCCCCTCCCATTGGCCCTTGTGTCAACTATAGCAGCACCTGCTACTTCCACTGTTATTTTCTCTTTCATCCCATATGTCCCCTGTCCCATGCCCCTTTCATGCTCTCCCCCTTTCCTGTTTTTTTCCCTGCTGACCCTAATATGGCCCTATGCTGTCTGCCATGCCCCTCCTCCCTCTTTTGAGCAGAGGGAGTGCTAGGAGGTTCCCCCCTCCAGGCTCTTTTGCACTGGTTGGTATCCATTTTAAAATTCCTCACCATCCCTTTACATTCTGCCCTGTCCTCATCTTATCCAATCTACTTTAGGAGTTTTCTTCCCTTCCAGGAACACTTTATGCTGCCTGACTGCCTCAGATTCTTGGTGGCTCCCCAATTTTTTGGCCTCTCTTGCTTTTTACTATCCACCTCTGGATGCAGTTGCCATGATGGGAGGTTCCCTCTTCACAGCCCACTGCAGTGGTTGAATACTGGTACTGTGCTCCTGTCCCATCTGGCTGTCCACCATATTTATTATCTCTTTCTTTCCCCATCTGCTGTGGTAACTTTTATTACATTAGTTAGTACAGATCTGCCCAGCAATTTTGTTGCTCATGGCGTGGCGTGAGTCGCGCCATGGACTTGTGGCGTGGCGTGTAGGCCTCTGAGTCATGCCATGGACTTGTGGAATACTGTGGTATTCTTCAATGAAGGATATGCTACGGCATGTAATACAGTGCTTAACCGCTGGGTGGCGAGTGCTCCACTTTTGTAATTGCATGTAATATAGTGCTTAACCTCTGGGTGGCGAGTGCTCCACTGTACTGAATGTCTTGTGCAGAATGCCATACTGTTAAACTTACAGTAAATTGGGTGGATATCATATTCACAGCATTTACATGAACGCACAACCCATACTGTATTTTTAATGTCGCATAATATACATATACAGTATATAGTACTGTACCATCCTGTACGTAACATCTTATAACAGGATGCAAATCACTGCACATACTGTATTGTACATACGGCACGGTGCAGTAACTGAATAGTAGAGAAGTTGCCGGAGTTGTTGTCACGGTATAACCGATACTGTAGATTAATGAGATGCACGCACAGCTTTCACTGATATGGGATACATTACAGTATGACAATTTTTTTTTTTTTAAATTAAAAAACAGCAGCGGGAGGAGTGCACAAGGATGAGGCCACTCTCTGTGGTTCACTGTACTGTAGCTGTCATGTGGGCTAGTGGTTAGGTGATCACTTTGGTAGAATTATGGTCCGGGGTTCGATCCCTGGAAAAGAATATACCGTACCGTACTGTATATTTTTTTTATGTCACTGTCTGCTCTGGACACTATAGTGAAACTTGTTTAAAAGGCTATAGTGTTGTTGTTTAAAAGGCTGCTTAAATGTAAGACATTACAAACAGATTGTGTGTTTCAATAGTGCAAAACTTTTGTCAATGTCTGCGCTTTCGTCAATCGGATTTCATGCGCATGCCCAGTGGAGGGTTTACAATGGGATCTGTAGTGCCCAGAGAGGGCTCTGTATTTCACTGAATAGTGATTTCATACTGTGGCTATGGTGGCTGACAGGGCTCTGCATCTGCAAACTGACGGTGCCGTACAATTTAGCACCACAGAATAGTGATTTCATAACTGCAGAAACTGCTAGTGAATCTACTGTCTAGAATGTGAGACAGGGCTCTGCATCACAAACTGTGCACCCAAAAACCGGAAAACGCAAACATGCGACAAAGCATATGCGGTCTCAGCCTTGTGCACTATGGCTACGTCCCTTGGACTGTGTCTGAGAGTGTTTTCCGTCTGTGAGAGAGCGCTCTGTGTTCAAAGCTGACTGTGCGTTTGAAGCGCAAAATAGCGTTGCATCGCAAACTGATGACATTGGTGATGCTGCTCCAACCTTGCACACTAAGTACGGTAGTAGTGGGATCTGTATGAGAGAGAGCTCTCTGTATTACACGGTTGGCGCTATGGTGGCTGTCAGCCATCTGTGATGGATTAGAAATGGAGGGGGGTACAATGGGATCGTGGCGCCAAGCCATACGCCATGTAGCGCTATGCTATCACTGAGCATGCGCAGTTGGCTGTATTACTGCAGTCGGTACAGTATTGTACTCTATGCTGTTGCATTTCCATCTCTGGTGGGCACATGCCCAGTAGGAGGGTTGCGATGGGATTTCTGGCGCATGCCCAGTGGGCCGAGAGTCATACACAGTGCATCAGGTCCCTTCCCCCAAAGCAAGCAAAGAGCCTCACATTACCATAATAAAGGAAGCTTTGTTAATCCATTTACTGTAAGCAGTCAGCTCTGCCCTAGTGTCCTGAAAAATGCTATGAATTGTCACCATTGCCAAGGACACCATCCCCCGTCTGCTAGGACAACTAGTGTGCTGATATGAATGTGCCTGTACTGAATATTCAAAACTGATGGTGCCATACAATTTAGCACCACAGAATAGTGATTTCATAACTGCAGAAACTGCTAGTGAATCTACTGTCTAGAATGTGAGACAGGGCTCTGCATCACATACTGTGCACCCAAAAATCGCAAAACACAATCATGCGACAACGCATATGTGGTCTCAGCCATGTGCACTATGGCTACGTCCCTTGGACTGTGTCTGAGAGTGGTTTCCGTCTGTGAGAGAGCGCTCTGTGTTCAAAGCTGACTGTGCGTTTGAAGCGCAAAATAGCATTCCATCGCAAACTGATGACATTGGTGATGCTGCTCCAACCTTGCACACTAAGGCCCTCATTCTGAGCCGGATGCTCTGAGCAGAGCGCTCGCTCTGAATGAGGGCCGTCCTCCATAAAAATGGAGCGTCCTCCTGGACGCTCGTATAGCTGTGGGTAACCACCCACAGCACAAACGAGCGTGCAGGATGATGGTCGTGATGGTCTTGACCATCGCGACCATCGCCAGTGCAACCAGAAGCCTGTGGTCGGGGTTTTCGACCACAAACCGTGGAGTGATTTTGGCTCTATCAGAGCCAAAATCACTCCCACTGACATCACTAGTGATGTCAGTGGGCCGGCTTCTGACGGTAGGCGTTCCCTTGGGAACGCCACCATCTGGGAGGCATGCCCCCGGCATGCCCACCAAAGGGGGCGTGCTATCAATCAACATTGACAGCACGCCCCCTTTGATCAGACACAACGAGTGAAGGAAAGTCCATTGCTCATCGCGTCTCGCGCATGCGCATGACGGAGCTCCCTCCGTCGTGCGCATGCTCAGTGCACACCATCGACCCACTTGCAAGCGGACAGCCGCTCGCGAGTGGGTCTGAATCAGGCCCTAAGTATGGTAGTAGTGGGATCTGTATGAGAGAGAGCTCTCTGTATTACATGGTTGGTGCTATGGTGGCTGTCAGCCATCTGCGATGGATTAGAAATGGAGGGGGGTACAAAGGGATCTGTGGCACCAAGCCATACGCCATGTAGCGCTATGCTATCACAGAGCATGCGCAGTTGGCTGTATTACTGCAGTCGGTACAGTATTGTACTCTATGCTGTTGCATTTCCATCTCTGGCGGGCACATGCCCAGTAGGAGGGTTGCGATGGGATTTCTGGCGCATGCCCAGTGGGCAGAGAGTCATACACAGTGCATCAGGTCCCTTCCCCCAAAGCAAGCAAAGAGCCTCACATTACCATAATAAAGGAAGCTTTGTTAATCCATTTACTGTAAGCAGTCAGCTCTGCCCTAGTGTCCTGAAAAATGCTATGAATTGTCACCATTGCCAAGGACACCATCCCCCGTCTGCTAGGACAGCTAGTGTGCCGCTATGAATGTGCCTGTACTGAATATTCAAAACTGACGGTGCCGTACAATTTAGCACCACAGAATAGTGATTTCATAACTGCAGAAACTGCTAGTGAATCTACTGTCTAGAATGTGAGACAGGGCTCTGCATCACAAACTGTGCGCCCAAAAACCGCAAAACGCAAACATGCGACAATGCATATGCGGTCTCAGCCTTGTGCACTATGGCTACGTCCCTTGGACTGTGTCTGAGAGTGGTTTCCGTCTGTGAGAGAGCGCTCTGTGTTCAAAGCTGACTGTGCGTTTGAAGCGCAAAATAGCGTTGCATCGCAAACTGATGACATTGGTGATGCTGCTCCAACCTTGCACACTAAGTACGGTAGTAGTGGGATCTGTATGAGAGAGAGCTCTCTGTATTACATGGTTGGCACTATGGTGGCTGTCAGCCATCTGCGATGGATTAGAAATGGAGGGGGGTACAATGGGATCTGTGGCACCAAGCCATACGCCATGTAGCGCTATGCTATCACTGAGCATGCGCAGTTGGCTGTATTACTGCAGTCGGTACAGTATTGTACTCTATGCTGTTGCATTTTCATCTCTGGCGGGCGCATGCCCAGTAGGAGGGTTGCGATGGGATTTCTGGCGCATGCCCAGTGGGCCGAGAGTCATACACAGTGCATCAGGTCCCTTCCCCTAAAGCAAGCAAAGAGCCTCACATTACCATAATAAAGGAAGCTTTGTTAATCCATTTACTGTAAGCAGTCAGCTCTGCCCTAGTGTCCTGAAAAATGCTACGAATTGTCACCATTGCCAAGGACACCATCCCCAGTCTGCTAGGACAACTAGTGTGCCGCTATGAATGTGCCTGTACTGAATATTCAAAACTGACGGTGCCACTACGGTTATGACTACATTACAGTGCACCACAGACGCCTGCCGTAACGAGAGAATTAGTGTCGGCGTGCGTCGTGCGTCGTGCATCGTGTGATCGTGCATCACTGGCTAGTCAAAATGGCTTCTGTCAGGGCAAGACGCTACTCGTCCGGCGAGCTCTTTGTCTTGGTTAAGTGGCGGGACCAAGCGTTCGCCACTAACCAAGACAAAGTGCTCGCCTACAGAGCCGCGTGTAACAAAATTTATAGCCTATATGGCATTCGGCACACAGGTCGCTCACTGCAGCGCAGGTGGAGTGACCTGCTTCAGAGGGACAGGCCTCGCCTACAGTGAATTCGGAGGTGAATAATTCATAGTAAGTACAGCATTGCTGTATAATCACATGAATTACAGTATACTGTACAATAACGAATACAGTACAATGCACGACTCTGACATACTCTACATTACTGTACACTGCACTGTAGGGTGTTGGATATTACAGTATCTGACGATGACTGACAGTTGTTAACACATACTGACATGACTGGCAGACATTTGATTGACAGGCTGATTAAATCTACAGTACTGTACATGGACTAAAGGGTTACACACTATTGGTCGACATGGCTTGTTTGATTAATAAACCTACAGTAACAAAAGGCAAGTTGATTGATCCACCATTCTAATCTCTGTCGACCAAATCTATGTTAACCTACAGTACTGTACACACTATTTTTCTGTGCTGGCCCTGCCCCCTTTAAGTCTGACATTATTACTGTACGTCATGGACAGATTCAGGGGTCTCCAATCAGCTCCCAACTGTCATCTCACAGACTGTGTTTGAAAAATAAAATTTGGGAGCTGATTGGCTGGTATCTTTTTACTTCTCACTCTGTGCCTCATTTACAAACGAACGGAAATACCAGGGGGAAATTTCATTTGGTATCACTGTGATACAAACGAAAATTCCACTGGTACTGTATTTATTCATACCGTACGTACCCCTCCGGCGAGGTCTCGCAAAGTCCTCAGCGGGGTCCTCCGCTGGGTTCGGGCTCCAGTGTCATGCGCATGTGCCATCTTGTACAGCTCGTGGAGTGGCGACAGTGCCACCCACATAGCCTACAGTATGTGTGACGTTGCACCACTTGGTCATACAGTACTTTACTTGACTGTATATTTTTTTATATACAGGACAGTACAGTACCATACTGTTTTATGTTGGGCCCAATGCCAGCTTCACAGACTACAGTAGTTTTTGTACTACAGTATACTGTATTGGTTTGTATTTTAATCAATAGCTTTTGTCTCTGGTAGCATAAAAGAGCGTCTCAGACCGCACTAGCTATCCACACTGTGAATCTGCTACTTAACTGTATGGACTTGCTGCTCGGTTTGTCTCATCGGCACGAACCCTTGAGATACTACTACTACTACTACTACTACTACTACAACTACCACTACCACTACCACTACTACTACCACCACCACCTGCAATGCTGCCTGACTTGTAAGTCGCTGTTGTTGCTGCTCATTGCTGTACCCTGAGCTTCTACAGGTGTTTCCTACAGTATCAACCCGCTGGTACTGTAAGTATGGGAGCTTGCTAGGTTCACGGTCATTTTGCAGTTTGCTGTGTTAGACGCTGATTTGCGCAGCGAGTTTTCAATACATATATGGTACCGTTTTGTTTTGCTCAGCGGCCATTTTAGTTTCAGTCGCAATATTGCTGTGTTTATCGTGCAGCTGCCTCGGTATGCCCCATCCTTCACCCATCCCCGTAGACGCTTATTTGTATATGGACTAACTATCACACACACCGATCGTTCCCTAGCCTCCCGCTGCCCCTCATAGTCTCCCATGAGTGACCGTCGCCATCTTGTTTTGCTCGGCGGCCATCTTAGTTTCAGTCGCAATATTGCTGTTTATTGTCCTGTTTGTCTCCTTCATACGGTAGATGCATACTGTATTTGCGTATTTAGGGGCATACTGTATAAAAGCTTGATGTGAGATTAAATTGGGAAATATATATCACTAATTACTGTAGCTTAAAACTATCATTTATTAAACACAGCCTGCAAAATGAAATTTGCTAGCTGGTTATACTGTACAGTACAGTATATACCGGTGTACACATGTTACGGCTGATGTTCAGTAAGAATGTAATACGCCCCTGTGTTTAAGATACTGAACATTAAATTATGTACTGTATACTGTACTCAGTCTGTATACTCAGCAACAGTACTGTAACGTATTTTGTCTTGTTATTTACACAGATTTTTTCGTCAAACATGGCAAAAATCAGCAAAGCCATCAGCAAGATAATTGCAAGCATGAAAAAAGAACACAAAACAACACAACAGATCCAGGCCTGGCTGAAAGAGTGTGGTGTTCTTGTTAGTTTACAGACTGTGCGCTATCATGCATTTGAGAGAACACGGACCAGATATAGATTTCCTTCTAAATGCACATGTTAGGTACTTTACATCAACCTTTTTTTATTACAGTATACTGTATGTTGCTAGATTGCTACTGTATTGTGTTCCAATTTCAACACTAACTGTCCAATAATTGCTATATGCTCTGTACTGTATGTGTTCTACCGTAGGAGCGTCAAAAAGATTGTGCAAAAATTGACTTGTGAGGATGATGAGCGTACAGCTTTACAAATCAAATGTATTCTAAAAGCAGAATGTGACCTGGACATCTCCTGTTCCAGCATCAAACAGATGCGTAAGGAACTGGGATGGACTTTTGGCCCTACATGGTACTGTACATACTGTAAAAAATATATATATACTGTATATTAATAATGCACTGATTTTACATGACAGTAAACTAAAACTTGTTTTTATTCCACAGGATAAATCCCATGATAAGGGATGTTAATAAAGTAAAGAGAGTTGAACAAGCACGACGGTGGATAGATAGTGGAGAGAATTTTAATGACGTCATTTTCACAGATGAAACTTCAGTTTCTCTCGAGGGGTTCTCAAGACTGTCCTTCCGACACCGTGCACATCTCTCACTTAAACCACGTCCGAAGCATCCGTTAAAAGTCCATGTATGGGGAGGTATATCTCGTTGGGGTGCAGGACCGATCTATATTTTTGAAGGTGCAGTACAGTAATGTTTGTTGTAAAAATTATTTACAGTCCTGTACAGTGTACGCTTGTTACTGACAATTTCTCATCTCTTTAGGCATCATGGATAAGACCTTCTTCCAAGAAAAAATAGTAGATTGCTGTATGGTGCCATTTGTGAGAAAATGCTTTCCATCAGGACATCGATTATTCCAGGATAATGATCCCAAACATTCGGCTTCAGCAAAATTCATGGAAGAGAGAGGGATAAATTGGGAACGCACACCACCAGAGTGAGTATTGTCCTATAGTACTGTATTAACTGTTTATTGTACCAAAAAGTATGTACAGTACTGAGCAGTAATTATTCTAGTACACTTTTTACTAAGTACAGTACTGTGACTGAATATTTTTTTTTTACTTACCTGTACTGTAGGTCACCGGACATGAATCCCATTGAAATGGTCTGGGCCCAGTTGAAGAGGTTCATCAGGTCTGATGTGAAACCAACAACTAAACAGGAACTTTTGGATGGGATAATGAAGTTTTGGAGAACAGTATTGACACGTGCCCAGTGTAACAATTATATTGATCATCTCCATAGAGTCTTAACAGTTGTCATCGAAAGAAACGGTCAAGCAACTGCTATGTAGCTTATACCGTACTGTATATAATTAGTAATGTGGAGGAGGGGTTTAACTTCCTCTTTTCAGTTTGTGATCTGGACTGCTAAGTACTGTACACTGTGTCCATACTGTATGTACAGTATTGTGGTTGTGCTTTCTGTCCCTACATTATACAGTATTCTCCTAATTTATTTTATAAGCTCTTTATCTACAATAACTTTCCCTTACTGTACCTTATGTACTGTACTTCATACTTTTCCTCTTTTCCTTACACCTACTTTTACTGTACATTGCCCCCTGTTCCAAGGCACACATTGGCATCGTCACCGATTGTGCTGCAGCTGCCAGTTTCTGCTACTGCGCTTGATGTTGCCATTTGTAATGCAGATGTTTCAAGTTTTCAGGTTCCTTTAGTTCATATACAGTACAGTAGTAGTGGCTGCTTCAACATCCACATCCATAGTTGCAGACATACAGTACTGTACAGTAGTGGGTGCACCGTAAATTGAGAGAGAGGCTTCTACTGTACATCTACTGTATGGTTGGAGCAGCGGTCCCTTCGACATCAGGATAAGGTGAGATCAAGCAGGATGAAGAACAAGAGCATCTCCGGTGAGAACCTGTGTCTGTCTTTTACTGTCTGTCTCTGCCTATCCTCCTTTCTTCAGGGCGTACAGTGGACCTTGCACTCTGATGCACGGTAGAGTCTGCACCTGGTATAGGTGAAACTCTGCATCTGAGGCCAAAAGTGCCAGTGATGATTTTAACTTAAAAGCCTACTCTTTTTGTGTAGCCCTCGGTCCAGTAGGGCATATCGTTCGGTATTGAGGAAGGACTGTTCTCACATCATCTCTTTCCTCCTAGGTACTGTACAGTAGTCATGTCCGTGTCCAGCTTGGAACTCCTGGACATGCCAGCGGCAGAAGAAAGAAGTGGGGTACAGTAGAGGTCTACAGGGGTGGAAAGTTAAAGAAGTCCCCCCCCCTCTGTAAAGCATGTTACTGTAGGTTAAATAATAATTGTCATGAATTTATACAATTGGTGTTTGTACTGTATGTAATTCAGTCTTTAAGTGCGCCTGAGACCCAACACGTGCATCTGTCATTAAAAAGGTACAAAAAGTCAATAACACACAGATGCAGGGGTGTATCGTCCTATTGGCCAGGATTTCACTCACCAGGGGCACGCCGGCCGATGGGGGTTGCCGCCCACAGTCATACTGTATACTGTACAGTATCCCTGTTGCCCATCACAGTGATTTCACAGCTGCCTGACACTTACAGTAGAATACAGTACGGTAGACATACAGTACTGTATACACTGTGGGCCGTTTTCAATTTTGGAGTGGTCTATTTACTTTTTTTAGCCGGTCTCGTCTTTTCACTCCAAGGGGTGTATTTACTGTACTAAGTAGTGTTAGGAGACAGTGAGAAGTGATAAAAAAGTGATAAGGTGTCAGTCAATCAGCTCCCAACTGTCATTTTTCGAACACCGCCTGTGAGATGACAGTTGGGAGAACATTGGTTGGCACTTTTTCACCCATTGGAGCAAAAACACGTGATTGGCTAAAAAAAGTTTTGGAGATTACGTCATTTCGCCAGGCGTAAAATTATAGCTGTATTCAATTTGAAAGCTTTTCTGCCTACCGTAGGCAGGAAGTCAATGCAATGTACAGTAAGACAGTACTCTATGTTAAGTTTCGCCTACTGTATGAATAGCAGGCGGAAAAATTTGGTGAATTGGGGTGCAATGTTGCGGGAAGCCTTCAACGTCCCCTAAAGGTAATGTAAACTACGTAACTTTTTAAAAAAAATAAAGTCAGAACACACTAAAATGTAACTTTCATTTTGGGGGGCGGAAGAAAAAAAAATGGGGGGGAAAAATGAAACTTGTAGGGGTAAATTTACTAAGATGGGAGTTCTATTTAAGAAACTGTACTGTATGTTGCCCATAGCATCCAATCAGATTCTACTGTACTTACTGTAGCATTTATCTACAGTAGCACCTTCTAGAAGATACTGTACAGTAATACCTGGAATCAGATTGGTTGCTATGGGCAACATCACTTCTTAATAGCACTACCATCTTAGTACATTTACCCCCTAATATATAAAATGTACTGAGTTTAGTAAGGGTTGGATAACAATACTGAACAAAAGTAGCGAAGACTTAAAAAAAAAAAAAAAAACGCTACATGGGTATACAGTAGATCTGGGCATGCGCCTGAGATACGATGACGTACAGTATTGTAGGAAACACTCAAGCAAGGTGCAACCTTGGTATTGCAGGCGGCTGTAGTGTAATGGTAAATAATCAAACCAATACATTACGCTGCCTGTACAACCCTTTTGCGGGTTCGAAGCTTGAAAGGTTCCACTTTTTATTTTTTATTATTACCAAGGTTAGACTTTTTTGTCAAAGTACTGTGGCATAGAAATACCAGAATTTCTGGATAATGTATTAGTGAAGATTTAAAACAAAATAAAATTACCGTATACAGTATGTACTTTAAAGGTCTCGAACCAGCGGGACAAGAAAATGGTAGATGCAGTAGGGCTAGGCATTAGCCCCCTAGACTACTGCATCTACTGTACTGTAGTTCCTAGAGTCAGGGAATCACTACAATGTCTACCGTATTATACTTACAACTACAGTTGTAAGTACCGTATAATACAGACAACTGGGCACGCGCAGTGCTATGAGACTCAATACGCCACAGTGTAGCGCGCAACTACTGTAGCAATGCGGTATACTGTATGGCGTACCGTATGGAGCAACAAACTACAGTACTGTAGCTGGGCACATCTACAGTACAATAGATTGATTTTTGTAAGGGTTGGATAACAAGACTGAACTACAGTACTATAGTGAACATTAAAAAAATAAATGTAATTATCAAGGTCTCGAACATAAGGAGAGAAGTGTAAGCAAGACAGATCACCTAACCCCTTGCTCACTAGTCTCTCCTAGTCCTCTACAGTACTTTATGTGACATCTACAGTACCATACGATGAAGTACAGTACTCAGGCGTCTGTAGCGTAGAGGTAACAAATCGAACTTCTACATTGCAGACGTCTGTACAACCCGGGTTCGAAACCAGGAAGCTTAAACTTTTTTTTCATTATTATTAGACAGTCAAGGTTACACTTTTTATTTTTAATATTATTATTACACAGTCAGTGTAATAATAACACACTTTAACTATGTGTGTATCATGACCCGCTACTGTACAGTATGATATTCCATACTGTACGCAATGGCATACAGTACATAGCCATAGCGCTACAAGGGTATGGCTATGGCGCAGCACCACTGGCAATGCATTGCAACCCCGCCACTGGGCACGCGCCAGAGATCCTACAGTATTTGTACCGTAACCCATCAGAACTGGCTATAAGTTACCACAACGCAAACTGTGCAGACATTGACGCAATTTTGCGGTTTAAACGCGGAGTCAGTTTGTACTATAGAGACCCCTCTCTTATACACAGTCAACTATCAGTTACTAAACATATTAAATTACTAAAGTTTAAAGTCTAGGACAGCATTTTCATTGACGCAAGTTTGCGCTCTGCATCTCCCCTACAAACTGCTGTTAGTATTCTACTGTAGCACCTTATGAAGTCATGAATTTACTATTGTGTATACTGTGCGGTAAGTCTCGGACAGTGCAGAATGGCACTAGTGTGAAAATTCAACAGTACTGTTACTGTAGCAATACAGACAACTGGGCATGTGCCATAAAATAGCGTTACTTAACGTATGGCTTAGCTTCACTGGACATGCGGCACACATTCCATTGTAATTAAAACCCGACCACTGGGCACGTGCAGACATTGACGCAATTTTGCGGGTTAAACGCGCAGTCAGTTTGATATACAGAAACCAGTCTCTTTAACAGGGCCCATTGCCACTTGATGGTCATAATAAATCACTATAATGTCCACGTTTATGTCAGCGCCGGCATTGATGCAAGTTTGCGTTCTAAGGTACGGTACTGTATGTACAATAATAAAAATCCTAGTTTTGCTGTTTGACTCCCGAAGCACTGGGCAGACATGCGCTCCACATGTACTGTATTGAATACTGAATATTTTAAGTGAAGATTTAAAAAAAAAAAAAAAAAAAAACATACTGTATTTTCAAGGTCTCGAACCCACGGAACAAGAAGAGGGGAGAAGCAGTGAGACTAGGCATTAGACCGCTAGGCCACACACTTCACCCATTACTAGAGTTCTCTAGTTTGTAAAGTCTAAAGTCTGGGACAGTGCCGACAGTATTTACATTTGCGCAAACACAGTATGATTTCAACCGCACAGTCAGTGGATAATACAGAGCTTAATGATTTCAAACTGGATTACACATTCTTCTACCGCTTTATTATACCGTACATTCCTGATTCCATGGGGAAAACGCTGTAATACTGTATAGTGTACCGAATCACCGCTTCTGTCAAACAATCATCGGCCGGTGATACAGAACATACCGTACGGTACATTGGAAATCACACGCATGCGCTATTTACTGTAGTTTAGGAAAAGTGACACCTGGTGGGCAAAATGTTGTATTACACGTAATGAAATCACACGCATGCGCTATGTAGTTTAGGAAAAGTGACACCTGGTGGGCAAAATGTTGTATTACACGTAATGAAATCAGGCGCATGCGCTATGTAGTTTAGGAAAAGTGACATCTGGTGGGCAAAATGTTGTATTACACGTAATGACTTTTTTCACTACTAAACTTTCTTTGTGGCGCGACTCATGGCGTGGTGTGTGGCGCGCCATGCGTGGCGTGAGAGATAGCGCTGTGATGCCACGTTATAGCTGGGCACATCAGTATTTCCATATTCTTATTTGTGTCATTCTCTGGCAAAACATATCCCCCTTTCCTTCCGTGTGCTACTCCTTCCTCACCTCCTCCAATTCATGCAGTAGTAGTACTGGAATGTTTATTTTACATCTGGCCATCTTACAGTGGTTCTTGCTATTGGGCATGTCCTCCTGCTATGGTCGCTCCTCTTCCCTGCTTTTTCTACCACTGGGTTTGCCGCTCTCTACTGCTAAAGTTTATGCTTTCCTCCCCCTTTCGTGGCCTCTTTTTTGTTTTTTCTTGCCTGCTGAGCTTTTATTTTTGCCACTGTCCCTTTCCCTGCCTTTGGCTCTGGTGCAGCTGCTCAGATTTACCATATATGCTGGCAACTTTATTGGCCTTGTTTCTTATTTACTCTTCCTGTTTATTTTTATGTGCCACTGGGTCCGGGTTAGCTCTCTGTTTGTTGACTGCAAGTTTTGTTTTTCATGGCTTGCCAGCTTGGGGTTTCTTCTTACTGTCAGTACCTATTTGGTACTTTTTTTCGAGGTTGTCTGACTGTGTTTCCTGGCATAGTCGTGATTCTGCTGCCCTGTTTTTGTGTAGTTGCATTTTCTTTCTGCTTTTCTTGCATGTCCGCTGGGTTGAGGTGTTATTTTTGTTATTTTTAGGCTGTTTTTTTGGTGGGGTGATTGTTGGTTTGTTTGTGTATTTGTTTTGTCTTTCCATCACCTTTCCAATTTCTTCTTTATGTAGGGGTTCTGTGTGTTTATGTGCATCTTGGCTTCCCCTTCTATGGCTTTGCATTGTTGCTGGGCCATCCCTATTTTATGTCCTGTGTGCTGATTCTTCTCTATGTGGTTTTGGTTCTTTCTGTATCAGCCTTTTTTCTTTTGCTGTGTTTAGTTGGAGTGGGGGGTAATAAGGTCCATTTTTTATGTTTCATTTCATATTTATTGATTGTAATGTTGCTGGGCTGTGTCCCTTCATGTTTGTACACATCCACAGATTATTTGCCCCATTCTTGTTCTTTTTGCTGGTTGGGACTTGCTGTGGGAGATAGTTCAGTTAGCACTGCAGCGGGTAGCTTCCTTCAAAGTTTGCATCTCTGGATGATCTGTTGGGTTGCTTGGCTATAATGGGTTTGTTATTGGTGGTCTTCAGTGCACTTTGTCCCAAGTTAAGAGTGTAGTTTCTACAACTCATCTGCTGTTTTTTTCTTGGGTTGCTCAAAGGAACTTGAGAGGACTAACTTTAACTGCCTTTCTGGTCTGACTGCAGTTTGCACTACTTTATGAACTGCATTGATGATGTATGATAACCAATAGCATGAAGTGCTTGCCATATTAGGTAGTAAGTTTTAAGGGCTTTTTACCCATTTTTTTTCTTCTATTTAAAAAAATAGAGTTTTTTTCTCAAATCAGATGGGTCACTCATTTCACCCCCTTTCCCTAACCCCTTGTTTTGTGTATTTTCTACTTCTTGTACTGTTACATCTGCTTGTGTTTGACAGTGATTGTTGCTTGTTACTTCTTTTGCTATGGTTGTTGCTCATGCATGATATGATTGTGTGTGGTGGTATGCCTTCTGTTTTCTGATTGTCCTGTGTGGGATTTGTCTCTTTCCTTGTTTTGTGCTGTTTCTGTGAACTTAAAGTTGCTTGACTTGATAAGTGCAATGCTTTCCTTGGTTCCATGTGTGTGGGTTGCTGGTTGGATGGTTTGAGTCTGGTTGGTGCTGAGAGAGTTCTGGTTTGTGGCTCTGGTGCAGCTATTGTTTGGTTAGTGGTTTGTGCCTCACCAGGTTTTGAGTGATTTTGTGCCTTGGGTAAATTGTGTGGAGTCAATGAAAAGTGTTTGTTTTCCTTCTCCTGATGTTGGGTCCTGTGCTTCCTCACAGGTTTGGCGATTGGCTGTTTTCAATTGTGCATACTTTTGTTGAGCAGCAAGCATCACTGTCAGCAGATACATGTGATGCAGGAGCTGGTTGCAGGGCACTGACTGGAGAAGTCTGGTGTCAAACCAGTGAGGGGGGAGCTAAACTGTGGTGTTAGTGGAAGTACTGGTGCTACCTCTTGCTGTGTCATGTGTCTGGTGTTTACTTATCAGTGCAGCTGTTGGATGTCTGCTTTGGTTGCGATTTTCTCCTTTAGTATTATAGTATTTATTCACAGTACTCTGATTAATACATACAAATTGTTGAAATATTACACTACATAGGTCAATATAATCCAAATACTGTATTACCTAAATATTATAGGATAACTCAACATATAACTGTTTCCTAATGTAATATATAAAAATAGAAACAAAGTTTATACTCATGTGCTCACCAGCTGGTTGCTACAATTGATTTGTGCACAATGTCTCTCTTAGTAAAGGCAATCCTCCAATAGTAATTAGATGGTTAAGATCTTAACATTTGTTGGCTGTGTCTTTTTGACAGAACAGGCGCACATTCAGCCAGAGCGAGGATCAGAGACTCCAGCCAGCACAACGTGTTGTACATTCCCCGCTCGTGGTGACCCGAGACAGAAGGAAAATTTGCGCTGTGAGTACTGGAGAATCTAGCTGGTGTAGTGTGCCGCATCCCCCGTTACCGTTACTGTTGATCGGAAGTGGAGAGGTGAGAGGCACTGCAGGCCTCATAACAGCGGCACCCAAGGAGATAGCATACTTGCCAGCAATGTTAAGATCTTAACCATCTAATTGGTGCACAAATCAATTGTAACAACCAGCTTGTGAGCACATGAGTATAAGCTGTTTCTATTTTTATATATTACATTGGAAAATGGTTATATGTTGAGTTATCCTATAATATTTAGGTAATACAGCATTTGGATTATATTGAGCTTTGTAGTGAATATTTCAACATTTTTTATGCATTAATCAGAGTACTGTAAATAAATACTATAATAATAATAATAATAATAATAATAATAATAAAGGAAGCCATTATGTCAATCAATCAAACATATTACTATTTGATATAATAATTCTGACACTTGCGCAGTTCACTGGGGGAGTTTATATTCCACGTGATTATTCTAAGCCAGGGGAGTAACTGGCTGTATGAACTAGCAGCAGTGTTGATTGAATTGATGTATACTTATAATTAATTATCTACCTAATTAGCACCAGGATACTATTTCTAGTGTGAAAAATATGCTGTCAACATTGTGAATGTCAACATTCTGTCCATATCGACATTCAGACCATGTTGACATTCTGGTGTAAACATTATGAATGTTGACATTCTGAATGTATGCAGTAATAATATATTATAGGTGTAAGCTAGGAGTAAAGTAAAACGGTCCTAATATAGGTCTAATATAACTACATGTTGAACTATTGTAAATACTTGTACGCAACTTGTGACAATCATCAATGCATATCCAAAAATATCCCATACCAAGGCAAGAGTTATTATTATTATTATTATTATTATTATTATTATTACAAAAGATATGCATGGACCCCTGTGTTTTGCTTTTGCTTTGTTGCTTTGGCAAAATCACCCTCAAGTGGTATGGTTTTGGCAACATGACCCAAAGTGTTTTGGTTCGATTTCGGTTTTGGTTTTGGATTGCTTTTAAATTGATAAAAACAGCATGAAATTTGGACCTGTTTACATGCAATCCAAAACAGAGATTCAGCATTTAAATCCCAATTCCGAGTTTACAGCAGACCAGAGCTGAGACTCATTTCTACTCGGAACCTCAAAAGTGATCCCAGCCAGGACTTGATTCAGCTTGGAACCTCAAAATTTGATTGTATTTTATTTTCAGGAAAACCAAATTGTACATCTCTAATTATTACTACTATAAAGTAGTTCAAAATTCAGCATGTTGACACATTAAAAATGTCCACAAGGCGACAATGTTGACAATTTAGTTTAGAGGGGATGTAGTTATGAGACCGGCGGCCACGATGCCGCCGGTCTTAATACCGACATCCAAATCCTGACATACAGACGAATATCTTAATCCTGATGCTGGAACGCCGAAGGATGCCAGACCGAAAGAGGTAATTCGGGGGTCCCTTAGCATTAGCCACGAGGGGGGGAGGGTTAGATTTAGTGAGTATAGTGGGGTTAGGGTTAGGTTTTGGGGGGGTTAGGATTAGTCACCACTAGGGGAGAGGTTATAATTAGGCACCCCCCTGGGAGGGTTAGGTTTAGGGAGTAGTTAGGGGGGTAAGGGTTAATCACCCCAGGGGGGAAGTTAGGGTTAGGCACCAGGGGCAGAGGTTAGGGTTAGGCCCCACTAAGGGAGGGTTAGGGGGGAAGAGGGGTAGGGTACTTACCTGCCTTGTTGAGATCTTCTCCCTTCGGGCTGTCAACGTTGGAATACAGTATGAACACTATTCAGCCACCGGGACTTCATACCCATTCCATTTAGAGGTATGCTAACACTAACCTTAACTCCTAAACCCAACCCTTAAATCTAAGACAATGCTAATGTTAATGTCAAGATTTTTTCTATGTTGAATTTTCACCTGTCAACAATCTGTCCATTTTGACATTTTCCAGATGTTGACATCATAACTGTTGACATTCTGGTTTTAACATTATGAATATCAACATAATGACAATCAACTTCCTTACTGCATACCAGTAAATGTTAATAAATACATATATTGAGTGCTGATTTACTCCTCCACCACCCAAAACATGACTTACCTTTGCTTACTCTAACCTTCAAATCACTTAATCTTTTTACAACCCATCTTGTTATATTACTTTATTTGATCCTATGTCTTGATGCATAATTATGTTGTTTAATCCATGTATGGTGCTGCAGATACCTTGTACCACTATACAAATAAAATACAAAAATAATAATTTATATAATAAATCAAAGAAGATCTGTACCATCTGCACCATGCATAGTTAAAGCAGGAGATCACAATTCCCCCAATGGCTCCATCTGCATTGCTGGAAATGGGACAACCAGTAGAAGAGAGGAGAGCTGACACAATGGGGTAAGTAGCGAGAAGAAGGAAGGGCAGTGGTGACCCAGGATATGCAGGGTCCATACTAATAATAATAATAATAATAATAATAATAATAATAACAAGCGGGAGGGAACTGAGGGGTCGATTCAGAGGCGGACGCTAAGCTGTGCTCTCTCGCTGCCAAAAGGGACACGGTATGCAAATTCCGCGATCGCACTGTCTGGTGTAAGGACGCCCTCTATGTCTTTGAGAGTGACGGCAGAATGAGTGCACGCTGGTATAAAGACGCCCACTTTTCTTTCTTAACACACGTCATCTCCAGGAAGTGTATGATTAATCAGAACCATCGAGAACCATCGTAGCTGTATTCAGCGCTTGAGGTAGACTCTACCCCACCGCAAGCACTGAGATCACTGCAGGCTGAAATACAATCAAGTGACGTGTACAATGACGCATCCATGCTAATTATACACACCCATAAAACTCCGTTTTGATGCCCAGACACGCCTGCGTACGCAGCACCTCTCCTCCGTTCACAAGCACCTTCCCCTGTTACCACCCACAAACGGCACTGTCATTCAAAATAGCGCTCAGTCTTTGTGCTAAGAGCGCACAATTCCCGATCGCAGTGACTGGTTCACGCACTGCGATGCATATGCATGCGCAGATGGGCGACAATCACCCATACCGTGCATACGCGGCTTAGCGTCTGGGTCTGAATCAGGCCCTGAGCTGTTCTTAAGTGTAGCCATCAAATACACTTATAAATATTACTCATTTAGTGTATGTAATCTTACCAACTGGAGATGGTTTTTTTTAGACCAAACATGTTTACAATTTTGCAATGCATTGGTTATGACATGAATATTTTCTTTTAAAGCGTACAAAACTAAATAAAAAATTTTGAAAATCATTGCTGTTATCTTTTTGTTAGCTTCTTACAATAACTTTATTTAAAGTATATATAGAACATATCCATAAATAATATGCAAAATTTTACCTGTTATTTCTCCAAAACATAATTTAACTTTTACTGGATAAGTTGGTGGTGAGTATAATTTGGGGGTTTGCATCTAGTCTGTGGAAAGCAATAAGGAAGTTAGAAATCTATCTTTTCCTGGAACCATCTCAGTTTGGCAGTTTGACCCAGTGAACTAAACTGTCAATTGTAATTTTTGGAGCATCTAGTGGGTAGTTGCTTGAAGTGTTTGATTTGATGGGTTCTATATAAAGCAATGTTCACAGTTAATAGAACCCAACAAGGGTAGGTCAATCCAGTCTCTGTTACCAATTTATATCCTCCAATCACTGTATGTCAGCTCAAACGTATAGGAAAGTACAGCATAAGGATCTCCACAGATACTATAACAATAGCTAATTAAGATTAGGTATTGTTATTCACCCATAAGAATCTGGCTTACTAGCTGGCCTTGGGAGCTTTTTTGTGTCCACCTACTGTGTTTCTAAGCTGTATCTCAGTGTTAGTGAGGGCTGGTAGGGATAAGTAGCATTCCACAGACTGGTCAAAATTGTAGATACATGATTGAATTAATACTTAGGTAATCGCATAATCTTTCTTTAAGTGGTATGCCCACAGAGTACATTTAAGTATAACAATAAAAGTTACAGTTGCAATCTCATGTAACAAATGTATCAACGTCATCTAATAATTGGGTGTTACCTAATGCGCTTCATCACAATTATGTAACTTCCTCAGGGGGTGTGGTCAGTGGTGTGGCTGCTAAAGATTCATTTATCCTCTACATCTACCCTTCATTTGTTGTGATTGCCACAATGTATGTCAATCACAAAGTGTTTATGGCAATATCTCCCAAGCTATTGTGTTCTTAATCCATCTTTTTTGTGAGTAAAGTTTATGTATTAGCTGCTGTCAGACCAATTCCCTTGTGATGGTTGGTTGTTAGACTCTACACAATGTAATAAACATGATGTCCAGTTATCATGGTTGTGGTGCCAGTGAATGTGTACATTGCGTCGGATGGCTATAAACTCAAATACCTAAAACATGGTATTTTGTGGGTGACTTGCTTGCTTCATCTAGTGGCTCTCATTGTGTCTACAGTGTGTTATTTCTCAATAGCAGTTTTGTCCCAAGAAATTATTTATACATATTTGAAGTTAGCATGATTATAGCAGTGGTATAGGAGGCCAGAGCCGTAACTAGACTTTTTGGTGCCCTGTGCCAGAAAGGGCATTGGCGCCCCCGCCCCCCCCATTTTTCAAATAGGGACATAAGACACGCACCCGAAAAAGGACCATGGCGTCAAGGGGAAGGGCCAGGGAAGAGATAGGGAAGGTCAGAAGCTGCTGGGGATAAAAGTAGAGGAAGTTACAAGTGATAATGATAACAAACAGAAAATTGACAGGCCCAAAGAGCGCCCCCTGCCCTGTGGTGCCCTGTGCCATGGCACTGGTCGCACCACCCTAGTTAAGGCCCTGTAGGGGGTGGTGATTGTTTTTCTCAAGTATAGCTAGGGAGCTTTCTTTCTTTTGTACTTATCAGTGGAACTATTCTCCTGTTAATTGCTTCCACGATGCACATAGTCTGTCTAGTCACAATGTCAGATCCCCTCTCTTTAGAAATGCTGCTGTTTATTATTTAGTAAACCCAGTTATTCTTGTTTCTCATGATGGTTACATATTTTACACACCATAAATTTGAATTAACATATACTGCACAGCATAAATTTGGCTAAACAAAGTGTGTTACTCCTAATTATAAGGTAATGTATACTTTTGTTGTTCATAAGTCTACATGTCCCTATAAGTGAGGAGTAACACACTTTGCTAAAGCACATTTTTGTTGTGCACTACTCATGTTACACAGTGGATTTTTTACCTTGAGGTTACCCGAGATACACACTAGAACTACAAGAACCACCACATCATTGACCTACCCCTTTAGATTCTATTAACTGTGAATTCTGCTTTACATTTGAACCCATCAAATCGAACACTTCAAGCAACTGCCCACTAGATGCTATTACAAAGTGGACACCATGGCATTTTTCAATATAAACTAACATGAACTGGACTGATTTGTTTGCACCACCAGTGTGTGAGTTACTGTATTATTACATGATGAAATATATCCATTTTAATAATAATTTAATATGTCATTATCAACATAGCTATTTCAGAGTGCATGGTTTTTACTATGATGATTTGTTTATGTAAAGTTGGGAACTTTAATTTATCTATGCCGCTAAAGGTTGGGCACACCTGTACCATTGAGAGCCATTGTTTCTCTTATTCTTTATGGAGAATGTGATGGATGTACAGTACTGTAGCTGTGATTAAACGCCCTGACTACTTGTGGATGAGAAGAACAGGACCATCTGAGAAAAAAACACATTAAAAAGAAATACAATATTATAGGCAGAGCCGACTTATTATTTTATTTTTGTAATTTTACACTATTATTATTTCAAAGAAATATGTATTTGCCATTGCATGACCTGCTAATGAGTAGTAGTTAAAGTAATATGTAGCAAGTGACACAAATTTACACTGATTTGACAAGTGGAAGGCATGGAATACCAGAAAATATATGGCTGCCACTGCAAATTGATGTATACAATGTCTAGCTAGCAAAGTACTAGTGGGTAAATGGACATTTAATATACAGTGCATACAATTATGTACGGGGTCATCCAATTTCCAAACAAAGCAATACTGGTAAATAGATGCTATGATTTTGGATCATGCACTGCTAATGTTTTCTACTTTACATAACTTTTCATACCCCACAGTATTGAAGTGAAGACATATTTTGTCAGAATACTGTATATGGATTATTTTGTTGTATGCAGCTACAATGACCAATTTGTAAGAATATGCAAATATATAACAGAAACAATATATATTTAAAATTTTATAGAAGGCAGAAATGTAGACAACATACCCTTACAATGAAGGCAATGGAACATTTTAATCATAGTTCTATTTATTTCATTTTTATTTTGTGCATTGTCTGCTTTTGAAAAATATGGAAAGCATACAGTAGGTGATAAAATCAATATATCTTGTTGTCCTAGATATATTACATGGGGATTGGGAATTAAGTATTTGCATTTTTTCTTCAAGTTACAGCATCTCAAGCTACCTCAAATAAAAGCAACCAGCTCCTGATTTTTTCATACTCTTATAAAACAACCAGAGTAAAAGCAATTGAAATAAAACCTTCCATTTAATCACAAAGCATTCACAGAATGCTCTTTGTCTGGTAAATGGCAATATACTCTATCTTAACCCTAATCATCAACTTTCTGAACCAGGAAAGAAAAATTCTGACAATGTAATCTTGACCTTTCTTCACACTTCTTAATGGTTTGCGATATTTTGGAAATAGACAGCTGGTCACAAGAGACAAGCCAGGGAACATCAATACATTTTATCAAATGCTATTAGCAGCCTTTGGGACTTTACCAAGCACTTTCACACCACAAAATATTTTTTAGCATTAACATGTTTGGAATGTGAACATTGTAGAGATATAATCTGTTTCATTATTGTGCTATTGATCCATTGAGCTGCAACACAACAAATGATAATAATAAAAAAAAGCAATTAGGTTCATGAATCTATTAGATGCTTAACACATTTTACAGTCATTGTATTTAGCATTGGCAAGACTAGTGCTAGAATTCACTGTTGGCTTGCAATATGAATTTAAACTCGGGATATGTGTGTCAAAGGGACATTATACTACAGTATGCATTGCACTTATCATTATTATTATTATTATTATTATTATTATTATTATTATTATGAGAAGGAGGGGGAGAAATCAGAGCAGTAGTATTAGCAACTTAAGTGTTAAATTTTTTTAGTGAGGACATACAATTGTAAATAGATTGGAGCTGTACAAAATTACTGAGTGCCATAACTGCCCCCATATTGTGTGTATAGGACATTGTGCTCACAAGCGGGTCGATTTTTCCCCACTGCGCTTGCGCCGCCTCCGGCGTACTAATGCGCGAGTACCAGCGAGTGACGGCAGCTCCGTCGCTCTGGGGCTCACTATAAGACGGGGTGGCTGTCGATGTTGATTGAAGGTGCACTTGTACCAGCCTATTATAGAACAGAAACTGGTGTACCTGTAATCACACTTCTGTCCAACTCTAGATGGAGAAGGAAAATGCACAACATAATCAGGGTTGCAGCGAGAAAAACACACAAGGAGACAGATAATGGGACAGACACAAAAATATGGAGAAAGAAAGCAACATACATCAATAAAAAGGTGACAGAGATGGTGGTGGTCATGGGGGGGTTGGGCAGAGGCAAACATGGTGAGGTAGGCAGAGGCAGAGATGATGCGGGGGCATATATGGGGTTAGAGGAGGAACATACATGTGTATGGGTGACAGAGGCCTTCATGGGAATGGGGTGCAGAGTCCCACATGTTTATTCAGGTAAAGAGATACACATACAAATAGTCAAATACAAAGACGGCAACAAGGACAGACACTTGGGTGGATGTACAGAGCTATAGACCTGTAGATATAAACTGATGTGGTGAGACTAACATGGATCTGGAAATGGAGTCAGAGACGCAGGTAATGGAAGAAGAATTCAAGGCAGGATGGCAGGATGGTGTGCTGGGGCTGCTGCCATGCCTCTTTCTTCTGGCACAGTGTGGTGCAGAGTAAGTCAGAGCAGAATAGAGGTGTTGGTGGGTTGCAATCAGGGGTGTCGGAAAAATTTTATGTTGGGGGGCAAGTTTTACTTCAGTGGGATAGTCACTTATCACTCACTTTGGTGCTCCAGGTGACACAGAACCTGATTCAATATGGATCACAATACTGCATATGCAGGCAGTTCAACTGCTATAGGAAACCAAACCACTGCGATCGCAATGCAAATTCAGCACCGCATAGGGATGCCCATTTTACCATAAGCACATCCATAATACTTAGCAGAATAGCAAAACCATTGGTACAATCGAGTACCATTGGACCCATATGCACACTTACTCAGAAATTGCTATAAGCCATGCATGCTATGAGACCTCACACTGCATATGGCTTTGCAGTGGATAATTTATGCACGCCCCTGAAACAGCATGTGAACGCACTGGTACGCCTGCATTTGGCCAACCACCCCCCATCACCACCCATAAACGGCACCTCCTGTCAATCACTCTATGATGGGTCTGCGTAGTTGCTGGTATCGCGGTACTGAATGCAGTGGCCGGTTCGAGCACGTGCATTGTGATGCATATGCATGCGCAGAATGCAACAATCTGCCGATTGCATGCATATTAGCAACTGCAATCCAAACAAAATCAGGCTCACAGTCCCAATCTAAGAAAAGCTAGATATTTGCCATGCATATGTGGAACTACAGGGCTGCTTTATGTATTAATGGGTTGCTTATATGAGGTAAAATCCCTGCAACATTTTTTTAAAGAAAATGGAATGCAGTTCTTCTTATTTTCCTTTATATGGCGCCACAAGGAGTCGCCAGAACCTTACAAGGTACAAGAAACAAAAACAATATGACCAACAAAAAGGAATGAAAGTGATATAAAATAAATAACATGGACATTGTTTATCAACATTGCTACATCAGCAGTCATAATGCTAAACTAAGCAGCAGGGTGGCAGAACCCAAAGGCTGGGTGCTGTTGAAAGCAATAGGGAGGATATGGTGGTAGAAGGAAATCATAAGAGGGAAGAGGGATCTGCTCATGAGAGCTTAAAGTAAAAAGGGGCGCAGACAGACAGTGGTGGCACAGAGAGAAGAGACAATGAGCAAGGAGCGTGGGGCAGTGAGTTACAATGAAAGCTGGAAGCCTTTGATAAAAGAGTGGGTTTTGAGAGCCTTTTTGAAATTTTGTGGAGAGTCTGATAGAGAGTTCCAGAGGTGGAAGTAATCAGCTGGGAGTAGAGGCTGCATTTATGGGTGGAGCGAAGTGGATGTGTGGGAGTGTGAAGGGAAATGAGGTCAGCAATGTAAATAGGAGACAATTGGGTGAAAACTTTGTAAGTTAGTGTGAGAAGTTTGAATTGAGTTCTGAAGGGGAAGACAGGTTGCAGCAGAGACAAGTGGGAGTCAGAGAGGCCAGATACGAGGAGGTTGCAGTAGTCCAGTCTGGAGATGATCAGTGAGTGGATGAGGGTTTTAGTTTCCTCCATAGTGAGAAAAAAAGGTCTAATCCTGTAGATATTTTTGAGTTGGAAATGGCAGGACTGTGAGAGGTACTGGATGCGTGGTTTGAAGGAGAGGGAGAAGCCAACAACTTCTGGCAGAGGAAGTGTGGGGGGGGAGTGGAGTCATGAGAGAAGACAGAGAAAGAACGGTTAGAGAGGTAGGAGGAAAGCCAGGAGAGGGCAGTATCATGCAGACCAATGGAGTGGAGTATTTGCAGGAGGAAAGCATGGTGTCAAAAGCAGCAGACAGGTCAAGAAGAATTAGCAGAGAGTAGTGACCCTTGTATTTGGAGGCAAGAAGATCATTACTGACTTTAGCAAGGGCAATTTCTGTTAAGTTAAGAGGATGAAAGCCAGACTGACATGGATCCAGCAGGGAAAGGGAGGAAGAAATATTAAATGTTACTTGATAAGATTATACTTTGTAAAATAAAGAAATGTAATTGTGTGAACTTCAACAGCAAATGTAATTTGTAATTTAATTACTATATTGACATCCCAATGGGGTTTATTCTTAATGCCAAAAAACATGACACATGACACATGACAATTGCTGCTGTCATGAAACATGACAGCAGCAATTTCTCCTAAATAATGTCATACAGCTGTTTGTCTGCAATAATACACCTACCTTTATTTTATACAATTGTGTGACTGTGCATTCATGTATGTTTATCAGCTGGAGATTCTCATAGATTTTTACCACTTTATACACTTGGCTCTGGAATTGCAGGATCTTTCATTAAATATCACTTTTCTTGAATTACACAGGAGAACAAAAACCTTCCTCAGATAATATAGATAATATAGATAATTCATTCTGCACATTGTTCCTTTTAGTCATTTATCATATTTCAAACGCTGTGCTGTGGACATTTTAAAGTTATATTTCTCAAAATGCAGAATAAAAGCAACATCACTGATATCCACAAGCTTATTTTGACTTCAGCAAATTATTAGTTTCATCATTGTACAAATAATAAGACATTTTTACAGTTTCCTGGGATTAAGTTAATAAATTACAGTATGTAGTTCCATTAAAGCCATTGAGGCTGACTTTAGTGTTGCATGCAAATACATTTTTCCTGACAGATCTTGTATATGCAAGTTTCAGCAAGTAAGGGAGATTTAGGGGCAAATGTATCAAAGCTCGATGTGAGATACAATTGTGAGATATATATCACAAACCAATCAGCTTCTAACATTTTGCAGGCTGTGTTTAAGAAATGATAGTTTGGAGCTGATTGGTTGTTGATATATATTTCACAATTTTATCTAACATCAAGCTTTGATACTTAAGCCCCTGAGGGGCCTATTCATCAACACTAAAATAACGTTTTAAAGGACATTTTCCTTAAATAACGTTATTTTGGTATTCATGAACAGACTTAACACAGGAGATATCACAGATATCTCCTTGCTAAGTTCCCCTGCGTTAATTTCCACACTACCCATACATTAGTATGGGGATGTGGAAATTGTGGTATTCATCAAATTCCGAAAATTATCAATTTTTGGAATTTGATGCAGTTACTATTCGCCACTGTGAGGTGGCGAATAGCAGAATCCACTTACCTGTATCAGCGTGTGCAGGTCCCCCGACGAGTCCCTCCGGCGCTCTGCTCCGTCCTCAGGCTCCGTCCTGCTGGTCTGTCATGTGTGCTCCCCAGCAGAGCACAAGAAAGTTTAGAAAAAAAAAAAAATTTTTTTTTTCTAATCTGTCATGTGGTCTGCTGGGAAACCACATGACAGACCACCAGGATGGAGCCGGAGTCTGCTACGCAGACAGGTAAGTTGGGGGGGGGGGGAAGGTGAGTGGAGGGAGGTGGGGTGGGATCAGGGGGGGTACGAAACTTAACGTATCTGTAGGCAGTGCTGCGCATGCGCTGGTTTTACAGATATAACAGCGCAAGCGCAGCACTGTTTCCAGATGCGATAAGGTAGTGTAGGCAGGGAAAAGTATCTATTTCCCGAAAAGCTGTCAACGCAAAAATGACAGCTTTTCGGAAGATACTTATGGAGAGGTGGAATGATGAATTCCACCTATAATTAGCTAGAACTCCATGAGAGTTCTAAAGCTAATTATCTCCAGAGAATTTTAATGTTTAATGAATAGGCCCCTCAGAGTTGTACTTATCTCATTTGTATCTACACTTGCAGTGGGTGTAATTGAGCATCACTGGGAGTTCACATATAAATCTTCTCAGTGTATGCCCTGGATGTGTAAGCAGAATTCAGGGAATTCAAGGTTCTGCCTATGCAGAGATCCATATGATATTTCAGACAGATTTCTTACACCATTGATAGGACTAGTACAAAAGCGCACTAATAGTGATGATGGCTACTAGCACAAGTAGATGTGTAAGGCTAGTGCACCAGCATAGATATTGCCAACTTTGAATACGAGGTATGTGAAGTTCCGCATCTGTGGCCAACTTGCATACAAATCAGAATCAGCCCCATTATGACATATAAATGGATTTCCTGTATTCATTTTTTAGCCCATATTTACCCAGACAGGAGCAAACGCAGGATATATAAAGGGGAGGGGTTTATATATATATATATATATTAGGGATGTGCAGGCTCGGTTTTACTCGGATTTACTCGGTTCTTATCGCCACTTTACCGCAAATTCGGATTTATTATATTGGCTACCCAAAACACATGATAGGCGATAGCCAATAAAATGCCGTTTAAAGATCCGAGTAAATCTGAGTAAAACCGAACCCGCTCACCCCTAATATATATATATATATATATATATATATATATATATATATATATGTATTATCTATTGTAAACACACACACACATATATATATATATATATATATATATATATATTAGGGGTGAGCGGGTTCGGATTTCTGAAATCCGAACCCCCCCGAGCCCCCCCGATCCGAGTCCGATCCGAGTCAGGCTCGACTTTTCCCGCCTGACTCGGATCTGACATCGAGGCAAAACGTCATCATCCCGCCTTCCGAGTCTCGCGGGTTTTGGATCCTATATAAGGTACCCGCGTCGGCGCCATTTTCTCACTCGGCTGTGGACAGTGAAGAGGGAGGGTGGGAGTTAGTGCTGTGTAGTGTAGTGTAGTGTAGTGCTGCTGTTGTCCACTACTTCAAAGTCCATAGGGGCTGGCTGTGTTGTGCTGTGCTGCTGTTGTTAATAGGGGCTGTGTCCACTACTTCAAAGTCCATAGGGGCTGGCTGGACTGTGTTGTGCAGTCAGTTCCAAAGTCCTGTGCAGTGTCCCAGTCCTAAAGGGGTGCTGTAGTGTTGTCCAGGGGGTGCTCTGTCCATCAGGGGTGCTCCCCCCAAGTGCTAAAAAAATAATATATTTTCTGTGTTTGTGAATTGTGTGCGCAGTAGCCGCACGTGCATCAACAAAGTAGTGCCAAGCGTGCGCCTGTGTCATAAGTAAAGGGCCGGCTGGCTTGACCGTTAAGGGTGCTGTAACCCCCGAAAGTACACTCCAGTCCAAACCAAAAAAAAAATTATTTTCTGTGTTTGTGAATTGTGTGCGCAGTAGCCGCACGTGCATCAACAAAGTAGTGTCAAGCGTTCGCCTGTGTCATAAGTAAAGGGCCGGCTGGCTTGACCGTTAAGGGTGCTGTAACCCCCGAAAGTACACTCCAGTCCAAACCAAAAAAAAAATTATTTTCTGTGTTTGTGAATTGTGTGCGCAGTAGCCGCACGTGCATCAACAAAGTAGTGCCAAGCGTGCGCCTGTGTCATAAGTAAAGGGCCGGCTGGCTTGACCGTTAAGGGTGCTGTAACCCCCGAAAGTACACTCCAGTCCAAACCAAAAAAAAAATTATTTTCTGTGTTTGTGAATTGTGTGCGCAGTAGCCGCACGTGCATCAACAAAGTAGTGCCAAGCGTGCGCCTGTGTCATAAGTAAAGGGCCGGCTGGCTTGACCGTTAAGGGTGCTGTAACCCCCGAAAGTACACTCCAGTCCAAACCTAAAAAAAAATTATTTTCTGTGTTTGTGAATTGTGTGCGCAGTAGCCGCACGTGCATCAACAAAGTAGTGCCAAGCGTGCGCCTGTGTCATAAGTAAAGGGCCGGCTGGCTTGACCGTTAAAGGGTGCTGTAACCCCCGAAAGTACACTCCAGTCCAAACCAAAAAAAAATTATTTTCTGTGGTTGTGAATTGTGTGCGCAGTAGCCGCACGTGCATCAACAAAGTAGTGCCAAGCGTGCGCCTGTGTCATAAGTAAAGGGCCGGCTGGCTTGACCGTTAAGGGTGCTGTAACCCCCGAAAGTACACTCCAGTCCAAACCTAAAAAAAAATTATTTTCTGTGTTTGTGAATTGTGTGCGCAGTAGCCGCACGTGCATCAACAAAGTAGTGCCAAGAGTGCGCCTGTGTCATAAGTAAAGGGCCGGCTGGCTTGACCGTTAAAGGGTGCTGTAACCCCCGAAAGTACACTCCAGTCCAAACCAAAAAAAAATTATTTTCTGTGTTTGTGAATTGTGTGCGCAGTAGCCGCACGTGCATCAACAAAGTAGTGCCAAGCGTGCGCCTGTGTCATAAGTAAAGGGCCGGCTGGCTTGACCGTTAAAGGGTGCTGTAACCCCTGAAAGTACACTCCAGTCCAAACCAAAAAAAAAATTATTTTCTGTGTTTGTGAATTGTGTGCGCAGTAGCCGCACGTGCATCAACAAAGTAGTGCCAAGCGTGCGCCTGTGTCATAAGTAAAGGGCCGGCTGGCTTGACCGTTAAGGGTGCTGTAACCCCCGAAAGTACACTCCAGTCCAAACCAAAAAAAAAATTATTTTCTGTGTTTGTGAATTGTGTGCGCAGTAGCCGCACGTGCATCAACAAAGTAGTGCCAAGCGTGCGCCTGTGTCATAAGTAAAGGGCCGGCTGGCTTGACCGTTAAGGGTGCTGTAACCCCCGAAAGTACACTCCAGTCCAAACCTAAAAAAAAATTATTTTCTGTGTTTGTGAATTGTGTGCGCAGTAGCCGCACGTGCATCAACAAAGTAGTGCCAAGCGTGCGCCTGTGTCATAAGTAAAGGGCCGGCTGGCTTGACCGTTAAAGGGTGCTGTAACCCCCGAAAGTACACTCCAGTCCAAACCAAAAAAAAATTATTTTCTGTGTTTGTGAATTGTGTGCGCAGTAGCCGCACGTGCATCAACAAAGTAGTGCCAAGCGTGCGCCTGTGTCATAAGTAAAGGGCCGGCTGGCTTGACCGTTAAAGGGTGCTGTAACCCCCAAAGTACACTCCAGTCCAAACCAAAAAAAAATTATTTTCTGTGTTTGTGAATTGTGTGCGCAGTAGCCGCACGTGCATCAACAAAGTAGTGCCAAGAGTGCGCCTGTGTCATAAGTAAAGGGCCGGCTGGCTTGACCGTTAAAGGGTGCTGTAACCCACAAAGTACACTCCAGTCCGAACCAAAAAAAAATTTATTTTCTGTGTTTAGCCGCACGTATATATCAAATCGATATAACATAAATGGAGGACCAAACTTTCTCCGATAAAAATAAAATAGAGAAAGATCAAGAACCACTTCCTCCTAGTGCTGAAGCTGCTGCCACTAGTCATGACATAGACGATAACATGCCATCAACGTCGTCTGCCAAGGCCGATGCCCAATGTCATAGTAGAGGGCACATACAATCCCAAATGGCAAAGTTCAGGAAAATGACCTTGAAAAAGACATTTAAATCAGCTGAAGAGAAACGTAAACTTGCCAATATGCCATTTACGACACGGAGTGGCAAGGAACGGCTAAGGTCGATCCCTAGTATGTTCATGACTAGTGGTTCAGCTTCACATGACGATGGAAGCACTCCTCCCACTAAAAAAATCAAAAGAGTTAAGCTGGCAAAAGCACAGCGAAGAACTGTGCTTTCTAAGAAGATATCACAAATCCCCAAAGAGAGTCCAAGTGTGGTGGTGGTTGCGATGCCTGACCTTCCCAGCACTGGACGGGAAGAGGTGGCTCTTTCCACCATTTGCACGCCCCCTGCAAGTGCTGAAAGGAGCACCCACAGTCCACTTGCTGATATGCAAATTGAAGATGTCACTGTTGAAGTACAACAGGATGAGGATACTGGTGTAGCTGGCGCTGAGGAGGAAGTTGGCGAGGAGGATTCTGATGGTGATGTGGTTTGTTTAAATCAGGCTCCGGGGGAGACAGTTGTTGTCCGTGGGATGAAAAAGCCCATCACGGTCATGCCTGGGCAGAAGACCAAACATTCCACCTCTTTGGTCTGGCAATATTTCTATCCAAATCCGGACAACAACTGTCTTGCCATATGTACCATATGTAAAGGTGAAATAAGTAGGGGTAGGGACGTCAACCACCTAGGAACATCCTCCCTTATACGGCACCTGCAGCGCGTTCATAAAAAGTTACTGTCAAGTTCAGAAACTTTGGCTCAGACCGTAAGCAGTCCAGGGACACCTAAATCCCGTTGTCCTGTTGTATCCAAGCGCCTGCAAACCACACTGTCAACTCCCTCCTCGTCAATTTCCTCCTTAGTCAGGATCGGAAGTAGTCCTGCAGGCCATATCACTGGCATGACTGACTCTCCTATCCGGGATTCCTCCGGAGGATCCTGCATTGCTACGCCTACTGCTGCCGCTGCTGCTGTTGCTGCTGCTGCTGGGAGTCGTTCATCATCCCAGAGAGGAAGTAGGAACACCACTACTTTTACTAAACAATTGACCCTCCAACAGTCCTTAGCGAGGAGGATGAAGTACGACAGCAGTCATCCTGAAGCAAAACGTATAACTGAGGCCTTGACTGCTATGTTGGTGTTAGACGTGCGTCCGGTATCCGCCATTAGTGCAGTGGGATTTAGACAATTGATGGAGGTAGTGTGTCCCCGGTTCCAAATCCCGTCTAGATTCCACTTCACTAGGCAGGCGATACCGAGACTGTACAGAAACGTCAGAAAAAGTGTCCTCAGTGTCCTGAAAAATGCCGTTGTACACAATGTCCACTTAACCACGGACATGTGGACAAGTGGAACAGGGCAGACTAAGGACTATATGACTGTGACAGCCCACTGGGTAGATGTATCACCTTACGCAGCAACAGCAGCAGCGTCACCAGTAGCAGCATCTCAGAAACGCCAGCTCGTTACAAGGCAGGCTACGCTGTGTATCACCGGTTTCAGTAAGAGGCACACCGCCGACAACCTCTTAGAGAAACTGAGGGAAATCATCGCCCAGTGGCTTACCCCACTTAGACTCTCCTGGGGATTTGTGATATCTGACAACGCCACCAATATTGTGCGGGCATTACATCTGGGCAAATTCCAGCACGTCCCATGTTTTGCTCACACAATAAACTTGGTGGTGCAGAATTTTCTGAAAAGCGACAGGGGCGTGCAGGAGACGCTTTGGGTGGCCCGAAAAATTTCTGGCCACTTTCGCCATTCAGCAACTGCGTGCCGAAGACTGGAGCGCCAGCAAACACTCTTGAACCTGCCCCGCCATCACCTGAAGCAAGAGGTTGTGACGCGGTGGAACTCAACCCTCTATATGCTTCAGAGGATGGAGGAGCAGCAAAAGGCCATACAAGCCTATACATCCACCTATGACATAGGCAAAGGAGGGGGTATGCACCTGACTCAAGCGCAGTGGAGAATGATTTCCGTGTTGTGCAAGGTTCTTCAGCCCTTCGAACTTGCCACACGTGAAGTCAGTTCAGACACTGCCAGCTTGAGTCAGGTCATTCCCCTCATCAGGCTTTTGCAGAAGCAGCTGGAGAAAGTGAAGGAGGAGCTAAGACGGAGCGATTCCGCTCGGCATGTGGGACTTGTGGATGAAGCCCTTCATTCGCTTTGCCAGGATTCCAGGGTGGTCAATCTGTTGAAATCAGACCACTACATTTTGGCCACCGTGCTCGATCCTAGGTTTAAAGCCTATGTGGTGTCTCTCTTTCCGGCCGACACAAGCCTGCAGAGGTGCAAAGACCTGCTGGTGAACACACTGTCAGCTGAAGCGGAACGTGACACGTCAACGGCTCCTTCTTCATTTTCTCCCGCAACTGGGGCTGCCAGGAAAAAACTTAGGTATCCTAAGCAACCCGCTGGCGGTGATGCAGGGCAGGCAGGACCAAGTTTGGACATCTGGTCCGGACTGAAGGACCTGGCAACAATTTCTGACATGTCTACTGTCACTGCATATGATACTGTCACCATTGACAGAATGGTGGAGGATTACATCGGTGACAGCATCCAAGTAGGCATGTCAGACAGTCCATACCTGTACTGGCAGGAAAAAGAGGCAATTTGGAGGCCCCTGTACAAACTGGCTCTATTTTACCTGAGTTGCCCCCCCTCCAGTGTGTACTCCGAAAGAGTGTTTAGTGCAGCCGGGAACCTTGTCAGCGAAAGGCGTAGGAGGTTGCTTCCACAGAATGTGGAGAAGATGATGTTCATCAAAATGAATTATCAGCTCTTCCAGGGAGACCAGCCTCCAGAAGGTACAGAGGGACCTGTGGTGGTGGATTCAAGTGGGGACGAGTTAATACTTTGTGAGGATGAGGATGTACACACTGAAGAGGGTGAGGAATCGGTGGATGAGGAGGATGAGGATGACATCTTGCCTCCGTAGAGCCAGTTTGTGCAGGGACACATTAATTGCCAGCTTGTTTTGTGGGGGCCCAAACAAACCAATCATTTCAGCCACAGTTGTGTGGCAGACCCTGGCGCTGAAATGATTGATTTGTTAAAGTGTGCATGTCCTGTTTATACAACATAAGGGTGGGTGGGAGGGCCCAAGGACAATTCCATCTTGCACCTCTTTTTTTCTTTGCATTATGTACAGTTTGGGGCCTAGTTTTTCTAACTGCCATCCTGCCTGCCACTGCAGTGTCACTCCTAGATGGGTCACGTGTTTGTGCCGCCCACTCGTGTCGCTTAGCATAGTCATCCAGCTACCTCGGTGCAACCTTTTGGACATAAAAACACTATTGTGAGGTGTGAGGTGTTCAGAATAGACTGGAAATGAGTGGAAATTAAGGTTATTGAGGTTAATAATAGCATAGGAGCAGAAAAACCTACAAATTCTGTGATTTTAGCTGTTTTTATGCTTTTTTTCAAAAAAATACAGATCCAAAACACAAAACCCAGAACCCAAAACACGGAAGGGTGGTTTTGGCAAAACCAATCCAGATCCAAAACACGAAGAAAGATCCAGATCCAAAACCAAAACACAAAACACGAAAAGTGGCCGGTGCACACCCCTAATATATATACACAAATATATATATATAGATACAATAAACACACACAAGCATATATATATTATATATACACATGCATATAGATATGCAAACACATACATATGTCACACACATTACACACACGCATACATTACACACACGCATACATTACACATACACTTATTACCTGGCAGCAGCTGCGGGTTGTAGAGATGCGGACAGGACCTGTCACTGTCATAGGTCAATCGGGAAGGGGTGGGACCAAATTACACAATTCTAATGGAATTGCATCATATTGGCTCCGCCTCCTCCCGATTGACCTGTGAATCGCAGCATTTTGTCACGAGGGAATAAAGTACTACTCTATAAGTTTTGCTGCACCCACTCTATGGAATAACCTACCTCGCACAATAAGACTTTCTTCTAGTCTCCAATCCTTCAAGCATTCCCTGAAAACTCACCTCTTCAGGCAAGCTTATCAGATTCCAGAACCTCCCACATAACCTTCATAGCTTCCATATCTAATTACATCCCCTTTTACAGTCCACACACAATCTCACACATCGTCTTTCTCTCACATACTCATGACATTTGGTCGACATTCCTGTGTGACTGGATCATGCAGCCAATGAAGAAACTGTGCATTCTGGCTGGACCAAAATGCAATATATAGCACCTATCCTTGTGTATCAATGCCCATTTCCCTATAGATTGTAAGCTTGCGAGCAGGGCCTTCCTACCTATATATCTGTCTGTTATTATCCAGTTTTGTTCTATTAATGATTACAATTGCAAAGTGCAACGGAATATGCTGCGCTATATAAGAAACTGTTAATAATAATAATAATAAGTTACATATGCAATTAAAGACACAGTAATGTTTTTAAAGATTTCCCATATAATTTATCTAACAATGTTACATGTACAATAAGAAAGAAAACAATGAATATGATTTACCTTTAAATACAATGGTGCTACTTTCAAACACATTTTTTTTATAGCATAAAAAGCAGTGAAGAATCAGATATCCAACCTGATCAGTGATGTTGCTATGGGGTACCATGCCAGGTGGGCTTCTTATGGAAGTTAACCCGTTCTCTACTATTAAACTTTTTTCATAAAATTTTGTTGACACTGCTGTTTCTGCATAATTGTATGTACTAATGGCACAATGCAAGTTATTTCATAGATATCTCCAGCAAAGTGCTAATTAACACTGCAGATTGCAGTCCCCAGTATTATCAATGGGGGGTACAATCAAACCCTTATGTACCAAATTGCGAACATCAGATGTTGTAAGCTGCTTTTAGTCTATGGAGGCTTACATGCAAGAGAGAGATCTTCCGATCTCTCTCCCACAGCCTCAGGCTGGTGACAGAAGCTGACACTGAGTGAATGCGCTGTGTAAGCTTTCCCCCGGAGAAGTGAAAGACTTCCACAAAATGTCAGGGTTATAACTCTCAGAGAAAATATCAGCCACAATACGGAACCTTAATATTCACGGTATTTTTATGATTATTAATACATAGGCCCCTAAATATAATGTTTATTTAAATGTTTCAGATTTAGATTTCCTGTAGAGAAAACACAGAAAGCAACAGTCACAGTTAATAACACTGATATTGTTTCAGGACCTTTCCTGATGGTGTGGCAGAAACATACATACTGTAGAGGAACATTGAATCAAGATCAATACTTTAACATTTTGTCCAGGTAAGAGGCCTGACATTTCTGTTTTCAGTGCTTTTTTAGAAAATATGTGTATTTTATTTCTCCAAAGATCAAAATTATAATATTAAAACAATATTATATTAAAACAAACATAATAATACTAATAATACTACTAATAATAATAATAATAATAATAATAATATTTGTATTTCTATGTAATTTTATTTATTTTTTTACAGTTCAGAAACCAGAAAATAGGTACCTTATCTTGCATTATGAACATATTACTGTTTTCATTCATTTTAGAAGGATCCTATAAAACCAATTTACCATGATATACAGTACTTGATGCTGCACAGAAGGCTAATGTTTCAATTTGTTTTTTAATATCATTTTGTCTTTTTATTGTCACAGATAGTAACAAAACCCATCCAAGTAAGTTATTGTAAGTTTTATGATAATTCTTTTCATTGTTTTGTGATTAACTTGAAAACATCTTGCACACCTCAGTTCAAGCTGTCCAGCAACCTATAATAGATTTTGGAACATAAAATCTAATGAGTACACAACACAAGTCCCTATTTACAGAAAAAATTAAACTTCAGCTATAAACCAGAAATAAACAGATAGTAATAGAGAAATGGAGAAAGAGGGTGTTGGAAGCAAGTGAAAGAGAGAGAAAGAGAGATACTGTAGTTAGATCTGGTTTTGGCAACATTAGCATGGAAAGGAACGCCAGTTAGCTGAACAGTTGCTGGTAGCAGCATATGAACGGTTAATCTAGTGTTAGGGTGGCAGCAGAAATTCTGTTGTGTGTTTACAGTAGAAATTACGTATTTATTGCTATAACAAAAGATAAAGACGAATCTCAAATGTTTATATTCAAAATGAATAACCAGAATTTCAGCTGTAGACAGGTATTAACGAAATATATATGCAGAACATTACTTGCAGAGCATAAGGTAGATAAATGAATGTCCCAACACAATGCAGGAATACACTCCTTAATTAGGCAGATGTGGTAAAGCTACAGAGTCACGCTATAATATTAGCACTAGCATACTTGTCCCTGAAAGATGAAAGATCAAAAGATCTTCCCAAATCGTTCATCAATTCCTGATGATCGCTATCGTTCATGTGCATGAACGATTTGGGAACGATTGCACAAAACGACCAAAGACCATAGACCATAGACCAACGATTTTCAAAGCAGTTGTTAATAAAAGTGGGCTGAATTATTTTTTTAAATCTATATATGTTAGTCGTTGGTCATTGCGGCTTTGAAAACGTGCACCGATGCATGGACGATGGAATGATAACGATGTCCAGTAATGACTAATTGACTTGCAAAACAAGATGACACAAACGACTGGCGGGATCGCACATCGCTGGTCGTTTAGGGCATTTTACTGCATGATTTGCGGATGATTTCCATGCGATTGATCGATAATGACGGTCGTTATCGCTCAATCGCTAGGTTTAATAGCCTAGCGGATGGCAGCTTTACAGAGTACAGGTAGATCTAACTACAGAGATGGGCCGAGAGGCCCTCGGTGTATCTGGCAAGAGACCCCAACATAAGTCTAGCACAGTTCTTACCACTCTAGGGCCCCTATGTATATGCAAGTTTCAGCAACTAAGGGAGATTTAGGATCATATGTATGAAAGCTTGATGAGAGAGAAAATTGTGAGATATAAATCACCAAACAATCAGCTTCTAACTTACATTTTACAAGCTGTGTTTGAAAAATGACAGGAGCTGATTGGTTAATACCTTTTCTCTCACAATTTTATCTCTCATCAAGCTTTAGTACATAGACCCCTAGGTGTATGCTGTTTGCTGAGGAGAGTGCAGAAGGTGATCATGATGCAGACCGGACTGGATGTGGATTTGCTGAATATAGGAGCAATGTACCTAAGCATATACCACCAAATATCAGCTAAAGGAATAAGTTTGAGGGTGGATCTGAAAGTAGTTATCCTGACCATGAATAACAGAGAAATTTAAATTCAAATGACATTTATTTTTTCTCCATTTACTTCAAATCAATGCTCCAACCTCTTGAATCCATTCAGGAAAAAGTCTGGTGATTGGTCCTCAAAACGGTCCTGTACAGCAGTCATGACATCGTCATCAGATGCAAAAGTGTTCCCATGACTGTGTTCCCGGAGCTTAACTGTGAATTTCAGCATTATCTTCTTCATTTGCAGATATTTAATGATGGTTCAAATTTCACTTTTCTCCATTGTTCAGTATTTTCCATTTTTCAATTTCTAGTGATGTTGTTTCCAACTTCTTTTAGTGATGTTGTTCCATTTATTATTCAATATCTGCAAAATTAAAGAAGAATTGTACTATAGTTTTCCAGTGTTCTACTAAGATCTCTAGTACATACATACAGAAAATCAGTACCAAGCAACATCTACTACTACGTCAGGACACAGACTTTTGGATCCACCCTCGTAAACATGAAGGGAAATAGCTCAGCTGATGCACAATATAGGATGCTTCCAACTCAGCCAGGAGTGGACTTTGAGCACCTTGATGCCAGACTGGATGACTGGCCGGGAAACAGACTGGCGTGCTGGCTTGGCTCTGCCAGGAAACGAGGAAACAGGTAAGCTGTAACTAAGAACACAACCAGGAAATGTAGTAGCTGTATCAGAAGACTGAACTAGAGCATAGAGCACATGAACTATGATCATAGAAGCTGTATCAGGAGAAAAGAACAAGAAATATATAGCTCAGGAAAAGGGAATCTACATTGGGAGCAACTGCTATCACTGGTAGAGGTGGAATGTAAGGACAGAGCTTAAATACCAGACACTACTACATAACCACACCTACATAGCAGCTCAACTTAATTAAAAGCAAGCTCTCACAAACAGTGTAATACCATAGCAGAAAATTACATTCGCACCCTTGCAGACAGCACACCTGCATAGCTGCTCAAAGTGATTGAAATCACACACAAGGAAAGTCAGTGACTGACACTGGCATCAAGGCAGACTCCAAAAATCTAGAACAGAAGTTCCCGAAATGTGGTCCTCAGGGCTACCCAACAGCTCAGGTTTTAGAGCTAAACATGGTTGAGCAAAGATGATTAAATCAAATTGACTGAGGTACTAATTAAGTCACGTGGTCAAGCAGGGATATCCTGGACTGTTAGGGTGCCTTGAGGACAGAGTTTGTGAACATCTGACCTAGAAGAAGACACAGCAAGATTTGAAGATGCAGCTCTCTGTGTCTTCAGTGTAACAGTGCTACTTACAACAACTCATTATTATCAGAAAAAATAAGTTTGCTTTGGCACAGTAGGCAGCCATGAGTGCTCTTTGTTGGTATCAACTTATCCCTCCCTCTGTTTACCCCCTCTCCTCCACTTCCCATTTAAACAAATATCTTAGTATATATAAAATAATGGTGCTTCTGATGTTTAATTGCTGTTTGCAACAGGTACTGCCAGGGTATAGGAAATTTGTAAAACATTATTATTGTGTCTTTAATAGCAGTTGTGACTTATACAGTAGTAATTTATGCCAGAGTGCATCCCACTATCATAGTGCCATTCTGAGTAATGTGTCTGCATGTTCTGTGCTCTTTGTCATGGTTAGAATAAGAGCAAGAACCCATCAAAGGACCCTCTGCAACTGCTGCCATCACTTTAATTAGCTCATTAGAACATATGGAAGTAGATGCACATGGCCTCCACATTCAGTAAGTACCATGTAGAATATGATTGCCATCCTACTGATGGTAATTCGCCTCTCATAACCACTTCAGATGCAGCAGATAGGGTGCAAGTAGTCTCCTAAACTTTTGAATAATTCGTTTGATGCTGCTTCTAGACAGGTCTTCCATTGTGGAGCCTCAGCTGCTGGTCTATATGTAATGTGAGTGAGGCCTAAAGACACTCATTTACCAATGTTGTTATGCTTTGTCTTTCTTTAAAAACAAAAAAAGCAATACAAGGAAAACTTATTTTGAAACTGTTTGCCCCCAAAGTCATTAAAGTTGCAACCCCACAGTTAAATATATAGAACTTGACTGCTATAGAGATAAAGGGGCCTCTGTATTAGTAATCATGGAACTTCCATGATTATTAAGTTTCGTTTTGCAGTGGATATTTAAATTTTTTATAAAAATATTCCCAATATGAACAAAGGTAAACTTGCAGGGACAGTGGTTGCGGTAACTGCTGTGCCTGTGAGTTATATCCCTGCCATACTGTAGAGGTCTTTTATGTTTGTGAATTACTTATCCTGTGGAAGATGACTCTACCATGTGCACAGTGTCAGCTTCCACTGCCAGCTGGAGGCTGCGGGAGACAGATCGAAAGATCTCTCTCCTGCTCGTAAGCCTCCATAGTCTTAAAGCAGTTTACTTCATCTGTAGATGGTGTACACTACTGGGGTAAAACTCTCAAAAGCTTCACTTTTTGGAGTTTGGTACATAGAGCCATGGCCAAAACTTTTGAGAAAGACACAAGTATTGGTTTTCACAAAGTTTGCTGCTTCAGTGTTTTTAGACCTTTTTGTCAGATGTTACTGTGGTATACTGAAGTAAAATTACAAGCATTTCATAAGTGTCAAAGGCTTTTATTGACAATTACATTAAGTTTATGCAAAGAGTCAATATTTGCAGTGTTGAACCTTCTTTTTCAAGACCTCTGCAATTCGCCCTGGCATGCTGTCAATCAACTTCTGGGCCACATACTGACTGATGGCCACCCATTCTTGCCTAATCAATGCCTGGAGTATGTCAGATTTTGTGGGTTTTTGTTTGTCCACCCGCCTCTTGAGGATTGACCACAAGTTCTCAATGGGATTAAGGTCTGGGGAGTTTCCTGGCCATGGACTCAAAATTTCAATGTTTTGTTCCCCAAGCCACGTAGTTATCACTTTTCCCTTATGGCAAGGTGCTCCATCATGCTGGAAAAGGCATTGTTCGTCACCAAACTGTTCTTGGATGGTTGGGAGAAGTTACTCTTGGAGGATTTTGTGGTACCATTCTTTATTCATAGCTGTGTTCTTTCAAAGTTGTGAGTGATCCCACTCCCTTGGCTGAGAATCAACCCCACACATGAATGGTCTCAGAATGCTTTACTGTTGGCATGACACATGTGATGTGGCCTGGAGGCTTAGCCATATTTTTGCAAATATATGCAACAGAGATCTCTGAATTATTTACCACCATGTAGTTTTTCAAAGCTTATTGCTGATATCATTCATAGCGCTGGGGAACACCCTTTGCTCTTTCTTGTACACAATAACCCCTACCTTGCAAGCACCTGATTGATATTACTCAAGTGATTGAGCAGCTTCCAATATGTACTGCTGTTCTGAGAGGCATATATGGCACCAGCATATGGAGGACATGCTGGTTCCTGTAGTGCTATTAGAAAGACCTGGGGTGACTCCAAGGTGAGCTGGCTCTCATTTTAGATATACTTGTCTATGTGCCATTATCATGTGGCCTTATATTGGAAATTATATGACCCAGAGTGGATGTTAATAGTTTTAGGAATAAGTTTGTGGCTCAGTGCCACTTGGCACTGAGCCACAGTTGGTGTGGCTGGAATGCTTTGGGGTGGCACACTATAACACTTATTTAGCACTTTCTTAACACTTTCAAATTATGTTTCTGCTCTAATACTACTTGATTTAGCATTTTAATTACACCTTTCACCTGTGTTTCACCTTTTAACACATAGCTTTTGATTTAATATTATTAACACCTTAGCCTCTCACAGGTGTGCTGCCCTGGAGTGGCTAGCCTTTGCCGGATTTTTGGGGACCTCCAGTAATCAGAGAAGCCGTGATGTGGCCTAGAGGCTTAGCCATATTTTTGCAAATATATGCAACAGAGATCCCTGAATTATCTACCACCATGTAGTTTTTCAAATTTTATTGCTGATATCTTTCAGAGTGCTGGGGGATACCCTTTGCTGTTTCTTTGATGGACATTACCACCTGATCATCCCACTTTGTTCTGTTGAAGACTGGGTTTCTCTTGGTAGTTGTCACAGATGTGGTTGTCACTAGAAGGGTCTATGACAATACAGTGTGGCTGTTCCTTTAGTGATTGTGACTTCGTTGAAAAAGAGCAGTGCATCCATTTTTTAAAGAACATGAAAGTGTGCAGAAGCTGGTTTGTGTACATCTCCTAGACATACAGCTCTTATTATGACCCATCCTAAGTCTAGCCCTTGAGTGTCAGGACTGTGACTATATTAGTACGTAAAGATAAACTACATTTGCCAAAGTTCCATTGTGGTAATTGGAGGAGCTATCCTGGTTGTTGGCGTTCTCCACATACAGGGGATAGAGAGTTAAAATGGTCATATGTCTCAAAGGTGCTGTCAGGTTGTGGGATTTTTGATTGCTTATTATTTCAAACCTGATTCCACTTGGGTCACATGTTCTGAACTTCCTATGGATCACAGAACTGTAGTATAAAGCCTGTTATGAATTGTGTCTCAGTGTCTGTGCAATGTTACTTTCAGGTTTTTCTTGGACTCCTGTCAGATCCCTGCTGTGCCTGTGGTTTGCTGTTGACTTTGCTATATGTCTGCCCGTGTTCCGGTTAAACTTCTGATACTGGTTACCAGGTGCACTACAGAGCTCAGCATTGCCATTGCCTAAGTATTGTTATCCTGCTCCATTGCTGTGGTTGCATCCTCTGCTGGATTATTTACTCTGCCTGTTGTCTTCTACCTCTGTGGACATTGAACTCACCTTTACTACAGTTGTCAACTACACCGTTACAGTTATCGTCGCCGGACCTTTAATGCATTGTGGGGCTCATCCCCACTCTGGATCCCCATCATGCCACAGGGCTCAACCCTGCTCCGGACCCTCACTACATCGTGGGGCTCAACCCAGCTCTGGATCCTCGTCACGCTGCAGGGCTCAACCCTGCTCCGGACCTTCACCGCATCGCAGGGCTCAACCCTGTCCCAGATCTTCACTACATCACAGGGCTCAACCCTGTTCCGGACATTCACCGCATCGCAGGGCTCAACCCTCGCATGGATCTTCATTGCATCACAGGACTCAACCCTGCTTTGACCTTTAGTACATCACAGGGCTCAACCCAGTCCCGGATTTTCACCACGTCTCAGGGCTCAACCCTGTTCTGGATCTTCACTACATTGCAGGACTCAACCCTGTTCCAGATTTTCATCACACTACAGGGCTCAACCCTAGTAACGTCCTTTAAACCATCCTGAGGTCTTAGCCTCATATTGGACTCTGGGTTCCCTACCACATTAGTATCAGAGACTTTATTTACATATGGGGGTTTTCTCCTATATTGACTACTGCATATCTGAACTTCTGTGTTGTTGAGACTTTATGTGAAACGTTGCTATAATATTCTGCCTGTGAATAAATTCTATTTACTTTTATTCCATGTTATTGAGATTTCATGAAAAGGTCAATCCTAAAACCACCTCAGTTTATAGTGCCCAGTAGGCCTGACTCCTTCCAGGAGCCTAAAGTGTCGGCAGCCATGACATTGAGCTTAAGGTGGATTGTGCAGACCATTAATCTGACTTTTGGCTTTGTGGACTCTTAGAATATCTTTCCCTATTAATATAATTATCTGAGCTTGAGAGACCAGTTCTTGTATAAAAAGTACTATACCATTCAATGGGCACAATTCTATTCAACGTGATGTAAATTGCACCGGGAGATAGCTGCCAGAGATATTCAATTCATCACAATGTTAGGTCAGGGAAGGCTCGTTATCATGCCTTAAACTGGGTGTTTAGGCACGATAACGGGCATTCCCAGACCTAACTTCCCGGCGCGAGGCTATTTTCCAGGCGCGAAGGGCAGAAAACAGCCTCGCGCCGAGACTTTTGTCGGATTTCTTCTCTCATCCCTGGAGGGATGAGAGAAGAAATCATTAGTCAGACTTGGCAGCGCGGTGTATTGAATAGCTCCGGGAGCTCACTCCTGGAGCTATTTACATCACATTGAATAGAATTGTGCCCAATGTACATGATGAATAGCTGCATTTTGGTGAAGGAATTTCAGGCCTATTATCTAAGATCTGTTTGCATTCAGTGATAGTTGGTAAAGGAAGGCCTGTCTTTCCATCTATGAACTTGACTTGATACTAAAGCTCTATAAAATGGTTGATCTGGCTAGGACTTGTTACTATAATAATCTAGGATGGCATAAAGTTTGACAGCTTTTGTTTAGATGTCCTTTTGGGTAGACTCTGACTAAACAGATTTTGGAGGTAGATCTGCTGCTTATAGCTTCTCTGCAGACTTCTGTACATTGTGAAGTGATCTCTTGTGTGACTGAAGTATTGTTGCTCTCCTCTCCTCTGTGCTCCCTGCCATGCTTTGTGCCAACATGGATGTTCAGTAAAGTCCATGGGGCAGTAGAGCTGTGTTGTGATCCATGCTGTCACACTCTGTGCAGTTAGCACTAACCTTACAGATAACATAATAAATAATGGATTTATTAGACACTGTAGGGTGCAGCCTTAATTAGCAATGCATCCTATATAGCCTAATCCTATCACCAACTGGACTAAATGCATTAAATATTAGGGGAGTGAGTGACTGTATGTATGTGGTGCTATGCACAATAATAAAAACAAATACATAAATGGACTTGCCTTGAGAGCAAACAGGTGTCTTAACAACAATGAACTCAGAAGTCTCCTATGTTAGAGGCTAGTATTTTATTGCAAAGGGTATTTTTCCAGAAGAATGGAACTGCCATGGGTACCAAGTTTGCCATGAGTTATGCTAACCTCTTTATAGCATACTGAGAAGAGACCATTAGTAGCAAGCTCATGAAGGGGTGAACTCAGTATCATGGTACAGGCACATATGATATAATTTTCTTATGGAGAGGCTTAGAATACAGTCTGAATTGTTGTTAACCATTTAAATGAAAAAAAGGAAACATCAGGTTGGTCTTCTATCATAGTAAAGACTCTATTCACTTTTTGGATTTGAATATATATATAATCAAGGAAGAAATATCCATATAAAGGGATACAAGCCCACAGATTCAAATAATCTTAATACTAAAGGTGAACATAAAATAAGGTGGTTGAATGGTATCCCAAAAGCCAATTTCTGAGGATGTACAAATTTTACCAGAAAAGATGTCTTGACTGAACAACTCACCTAAATGAAATGTTTCCAACAAAGTAGATATGGATCAGAAGTCTTATATAAGTGTCACATACAGATGTAGCCACACTCATCATTGCCACGATTTGTACGCACAGGCAAATGGGCAAACGCATCGTGGCACACTAAACGCAGGCACACTAATCACGCCATCCATGCTGCAATGTGCACGCATCATGGGATAGATGAACATGGCTACATCTGTATCAAATTAATCAGCACAGTCTCCTGGTGGTACATCCTAGATGCAAAAAATGCCCTCTGGATGGAAGAGAAAAAAAACTTGCCAGAACCCAAGGCTTCCGCAGATGTGACACATGTATAGCTTGTAAAACAATAAGAAGTAATTCAACTAAATAAATTAACATAGAGAATAAAGCAAACAAATTCAAAATCAAACAATTCATCACCTCCCATACAATACAATCAATGTGGTATATCTCATGAATATACATGTGGCCTAAGATATATAGGAAAAACCTCCAGGGCATTAAAAACCAGACTTGGAGAGCACTTAATAATTTGATGGGTTGCTATGGGCAACACCACCACTTGTGTGTTTTAGAAGCTTTAGTAAATCTACCCCTTAGTATCCTTTGTTAGGTAATCATCAATTCTATTGAATAATTATAATGATTTTCATAAATGGTGGGCTCTTGTCAGTGAGCATTTTCTTCACAGTAAATGCTTTAGAATAAAGTAGGCATGATATGCGATGAGAAATTGAGCAAGATGCTGCGCTGATAAAAAATTTGAAAATGGCAGATAATATAACTCGGGAAACTCTTTTATATTAATATTTACTATCTCAGATATACAGTACATACAATATCATTCAAATAACTCTCATTAAAAAGTAAATATGCACAATTTAATAAAAGAAACTATATCACATCTTATAAATACACTGACTGAAAGGCTATATCAAGCACTGGCTATATCAAACACTTATTAGTCTCTTTCATTGAATGTACTGCTGGCAGAAAGTATATAATCCTTTTACCAGTATATTACTGGTTTATTGTAAATCCACAGGGCACAGAGTCAACTCAACGTCCCCTCAATTTTCCTAACTTTTTCTTTTGTATTATTCTCATTGGGGAATGGATTCCCTGTTTAGAAATAGGCTGCAGAGTAAACCTAACTAGGAAGCGTGGTCAGACACCTCTATTCATTATACTATTTGTACAAACATGATGTTGTCTTTGTAGGGGCATATCAGGATCAGGGTTACTTTTTCAAAATGTGATACAGTACTTCCATGAAGATAATGTGGTATAGAACAATATTCTAATGGACTCTATAAGAGTATGTGGTATATATTAGGCTAATGTGATATAGGTGAATGTGATATGTCTGAGGACAATATGATATAGTCTGTGATACATATGTAGCATATAGTCTGGCATTGAGAGAAAAAACATATTATTTGAGGGTAAAGGGTATACACTACGCGACCTTACTGAGCGATTGCACGATTACGACATCGTAATCGTGCAATCGCTCAGTATTCGGGCGCAAGTCGGGCATTTAAATGTCAAAAACGACCAGCGATGCGTGTGCCCACTGGTCGTTTTTGACATCTATCATCGCTCGTACATGCTGGTCAACTTGAAGATCATGTCAGATTCAGCATGTACGGGGATGATGGATGTGCCAACACTGAATGACAGAACGTTCAGTGTAGGCACATCACAGACTGTGAAATGACAGCATGATTACAATGTCGTAATTGTGCTCTCGTTTCACAGCTGAAAATGGATGTGCGGCATAAGAGTCTCTGTCCCAAATTTAGGTTATCTACTATAGTGTGACTGAATAGTATTAATAATATTAAAGATTACAATAAACACTTCTAAGTTAAGTACATGGTATAGTACTCAAAGTTGTACAAAGAGTTAATGCCCGGAAGCATATTCTAATTGTGGTCAGATTAGTAGCTAAGAGTCTGGTAAACCAGGTAGTCAAGGTCAGGCAAGAACTTTGGTAACATCACAAGTTCCAGTATTAGTGATTACTTGAAATAAGATTTCTCTAGTCAGCATACACAGTGTTAATGGCATAAGTACAGGGAAGATAGCCACTAGGAAGAACCGGATCTTGAGGTCATTATCAATCAGAATGCTTAAAATACAGGGCAGCAATGACAGCAATTAGCAATTCTAGACTCCAGTGACAAGCACACAATATTATGGCAACCCAGGATTCATTGTGCCAGTTTAATATTGTGTCTGAGAAGCATCTGGAGCCTATGATGATGCCTGTACCTAGAGTACAAAGAGACTTTTCTTGGGTCTAAGTGCAATTTGAAGAAGTGAGACAAGACAATGCTGCCAATCACAGTATCCCTAGTTTAAAAATGAAATTCAAAAATTTAGTTATTTAGTATAAAAATACTTTTAGTGATAGGCATTGGTGGCAAACCTCATAGCTACGTTTGCCTGGAGATTGTATCAGATCAAATAAAGGTAATTTATTACTTTCTGCCCCCTCGTTTCCTTTCTGTTTTACTACTTTTCCACTGGTGGTACTGTATCTTTCCTGTTATATAATCTGTGGAATCCATAAACTAGACAAAAAGACTGAGTTACAGTATTAGTATATGGGTAAGGTACTGTTGTTTCGACAGCTCACATACGAGTGCTGCGACTGAAAGTTTCATTACTCTGATACTGTTTTTTTTTATACTCTCTCTCTCTCTCTCTCTCTCTCTCTCTCTCTATATATATATATATTATATGTTTTTTGATGATTAAGACCTAAGTAATATTTTTATTATTAACCATTTGGTACTATTCTATCTATACATAATTGCAGTTAGACTGATTTTTTTTTTTCTTGCTTATTATTGGAGAAAGTGCACACTCTAGTTTGGCAGCTGCAACTATTTGTGTATGTTTTTAGCAGTGGCAAATGCAGGATTTCTAGAGAGGGGTTTCCAAATGCTTGATCTTAGAGTGAGTGTGGCCTGTCCATGAAGAGGGCATAATTAGCACTTATCCAGCTTTAATATGTTACATACAAAGTATATTGTGTAGCATAATTCCAGCATCTACAGGACCAGCAATCACAGTAAGCCATTAGATACAGCAGCAGGGACATCCTGTCTGAGCAGAATGTTTTTTTTCATATGTGGGCACCATTCCAGAGCTTCGGAGCAACTCCGAGAGTCTGAGGGAGCAGCAGAAGAACCTAGCACTGTCCTGGACATATATGTATATATTAGTCTCCTAATGCACTGGATAGTGTATTATTATACAGTATTAATAATTAACCCTATTGATGGTCTATAGCAGTGCACCCCTAACAGTGCATGTTTTCCACATCTCCTAGTTGGTGCACAGGTATATTTATTACTGGCTGACGCATTTTAAAAGATTCACAGGTGCTGCTAATCATTTCATTTGTGATACTGAGAAGAACATGCAGTAACATTCTACTAATTCTATTGTGGTCATGGTGTGTGCTGGGGAGGGGGGTTTCCAGGCAGACGGAAACCCCCACTGCGTTTGCCTATGTTTAGCACCACAGTCGACAAGTGGTTTGCTTTTTCTGGACAAACTAATGCATGATACCTGAATCCCCTTTACTCTCAGTAGAGACTGTGGTCTGGAGCTTAGTTATTCAGAGCTTGTCTAGTTACTGTAAGCGGTGCACATTACAGAAATGCACCTGCAGCAACACCTTTCTTAGAAATAGGATTATAAAAACAATCCAAATTACAATTATAGGATTGTTATTTATCAGAGGCTCAGAGCAAATAAATAAATAATTTCATAAATAGGCCCCATGGCGTGAAAATAATATGGCATATTCTAACTTTGGAAAAATAGAGACAGAAGTTCCACTTTCTTCTTTATGCGTATGGTTTGGAATCCTTCTATACAGTTACAGGAGTCATTTAGACCCCTTTACTATTATACATGTTTAAGTTATGTTTTTTTTGTTAAAAAAAGATTGACAATAACTGCATTATTAAAAATCCACCCCTGAGAACTCACTGACCTCATTCTGTCCATAGTTAATCAATGCCCAATGATCTCAACTCTGAAAATTTGTTCTTGTGACTTAAGGTGCACACTTAACGATTTTGTAACCAACGATTATCTATCAGATTTTCTGCCAGATTTTCCCTTGAAAAAGTGAACGATTTTTGAAGTGTAATGAACGATTTTTACAATGATGAACGAAAAATGTTCCTTCCCTTAATGAAAATCGTTATGTTGGATAGTCTGAAATGGACGATGAACTACAAACTACAAACAGGAGCGAGCTTGAACGATTTTCGTTCATCGTTATAACTCAAAAACTGGATGATTTTTTGAACGATTGAACGATAACGAAGTCGTTATAGATAAATCGTTCAAAAAATCGTTACGTGTGTACGCACCTTTAATTCTAATATCTTGCTGACACTGCTACAGAGATGGGTTGAATAGTGAGCAATCCAGAGTCCCCAATAGCTATGGTGAAGGCTAGTCTTTTGTACTGCCTGCAACTAGAAGGGACTGAAAGGTCTACTAATGCTTTGGGTTAAAAATCACCTATGACACTTCAGGGCAAGTACAATGACAGAGATCCCACAGCTGCGAGCAGCAGAAAGGGAGAGCATATTAAAGGGCCACCACTAGTGGTAAGTGGTGTTTATGTTTTACCATATGTTCCCCCTCAATTCAAAACCTGGATTTGCCATTGTCCTAGATATTAACTGCCAGAATTGTGAAAGAAGCATATCTGGCAATATTAGTAGTCATCCTAGCAGAAAACTAAAATACTTTATCAAAAACACATAACAAAGTTCAAAAAGCATAGACCAGCACCCCAATAATAACTCCACCCTTAGTCACATAACATACAGTACATCAACACACACTGGGGTAGATGTATGAAAGCGGCACGTTAAGTGCCGCTATAACGCTTCCTGCTTCGCCTCTTTACCGAGGCGCAGCAGGAAGCACTACTGATGAGATGTAAGAACATCTCATTGGCCGGAGAGGGGGAGCGTTAACTCCCCCCTCCGGCGCAACCCGCTAGAGACCACAGCGCATCAGCCTAGTGCTGACGCGCTGTGTCTCTGTCCCGGCCGCGTGCAGCCTGGAGCCGGCAGCTACCGCAGCAGGGACAGCGCTGTCCCTGCTGTGGGGATAGGCTAGCGCCAGGCTGTAGCTGTCGTTAACGACAGCTACAGTGGGCCGAATGGTCAGGCGATATGACCGTTTGTACATGGCCCAGGCATAGCACCCCTGTCATTTACCGCCCAGACCCCCAATCATACATCAGGGAGAAGCGGCATCAGCGCACATAATGTGCGCTGATGCCGTTTCTGGGCTTCATACATCTCCCCTATTAACAATTAGTATTCTCTGTTAGTAGCAATCATTTTCATCATAGACAGGTGTGAGGTTATAACAACAGTATTGTTAGGTAATGTTAACTGATGAAGTTCACAGTGACTGCAAGAAATAATTTCCCTAAACATGAGCTTTTTGTTCCATTTGTGGTGGTAATGTTAGTTTTTGGTTTCTTTAATAAATTGGATTAGGGATTATGGGGTAAATACTTGAATATGTATGTGTTTAACCCATGCATACCGACCTTTAGCTTCCTCCTTCCGGGAGGGAGCTGTGGGGATTCCTTTGCGAGGGGGCGTGCTGCGACAAAAGGGAGCGGGGCATGGGGCGTGACATCACAATCACATTGAGGCCCCACCCCCTCTTCACAATGCCCAGATTAACACCAATGTGAAGCAGGGGATGGGGCCACGATGGTGCGGTTTAGCTCGAATCGCGTCAACACTCCCTCGCTACCAGGGTTTAATATTGTAGATGCAGGGAGTGGCCGGACAGGTCACTGAGGGTCGGGAGGCTTGCCTGCCTTTTGGGAGGCAAGGAGCGGCACCCGATTTTTGGGAGGGTAGGCAAGTATGGTTTAACCACTTAACTGACAAATTTGTTTTCCAAAAACCGCTCTGAAATTGTAATTTTTTTCTGATTGAATTAGGTCAAGAACATCTTTTTAAAACTATTTCAACACAATTTTTTTTTTAAACACCATATACCATAAAATTTTTAATTTTTATGGTATACTGTAGTTCTGGTCATTGACAGCTGTACCATCGATGGCCGATAGATTCAACCATCAATAGAAACAATCGATTGTTTGACATCGGTTGGGGGCTCCACACACACTAAGTGCGTGTGTGTATATATATATATATATATATATAAATTGGGTACCCTGGCCCCTAGAGGCCTTAACGAAACTTTGGGTTTAAAGTGTTTCATTTGATGTGAGATACCCCCATGGGTTCTTGGTGACCTATGAGTATGGTACTAGTTGGTAACTTACTTGTGGTTTCAAGTATCTGCATGTTTTTCTATACTTGTTGAATACTGCTGTGCAGGGTTTGGTGATACTGAGGATTTTTCTATACACTGGAATATTGGCCCTGATTCAGAGCCAGACGCTCTGACCAGAGCGCTCGCTCTGAATCAGGGCCCACCTCCATAATTATGGAGCGTCCTCCTGGACGCTCGTATAGCTGTGGGTCACGAGCGTGCAGGTTGATGGCCACGATGGTCTTGACCATCGCGACCATCGCCACTGCGAGCCGGAGCCTGCGGTTGAGTTTCTCAACCGCAAGACCCGGAGTGATTTTGGCTCTATCAGAGCCAAAATCACTCCCACTGACATCACTAGTGATGTCAGTGGGCCGGCTTCTGACGGTAGGCGTTCCCTTGGGAACGCCCCCGTCTGGGAGGCACGCCCCCAGCACGCCCACCAAAGGGGAGCTCCCTCCGTCGTGCACATGCGCAGTGCACACCATCAACCCACTTGCGAGCGGACAGCCACTTGCGAGTGGGTCTGAATGAGGCCCATTGTTTGATCAGCTCTCTAACTGTTGCGCCATAATGTGTATAATACTTTTTGCCTCTAGAAATTGTTGTCCTTGTAGATAATTTAAGGAACACAATATCAATGGAGTCACGCTCTGTGTGTTAGTGAATGTTTTTAAATGTATAATGTTATTGATGTAAATGCGTGCGGCATGCTTTTTGCTGCACAGATTCATTTTTTTATGTGTTTTGTTATTGGGTTGCTTAGCAACCTGAGACGGGGACCACGTGGGGCGGGTGCGGGCGGATGACGTCATCACCCGGCATTGGACTGTCTGGCCACGCTGGAGGGGACTTCTCTGGCCCGCTCAACAGGTGTGTCTTGTTTTAATGTTGATTGGGGCAGCTCTGGGGGTATATGTATGTATGTTTTGGTGATTTTAGTATTGCTGTATGTCCCTGACGACGGGAGTTGTTCCCGAAACGTAGGATTAAAGGACGTTTTTACCCTATATTACTCAGTCTCACGAGTATATTTATATATATATATATATATATATATACACACACATATACATAATGTACATACACAGTATATGTATATATCCATGTGCATAGATCACACGTGTGTGTGTATGTATGTATGTATATGTGTGCGTATATATATATATACACACACACATTTATTTATTTATATATATATATATATATATATTTATACATACACATATAAATATATATATAGTGTGTGTATGTATTACATATATATATATATATATATATATATACAGTATGTGTGTGTATATATATATATATACACACACATACATCTAGGGCTTTGCTGTTTTTATATGGGGTGGGGCTTGCAAAAATGGAGAAGGGAGAGAAGTGGTTGGCTCTTTGGTCAGCGGCTGCTCCCTCTACTATTTGCAGCTGCTGGGGAGCCGCTAACAGGGCGGTGGGGTGGGGGCAGAGAAAAGGTCAGCGCTGATAGCGCTACCTTCTGTTTGTCCGGCGGTTGCTCTGTCTAGTTTGCAGCCACAGGGCTGCTGCTAGTGGGGGTGGAGAGAGAGAGAAGGACAGCGCTGCCATCAGCCGCTGGGCTGCTGCTCTGTGGAGGTGGGAGAGAAGGACAGTGCTATCAGCGCTGCCTTCTCTGCCCTGTCGGCGGCTGCTCTCCGGAAAGGGAAGGGAGAGAAGGACAGTGCTATCAGCGATGCCTTCTCTGCCTCAGTCAGCAGCCGCTGGGCTGCTGTCGGGGGTGGGTGCGCCTTCGTTGGGCTGTCCGATCACTGCTAGCAGTGATCGGCCGGCCCACGGGAAGGGACAGTGTACAGAGGGACCAGGAGGTCCCTCTGTGATTGGCGGCTGCTAGAAAATTATTTTCCAGCAGCCGCCCACAGAGCTTTCCTGACTGGTCGTATCAGATACGACCATGTCAGGGAAAGCCCAGTCTGGTATAGTCGTATCTTATACGACCATGCCAGGCAAGTGGTTAACCTGAATGAATACCAATGTATGTATCTAAATTAGCAATGTGCGGTTCAGTTTTCCTGAAAAACTAACACATCCGAATTTAGGGATTCCAAGTAGAATCAAGCCCCGGCTCGGGTCTGCTGTAAATTCGGAACAAAGGTTTAAAAAACAAATATTGGTTTTTGATTGCATGCAAACATGTACAGTCATGTCCAAGTTACATGATTTTGGCAGTTTTTATCAATTTTAAAGAAATCCAAAACAAAATCTTAATCTGAGCCAAAACACTTGAGGGTGGTTTTCCCAAAACCAAAACCATAACATTTTAGGGTGGTTTTGTAAAACCCAAAACCAATTCATGGGGGTCTGTGCACATATCTAATTTAAGTGAATTGACACAGTATATGACATGTATGGTCAATCCAGCTTGTGAACAGTGGAGGGGGATATTGTGATTTATTGTAACATCACACTAAAGTGGTTGTGCCAAGAAAAGCTTTAGCTTTATTTATATTAAAAGTCTTCCATTAAAGTAAGAAAAAGAAAAATATTTTAGTTTGACTTTATGTATGCTATTATTTTTACATATTGATAATACTATTGGATAGATTAAATGGCACTACACTTATCTAGTGATAACTGTGGCTCATGTTTGTTTATTCTGTTTGTGATAGTGTTTTCAGTTATTACTAAAAAAACAGACATAGACACAGTCAGCTTTTTATTTTGTTTAGTTTCATTTTGAAGATTATAATTATCGAGCGGGATTTCTTGTTTTTTTTTTAAGGCTGTGATGAATATATCTATTACACAGTTTATCACTCTTTTTTTCTAAATCCTCTTATTGGGCCTCATATGATTTTTTTTTTTACAGTTCTTCTGTTCATCTCTCTGTATTGCATTTGCCTTCCAATTCACACAAACTGGTTTAACATCCATAATCCTTCTCCCCATCTTTCCCAAAAAATGACACTGTTTTTAATGCTTTAGTGGACGTTGTATAATAGGTATCCAGACACATGTTTGACATTTACTATGTTGACATTCATAATTTCGACATCAAAATGTTGACATGTGAAATGTTAATATTTTCAGAATGCTGATGGTTAGCGTTATGCTACGAAGCAAGGATATGGCTAGGCTACGGGGTGAGGGAGGTAAGGATTAGACACTAGAAGGAAGTATAGGAATCACGGTTAAGGAAAGGGCAGGTCTACTTACTGAAACACTGGCACATGAGATCATGCCCTCGGAACTAACAATCACATGAGCACTAGGATGTGGAAGAAAACACTGGAGAGTCCGCTGCCTCCAGGGCCAGGTAAGTAACGGTGGGTCACCAGGGACATTAGGTCGACATGCTATCATGTTGACATGTCATCAATGTAGACATAATGAATCTCGACATGGTCACTGTCAACATGTTAAGGATGTCGACATTATGGCTATGTCAACATTCTTATGTCAAAATAATTCACACCAACATGAAAACTGTCAACCTAACATACCACACCTGTATAATAAATTGTTAATAAGTTGTCACTGTAGGTAAGTAATGGGAGAAAATTACACACAGAAATTAATCCCTCATTCTCCTGTGGTTTACATTGTGGTTTAGCTTTTTTTATATTACCGAAGTCAATTAGTAAATAAAGCAGATATACAATTAGTTTACAAAATCATTTTGTTTATTTTTTATTTTTATATTTCTTGTTGATATAAAATGTCTTGTTATAAATGTTCTCAATATCTTTAACAATTTTAAACTGAACATTAGCCTTAATCTGATTTTCAGGCATCAAACACAGAACTTCATAAAAAAAACATGTTTTAAATATCTCTAAACAGAGTAATGCAGCACATTTTATTGATTTTGAGTTAATGACAGAGTTTGGGAATATTGTACTAAAAATACAAAAACAAAACCAACAGGAAACAATCAGAATTGTTATGTCAATTTGCTATTTGACACTGCAAAAGAGTAAGTGCATTGTAGCTAATATATATATTTAGCATTATCCAGTGTCTCTGCTACACAGTCTCAGTAGTTTATAAGTATAACCTTTGCTAATCCTATTTTTTGGTTTGAGACATAGGGCAGCAATTTCAAAGACAACTATATATCAGATGGAGCGATTGTTAGCCATTGTACATGCGTATAAGCCATACTGTGCTGCAATTGCACTGCGATTATGGATGCACAGAGAAACCATCGCAGAGTGAGTGACAGGCTGTGAGCATTTGGGGGTGGTGACAGGGGAGTACCTGTCTGTTTGAACACTGTTTATTGGGTGTGCATAAATTAGCCACTGCGATTACATAAGCAGCTTGAAGGCCCACTGTGTGCAGAGAGACTTGCAGGTCAGAAATGGTGTAAATGCTGCGTGAGTGGTTGATGTGCGTCGATGGTACCAATGTTTACAAAGAAGAGCAACAGTGGACCGATGCGAGAGAGCAGCTGTGGGTGTCTTTATGTTGGCAGTGCTTTGCCAAGCATTAGCATATTTTTGCAGCTGCGATCCGTGCAAATCTGCCCCTCTTGTGTTAGCATTTTAGCTATGCTTTTTGAATGAGTACTCTGTCTATTGTCGCTAGCCTAGTGAAACTCAAATGGGGACATAGATCTGTAGCTCCAATAGTCTTGTGGACTAAACTAATTAAATATATTAATGCAGTTAAATCCTACTGCCCAACGGGGCCGAGTCAATCATCAGAGACACAATGAGTTCACATACTCATACCTATCATACGGGATGTAGTTAATAGACTGATGGACTATATCCCGACTGCTAAAGCCCGACGGGGACATAACATAGGCTCAAAATGCCGACACCTATCTTAATCCTGGCACCGGGCACCCCCTGGGAAGGGTTAGAGTTAGGCTAGGGAAAGTGGGGGTGAAGGTTAGGTGCCACTGGGGGGAGGTTAGGGTTGGGTTGCCCCCCTGGGAGGGTTAGGTCTAAGGTGCGGGAAGGGGGGTTAGGTTTAGGCACCCCCAGGGGGGACAGAGGGTTAGGCAACTCCCCAGGAGTTTTAGGGTTAGGCACCACTAAAGGAGGGTTAGGGTTAAGGGGGGGGATAGGGGAGGGTTAGGGTACTTACGAGCGCCAGTTGGCATCTTGTCCTGTCAGGCTTCTCCTGTCGGGATTTGAACCGGCAGCTGAACAGCCGCTGGTATTTCATACCCATTCCTATCCTACATTACTTAATTTAAGAAAATGTTTTCTTATATTCAATGAGACAACCTTCAACATTGCACCCTTAAAACTACAGCATTATTTTGTCCTCCCAAAAACATGCTTTGTTACAAAAATTTAATATTTCTACTAACTGAAAATTTACCATTGATATAATTGCCCCCCATTTTTGGACAAAATATACAATGTTGCAATACAGATATGAGTACTGTATCTTTGCAAAAATATAAATATTAAGTTTACCTATCTACTAAATAAATTATTATGTAACATCCCTTAAATTACTGTTATGCAAGTTTTACATAAAATGTTTTATTCAGTTTCATATTTGAAGTTTATATTGTCTAATTGTTTTAATGTTTTTTTTTATAGTGCTGCTCCTCATACTCATGTATGTTAAGGGTCCAGTCAAAATTGAATGTTGCTTGCATTATAAATCCTCAATTGGATATTGTGAACTGAGTAGATTATGGGGCCATTTCCTCTGCTGTATTTAAACCATACAGTACAAACTACAGTAAGCATGAACGTTAGAATGGGTACTGGGTATTATCGCTGCTGTAACCTTAAGACCCATCTGTGATATATCAAATTTTAAATACCGTTCACTGAACTTTATTTTAAAACAAAAGGCTTACTAGATGGAATAATAAAATAGCATAGATGTTTTGATGTCTATGTCATAAAGCTTAAAGGTCTCATTCATGTTCTCTTACTTCCAGCTGGTCATGTGTTTGTCCTATTAGATTAAATGTGCCTCATGAATTAGTCATGTCAGCTAAATCTGTACATTTTAACCACTTACCTGGCACTATTCCTTAGTATACAACCGAAGCCTGCTGTGCTTCAGCTGACGCAGTAGAATGACATGCGTTTGTGCCATTGTGCTGCGTCCCCCATCTGTAATGAAGGAAATTTGGTCTACACATGTGCAGAACGGATTTCCTCCTCCCTCTCCCTTCGGGAGTAATATTGCGGTCTGTGACCGCCGACATCACACCCGAATTTGCGCCTCAGAATGCAGCGCAGTTTCTCTCTGAGCACAAATATGCTGATATCTGCGTGTGCAGTAATCAGCTGCCGCAGGAAAACAGATGATTAATTTCCCTTGCACCATGCTCCGCTGTGCTCTGCAACAAAGTGAGGGCATGTGGCTATGCCATGGGGGGAGGAAGGTAGTGGTGGGAAGTGATTTTACAATGGGGACCTATGGACATTTACATTTTTAGTATTTTTTATTAAAAATTTAAATATATATTTAAAAATACATTTTAAACTTTATTGGCCGATTTTTAGGGAAATAAATTTGTCAGTTAAGTGGTTAATTACTGTAGGTATTTACTAACTTTCTTCATAGTATCATGTCAATCAAATCAGACAGATTGTTGTCTATCAAGCTATTAGCCCGTCTATTACATTACAGTAAATGTAATATTTACCTGACATATAAATATTTATAAGTCCAGAGTGCTATATATATATAGTAGGTGCTTTTCCCATGTTTGCTTGCTCAACTAGGTTTTTCTTTATTGCATAACCATGTGTTACCTAGGCAACAAGCAAACCTTATAAAGTGTCACACACATATACATAGCTTCTCTTACTATTGTGCAAGCAGTTATTTCCTGGACAAAGAACCACCCCTACTGTAGTGGATAAACCTTAATACACATCCATAAAAAATATAATAGTGTGCATATTTATATATGTTTGTTTTATATTATCTGCCTACCTAGACAGCAAGGTGAAATCAATATGTGGGTGATAGTAGACTTTATTGTACAGTGGTATTGCAGTATTACAGTAAATCAGTTTGAAAATTGTGTCAACTAAATTTACTGAAGTAACATATATAAGCATTAAGCCAAATTTTATTGGTCACAATGGTCTTGGAAATGTTGTTTGGATAGAGCAAAATGCCTACCATTGGTCAGATCAGGAAACCCCTCTGAATACAATACCCCTGCAATAACACAACTACATTCTTTTCTCCAAATAATGTAACACACAGGGCCACACACAGGACCTGATTCTAAGCCATGTGCAATGCTGGTATTTACACATATTGTCAATGGTTTTCAACTGCAGATCATACTTGCCTAATTTTGAAAACTAGTTTCAGGGAGATTTTTGGTGGTAGCCGCTGAGGTGGCGTGTCATGTGTCGGCCAAAGGGCGTGTGTAGTGTGACATATGGGCATGTCTATTGTCACTCAGGGGCATGTCCTGCAGTGGCAGGTGAAAACTATAGTACTAAGAGCAGCATACCACCAGAGCTAGTTATTCTATGGGTAGCCCACTACCAGAGGTTGCATAGTCAAAGCCGGCAATCCTGTACCATGTGTTACTTTTATATATGGTGCAATGCCCCCCATAGTACCACCCAGTACACACAGTGCCCCCATGGTACCCCCAGTACATACACTGTCCCATATTAGCCCCCAGTACACAGAGCACCTCCATATTAACCCCAGTACAGTGCCCCATATTACCCCCCAGTACACAGAGCACCTCCATATTACCACCCAGTACACAGTACCCTCATATTACCCCTCAGTACACACAGTGCCCTATATTACCCCCCAGTACACACAGTGACCCATATTACTCCTCCAGTACACACAGTGCCCCATATTACCCCCAGTACACAGAGCACCTCCATATTACCTCCAGTACACAGTGCCCCATATTACCCCCAGTACACAGCCCACCTCCATATTTCCCCCCAGTACACACAGTGCCCTCATATAGCCCCCCAGTAAACACAGTGCCCCCATATTACCCCCAGTACACACAGAGTCCCAATGTAATCACCCAATACACATAGTGCCCCTATGGTACCTTTTTTTCTCCTCCTATAAAAACTGAGCTGGATGCTGGGGCAGTGTGGTGAGGGGAGGTGGCACAGGCAGTGACTCAGGCAAGAAGCAGGTCAGCAGGAAGAAGAGGGCTGATATGTGCAGCCCACTTTCAGCCTGGTGGTAGGTTGGCTGGTCCCTTGGGAGAGACCAGCCACTGTGAAGTACTGTCGGACAGCCATCCCTGATGTGTGCTGCTCTGTGCTGGCTGAGTCATTTGCTCACTGCTGTGTGGCCACCATGGAGGAGTGGGTCTTGCAGCACTTCTGCTGAGCTGCGAGAAGCCCCACCTGTAGTGGGGGTTAATGAGAAAATGTCCAGATAGTGACAGGCAGGAACAGCCCAGTATACAAGTATGGTGAGCTGAAACAGAATGCAGGTATGATGAGCTGTAACTGAATACAGGTATGATGAGCTGTGACTGAATGCAGGTTTGGTGAGCTGTAGCTGATGCAGGCAGAGGTAGTGAAGTCCAAGTGGGAGTGAAATGAGGCAAGGTGCAGGGAAACAGCAGGTTCAGGTACTCAGGCAGGTGGGAAGGTATATGGAGGGTGCAGGGTAAGTCCAGCAGGTTGGAGCAGGCAAGATTCAGGCTAGAAGCGTATAACAAGCAGGCAGGTAAGGCACAAGTACTCTCTCTCAGCCGCAGCTGAGAAACACGTTGCACTGGCAAAGGAAGGAAGGCTCTGAACCTTCCTAAATACTTCAGATAGGGGGGTAGCTGAAGGCGATAAGCCACGAGGTTAATGACTTCTTTGATGGAGAAGGGCCCGATGAAGCATGGAGCAAATTTCATAGACGGTACTCGAAGTCGTAGGTTCCGGGTGGACAACCAGACCTGGTCTCCAACTTGCATACGTGGTACTTTCTTACGCTTCTTTTCAGCTTGAAATTTGTAACAGGAGGATGCCTTCTCCAGGTCAGTACGAACTTGAGACCAGATTGACGCAAATTTCCATACAGTGTCTTCTACAGCTGGGACATCAAAGATGGGCAGGCTTTGAAATTCAGGTACCCAAGGATGAAGGCCATAGACCACTTGGAATGGTGTTTGGTTCGTGGAAGAGTGGTAGGAGGCGTTATGAGCAAATTCAGCCCATGGCAGCAATGCAGACCAATTGTCTTTGGAAGATGTCATAAAAAGCCTCAGGAACGTCTCAAGGTCTTGATTAACCCTCTCAGTGGAAACGTTGCTTTGTGGGTGATAAGCCATAGAAAAATGTAGCTTTACTTGCAAAACAGAACATAATACTCCAAAATTTTGCTGTGAACTGAACACCACGGTCAGAAACTATATCAGCAGGAAGACGGAAAATATGTTGAATGAACAAGTGTGCCAAGTCAGGAGCAGAAGGCAATTTCTTTAGTGGTATGTAATGGACCATTTTAAAGAATCGGTCTACTATGACCCAGATGGTAGTGGACCCTTGTGAACTCGGCAGATCTGTGTCAAAGTCCATGGAGAGATGCATCCATGGACGTGATGGAACAGGTAGTGGCAACAACTCACCAGCCGGTGCCTGACGTGAAGCTTTATGCTGGGCACATGAAGAACATGAAGAAATAAATTCCAACATGTCTGTTTTCATGGATGGCCACCAATACTGTCTCTTTAAAAACTCCAAGGTCTTCCAGGTACCTGAGTGAGGGGAATGAGCCCAGGTGAGGAGCTGCTTCCTTAACTCCAGGACCACAAATGACTTCCCTGTAGGGGGCTGTAACTGTAAGGTGGCAAAGACTCTTGACTCCAAAACAGGGGTATTTTGTTGATTCTCTGATTTGTCATCACAGTGGAAAGATCTGGACAGGGCATCTGCCTTTTGATTAAGGGCTCCAGACCGGAAGGTCAGGGTGAACTGGAACTGAGCAAAAAATATCGCCCATCGGACCAAACGAGGACTCACGCAGTGAAGATTCTTGAGGAAGAGAAGATTTCTATGGTCCGTGAAGACAGTGAAGGGAAACTTGGCCCCTTCCAACAGGTATCTCCATTCTTTTAATGCTAACTTTACTGCTAAAAGTTCTTGTTCACCAATGGCATAATTTCTCTAGGCAGGACAAAACTTCTTGGAGAAGAACCCACAGGGATGAACTCGATTATCGTCATAACGCTGGGAAAGAACTGCACCCACGGCCTCTGAAGATGCATCCACTTCCACTAGAAATTGCCTATCTAGATCTGGTTGTCTTAAGATTGGAGCTGAAATAAATGCCTGTTTTAAAAGTTGGAAGGCAGTCTCTGCCTCAGGTGGCCATAGGGCAGGGATAGCGTCTTTTCGGGTCAATGTGGTAATGGGAGCCAATAATGATGAAAATCCCTTAATAAAACGTCTATAGTGGTTGGCAAACCCAAGCAATCTCTGGATGGCTTTCAAAGTTTGTGGACGGGACCAATCCAAAATTGCCTGCACTTTCTTGGGATCCATTTCTAGACTGGAGCCATAAATGACATAACCAAGGAATGGCATACTGGGAACCCCAAAGACACATTTCTCCAGTTTGTAGTAAAGGTGGTTCTTTCTCAGATGGGACAATACTTCCTTCACATGTTCATGATGTTTTGTTACAGAAGACGAAAAAAATCAATATATCGTCCAGGTAAACTACAACCGAGACGTACAACAGGTCCCGGAAAATCTCATTACCAAAGCCCTTAAACACGGCAGGGGAATTGCACAACCCAAAGGGCATCATAAGGTATTCAAAGTGTCCATCTCTAGTATTAAAGGCGGTCTTCCATTCATCGCCAGCACGAATGTGGATGAGATTATAAGCCCCTCTCAGATCCAGCTTTGAGAATATGATGGACCTTTTAACTCTGTCAAACAATTCTGTGATCAGGGGAAGAGGATATTGATTCTTAATCGTTATATCATTGAGGCCCCGATAATCTCTACAAGGTCTTAAGCCTCCGTCTTTCTTGCCTACGAAAAAGAAACCGGCTCCAGCGGGTTTCTTTTTCGTTGGCAATAAACCCCTTTGCTAGATTATCCTGGATGTACTCTGACATGGCTTGAGTCTCAGGCATGGATAGAGGATAGGTGCGTCCACGAGGTAGCATCTTGTCAGGTAGCAGTTTGATAGGACAGTCCCATTCTCTGTGGGGAGGTAAGACGTTCACTTGTTGCTTGGAAAAAACATCAGAGAACATCTTGTACTCCTTGGGAATATCTGGTGAGTTTAACAAAGCTGTCTTTCTTACCGGTCATATTTTGGGAAGACAGGATTTCTGACAGTCAGTTCCCCATGAAAGAATCTGCATTGAACACCAATCTATCTTTGGAATGTTGGCATAACCAGGGTAGTCCTAAAATGATTTCTTGAGAAGCCTCTGGTATCACTAAGAACTTTAAAGACTCGGAGTGGAGTGCCCCAACACGAGCTAATACAGGTTGAGTTTCCTTGGTGACCACTCTTTTAGCTAGATGACATCCATCTACAGAAGTCAGGGAAATTGCTTGCTTGAGAGATGAACAAGGAATCTGTAGTTTTCAACTAGGCTGGAAGTCATGAAGTTTCTGCTTGCTCCAGAGTCTAATAGAGCAGAGATGAAGACAGAATTGGCCTTGAGATCCAAAGCTAAGGAAATCTTGAAATCTTTAGTATCTGGGGATGGGCAAATAACTCTTAACTTGATGTCCCCAAGATCAGTTAGGTACGGGCGTTTCACGACTTGCGGGAGCAGGAGGCCACCAGGTGACCTGAGTCTCCACAGTGCAGACAAAGATTTTTTAGCATCCTTCTCTGATGTTCCTCTTTTGAGAGATGGATTTGGTTCACCTGCATGGGCTCCTCATCTATAGGAGGATGGGGTGGACGGGTAGGCAAGGGAGACATAAATGACCTTTGCTGGTCAGTTCTGTGCTTTTCAGCCTGATGTTCTCTGAAGCATAGGTCAATTTTGTTGCATAGTGAGATCATATCATTTAAATTGGTAGGAAGCTCACGGGTAATCAAATCATCTTCTAATCGGTCGGACAGACCATGCCAAAAGGCTGATGTGAGGACCTCCTCATTCCACTTAAGCTCTGATGCCAAGATTTGAAACTGTATGGCATATTGGCTGACAGGACTGGTCCCTTGTCTCAGGGACCCGTCCTGTCAGCCAATATGCTGTACAGATGCTGGATGATGCTGACACTGTGCATCCAGGTTCATCGAAAATCCTCCTGAATGAAGATACAAAATCTGTATAGTTATCCAGCAGCGAGTCTTAATGCTCCCAGAGTGGGGAAGCCCAATCCAGAGCTGAGCCGATCAGCAAGGACATGATGTATGCCACTTTGGTTCTAGCAGTGGGGAAGTTATCAGTCTGTAAAGTAAAGTGTAATCACACTGATTTAAAAAACCACAACAAAGCTTAGGATTGCCATCAAATTTTCTTGGCATGGGTATATGTAGACGAGGGATTACCCTGGTCCCTGTATTACCAGGCACAGGAGGAGGTGAAGTTACTGATACCCCAGGGGTGATTAACGAGGTTTGCAGATTATCTTGGCATTTAGACATCTCCTGTAGGAACTGGGCCATTTGATGTTGCATAGCTTCCAGGTTTTCTAAACAACCAGCAATAAAACAAAATAAATCCACTCCAGACTCCTGTTCCATGGCCGGATCCATGGGGCCAGTGCAAACTGTGAGGTTCTGAATTTGTTGTGGACCAGGGGTGGTGATAGGAGCAGACACAGAAGCAGACTTAAATGAAAAAGTGGAGTTTTTAATAAGTGACTTAGAAGACATGGGAATGGCAAAATAAAAAGTCCAGGTATAGCACTAAAGTGCACTTGATAACTGTAGTGGGGGTTAATGAGAAAATGTCCAGATAGTGACAGGCAGGAACAGTCCAGTATACAAGTATGGTGAGCTGAAACAGAATGCAGGTATGATGAGCTGTAACTGAATACAGGTATGATGAGCTGTGACTGAATGCAGGTTTGGTGAGCTGTAGCTGATGCAGGCAGAGGTAGTGAAGTCCAGCTGGGAGTGAAATGAGGCAAGGTGCAGGGAAACAGCAGGTTAAGGTACTCTGGCAGGTGGGAATGTATATGGAGGGTGCAGGGTAAGTCCAGCAGGTTGGAGCAGGCAAGATTCAGGCTAGAAGCGTATAACAAGCAGGCAGGTAAGGCACAGGTACTCTCTCTCAGCTGCAGCTGAGAAACATGTTGCACTGGCAAAGGAAGGAAGGCTCTGAACCTTCCTAAATAATCAATGCCACGCTGTGACTGGCTGGAATGAGCACATGACCTACCGGGATTGGAGAGCTGGAATCACATGGCCGCAGGCAAGATGGCGGCGCCCATGCCTACAGAACGGAAACACCGCCAGACCTCACCAGGCCTAGTGACAATATGCCTGCACAGAACCATGCACAGCCAATGCCCCTCGCCAAACACCAGCACCGCTGCCAGAGACCCCCCGCCATAACGACCTCACAGGTAATACCCGGTGACTACCATGCCAAGAAACCCTGGCCATGACATTACTTTTTTATGAATGACATTTGCATATTTGAATACTTGACTTAAAGTTCAAATATTCAATGAACTAGGTGTCAGAACATAGCAGTGCAAGGTTATACCACACTAAATACTTAACATGAGAACTATTATTCAAAACTACCTAGACTACCAGGTAAATATTTACATACTGTATTTATGTCACAATTAACCTAATAACTTATTCATTACACCTCCCCCAGAGATAATTGATCCTATTTATTTTACTATATTTCCTGTATAAAATTAACTATCCAAAAACAGCAGGCTTTAGAAAATTGAATTAACTACAGTAACATATATTCCCTTTCCCAGTAACCCTTTACATGACCATGCAACAATACCTTCAATTAATTTGCATAGTGTAAAAAGTATATATACCTATATGTTACAGTCAGTGATTGATGTAAATTTTCAGGACAACATGCCCAAACATTTTATAATATTTTTCTTTGCAGGTACAGAAGAGCGATACTGATTTGAACTAGGGGTGACGAGTAAAACCGAGTAAAACCGAACCCGCTCACCCCTAATTTGAACGATGCAAATATATATATATATATATATATATATATAGTTCCACAAAACCGGCACTCAATTCCTTACAGATACAGCTGGCCTTGGTGCCATCCCTCCCGGGTGGTGTCACAAGTTCACAACACGGTAGTACAGGAAGGTATCGTGGGTGGCACTCGAAGGACTTCAATATGTAAGTAGTAAAAGAGGAGACACTACTCCATGCGTGGCTTATAACGTTTCAGTTGTTTTATCAACTTTCGTCAGAATCAACAGGGTATACAAAAAACGCTTACCTTTATAGTGAACAACCCATCACCAAATGCCATTGACTGCTCTCCTCCCGGGTCCGGGCGCAGCGTGATGACATCACCCGCCGGCGACGCGCGCTCCCTGGCGCCTCTCACTCCCGGGAGGTTACCTAGCAACCAATAAATACAAACACCCATTACGTGAGCGATTGAACAAGGTCAGGTAGGGAAAATAACAATGTAACACGGATGAAGAAGCATGAAAGCACTGATAGAAACTACTTTATATATATATATATATATACACCACACATTCAGTACCTCTTGCAGTCCTGTTGTTTCCATCTCAAATACTGCCAGAATTAGACCCCTGCCAGAATTAGACCATTTCTCACCCTGGAGACCCTCATCCACTCACTGGTCATCTCCAGATTGGACTACTGTAATCTCCTCCCTGATTCCCACCTCTCTCCACTCCAATATGTCCTCAGTGCTGTGGCCCAGTTCATCCTTCTCACCAAATGCACTACTGTACATCTGCCTTCCCTCTCTAAAAAGACCTACAACTGCTCCCTTTCCCCTTCAAAACCAAATTCAAGCTTCTCAAACTCACTTGCAAAGCCCTTATCCCATCCTCTCCTATTTACATCTCTGATCTTATCTCCATTCACACCAGAGCCTGCCCACTTTGCTCCACAAATGAACTCTGACTCTCCTGACAACTAATTACTTCCCCCCACTACTGCATCCAAGATTTTGCTTGTGCCACTACCTACTCTGGAACTGTCTCCATATCAGACTACTCCTCTCTACAAAACTTTAAATAGACTCTCAAGACCCACTTTTTCATCAAAGCCATCCTGCCTCCTGCTTCTTGTTTACTGTCTCCCCATCTTGTCACCCCTGTCTGTCTGCAGGGCCCTCTTCCCTCATGTGCTTTTCTTTCCATTACTTATTCTATCTTATACACCATACAGCCTACAATGGCACCCTTGGTTTCTGCCACCCTGCTGCTTGCTTCAGTATTATGACCTCTAATGAAGCAATGTTTATAAACCATGTCCTTGTTTTGCAATGTTACAAACTGTAAGTCACTTGTTTAGTGTCGTGTGTGTGTGTATATACAGTATACATTTATATATTTGATCCATTTTTGCTGGATTTGGATTTGGCTCTGATTCATTGTCCGGCTTTGGATTTGTCAAAGCACTGTGACTGGTTTTAGATTTGGAGTTTCTTTTTCAAATTGACAGAAAAAAATCTAAAATCACATTATTGGTTTTTTTTCGTTCCTAGAGTACCTAGAGTATTATTAACCTCAATAATATTAATTTCCAGTCATTTACAGTCAATTTTGAGCATCTCACAAAACTGTTTTCAACATTATTTTCCAATGGCTGCAGGTTAGCTGGCTGGTTACTAAGCAACAGAGCAGAGGCACAGACACCGCAGTTTAAAGCACATCTATGAAACATTGCCACACAGCAGTGGCAGAAATGAAAGGTAGTGCAAGATGGAATTGTCCTTGGGCCCTTCCACCCACCCAGTGGGGTACGGCCAGCAGAGTCACAGTACTTGTATACACAGTGGGCTACGGCCCAAGGAGTCACTATGCTTGTATACACATTGGGGTATATCCAGAAGAGTCGCCATACTTGTTTACACAGTGGGCTATGGCCAAAGGAGCCACAGTGCTTGTATACACAGTGGGCTACGGCCCAAGGAGTCACGATGCTTGTATACACAGTGGGGTATGGCGAACAGAGTCACAGTAATTGTATACACAGTGGGCTACGGACCAAGGAGTCACGATGCTTGTATACACAGTGGGGTATGGCCAACAGAGTCACAGTAATTGTATACACAGTGGGCTACGGACCAAGGTGTCATGGTGCTTGTATACACAGTGGGGTACAGCTCCAAAAAAACAGTTTTGTTTTTTTACTTTTTAAAAAATATAATTTTATTTTTTTTACACTGGAGCAGATGGGCATGAGAACAGTGCAGCATACATCAAAATGCCTTGTACACACATCCACTTGTGAGTGTGGACTTTAGTCAGCAGAGTATAGTGCAGCATACATCATCGTGTAGTGTGCCCCCTATACACAGGCACTTTCCCACCATAGCCACTTGTGAGTCTGGAGTCTCTGGACACAGACACTTTAATCAGCAGTGTATAGCGCAGCATACATCAGCGTGCAGTGGTTCCCCTATTTACAGTCACTTTAACAGCACTGACACTTGTGAGTCTGGACACTTTAATGAGCCAAGCAGTGCGCAGCGTGCAAGTGAAATGGTGCAGAGTCCCGGTTGCAGCACCCTATATAGAAACAAACTCTCGTGAGAATCCAACATCGGGAGCATGAAGTTCGGCCTCGAAGTGGGATCCGAGTCAGGCGGGAAGTGGAACACAATAAATAAATGTATATATATATATATATATATATATAAAAATATATATTGTGACAGGGACATCATGCTTTCACATGAGGTTAATGTGGAGCAGCAGGTTTGTACAGAGATGGAGCAATAAACAGCATTGTAATGAGATCCGGTCCAGGTTTTCCTGGGATCAGTTGTATGCCATAAGCAAGGCTAATTAGCAGCACCTGTTATCTGTCTTTAAAGTTGTGTCAGTGCAAATCCACAAGGCTTCCAATGGTGAATCAGTCACCGGGACGATAGGCTGGGGGTGTGGGGTTACGATAGGAAGCCATATGGATGGGTTACCAACTTGCTTGTGAACAGTAAACTACCATGCTGTCCAAAGCTTACCTGATACTGTTCACCTGTCTGAGAATAACATTGAACAGTGACTCTGTTAGGGAGTTTAAGAAGTGCTGACTAGGTAAAATATAGCGACATTGGCAGCCTTGGGTTGGGTACGTGATGCCGGCATTCAGTATTCCCGTGGTCAGATTCCCAATGCTGGCATCCCAACAGGGTTAGTATACAGACACCTGTCAGTAAGTATCCTAACCCACACCCTAACCCTGACATCCCCCCTAGTGCCTAAACCTAACCCTCCCCCTAATGCCTAACCATAACCCTTCCCCCCATATTTCCCATCCTCTAACCCTCCCCCTAAACCCACTACTTACTGTCGGGATGCAGGCACTAGGATTCTGACTGGTGTTGAGATTTCGGTACTGGCATTCTGAACATCGGATTATAACTACATACTGTCAGCCTTACCCATGGCACAGGACCTCACATGTTGCAGCTTCAGATCAGTCAGAGTTAGGGCACTTTTTGAAGAACCACTCACTACAGGGAAGAGCAGGCTTAGCTCCATCAGCTCTCCACCTTCTCTGAGATCCCAGTCTACCACTTCACACTCGGACGGCACTTCTATGGCCCTCAGGCCCAGGGGCACCGAGAGGGGTCCGGGGCCGCCCCCCTCCCTTCTCTCACTCTTGCAGCAGCCCAGCACACAGCATGTGCTGAGCTGCAGTGGGAGACTGCTCGTGGCTGCTGCGGGCTGCTGGTGAATTGATAATTGGGTGACTAGTTTGCTACAATAACATGTGTAAATTTAAAAATATATAACATTCTGCAAATTATTTCGATAATGCAAAAATATAATAAATACGGTGAGACAAAGTGCCAGTGCTATATATATATATATAAAAAATTAACAATTTTTTTAGAAACAAAGATAAAAAGCCTTAATAAATTCCAGGCTTTTCCTAAACATACAATATAGGCAACACTTAAAAAAAAGATACAATCAAGAGGCAATTCATACAGTGATGAGATTAGATGAAAGTAAAAAAACAAATGAATAAATATAGCAGCTTAACTGAGTGTATGAGAAAGGTAGTTTTTTCCAGAGTTCATGAGGCATATAGCAACCAACCCAACGCGTTTTGTCCTAAGACGTCATCAAGGGGATGATGTGTGAGTGGGGTAATCAGGTATTTATACCCCACTGAGAGTTCAATGGAGGTCAGGAGTCCGCATCACTTCCTGTATCTCCAAGAGCTCATTTTATTAGTAGAAATCCATATTCTATTAACTCATTTGCTTCTAACTTAGATGTTCAGATAACTCACAATAAGTTATGCTACATTTATAAGATAGTTTAACGTTATTAGGGCTATTTCCGCCCATTCATATCGTCACTTCTGCCCTCACTAGACGCGTCATGTCTGTTCCACTACTCCTGAGTTTGCGTCACTTCCGTCACATGCTCTTGCATCGCTTCCGCCCTCCTGGATCATGTGCTACCGGTGGCCGCGTCCTGTTTTCAGCGTCACTTCCATTATCTGTGGCTCTGCATATCAGTCCATCTCTGAAACAGGCCCATTGTCACACTATCATCTCTTCCAAAGTGCTGTGTTATATCACTTTTCCATTTTTACATAATATATATGGAGTTTTTCAGCCCTCTTTGTTTGCATGATAAACTTTGACATTAAACAGTCTGTATCATTAGCATTTCACCCACTGTCTCATCTTACAGCAGCCTCCCCTGTCTAAGCTTAGCATACGGAGATTAAAAACCACAAGAGAGATTGACCGCAGTCACACAGTGCCACTGCAGGCAAGCCCCCTTCTGTCTGGGATGGGAACACCAGTCCCGGCATTCCCCCCCTGATGGCAGCCCTGATAGACATGGTCTTAAATGTTGGTCTGCAGAGTGATTTTAGTGGGTGATTCAGCTGCAGATGCAGTGACATGGATCATGCAGATTCCCAATTTTCAAGAGTCTGCACATGTGCCTGATCCGTACTGCCATGTGCACTACAGGTCTGCATTCCAGCACGCAGTCCAGCAGCAGACTGTCAGAGATTAACAGTCTGCTGCCATTTCTGGGTGGGGAGGGTTGGCGACAGCAGACAAAAGAGATGCATGTTGATGCCATTGGGGGGATTGGAGAGGCCAAGATCTCCATTTGCTGACTGAGATCTCCTGGCATCTTTTATTCATCTGTGGCAGCTGGCTTGCATAACACCATGGTCACTCAGGTGGCTGAAGGGATTGCAGATGATCCAATGCTGTGTCTTTGGGTGCAGCTTGGATCAGTAATGCATTCAGGAGGAGTGACGACTTCCTGCTGCATTACCATATTACAGCTATCACAGCTGCTAACATGATAGCATATCCGTCCACAGCTGAATCACCCCCTCTGTTCTGCAGTAATTTCTGAAAGCTATACTGATTTCTGTTCTGTAAGTCAGTCTGCTCCTGATATTCCCTATTCCAAACAGTATGAGAATACGCTTGGCTGCAATGTTATTTACTCCTAATTAACATAGTTATCAAGGTTATCAGCAAGCACACTATAAAACAATGAAGGCTGCAGGGTCCAGTCTTCAACCCTGGCAATGCCGGATATCCCAGCTAGTAATCAATAATGTAAGTGAAAAATGTAACTACTTATGAAAGATGTACACAGCAATGTCCAAGGTAGTGAATAACAAAGTGTATGCATCATTATTTAAACACTCAGTAAAAGACTTAGGGGAGTAGGGGTCCCAAGTACCCAGAAACTTTGACCTGGACCCACATTTTTCTTAAGATCCTGAGGCCTTGTAGCAATTATTGCATCGGGGGAGGGGAGTCAGAGATAGTTCTGGCCATTCTGAGAATAGCTAGGAGAATAACTGCCAGAGTGGGTGGGCCAAGTCCCCTGCAGCAGCTTATCTGAGTGGGTCCCCCACACAGCAGCGACGGTGGGGGGTCTACTTGGTGCAGTAGGTCTCAGCAGGGGGGGTGCACAGTCTCCAGCGGGCCATGGTGGGGGACCTACTCAGTGCATGCAGCAGGTCTCAGTGGGGGGGAGGCGGGGTGCACAGTGTTCGGTGGCCGAGGGGGCAGCTTTACAAGGATGGGGTGGGGGTGACAAACACTGTTAGTGGGAGGGAAGGCAGATAGGCTGGGGGTCCAGTCTCTCTTCGCAGCCTGTCTTCAACCTGCGCATGGGACAAGCAGTGAAAACTGAAGAGAAATAGGAGAAAAGTCTCTCACTTACGAAAAACTTCTTTGTAGAAATAGCAGTTTTTCGGAAGTAATAGTTTAGGGCAGGAGGCATGATGCTTCCTAAACTGTGTTTGAACTCGCATCAAGTCTGAACCATAATTATCAGAAGTGATCATTTTGTTTTGATGAATAGACCCCTGGGTGAGACCATTTAAGCTGCTAAAAGCACTGTGTTCATTTAAAAGGATGAGGGCCAGTGTATCTCAGCTTCCAGAAGGACTGCAGGTACTGTCTGTCATCCTGTCCCCACCCCACTATTTTTATTACTCCATCTGTCATCATTGTCCCCACTACTACCCCATCCTATTCTCTACTACTACTACAACCACTACCTCTAGTTGTTTTAATTACCCCTACTACTCCTTAGCTGTAATCTTTGTCCCTGCTACCACCCCCAGTTGCAATTTTGTCCCTGCTACTACTATTACTACTTCCATATACCGCAAATTGTCTTGTTTGTCACTATGATTACACCCAAGCTGTCACCTTTGTCCCTGCTACTAACCACCAGCTGTCACCCATGTCACTGCCACTACTACCTCCAGAATTATCTGTGTCTCTAATACCTATACTACCTGACAGCTGTCAACTGTTTCCCTGCTGCAAACCATTAGCTGTCAGGGGCTCAATCACATACTGTACTTAACATTCTATATAAAAAATTGTCTGTTAGCAAATAAGTGAAACAAAACATCCATTTTGATTGCTTTAGATAAATTATTAATCAACTAAAATCGATCTATCAGTAAATTTATCCTGCAGAAACTGCACCTGCCATAGTTTTGGTCCAAATTTCGATGGTCTAAAGACACAGACACTGGCAATTGGCATCTCATTAATGGCACATTTATAAGTACGAATGCATAAAGTTGCATACGAGGAACCATTAATAGACACAGACACGGATATGGGTTTTCCAATTCGGAATTAGCCCTATTATGTCACTCATTCAGTGCTTTAGGTGTCCCCTAACCTGTGGCAATCCAGGTTGCCACCTAGGTTTGCATAATGTTGGTACCAGCCCTCAATGTGAACATATATAGTATGACATATAATAGTAGCAATAATAATACAATAATAATTATTATTATTATATTATTAATACAATTATTTTTCTCATTAATTTGTCACTGTATTATTGTATAGGAGAAAGATCATTTATCTTTGCATTTTCCTGTGCTCTGATTTCTAATAACATTTGCAGCATCTGTCATGGAATAACAGTGTGCTGCTGTGCTTATGCATCCCCATGGCAATGCAATCATTGTAATCAATTTTACTGCTTCGTTTTTCAAGTTTAAATAGAAGCTTCTGTTCTGTTTACTCATCCCATTACAGCACAAGGAAAACTGCACAGGTGGAGGGGGATGTTTAACTGTGTTCCATTTTCTCAGAATCTTACAGTATCTTAAGTTTGAATTGAAGCTTCTATTCTGCTTGGAGATACTGTACCACTACAGCTGATTGAAATCTACAAAGAGATAACTGTTTGCTATTCTTTTAGCCTTAAGGTGTTTTTTTTTCTTCAAGTACTAATGACAGCTTGTGTTTTGGCTGTACTGCTTTATATTTTTCTTAAATGTAGTGAAGTTAGGATTTAGATGGAAACATTAGATTATTCATCCAAGACAAGCAGACTGTCCACCAGGTGCTTGTTTAATGGAGAACCATGACAAATGACAGCCAAGGCTGGATTTGAAGCATACTTGCCAACTCTCCCTGATTGTCAGGGAGACACCCTGAAGGTTAAACCCCGTGGTTGTGGGAGCAGTATACCTTTAAGGACTTTGAGGTTGGTGTCAATCATTAGTCTTAAGCTGGCCACACACTAGACCAACTTACATCCAACCAGCCAACTTGTTGATTGGTTGGAATGTAAATCTGGTAACGTATGGGAGTAAATGATGATCAGCAATTTGCTCCTAAATGCCAGAAAACAAATGAAAATGGTCGTCAGACAAGTTTGTTAAATGTTTGATCTAAACTATTTGTTCAAACAACAGTTTTGGTCCATTTTCCAGTGTTTGGGAGCAAATTGCTGATTGTATAACTTACCAGATTTTCATTCCAACCAATCAACTAGTTGGCTGGTTGGACAGATAATCTTTAGATGTGTGGCCAGCTTTAGCCTATAGGGTTCTTTGGGGGTTGGGCCTTGCTGGTATATTAGGTTTGTTGTTGAAAGATTCAGCCTCTTTGTTTCTGGAAATTTCCAGCCCAGGAATCAGGGAAGTGGCTGTGCATTTGATTATTACACTGAGTACATTCTCTGCTTTCTACACTTCTAACTTACTTTACTGTCTCTTTCCTATTCTTTTTCCTCACCCTGCTATCCTTTTGTACATATCTCCTCAGCCTATTCTAGTTATTTCTGTTCTTTATTCCCTTTGTTAATCTTTCCCCCCTTTTTCTTTCTTTTATTCTCCCTGTCATTCCCCACATTTGTTTTCCGGTGCCCGCTGCGCTGCGTCTCTAATCGTGGAGCAGAGCTGGATAGCGACTCGTCATGTGTCCCGCCGCCACTTGTGACGTGGTACACAGGCCGGGACCATGCTGCCAGGGCTGGAGGCATCTACAACTGCCACCGCACCCTGCGGAACCAGGCGGCGGTGACGGGCTCCGCTCCCCCCTTGTTTTTTGAGGGACGCGGCTGCTGCAGGCATGTCGCTCCATGTCCCTCAGCTGGTGGCCTCGGGCGATCCGCTGCATGGTTGGCAGTGCTTACGCTGACCACACGGCTGGTCGGTGTGCTTGCAGTGGTTCCCTCCCCTGAGTCCCCTGCTAGCGGCCGTCAGCCACAGTACCAGTCAGTCCGGGCGGGGGTTAAGCTGCCATTTTCTTTAGCTCCTGGGGGACCAAAATGGCGAGGGGGCATGGCCAGGCAGCACTGGACTCTATAGGGCCCTGGTTTTATTATGGCTGCAGACTACAGCATTTTTCATTGCCCCCATAGTCGCATCCTGTGCAAATGCAGCGTTGCCCATTATGTTCGCTGGCCACTATGTATGAGGCATATAATGGGTTACTGTGATCGCTGGTCCTGTTTATGCTGGAATTATGACATACAATACACTTTGTAACACACATATAATGGGTTACTGTGATCACTATTCCCATTTATGCTGGAATTTTGACACACAATAAACTTTGTTGCACACATTTAATGCATACCTCCCAACATTTGTTGGGAGGGAGTCGGGACTTGCGCGCGCCATCGGCGAAAAGGGGGCGTAGTCTCACCATAAATGGGCGTGGTCTGATGACAAGCCCCCGTTTACATCACTAATGGGGCGTGCCCAGCATCTTCGAGATGCTGGGCAGCCCTCGGGCTTCAACCCGTACTCTGAATAGATGCTGTGCACATGCTATTCTTTTCTAGCTCTGTATACACGCTGCTCTGCATAGCAGAGCAGCGTGTATGCTTCCCCCCAACTTCCCCCCCACCGCGGGACACTGCGGCCCGCGAGCGGGACAGCGGGACAGTCCCAGAAAAACGGGAATGTCCCGCTAAATGCGGGACAGTTGGGAGGTATGTATAACGGATTACTGTGATCACTGGTCCTGTATATGCTGGATATATGACACACAATACAATGTATGACGCATATAATGGGTTATTGTGATCGCTAATCCCGTATATGCTGGTTATGACATACAATACACTATGTATGACACATATAATGGGTTACTGTGATCACTGGTCCTATATATGCTGGATAAATGACACACAATACACTCTGTATGACACATATAATGGGTTACTGTGATCACTGGTCCTGTATATGCTGGAATTATGTCACACAATACACTATGTATAACACATATAATAGGTTACTGTGATCGCTGGTCCTGTATACGCTGGATATATGACATACAATACACTCTGTATGACACATATAATGGGTTACTGTGATCGTTGGTCCTGTATATGCTGGAATTATGTCACACAATACACATATAGAGGGGTATTCAATATGAAACGTTAACTTCAATGTCGAAGCTAACGTTTCATATTGGAGTTTTTACCTGCGTTAAAGTATCGGGCGCGCTCCCGCTTATACCCGTATTCAATATAAAATTAACGAAAACGGGAAACTCCGAAGTTGGATCTGCGTAAAGTTACGAATTTTTCCTTTAAAAAATTGTAAGACCCCCCTAAAGTAGTAAAAACATGGGGGAACACTATGGGTACCCCCGTTTTAGCCTTTAATTGAAAGTCGGGGATTTAAATAGCCGCAGCAGGTGTTTTTTTCCGACATTGAAGAAGTGATGCAGAAGAGCACTTAGGTTATTTTTTTCGTTTTTTTAAGTGGTCCCATCAAATTTGGGGTACATGAAAATGGGTACTAGCATAATTTTATGTTCCTAAAGTGAGTTTTTAAAAATTCTGCATTTGTGCACCTGCCGCTATAATTCTACTCTAGAAAACATCTGCTGCATACTTGCAGAATAGCCCTGAACCTATTTCCCTATTGTTAAACAATTTTTTCCCATTTTTTTTTTCACCCCAATTTTTAAATAAATTTTTTGGGGTGTCCCTATTTTTTTTTTTACATTTTTTTTTACACAGTTCTTTTTTAAATGTAATTCCCAGGGGTGCAGGCTATTTTTTTTAAGCCTGCACCCCTAAACCCCAATTCTGCACTTTTTTTCGACACCTATTCAATGGTGAAAAGTTATCCCCGTTTTTTATCAAAGACTTTTCAAAACTGCGATAAGTCTTTTACATTGAATACGGTGTAAAAGTAAAACCTGCGATAATGACGTCATACCTCCGATACTAACGCAAAAATGATATTATCGCACCCATATTGAATACCGTTGATAATAGATTACTGTGATCGCTGGTCCTGTATACGCAGGATAAATGACACACAATACACTATGTATGACACATATAATGGGTTACTGTGATCGCTGGTCCTGTATATGCTGGAATTATGACACACAATACACTTTGTATGACACATATAATGGGTTACTGTGATCGGTGGTCCTGTAAATGCTGGAATTATGACACACAATACACTTTGTATGATGCATAATGGGTTACTGTGATCGCTGGTCCTGTATATGCTGGAATTATGGCACACAATACACTATGTATGACACATATAGTGGGTTACTGTGACCGCTGGTCCTGTAAATGCTGGAATTATGGTACACAATACACTATGTATGACACATATAATGGGTTACTGTGATCGCTGGTCCCATTTATGCTGGAATTATGACACATAATAATTCATGATACACAATACACAGTTTGCGCGCTTTTGGTTTGCGGAAGGTTTCAAGCCCCGGCGCTGAGCCTTTGGTTCCTCTTTCTATGTCTGTGAATGTAGTTATGGAATTTGTGCCTGTTCTACCTTCTCCCTCCTCTGCAGGTGTTGCTGCAGCTGTGACCTCTGCTGACCAGACTGATTACGCGGTGGTTTGCTGAATAGATTGGTTAGGTTGCTAAACGGGTAACGTTAGCTGGGGGGAAATGGTAGCCGATAGATCTTGACCTATTGACGGCAGTCGAAAGCTGTGTGCTTATCGCAATTTGAATTGAATTTGCTCAAATTGGCATTTACAATGGCGTTATGGCGTATTTCGGGTTAGTGAGTGGATGGGACCACGCGCACTTCGGCATCTGCGCTGCTTTGTCGGGACGTATTCTACGGTGAGGAACCTCTGTTGCGCAGGTTTAGTTAGGAGTAGTTCACTTATGATCAGTTCAAATGAACTGATCTTAAAAATGAACTAGTTCAATCAGTTCACAGCTCTGGCAATGATCAGTTCATCATCATAAGTTAAAACAAGTGGGATTCCCCATCAGCTAAAGACACAGTGGTGTGGAGAAGTGTATTGGTGCATCAGGATGGGGATTCCAGTGGTAAATACAAATTTGGTCAGTTTTTGCAGCAGTGCATGGCGGATATCGGTCTAATTTAGCGCGAATATGGTGCTCATTCGTTTCGAATGGGGACTGCCATGTCTGCCCCCTGCTTCCGGTTTTCCAATGTAAGAGATTCAGGCTCTGGGTAGGTGGAAATCCGGAGCATTCTGTCTTTATGTCCGTTCGGGCAGGGGGCTTGCTAGCGCTTCTTTAGCATGCTAACCAGGGATTTAGACTACTTGCTTTTAGGGGTTTGGAGGGATTTTTATTTTCCTACGGAGGCAACAACTAGTTTCCCCATATAAGTAGAAAAGATCCTAGTAGGTTTAGTTTTTACCTCCAGCCTGGTTGGCATGCTTGTGTTTGTCACTAACATCGTTATTGTTGTTTTATGTTGTCCTGTCTGCGGTTTGCTAGTGTGCATGGTATGGTTTAAAAGTTGTGGGTTCTTCAATATTTTTATTGGGGCGTCTGAAGTATACGGGGTGAATGTTTGGTTGGCCTACGGTGTTGATCATGCGCTTGGGATGTGGTTCATAGTGCACTCAGGTTCAATGACATGCATTCGTTTATGACTGATATGGTCCTTTGTCGAAAGCAAGTTGGATAATTTTGTGGTGGAGTTGTGGTTTAAAGTGCACTTAGGTTCAATGACATGCATTCCTTTAGGACTGATGTGGGCCTTTGTTGGAAGCAGGTTGGATTATGTATGTGGAGGCGTTGTTTAAGGTGTTGGTGGAGTTGGTTTGGTTTGTTTGGTGGTGGGATGTGGCTTGAGTTGCCTCGCTTTGGCGGATAGAACGGTAATTAGGGATGTGCGCCGGACCATTTTTGCCTGATTTGGATTTGGTTCTAATTCGCCGTCCAGCTTTGGATTTGGATTTGCCAAACTGCGGTGACTGGCTTTGGATTTGGCTTTGGATTTTTTTACAAAAATTGAGAAAAAAAGCTAAAATCGCATAAAATGGGCTTTTTTTCTTCCGAGAGTATTACTAACCTCAATAACATTAATTTCCAGTCATTTACAGTCAATTTAGACCACCTCACAGTTTAAATGATTGTTTTCACCATTATTGGCCAAAGGTTGCAGTGAGCTGACTGGTTACAAAGCGACAGAGCAGCGGCACAGACACCACAGTTTAAAGCACGACACATTGCCACACAGCAGTGGCAGAAATGAGAGGTAGTGCAAGATGGAATGGTCCTTGGGCCCTCCCAACCACCCATTGGGGTACGGCCAGCAGAGTCACAGTACTTGTATACACAGTCAGTTGTGGCCAAGGAGTCACAGTACACAATCTTATTCACATTACACCGCACATAGTGCCTGATTCACATTATACCATAAAGTAGTGTGTCTTATTTATGTTACGACACACAATAGTGCCCCTTTTACACAATGCCCACATACAGGGGCTGGCTGGCAACTTTCAGCCTGGGGGGCAAGTCCAGAGCACTGGCCCATGAGTATCGGCCCATCCTTAAATGGAGGTTTTTTTTATAATAATAGATAAGCCACAAAAGCGCACTTATTGTTTTTTTAAGCAATATCTGCATGATTTCCGTCGCCATGCAATAATAATAATAATAATAATTTTATTTATATAGCGATTTTCTCCTAAAGGACTCAAAGTGCTTTGGTATGGTGAATTCAGATACCATAGTGATTTTTTGCTATGTTACCTGCTTTTATACATACAGGTGTTTAATATAAGGGTCATATAGCAGTGACTACAGAGAATTTATTACTTAGCACCTTGAACATCTCCCCCAGTTGTACAGTATGTATGTATGTATGTATGTATGTATGTATGTATGTATATATATATATATATATATATATATACATACATACTAGGGGTCTGCACCGGCCACTTTTCGTGTTTTGTGTTTTGTGTTTTGGATCTGGATTGGTTTTGCCAAAACCACCCTTCCGTGTTTTGGGTTCTGGGTTTTGTGTTTTGGATCTGTATTTTTTTTAAAAAAAGCATAAAAACAGCTAAAATCACAGAATTTGTAGGTTTTTCTGCTCCTATGCTATTATTAACCTCAATAACCTTAATTTCCACTCATTTCCAGTCTATTCTGAACACCTCACACCTCACAATAGTGTTTTTATGTCCAAAACGTTGCACCGAGGTAGCTGGATGACTATGCTAAGCGACACGAGTGGGCGGCACAAACACGTGACCCATCTAGGCGTGAAACTGCAGTGGCAGACAGGATGGCAGTTTGAAAAACTAGGCCCCAAACTGTACATAATGCAAAGAAAAAAAAGAGGTGCAAGATGGAATTGTCCTTGGGCCCTCCCACCCACCCTTATGTTGTATAAACAGGACATGCACACTTTAACAAACCAATCATTTCAGCGCCAGGGTCTGCCACACAACTGTGGCTGAAATGATTGGTTCGTTTGGGCCCCCACAAAACAAGCTGGCAATTAATGTGTCCCTGCACAAACTGGCTCTATGGAGGCAAGATGTCATCCTCATCCTCCTCATCCACCGATTCCTCACCCTCTTCAGTGTGTGCATCCTCATCCTCACAAAGTATTAACTCGTCCCCACTTGAATCCACCACCACAGGTCCCTCTGTACCTTCTGGAGGCTGGTCTCCCTGGAAGAGCTGATAATTCATTTTGATGAACATCATCTTCTCCACATTCTGTGGAAGCAACCTCCTACGCCTTTCGCTGACAAGGTTCCCGGCTGCACTAAACACTCTTTCGGAGTACACACTGGAGGGGGGGCAACTCAGGTAAAATAGAGCCAGTTTGTACAGGGGCCTCCAAATTGCCTCTTTTTCCTGCCAGTACAGGTATGGACTGTCTGCCATGCCTACTTGGATGCTGTCACCGATGTAATCCTCCACCATTCTGTCAATGGTGACAGTATCATATGCAGTGACAGTAGACATGTCAGAAATTGTTGCCAGGTCCTTCAGTCCGGACCAGATGTCCAAACTTGGTCCTGCCTGCCCTGCATCACCGCCAGCGGGTTGCTTAGGATACCTAAGTTTTTTCCTGGCAGCCCCAGTTGCAGGAGAAAATGAAGAAGGAGCCGTTGACGTGTCACGTTCCGCTTCAGCTGACAGTGTGTTCACCAGCAGGTCTTTGCACCTCTGCAGGCTTGTGTCGGCCGGAAAGAGAGACACCACATAGGCTTTAAACCTAGGATCGAGCACGGTGGCCAAAATGTAGTGGTCTGATTTCAACAGATTGACCACCCTGGAATCCTGGCAAAGCGAATGAAGGGCTTCATCCACAAGTCCCACATGCCGAGCGGAATCGCTCCGTCTTAGCTCCTCCTTCACTTTCTCCAGCTGCTTCTGCAAAAGCCTGATGAGGGGAATGACCTGACTCAAGCTGGCAGTGTCTGAACTGACTTCACGTGTGGCAAGTTCGAAGGGCTGGAGAACCTTGCACAACACGGAAATCATTCTCCACTGCGCTTGAGTCAGGTGCATACCCCCTCCTTTGCCTATGTCATACGTGGATGTATAGGCTTGTATGGCCTTTTGCTGCTCCTCCATCCTCTGAAGCATATAGAGGGTTGAGTTCCACCGCGTCACAACCTCTTGCTTCAGGTGATGGCGGGGCAGGTTCAAGAGTGTTTGCTGGCGCTCCAGTCTTCGGCACGCAGTCGCTGAATGGCGAAAGTGGCCAGAAATTTTTCGGGCCACCCAAAGCGTCTCCTGCACGCCCCTGTCGCTTTTCAGAAAATTCTGCACCACCAAGTTTATTGTGTGAGCAAAACATGGGACGTGCTGGAATTTGCCCAGATGTAATGCCCGCACAATATTGGTGGCGTTGTCAGATATCACAAATCCCCAGGAGAGTCTAAGTGGGGTAAGCCACTGGGCGATGATTTCCCTCAGTTTCTCTAAGAGGTTGTCGGCGGTGTGCCTCTTACTGAAACCGGTGATACACAGCGTAGCCTGCCTTGTAACGAGCTGGCATTTCTGAGATGCTGCTACTGGTGACGCTGCTGCTGTTGCTGCGTAAGGTGATACATCTACCCAGTGGGCTGTCACAGTCATATAGTCCTTAGTCTGCCCTGTTCCACTTGTCCACATGTCCGTGGTTAAGTGGACATTGTGTACAATGGCATTTTTCAGGACACTGAGGACACTTTTTCTGACGTTTCTGTACAGTCTCGGTATCGCCTGCCTAGTGAAGTGGAATCTAGACGGGATTTGGAACCAGGGACACACTACCTCCATCAATTGTCTAAATCCCACTGCACTAATGGCGGATACCGGACGCACGTCTAACACCAACATAGCAGTCAAGGCCTCAGTTATACGTTTTGCTTCAGGATGACTGCTGTCGTACTTCATCCTCCTCGCTAAGGACTGTTGGAGGGTCAATTGTTTAGTAAAAGTAGTGGTGTTCCTACTTCCTCTCTGGGATGATGAACGACTCCCAGCAGCAGCAACAGCAGCAGCGGCAGCAGTAGGCGTAGCAATCCCAGATAGGAGAGTCAGTCATGCCAGTGGCATGGCCTGCAGGACTACTTCCGATCCTGACTAAGGAGGAAATTGACGAGGAGGGAGTTGACGGTGTGGTTTGCAGGCGCTTGGATACAACAGGACAACGGGATTTAGGTGTCCCTGGACTGCTTACGGTCTTAGCCAAAGTTTCTGAACTTGACAGTAACTTTTTATGAACGCGCTGCAGGTGCCGTATAAGGGAGGATGTTCCTAGGTGGTTGACGTCCCTACCCCTACTTATTTCACCTTTACATATGGTACATATGGCAAGACAGTTGTTGTCCGGATTTGGATAGAAATATTGCCAGACCAAAGAGGTGGAATGTTTGGTCTTCTGCCCAGGCATGACCGTGATGGGCTTTTTCATCCCACGGACAACAACTGTCTCCCCCGGAGCCTGATTTAAACAAACCACATCACCATCAGAATCCTCCTCGCCAACTTCCTCCTCAGCGCCAGCTACACCAGTATCCTCATCCTGTTGTACTTCAACAGTGACATCTTCAATTTGCATATCAGCAAGTGGACTGTGGGTGCTCCTTTCAGCACTTGCAGGGGGCGTGCAAATGGTGGAAAGAGCCACCTCTTCCCGTCCAGTGCTGGGAAGGTCAGGCATCGCAACCACCACCACACTTGGACTCTCCTTGGGGATTTGTGATATCTTCTTAGAAAGCACAGTTCTTCGCTGTGCTTTTGCCAGCTTAACTCTTTTGATTTTTTTAGTGGGAGGAGGGCTTCCATCGTCATGTGAAGCTGAACCACTAGTCATGAACATACTAGGGATCGACCTTAGCCGTTCCTTGCCACTCCGTGTCGTAAATGGCATATTGGCAAGTTTACGTTTCTCTTCAGCTGATTTAAATGTCTTTTTCAAGGTCATTTTCCTGAACTTTGCCATTTGGGATTGTATGTGCCCTCTACTATGACATTGGGCATCGGCCTTGGCAGACGACGTTGATGGCATGTTATCGTCTATGTCATGACTAGTGGCAGCAGCTTCAGCACTAGGAGGAAGTGGTTCTTGATCTTTCTCTATTTTATTTTTATCGGAGAAAGTTTGGTCCTCCATTTATGTTATATCGATTTGATATATACGTGCGGCTAAACACAGAAAATAATTTTTTTTTTGGTTTGGACTGGAGTGTACTTTGTGGGTTACAGCACCCTTTAACGGTCAAGCCAGCCGGCCCTTTACTTATGACACAGGCGCACGCTTGGCACTACTTTGTTGATGCACGTGCGGCTACTGCGCACACAATTCACAAACACAGAAAATAATTTTTTTTTTGGTTTGGACTGGAGTGTACTTTCGGGGGTTACAGCACCCTTAACGGTCAAGCCAGCTGGCCCTTTACTTATGACACAGGCGCACGCTTGGCACTACTTTGTTGATGCACGTGCGGCTACTGCGCACACAATTCACAAACACAGAAAATAATTTTTTTTTGGTTTGGACTGGAGTGTACTTTCGGGGGTTACAGCACCCTTTAACGGTCAAGCCAGCCGGCCCTTTACTTATGACACAGGCGCACGCTTGGCACTACTTTGTTGATGCACGTGCGGCTACTGCGCACACAATTCACAAACACAGAAAATAATTTTTTTTTGGTTTGGACTGGAGTGTACTTTCGGGGGTTACAGCACCCTTTAATGGTCAAGCCAGCCGGCCCTTTACTTATGACACAGGCGCACGCTTGGCACTACTTTGTTGATGCACGTGCGGCTATTGCGCACACAATTCACAAACACAGAAAATAATTTTTTTTTGGTTTGGACTGGAGTGTACTTTCGAGGGTTACAGCACCCTTTAACGGTCAAGCCAGCCGGCCCTTTACTTATGACACAGGCGCACGCTTGGCACTACTTTGTTGATGCACGTGCGGCTACTGCGCACACAATTCACAAACACAGAAAATAATTTTTTTTTTGGTTTGGACTGGAGTGTACTTTGGGGGTTACAGCACCCTTTAACGGTCAAGCCAGCCGGCCCTTTACTTATGACACAGGCGCACGCTTGGCACTACTTTGTTGATGCACGTGCGGCTACTGCGCACACAATTCACAAACACAGAAAATAATTTTTTTTTTGGTTTGGACTGGAGTGTACTTTCGGGGGTTACAGCACCCTTAACGGTCAAGCCAGCCGGCCCTTTACTTATGACACAGGTGCACGCTTGGCACTACTTTGTTGATGCACGTGCGGCTACTGCGCACACAATTCACAAACACAGAAAATAATTTTTTTTTGGTTTGGACTGGAGTGTACTTTCGGGGGTTACAGCACCCTTTAACGGTCAAGCCAGCCGGCCCTTTACTTATGACACAGGCGCACGCTTGGCACTACTTTGTTGATGCACGTGCGGCTACTGCGCACACAATTCACAAACACAGAAAATAATTTTTTTTTTGGTTTGGACTGGAGTGTACTTTCGGGGGTTACAGCACCCTTTAACGGTCAAGCCAGCCGGCCCTTTACTTAAGACACAGGCGCACGCTTGGCACTACTTTGTTGATGCACGTGCGGCTACTGCGCACACAATTCACAAACACAGAAAATAATTTTTTTTTTGGTTTGGACTGGAGTGTACTTTCGGGGGTTACAGCACCCTTAACGGTCAAGCCAGCTGGCCCTTTACTTATGACACAGGCGCACGCTTGGCACTACTTTGTTGATGCACGTGCGGCTACTGCGCACACAATTCACAAACACAGAAAATAATTTTTTTTTTGGTTTGGACTGGAGTGTACTTTCGGGGGTTACAGCACCCTTAACGGTCAAGCCAGCCGGCCCTTTACTTATGACACAGGCGCACGCTTGGCACTACTTTGTTGATGCACGTGCGGCTACTGCGCACACAATTCACAAACACAGAAAAGAATTTTTTTTTGGTTTGGACTGGAGTGTACTTTCGGGGGTTACAGCACCCTTTAACGGTCAAGCCAGCCGGCCCTTTACTTATGACACAGGCGCACGCTTGGCACTACTTTGTTGATGCACGTGCGGCTACTGCGCACACAATTCACAAACACAGAAAATATATTATTTTTTTAGCACTTGGGGGGAGCACCCCTGATGGACAGAACACCCCCTGGACAACACTACAGCACTCCTTTAGGACTGGGACACTGCACAGGACTTTGGAGTGGACACAGCCCCTATGGAGAACTGACTGCACAACACAGTCCAGCCAGCCCCTATGGACTTTGAAGTAGTGGACACAGCCCCTATTAACAACAGCAGCACAGCACAACACAGCCAGCCCCTATGGACTTTGAAGTAGTGGACAACAGCAGCACTACACTACACTACACTACACTACACAGCCCTAACTCCCACCCTCCCTCTTCACTGTCCACAGCCGAGTGAGAAAATGGCGCCGACGCGGGTACCTTATATAGGATCCAAAACCCGCGAGACTCGGAAGGCGGGATGATGACGTTTTGCATCGATTTCAGATCCGAGTCAGGCGGGAAAAGTCGAGCCTGACTCAGATCGGTCTCGGATCGGGGGGGCTCGGGGGGGTTCGGATTTCAGAAATCCGAACCCGCTCACCCCTAATACATACACATATATATAGGACATATATATATATATATATACATATATATATATATATAAACATGTATATCATACACAGATATATAATCGACCAGATGCCAGCACTCATTCCTTAAAAATTTCAACATGCCTGGATGCTGCCTCCCATAAATGAACAATGAGTGAAATAAATCTGTGGCACTTACAGGTCTGCAAGGTTATATAGATATAGGTGTTAAACTACTAACTACTCCATAAAGCTGCCGCCGGTAATATAAATAAAATGTTGTAGGGCCGGCACTCCTGCTCTAGTTGAATTTATAGTGCGTCCGGTGCCATCCAAATTACCTCTTCAGCCAAGAGGAATAAACATACAAGGAACAGGCGACACTCGTGATGACTTGTCAAATAGAGCAAAGCACACCCGCTCGTTGCATCTAGTGGGTGTGTTGTACTTTATTTGACAAGTCGGCACGAGTGCCACCTGTTTCATGTATAATGTGTATAATATATGCATAATGTGTATAATATAATATATATATATATATATATATATATATATATATATATATATCAATAGTGCAGTAAGCTGGCACTCCTGCGCTATAGGTAGATTAAATTACCATAGGTAGATTAAAATGCATATATCCTCACCTAAAGGGGGGGGCATATGCATGCAAAGGGGCGGCACTCACTGTGGCTTAGTAATCACGACAATGGACCCGTTGTATATGGGTCCATTGTTGTGATTACTAAGCCGCCGTGAGTGACGCCCCTTTGCATGTGTATATATATATATATATATATATAAATAAGAAGATGCAGGAGGCGCACAATGGTGAAGTACGTTAGCACTCAATTCTTTACTGAAACAAGATTAAAACCACTCACATAAAGCATGTATGATACATTGCTATATCACAATAAAGGCATTGGAGGCGCAAGAATGCAAACACTGTGCTCATAGCCGGTATCGCGATGTTCATCCACACTCCTCCTGGTCCAGGAGGAGTGTGGACCAGGGGGTGTACTTCACCATTTTGCGCCTCCTGCATCTTCTTATTTATACAGAGCTTTACCCCCGGGAAAACGGGATCTTTGGGAGTGCGGCACCACAGAAAAAACATACTGGATACTAACTGGACTGTGTTTATATGAACCAAGGGTGCGCAAGACAAAGGGAGACTTCTGCTTAATATATATAAATAAAAAGAAAAAAAAAAAAAAAATATATATATATATATATTAGGGGTGAGCGGGTTCGGATTTCTGAAATTCGAACCACCCCCGAGCCCCCCCGATCCGAGGCAGATCCGAGTCAGGCTCAACTTTTCCCGCCTGACTCGGATCTGAAATCGAGGCAAAACGTCATCATCCCGCCTTCCGGGTCTCGCGGGTTTTGGATCCTATATAAGGTACCCGCGTCGGCGCCATTTTCTCACTCGGCTGTGGACAGTGAAGAGGGAGGGTGGGAGTTAGGGCTGACTGGGCTGTGTAGTGTAGTGTAGTGTAGTGCAGAGTAGTGTTGTGCTGTGCTGTGCTGCGCTGTGCTGCTGTTGTCCATAGGGGCTGAGTCCACTACTTCAAAGTCCATAGGGGCTGGCTGTGTTGTGCTGTGCTGCTGTTGTCAATAGGGGCTGTGTCCACTACTTCAAAGTCCATAGGGGCTGGCTGGACAGTGTTGTGCAGTCAGTTGTCCATAGGGGCTGTGTCCACTCCAAAGTCCTGTGCAGTGTCCCAGTCCTAAAGGGTTGCTGTAGTGTTGTCCAGGGGGTGCTTTGTCCATCAGGGGTGCTCCCCCCAAGTGCTAAAAAAAATAAATATTTTTTCTGTTTGTGAATTGTGTGCGCAGTAGCCGCACGTGCATCAACAAAGTAGTTCTAAGCGTGCGCCTTTGTCATAAGTAAAGGGCCGGCTGGCTTGACCGTTAAAGGGTGCCGTAACCCCCAAAGTACACTCCAGTCCAAACCAAATAAAAAAATATTTTCTGTGTTTGTGAATTGTGTGCGCAGTAGCCGCACGTTCATCATCAAAGTAGTGCCAAGCGTGCGCCTGTGTCATAAGTAAAGGGACGGCTGGCTTGACCGTTAGAGGGTGCTGTAACCTCCAAAGTACACTCCAGTCCAAACCAAATAAAAAATTATTTTCTGTGTTTGTGAATTTTGTGCGCAGTAGCCGCACGTGCATCAACAAAGTAGTGCCAAGTGTGCGCCTGTGTCATAAGTAAAGGGCCGGCTGGCTTGACCGTTAAAGGGTGCTGTGACCCCCAAAGTACACTCCAAACCAAATAAAAAAATATTTTCTGTGTTTGTGAATTGTGTGCACTGTGGCTGCACGTGCATCAACAAAGGAGCAGCGCCAAGCGTGCGCCTGTGTCCCATAAGTAAAGAGCCGGCTGGCTCATTTCTTAAAGGGTGGTGTAACCCACAAAGTGCACTACTCTCCAGCAAAAATAAAAAAATATTTTCTGTGTTTGTGTGCGCTTTAGCCGCACGTATATATCAATATAACATAAATGGAGGACCAAACTTTCTCTGATAAACATAAAATAGGGAAAGATCAAGAACCACTTCCTCCTAGTGCTCTTGCTGCTGCTGGGAGTTGTTCATCATCCCAGAGAGGAAGTAGGAACACCACCACTTTTACTAAACAATTGACCCTCCAACAGTCCCTAGCGATGAGGATGAAGTATGACAGCAGTCATCCTGAAGCAAAACGTATAACTGAGGCCTTGACTGCTATGTTGGTGTTAGACGTGGGTCCGGTATCCACCATTAGAGCAATGGGATTTAGACAATTGATGGAGGTAGTGTGTCCCCGGTTCCAAATCCCGTCTTGATTCCACCTGCATCCTCAAAGCAGCAGCGACAAGCGTGCGTCTGTCTGTTAAAGGGTGGTGTAACCCTCAAAGTGCGCTCCACAAACAATAAAAATATTCTTCTTTTTTTTTCTGTCTTTGTGAATTGTGTGGGCTGTAGCCGCACCTGCATCCTCAAAGCAGCAGCGACAAGCGTGCATCTGTCTGTTAAAGGGTGGTGTAACCCTCAAAGTGCACTCCACAAACAATAAAAATATTCTTTTTTTTTCTGTCTTTGTGAATTGTGTTGGCTGTAGCCGCACTTGCATCCTCAAAGCAGCAGCGACAAGCGTGCGTCTGTCTGTTAAAGGGTGGTGTAACCCTCAAAGTGCACTCCACAAACAATAAAAATATTCTTCTTTTTTTTTCTGTCTTTGTGAAATGTGTGGGCTGTAGCCGCACCTGCATCCTTAAAGCAGCAGCGACAAGCGTGCATCTGTCTGTTAAAGGATTACATCGGTGACAACATCCAAGTAGGCATGTCAGACAGTCCGTACCTGTACTGGCAGGAAAAAGAAGCAATTTGGAGGTCCCTGTACAAACTGGCTCTATTTTACCTGAGTTGCCCCTCCTCCAGTGTGTACTCCGAAAGAGTGTTTAGTGCAGCCGGGAACCTTGTCAGCGAAAGGCGTAGGAGGTTGCTTCCACAAAATGTGGAGAAGATGATGTTCATAAAATGAATTATCAACTCTTCCAGGGAGACCAGCCTCCTGAACGTACAGAGGGACCTGTGGTTGTGGATTCCAGTGGGGACGAATGAATACTCTGTGAGGATGATGTACACAACACTGAAGAGGGTGAGGAATCAGTGGATGAGGAGGATGAGGACGACATCTTGCCTCCGTAGAGCCAGTTTGTGCAGGGACAGATTCATTGCCAGCTTGTTTTTTTTGGCCCAAACGAACCAATCATTTCAGCCACAGTCATGTGGCAGACCCTGGCGCTGAAATGATTGGTTTGTTAAAGTGTGCATGTCCTATTTATACAACATAAGGGTGAGTGGGAGGGCCCAAGGACAATTCCATCTTGCACCTCTTTTTTTTCTTTGCAGTATGTACTATTTGGGGCCTAGTTTTTCAAACTGCCATCCTGTCTGCCACTGCAGTGTCACTCCTAGATGGGCCACGTGTTTGTGCCGCCCACTCGTGTCGCTTAGCATAGTCATCCAGCTACCTCGGTGCAACCTTTAGGACATAAAAACACTATTGTGAGGTGTGAGGTGTTCAGAATAGACTGGAAATGAGTGGAAATTAAGGTTATTGAGGTTAATAATAGCATAGGAGCTGAAAAACCCACACATTCTGTGATTTTAGCTGTTTTTATGCTTTTTTTAAAAAAAATACAGATCCAAAACACAAAACCCAGAACCCAAAACACGGAAGGGTGGTTTTGGCAAAACCAATCCAGATCCAAAACACGAAGAAAGATCCAGATCCAAAACCAAAACACAAAACACGAAAAGTGGCCGGTGCACACCCCTAATATATATATATATATATATATGTATGTATATATATATATATATATACACACTTGAGATATATTATTATTATCCTTCATTTGTATGGCTCCACAAGTGTTCCGCAGCGCCTTACATAGTATATAGAACTAATAGGTGAAACAAGAAACAAGTAACTTACAGTACATTACAGTGCAGGACAAGGACACAACTTATATACATTGCTGAAATAGTGATTAAAGCACTCACACAATAAGGTGCCGGGAGTTGGCAGTCCCGTGTTAGGTGTCGGTCTGCAGGTGGAAAGGATTGATTATTTTGCTGCACTGCAGGGGGAGGAGCGAGGAGGGCTTCTAGCTGCAAGAGGAAGGTGGAGCTCAGTTCAGTCTTCAGTGAGCAGAGGAGACAAGAGGGTCTTGGAAGCAAGTCTCGTGAGATGTTGATGCAGCAACCCACGAGACCTGTACTGTAGCTCCGCGGTGGCCGTCTGAACTAATGATTGAGTCTGGGAGAGGACAGACCAGAGGCAGGGAAATACTGCCAGCTTGTGGTACTGCCCTCTCCATGTTATAAACTCTGCTCTGCACTGCCGCCCTGCGCCCCTATGAGGTGAGGACCCGTTAAACCCCCCCTCCCCTTCTGCTCATTGTACTGTTCCTTGCTGTGGGCCAAGGCGTCCTTCACTTTGCTTCACCTCCCGGTATGTTCCTTCGGGAGCCGAGCAGTGCAAAACCTCCTCTGAGCTGAGGAGTCAGTGTCCGGGACACCTGGGGGACAAGTGAGTGACTCGCTTGTGACAGTCGGGTTGCAGCTACAGCCAATTAACCACTGGACCACCAGGGTTTTTCTCTGCTGAGGAGGCGGCCCAGAACACCAAGTGACAGTGCGGCCCGGGGGGCACATGGTACCCTGCCCCCGGCCCAGTCCGCCACTGCCCACATTAGTGACCCTTATACACAAAGCCCACAGTAGTAATGCCCCTTATACAATGCTCACAGTAGTAGTGCCCCTTATACAATGCCCACAGCAAGAGTGTCCCTTACACAGTGCCCCCAGCAGTGGTGCCCCTTACACAATGCCCTCAATAGTAGTGCCCCCTATGCAATGCCCTCAGTAGTATGCCCCCATTAGTAGTGCCCCTAGTAGTATATCCCTAGTAGTAGTGTTTGTAGTAGTATGCCCCCAGTAGTAGTGCCTCCAGTAGTTGTGTCCCCATTAGAAGTGCCCCCAGTAGTTGTGCCCCTTGTAGTATGCCATTAGAAGTGCCCCCAGTAGTTGTGCCCCTTGAGGTATGCCCCCAGTAGTTGTGACCCTTGTAATATGCCCCCAGTAGTTGTGCCCCTTGTATTATTCCCCCAGTAGTTGTGCCCCTTGTATTATGCCCCCAGTAGTTGTGCCCCTTGTATTATGCCCCCTTTAGTTGTGCCCCTTGTATTATGCCCCCAGTAGTTGTGAACCTTGTATTATGCCCCCAGTAGGTGTGCCCCTTGTATTATGCCCCCAGTCATTGTGCCTCTTGGATTATGCCCCCAGTATTTGTGCCCCTTGGATTATTCCGCCAGTAGTTGTGCCCCTTGTATTATGCCCCAGTAGTTGTGCCCCTTGGATCATGCCCCCAGTAGTTGTGACCCTTGTAGTTGTGCCCCCAGTAGCGCCACCTTACACAGAGAAAAAAACAAAACTTACCTGAATCCCTCCTGCTTGTGACCGCAGCCGTCCGCTCCTCTCTGCACTATGGGAGAGATGTCCCTCGTGACGTCTCTCCCATCACCTGCAGCAGGGGGAGCCGGCTCCAGCCAGCTCCCTCCGGGGACACAGCTGTCAATGAGAGTCTGCCTGACTCTCATTGGCTGCTATTACAAACACGCAGCTGCCACTGGCGGCTGTGTGTTTGTTTCTGTGTATGGAAGACCGCTGTCACAACGGTCTGCCCTACACTGGAGGAGCCCTGATGTCGGATTCTCGCACGAGAATCCGACATCAAGAGGTCACCGTTCGGCCCCGAACGGGGATCCGAGTCAGGCGGGGAACACCCGAGCAGGGTTCGAGTGGGGTCGGATCCCCTATGTTCGGAGTGGCTCGGATTCCACAGAATCTGAACCGCTCATCTCTAACGGTAATATGCTTTTAGTTATACAAATTAGATGGGTGTGCTCTCCTGGTTCAATGATAGGCCCAAACCATCCCGACCGGGAAATGACACAGCCCGTGTGGGCGTGCTTTTTGCAGGAGAGTTGAACACCAACGGTGATGTGTTTGGTTTGCATGTGTTTTGTGGGTGTGTCCGTTTGTTTGTTGTCCGCTACCATACTAACTTTAAGCTCACAATCAAGTTCAATGGGCAACATCTAATTATCTAATTCCATAGCCCAAATTCAATATTTTATTAATTATTAATTAATTATTAATAATCTGATGTCAAATAAATTTGACCTTTAATTTTAAATCCAACTCCTGTTGTCGTGTGTTTATTTTAGCGTGTGTTTATTTTAGATACATCTTTAGTTGTATTAAGTCTGTACGGTATAGTGCGCATATCAACCATAGGGAGTTTAATAGTAGCAATCTCCCTGACTCCCTGAAGAGTCTAGCAATCTCCCTGATTGCACCTTACCCCCATTATGAAGCTGCTATACACAGGGCCGTAGCTAGGGTATTGCGGCCAGTGCCATCGCACAGGGCACGACGGGTCAGGGGGCGCTGTTTGGGCCTGTCAAATTTCTGTTTATTATCATTCTTGCTTGTAGTTTCCCCTTATTTCATCCCCAGCAGCTCCTGGCCTCTCCTATCTTTTCCCTGGCCCTTACCCATGAAGCCATGGCCCTTTTTTGGGTCCCTTTGAAAAATGAGGGGGGCGCCAATGCTCTTTCTGGCACAGGGCACCAAAAAGTCTAGCTACGGCTCTGGCTATATATATATATATATATATATATATTTATATACAGTCAGGTCCATAAATATTGGGACATTGACAGAATTTTCATATTGTGTCCTCTATTCACCACCACAATGGCTTTGAAATGAAACAAACAAGATGTGATTTAACTGCAGACTTTTAGATTTAATTTGAGGGTAATTACATCCAAATTAGGTGAACGGTGTAGGAATTACACCGGTTTCTATATGTGCCTCCCACTTTTTAAGGGGCCAAAAGTAATGGGACAAACTAACAATCCTAAATCTAACTTTCACTTTTTAATTCTTTGTTGCAAATCCTTTGCAGGCAATTACAGCCTGAAGTCTGGAACGCATAGACATCACCAGATGCTGGGTTTCATCCCTGGTGATGCTCTGCCAGGCCTCTACTGCAAATGTCTTCAGTTCCTGATTGTTCTTGGGGCATTTTCCATTCAGTTTTGTCTTCATCAAGTGAAATGCATGCTCAATCGGATTCAGGTCGGAGATTGACTTGGCCATTGCATAACATTACACTTCTTAGCCTTAAAAAACTCTTTGGTTGCTTTTGCAGTATGCTTCGGGTCATTGTCCATCTGCACTGTGAAGCACTGTCCAATGAGTTCTGAAGCATTTGACTGAATTTGACCATATAGGGGCTGGTTGTTGCCCTGTCCATAGGGGCTGGCTGGATGTAGTGCTGTGTTGTTCAGGGGCTGCCATGTCTGCTGTAGGGGTATGCTCTTACAAATTATTTTTACAGGGGTTGCACTGTCAACTGTAGGGGTACACTCATACAAATAATTTTTACAGGGGGTGCCCTGTCTGCTGTAGTGGTACGCTCTTACAAATATTTTTTACAGGGGGTGCCCTGTCTGCTGTAGGGGTACACTCTTACAAATCATTTTTACAGGGGGTGCCCTGTCTGCTGTAGGGGTAAGCTCTTACAAATAATTTTAACAGGGGGTGCCCTGTCTGCTGTAGCAGTACGCTTATACAAATATTTTTTACAGTAGTGGTAATATTGTTTGCTGTAGGGGTACGCTCATACAAATAATTTTTACAAGTGCTGTTCTGTGTGGTGCCGGGCTATGCTGCCCAAATATTCAAATGATTTTTACAGGTACTGTCCTGTGTGTTGTGGTGTAGGCCGCTGCCCTTCAATTTTTACAGGTGCTGTCCTGTGTGGTGCCGGGCAACGCTGCCCAAAAATATAAAATACAAATAATTTTTACAGGTGCTGTCCTGTGTGTTGTGGTGTAGGCCGCTGCCCTTCAATTTTTACAGGTGCTGTCCTGTGTGGTGCCGGGCAACGCTGCCCAAAATACAAATAACTTTTACAGGTGCTGTCCTGTGTGGTGCTGGGCTATGCTGCCCAAAAATGCAAAACATTTTTACAGGTGCTGTCCTGTGTGGTGCTGGGCTACGCTGCCCAAATATACAAATCATTTTTACAGGTGCTGTCCTGTGTGGTGCTGGGCTACGCTGCCCAAATATACAAACATTTTTTACAGTTTCAGTCCTGTGTGTTGTGGTGTATGCCGCTGCCCTTCATAAATTTTTACAGGTTCTGTCCTGTGTGTTGCAGGGGTATGCTGCCCTTCAAATAAAAAACTATTACAGGGGTTATTCACTCCATAAAAATAATGGAGGATAAAATAGGCAAAGATCAAGAACCACTTCCTCCTTGTGCTGAAGCTGCTGCCACTAGTCATGACATAGACGATGAAACATCTTCTGCCAAGGCTGATACCCAATGTATGTAAAATCCAAAAAGCCAAAGTTCAGTAAAATTACCTTAAAAAATTAATTTAAATCGTCTGGGGAGAAACATAAACTTGCCAATATGACATTTACGACACGGAGTGGCAAGGAATGGCTAAGGTCCTTCCCTATGTTCATGACTAGTGGTTCAGCTTCACATGACGATGAAAGCCCTCCTCCTCCCGCTAGAAAAATGAAACAAGTTAAACTGGCAAAAGCACAGTAGAGAACTGTGCGTTCTAAGAATATATCACAAATCCTCAAAGAGAGCCCAAGTGTGGTGGCGGTTGCGATGCCTGACCTTCCCAATACTGGACAGGAAGAGGTGGCTCCTTCCACCATTTGCACGCCCTCTGCTAGTGCTGGAAGGAGCACCCACAGTCCAGTTGCTGATATTCAAATTGAAGATGTCACTGGTGAAGTACAACAGGATGAGGTGTAGCTGGCGCTGAGGAGGAAGTTAAAAAGGAGTATTCTGATGTTGATGTGGTTTTTTTAAATCAGGCACCAGGGGAGACAGTTGTTGCCCGTGGGATGAAAAAGGCCATCATGGTTATGCCTGGGCAGAAGACCAAACATTCCATCTCTTTGGTCTGGAAATATTTCAGTCCAAATCCAGACAACTACTTTCTTGCCATATGTTGCCTATTTAAAGGTGTAATAAGTAGGGGTAAGGACGTTAACCACCTAGGAAGATCCTCCCTTATACATCTCCTCGATCACGTTCATAAAAAGTTACTGCCAAGTTCAGAAACTGTGGCAAAGACAATAAGCAGTCCAGGGACACCTAATTCCCTTTGTCCTGTTGTATCCAAGTGCCTGCAAACCACACCGTCAACTGCCTCCTCATCAATTTCATCCTCAGGATTGGAAGTAGTCCTGCAGGCCATGTCACTGTCATGACTGACTCCTCTCCTATCTGGGAGTCCTCCAGAGGATGCTGCATTGATACAACTACTGCTGTCGCTGCTGCTGTTGCTGCTGGGAGTCGTTCATCAACCCAGAGAGGAAGTTGGAACACCACTACTTCTTTTACTAAGCAAGTGACCCTCCAACAGTCCTTAGTCCGAGGAGGATGAAGTACGACAGCAGTCATCCTGTTGCAAAGCAGATAACTGAGGCCTTGACAGCTATGTTGGTGTTAGACATGCATCTGGTATCCACCATTAGTGCAGGGGGATTTAGACAATTGATGAAGGTAGTGTGTCCCCAGTACCAAATCCCATCTAGATTCCACTTCACTAGGCAGGCAATACCAAGAATGTATAGAGACGTCAGAAAAAGTGTCCTCAGTGTCTTAACAAATGCAGTTGTACCCAATGTATTAACCACGGATATGTGGACAAGTGGAACACGGCAGACCAAGGACTATATGACTGTGACAGCCCACTGGGTAGATGTATCGCCTTACGCAGCAACAACAGCAGCGTCAACAGTAGCAGCATCTCAGAAATGCCAGCTCATTCCAAGGCAAGGTGTATCACTGTTTTCAGTAAGAGGCACACTGTTGACAACCTCTTAGGGAAACTGAGGGAAATCATTGTCCAATGGCTTACCCCACTTAGACTCTCCTGGGGATTTGTGATATCTGACAATGCCACCAATATTGTGCGGGCATTACATCTGGGCAAATTCCAGCACGTCCCATGTTTTGCTCACACAATAAATTTGGTGGTGCAGAATTTTCTGAAAAACAACAAAGGTATGCAGGAGATGCTTTGGGTGGCCCCAAAAAATTCTGGACACTTTCAACATTCAGCAACTGCGTGCGAAGACTGAAGCACCAGCAAACACTCTTGAATCTGCCCTGCCATCACCTGAAGCAAGAGGTTGTTACGCGGTGGATCTAAACCCTCTATATGCTTCAGAGGACGGAGGAGTAGCAAAAGGCCATTTATGCCTATACATTCACCCATGACATGGCAAAGGAGGGGGTATGCCCCTGACTCAAGCACAGTGGAGTATGATTTCTGTGTTGTACAAGGTTCTCCAGCCCTTCGAACTTGCCACACGTGAAGTCAGTTCAGACACTGCCAGCTTGAGTCAGGTCATTCCCCTCATCAGGCCTCATCAGAAGCAGCTGGAAAAGTGAAGGAGGAGCTAAGACAGAGCGGTTCCGCGCAGGGCCACGTTTGGACATCTGGTCCGGACTGAAGGACCTGGCAACAATTTCTGATATGCCTACTGTCACTGCATATGATACTGTCACCATTGACAGAATGGTGGAGGATTATATCGGTGACAGCATCAAAGTAGGCATGTTAGACAGTCAGTACCTGTACTGGCAGGAAAAGGAGGCAATTTGGAGGCCCCTGTACAAACTGGCTCTATTTTACCTAAGTTGTCCCCCCTCCAGTGTGTACTCCTAAAGAGTGTTTACTGCAGCCGGGAACCTAGTCAGCGAAAGGCGTAAGAGGTTGCTTACACAAAATGTGGAGAAGATGATGTTCATCAAAATGAATTAACAGTTCATCCGGGAAGACCAGCCTCCAGAAAGTATAGAGGGACCTGTGGTGGTGGATTCCAGCGGGGACAAATTAATACCCTGTGAGGATGAGGATGTAGACAATACTGATGAGGGTGAGGAATCGGTGGATGAGGACGACATCTTGCCTCTTTAGAGCCAGTTTGTGCAGGGACAGATTAATTGCCAGCTTGTTTTGTGGGGGCCCAAATGAACCAATCATTTCAGCCACAGTCGTGTTGCAAACCCTGGTGCTGAAATGATTGGTTTGTTAAAGTGTCCTGTTTATTCAACATAAGAGTGGGTGGGAGGGCCCGAGGACAATTCCATATTGCATCTTCTTTTTTCTTCTCAGTATGTACTCTTTGGGGCCTAGTTTTCAAACTGCCATCCTGTCTGCCACTGCAGTGCCACTCCTAGATGCGCCATAACAATAAAAATAGTAATAGACATAATAAACTGTTCATTATGTCTATTATTATTATTATTATTATTGTTAGTTATTATGGTGAGTACAGAGCCCCTGTGATTTCTATTTAAACAATGTGGTCACATACCGTGTTGCACCCCAAAACTAGGAATGGTGAGTGCCGTGGATTAGTGCTTTATATATATATATATATATATATATATAAATTAGAGATGAGTGGGTCCGCTTCTCCGGGAACCTGATCACTAATCGAGGCAAAACCTTGTGATCCTGCTGTCGGATCGTGAGGTTTTGCCTTGAGCGGGCTTAATGCTAATTGGCTGAGAGAGCCATCTGTCACGGTTCTCAGCCAATCAGCATTAAGCCCAATGAATATGGGCACAGGAAGTTAGGAAGATGCCACCTATCTCCCTTACCTGATACCATCTGCACCCCTTGCAGCCAACCCCCACTGGCAGCATCCCCTGCTGCCGACACTGCTGGCACCCTGCATTGAGGACACCACCGGCACCCATGCACTGCCAATACCATCAGGACCCCCACACTGTTGACACTGCTGGCACCCCCGCTCTGCTGACACCACCAGCACCCCTGCACTGCTGCCCCATGTACTGAGGACATCGTCAGTGACCCCTCACTGCCGGCACTCCCACACTGAGGACACCACTGGCACCCCTGCACTGCTGACACTATCAGCACATGTGCACTGAGGACACTACTGGCACCCCTGCTTTGCTGACACCCTGCACTGAGGACACTGCCAGCACCCCTGCACTGCTGTCCCACGTACTGAGGACACCGGCAGCAACCCCACACTTCTGGCACTGACCCCACACTGGTCAGTGACCCCACACAGCCGGCACTCCCACACTGAGGACACCACCGGCACCCCTGCACTGCTGACACTATCAGCACGCATGCACTGCGGACACTGCTGGCACACCTGCTTTGCTGACACCCTGCACTGAGGACATTGCCAGCACCCCCGCACTCCCCATGTACTGAGGACACCATCAGCAACCCCACACTGCTGACACTGCTGGCACTCCCACACTGGGGACACCACCAGCACCTCTGCACTGCCGACACTGTCAGCACTTATACACTGAGGACACCGCTGGCACCCCCTCTTTGCCAACACCACCGGCACCCTGCACTACGGACACTGCCAGCACCCCCACACTACTGCCCCACATATTGAGGATGCTGTCAGCAACCCCGCACTGCTGCTACTCCCATACTGAGGGCATCCATGAACAGCCGACACTGTCAGCACTTCTGCACTGAGGATACTGCTGGCACCCCCGCTCTGCTGACACTGCCAGCACTATATGCACTCAGGACCCTGCCAAGACCCCCACTCTGCCAACACCGCCACACTGCCAATGCCACCTGCACTTCCACATTGAGGACACCACTGGCACTCTCGCATTAAAGACACCACCAGCACCCTGCACTGCCAACACTGCTGTCACAGTAAGTGCACTATTGGTGTATCCAACCCACACTGTACAACACACTGTATCTGTGTTGGAGGCTGAACTGCCACATGTTGGTGCCACCCACTGCTGTAGTTTACCTTAGTCAGCCAGCTAGCTGAATGAAACCTTTAGGCCCTAAACTAGATGAAAAAAATCAATATTGTGAGTTGGTCAAAATTGAATAGAAATGACTGGAAATAAATTTAATTGAGGTTAATAATACTGTAGGAACAAAAACAGGCCCAAAATTATGTGATTTTAGCTGTTTTTAGGATTTTTTAAAATAAAGGTACAGATCCAAGAATGAAACCAAAAACAAAACATGCAAGGGACGGTTTTGCAAAACCATAAATACAGATCCAAAGCACAAGGAGATACAGATCCAAAATACGGGGGTCAGCGCACATCTCTAATATATATATATATATATATATATATATATATATATATTAGGGGTGTGCACCGGCCACTTTTCGTGTTTTGTGTTTTGGTTTTGGATCTGGATCTTTCTTCGTGTTTTGGATCTGGATTGGTTTTGCCAAAACCACCCTTCTGTGTTTTGGGTTCTGGGTTTTGTGTTTTGGATCTGTATTTTTTTTAAAAAAAGCATAAAAACAGCTAAAATCACAGAATTTGTGTGTTTTTCTGCTCCTATGCTATTATTAACCTCAATAACCTTAATTTCCACTCATTTCCAGTCTATTCTGAACACCTCACACCTCACAATAGTGTTTTTATATCCAAAAGGTTGCACCGAGGTAGCTGGATGACTATGCTAAGAGATACGAGTGGGCGGCACAAACACGTGGTCCATCTAGGAGTGACACTGCAGTGGCAGACAGGATGGCAGTTTGAAAAACTAGGCCCCAAACAGTACATAATTCAAAGAAAAAAAAGAGGTGCAAGATGGAATTGTCCTCCCACCCACCCTTATGTTGTATAAACAGGACATGCACACTTTAACAAACCAAACATTTCAGCGCCAGGGTCTGCCACACGACTGTGGCTGAAATGATTGGTTCGTTTGGGCCCCCACAAAACAAGCTGGCAATTAATCTGTCCCTGCACAAACTGGCTCTACGGAGGCAAGATGTCGTCCTCATCCTCCGATTCCTCACCCTCTTCAGTGTTGTGTACATCCTCATCCTCACAGAGTATTAATTCGTCCCCGCTGGAATCCACAACCACAGGTCCCTCTGTACGTTCTGGAGGCTGGTCTCCCTGGAAGAGTTGATAATTCATTTTATGAGCATCATCTTCACCACATTTTGTGGAAGCAACCTCCTACGCCTTTTGCTGACAAGGTTCCCGGCTGCACTAAACACTCTTTCGGAGTACACACTGGAGGGGGGGCAACTCAGGTAAAATAGAGCCAGTTTGTACAGGGACCTCCAAATTGCTTCTTTTTCCTGCCAGTACAGGTACGGACTGTCTGACATGCCTACTTGGATGCTGTCACCGATGTAATCCTTTAACAGACAGACGCACGCTTGTCGCTGCTGCTTTAAGGATGCAGGTGCGGCTACATCCCACACATTTCACAAAGACAGAAAAAAAAAGAAGAATTTTTTTATTGTTTGTGGAGCGCACTTTGAGGGTTACACCACCCTTTAACAGACAGACGCACACTTGTCGCTGCTGCTTTAAGGATGCAGGTGCGGCTACAGCCCACACATTTCACAAAGACAGAAAAAAAAAAGAAGAATATTTTTATTGTTTGAGGAGCGCACTTTGAGGGTTACACCACCCTTTAACAGACAGACGCATGCTTGTCGCTGCTGCTTTGAGGACAGTATCATATGCAGTGACAGTAGACTTGTCAGAAATTGTTGGCACGTCCTTCAGTCTGGACCAGATGTCCAAACCGGCCTTTGACTTATGACACAGGCGCACGCTTGGCGCTGCAACTGTGTTGCTGCACGTGCGGCTACATCGCACACAAGTCACAAACACATAAAATAAATATTTTTTATTTTTTGGAGCACTTTGAGGGTTACACCACCCTTTAACAGATAGACGCCCGCTTGTCGCTGCTGCTTTGAGGATGCAAGTGCGGCTACAGCCCACACAATTCTCAAAGACAGAAAAAAGAGAAGAATTTTTTTATTGTTTGTGGAGCGCACTTTGAGGGTTACACCACCCTTTAACAGACAGACGCACGCTTGTCGCTGCTGCTTTAAGGATGTGGGTGCGGCTACAGCCCACACATTTCACAAAGACAGAAAAAAAAGAAGAATATTTTTATTGTTTGTGGAGCACATTTTGAGGGTTACACCACCCTTTAACAGACAGATGCACGCTTGTCGCTGCTGCTTTGAGGATGCAAGTGCGGCTACAGCCCACACAATTCACAAAGACAGAAAAAAAAAGAATATTTTTATTGTTTGTGGAGCGCACTTTGAGGGTTACACCACCCTTTAACAGACAGACGCACGCTTGTCGCTGCTGCTTTAAGGATGCAGGTGCGGCTACAGCCCACACATTTCACAAAGACAGAAAACAAAATAAGAATTTTTTTATTGTTTGTGGAGCGCACTTTGAGGGTTACACCACCCTTTAACAGACAGACGCACGCTTGTCGCTGCTGCTTTAAGGATGTGGGTGCGGCTACAGCCCACACATTTCACAAAGACAGAAAAAAAAGAAGAATATTTTTATTGTTTGTGGAGCACATTTTGAGGGTTACACCACCCTTTAACAGACAGATGCACGCTTGTCGCTGCTGCTTTGAGGATGCAAGTGCGGCTACAGCCCACACAATTCACAAAGACAGAAAAAAAAAGAATATTTTTATTGTTTGTGGAGCGCACTTTGAGGGTTACACCACCCTTTAACAGACAGACGCACGCTTGTCGCTGCTGCTTTAAGGATGCAGGTGCGGCTACAGCCCACACATTTCACAAAGACAGAAAACAAAATAAGAATTTTTTTATTGTTTGTGGAGCGCACTTTGAGGGTTACACCACCCTTTAACAGACAGACGCACGCTTGTCGCTGCTGCTTTACGGATGCAGGAGGAATCTAGATGGGATTTGGAACCGGGGACACACTACCTCCATCAATTGTCTAAATCCCACTGCACTAATGGCGGATACCGGACCCACGTCTAACACCAACTCAGCAGTCAAGGCCTCAGTTATACATTTTGCTTCAGGATGACTGCTGTCGTACTTCATCCTCATCGCTAGGGACTGTTGGAGGGTCAATTGTTTAGTAAAAGTAGTGGTGTTCCTACTTCCTCTCTGGGATAATGAACAACTCCCACCAGCTGCAACAGCACTAGGAGGAAGTGGTTCTTGATCTTTCCCTATTTTATTTTTATCAGAGAAAGTTTGGTCCTCCATTAATGTTATATTGATATATACGTGCGGCTAAAGCGCACACAAACACAGAAAATATTTTTTTATTTTTGCTGGAGAGTAGTGCACTTTGTGGGTTACACCACCCTTTAAGAAATGAGCCAGCCGGCTCTTTACTTATGGGACACAGGTGCACACTTGGCGCTGCTCCTTTGTTGATGCACGTGCAGCCACAGTGCACACAATTCACAAACACAGAAAATATTTTTTTTTTTCGTTTGGACTGGAGTGTACTTTGGGGGTTACAGCACCCTTTAACGGTCAAGCCAGCCAGACCTTTACTTATGACACAGGCACACGCTTGGCACTACTTTGTTGATGCACGTGCGGCTACTGTGCACACAATTCACAAACACAGAAAATATTTTTTTATTTGGTTTGGAGTGTACTTTGGGGGTTACAGCACTCTTTAATGGTCAAGCCAGCCGGCCCTTTACTTATGACACAGGCGCACGCTTGGCACTACTTTGTTGATGCACGTGCGGCTACTGCGCACACAATTCACAAACACAGAAAATATTTTGTTATTTGGTTTAGAGTGTACTTTGGGGGTTACAGCACCCTTTAACGGTCAAGCCAGCCGGCCCTTTACTTATGACACAGGCGCACGCTTGGAACTACTTTGTTGATGCACGTGCGGCTACTGAGCACACAATTCACAAACACAGAAAATATTTTTTTTGGGGGGTTTGGACTGGAGTGTACTTTGGGGGTTACAGCACCCTTTAACGGTCAAGCCAGCCGGCCCTTTACTTATGACACAGGCGCACGCTTGGCACTACTTTGTTGATGCACGTGCGGCTACTGCGCACACAATTCACAAACACACAAAAAATATTATTTTTTTAGCACTTGGGGTGAGCACCCCTGATGGACAGAGCACCCCCTGGACAACACTACAGCACCCCTTTAGGACTGGGACACTGCACAGGACTTTGGAGTGGACACAGCCCCTATGGAGAACTGACTGCACAACACAGTCCAGCCAGCCCCTATGGACTTTGAAGTAGTGGACAGCCCCTATTAACAACAGCAGCACAGCACAACACAGCCAGCCCCTATGGACTTTGAAGTAGTGGACAACAGCAGCACAGCGCAGCACAGCACAGCACAACACTACTCTGCACTACACTACACTACACAGCCCAGCCAGCCCTAACTCCCACCCTCCCTCTTCACTGTCCACAGCCGAGTGAGAAAATGGCGCCGACGCAGGTACCTTATATAGGGTCCAAAACCTGCGAGACCTGGAAGGCGGGATGATGACGTTTTGCCTCGATTTCAGATCCGAGTCAGGCGGGAAAAGTCGAGCCTGACTCGGATCTGACTCGGATCGGGGGGGCACGGGGGGGTTCGGAATTCAGAAATCCGAACCTGCTCACCCCTAATATATATATATATATATATATATATATATGTATATTTATATATATGTGTGTGTATGTATATTTATATATATATATATATATATATATAAATATTGTGGTCCCCACTAACTCTAAGGGGTCAATTTACTAAGGGTCGATTTAACTTTTGTTTTGTAGTTCGATTTAGCTCAGTTCAAACCAACTCAAATCAAAAGTTCAAATCCCTCATTTACTAACATTCGATTTGAGAACCATTTCTCAAAACAAATTTCATTTGGTTCGGTTTGGAACAGTGATTTTCTGTTCGATTTGGCATGTTGATGTACAGCAAATCCCTCTTCAAACCGAACTGCAAATTCCCGACTGCATAGAACTGCTTCATGCTTTCACTTTCAGCATGAACAGTTAGTTTTCACACAGATATATGCAGACATCAGTGAGATGCCTGCATGTATCTTACTGTAACAAACTTATAAATAGGTAAATTTAGAAAAAAAATGTTCCCCCTTTCAAAACAGAACCAGCCTGGATTTTTCATAGCCAGTCCTGGTTGTCTAAGAACAGGGAATAATTTGCATAGGGTTCAACTGTACCTAGTACAACCAGCACTGGGCTCTGGTTCTAGAATTACAGGGGAAAAATTGCATAGGCTTCCCCTGTAAGCTCCAGAACCAATACCGGACCCTTTCTAGTGGGGGCAGTTGCCACAGCCTGGGGAGCCCTTTCACCGGGCCTCCCCAGCCACAGAATTAGCCCAGGCCAGGGATCCCTGGGGAGTCGGGGACCCCCCAATAAAGGGGTCCCCCTCTCCAGGGCACCACTAGCCTAGGTTGATGCCCCGGGTCTATCCCCACCACCCCTGTGTCGTAAAAAAAGATTAAAAACATTGGCCCTCATTCAGAGCCGTACGCTCTGAGCAGAGCGCACGCTCTGAATGAGGGCCGGGCTCCATTTTCATGGAGCGTCCTCCTGGACGCTCGTATAGCTGTGGGTCACCACCCACAGGCTATACGAGTGTGCATTGTAATGGTCGCGATGGTCGAGACCATCGCGACCATCGAATTTGCGAGCCAGAGCCTGCGGTTGAGGTTTTCAACCGCAAGCTCCGGAGTGATTTTGGCTCTATCAGAGCCAAAATCACTCCCACTGACATCACTAGTGATGTCAGTGGGCCGGCTTCTGACGGGAGGCGTTCCCTTAGGAACGCCCCCGGCAGGGAGGCACGCCCCCGGCACGCCCACCAAAGGGGGCGTGCTGTCAATCAACATTGACAGCACGCCCCCTTTGATCGGACACAACGAGCGAAGGACTTTCCTTCGCTCGTCGCGTCTGGCGCATGCGCATGACGGAGCTCCCTCCGTCGTGCGCATGCTCAGTCCATAACATCGACCCACTTGCGAGCGGACAGCCGCTCGCGAGTGGGTCTGAATCAGGCCCATTGTCTTTACAGTAGAACTGCAGTCCCAGCAAGCCTCCCCCGCATGCTGGTACTTGGGGGATTTGTGTGTTGGTCTATGTAAAAGTACCAATGTTAATCCGATGTTCGATTTGAGCTCGATTTCAGTAAAATTTGGTTTTAAATTTGATTTTACATTTGATTTGGTCTTTCATAAATACCCAAATGCAAAATTGAATGCAAATCGAATGCCAAATCACTCAAAATGCAAAATCAAATGTTAGTAAATATAGTCCTAAGCCCCTCCCTCTATAATGGGAGGGTGGGGCTAATGGTGCTGCCATTCTCGCTCTGTGGCTTTTTTGAGTAACACCCCCCCTGCACGCTGACCCATTGCCAGTGTAAGTGACCTTTTTTAATTTTTTATGTGAGCAACTCTGTGTGGCAGCTGCCTGCTCTGCCTCTTATCCACACTAGGAGCTGAGGCTGGCTGATAATAGGGGGAGCTACATAGGCAGCGTGCAGCTCCTCCCTGGCAGTACCCATGGGGGATTGAGCAAGACGATGAGAGCTGCCACTGGATGACTGATTAACTTTATTCCTGATGATGTGTCCTAGAGCCACAGGTGACAGGTGCATGTCTCTTGTGGCGGGGGTGCCTGATGGGGGGGTTTCAGTGAGCGTGTGTGTGTCAGTGGGGGTGTGTGTCATTGTGTGTGTCTGTGAGAGTGTGTGTGTATGTCTGTGTTAGTGTGTCTGTGTCAGTGTGTGTCTCAGTGAGGGTGTGTGTGTCTGTGTCAGTGTGTGTGTGTCTGTGAGAGTGTATGTGTGTGTCTGTGTCAGTGTGTTTGTCCGTGAGGGTGTGTGTGTCTGTGTCAGTGTGTGTGTGTGTCTGTGAGAGTGTGTGTGTGTCTGTGCCAGTGTGTGTGTCATTGATGGTTTGTGTGTCTGTGTGTGTCAGTGAGTGTGTGTCAGTGTTTGTGTCAGGATGTGTGTGTCTGTGTCAGTGAGAGTGTGTGTTTTAGTGTCTGTGTCAGTGAGTGTCTGTGTGTATGTGCATAAGTGGATTCAGGGGAGGCACCAAGGCATGTGCCCTGTTGTTAAGGAGAATTTTTATTCAGTGCAGCAACTCAATACAGCAGTGCAAGTATTATGGTATTGTCCGGTACGGTGTACCATTAAGAATTTGGTAGCCAGTACATCGTACCACCCAACTACAGTATGTAGCACCCACCGGCCACTACCATTAGCTGTAATTATCCTGGAACTGTGCCACCAAGCAAGACCATGGTGCTTGGTGGCGTGACAGCTCACCCTACCTCCAGGAGTCAGGACTGCTGGGATTGTGACGCTGTCCTTGTGACATCACTCATGCACCCTGCCGCGAAGAGGATCTGCTGGCAGTACACAAATAGGGGACAGGACAGGAAGCTGGAAAAATGGGTTGGCAGGAGACTAGAAAGCCAGTGCAGAGACTGGAAAGACAATGGGACAGGAAGCTGGAAAAACATTGGGCAGAAGTCGGGAAAGATTGGGGGGCAGGAGGTTAGACAGATGGTGGCAAGAGGCTGAAAAGACAGGAGGGCAGGAGGCTGGAAAGACAAAGTTGCAGGAGGTGGGAACGACAAAGGGGCAGGAGGCTGGAGTGACATGTTGCCGAAAGCTCAATTGACATGGGCAGGTGGTGATGCAGGTAGTAGGAGACTGGGATGATTCAGCGGGATGGAGGTAAAACAGGGAATAGAAGGCTAGAGGCAACATGGGGCAGCAGGCTGGAGAGTCACAAGAGGCTGGAGGGGACATGAGGCAGGAGGTGACACAGGGAGCAGGAGACAGGAGGTGACAGAGGGAAAGGAAGCTGGAATGATGCAGGGATCTGGAGGAAACACGGAGCAGGAGGATGGAGGTAGCATAATTGGCAAAAGGCTTGAGTGACACAGGAGGTATGTAGCTGGAAAGACACAGGGATGGATGGGACATGGAGCAGGAGGCTTGAGGGACACAGGGGCAGGAGGCTTGAGGTGGTACAGGAGGCACAAGTCTGGTTGAACTTTTGTTGTATGATAATGACATTTGTTATATTCCTACACAAAAAGGCATCTTCCGGATCATGTGATTTCCTACATGAATAGTGAATATTGACTGAAGACACCATCTACCCAGGGAGGTTCAATTTCTTCAGAGGTTCACCATCGCAGAGAAACCACCCAATAGGTAAGGTCAGGTGTATTTTCTTTTAGTACACACACATGCTGTGCCTGTGCCATATATATTAGTATTGCACATGGTAAATATGCTGGGGTTTTGAAATTGCAGAAAGAGAGTCCAATCAGTTGCAAAACAAAAGATGTGTAAAAGCAATTCCACAGATGTCATCTTTTGTGTTGCAGCTCATTGCTCTGTTCTCTCTCTGCAATTTCAAAACCCCAGCATATTTACTATGTGCAATTCTGTTTGGCACAGGTACTATGCAAACTGTCCAGTCATAGTAATCCCCCATCCCACCCCTTTCTAACTACCCCCTTCCCATCCTGCCCAATGCCCCCCATTTACAGTGTCCCCCCCATCCAGTCCAGTGTCCCCCACCATCACATTGAGCCCCCCATCCCAGTGTCTCCCTCCGTGCCAGCCCATCCTCAAAACAGAAGAAAATGACAGCACATAGTGTAGTATTGTCTAATAACAAAAAGGGGTGAACCAATGTATCTCACTCACAGGTGAATGGACAAATTCAAGCACATCACAGCCAAGGGGGAGAGATGTTGAATTTTCACTTCCCAGAATTATGTATTTTTTTGTATAGAAGTGTCCACTCCTATTTCTTGGCCCTTAACGTCATATGGGGATGGACTGTATTTACCTCATGAAAAAGAGACCAGGAAAATGCGTAGTGCAATATTGTAAAGTAAATTAGTGCAATATTGTAAAGTAAATAATCACAAAGATTTTATTACAATATCTAACTCACATGTAAAACAGAAATATAAAAGCATATCACACCCCACTGTTGTATCACAGTGATCCCATACAACATGATTACCCTCCTTGAGATGGTGCAGGGAATAGAAAGTCCAGAGCTCCGGATCAAAGGTCCTCCATATCTACACTGATAGGTCCGAGTACAAGGTTGCACAGAATCAGTCCCAAATTGGTGTCACTGGCTTAACGCATTTCAGATCTTATTATCCTTCCTCAGAAGCCTATGTGACACTCTTAATGTAGCTCCATATATACCCCCCTTAATCAGCCTATTTCCTCAATTGCAGGGCTAGATTTCCTGAACAAAGGGCTCCGGTCACCCTTTGTGTTCCACATTGACCAGAAGTGACATCACCAGAACTGAGTGTGCATTCCAAATGGTCACAAGGAATGAAGTGCAATGCCTGTAGTTTTTTTCTATTCCAGAGACCTGACCTTCCTGTGTAAAGTAAAGTGCTTCTTGTGCAGCCATTTTGTCCATATTGTTCATAGGAATAGTACATAAAATAGAAGCAGAAAAAAAATGATATTTAAAAGACAAGGAATAGAAATGGACATAATAAGAGAAATTGACCACAAAAATGACAATAGCATAAGAGAAACCACATATATTGTTAAAAAATAGAAGACATGGATAAAATATGCATAAAATGTTTATAAAACTAAAAATTAAAAAATACTTTTATAAAAACCACTTAATTTCAAAGTTGCCATTTAAACCTCGCGGAACTAAAGTCTTTAGATTGAAAATCCACCTAATTCCACCTGTGCAAGTCTGATATCTATATTTTTACATCTCCAGTTTGGGGTTATAGTTTCAATCTCCCAAAAGAATTTCTAAAAGCAGGGATTACAATCGTGTTTTGTTCTAAAATGAGATGACACAGTATGGGTTTCTAACCCTTTTTTATGTTATACACATGTTCGGCCAGGCGGATTTTTAAGTTCTGAGAGGTTTTACCTATATACAGTAACCCAGAGTTACATTCCAGTGCGTAAATCACATTTTTTGTGTTGCAAGTAATGAAGTGTTTAATAGGGTACTTCACCCCCCTACTTCAAAATCTTTAATCTTACTGCAACCTTTTACTGTTCTACATATAAGGCAAATTCCACACCTGTGGAATCTTGCACTTCTACTACTGACCCTAATAGTGGGTTCAATTGAACTTTTTACTTATTTGTTTTTAATGGAAGCAGATTTTCTGTAAATAAACATCAGTTTTTCTGGGATCTCCCTTCCAATTACTGGGTCATTTTTCAAGATTCTCCAGTGCTTATTAATGATAGATTCAATATGTTTATGTTTCATATTATATTTAGTAATGAAAGCCAATTGGAGATTTTGATTCTTCAAATCATTGTTTTTTGTTTTCTCCACAAGTAACTCTTTTCTATCGATAATCATAATTCTATTTTTTGCCTTTTCTATTAGCACTTCTTTATACCCTTTTGTACTACAGCGATCTATAATTTCCTCTGTTTGAACTTTGCAGATATCCTCCTCTGTACAATTATGTTTTACACGTATTAACTGACTGAAAGGTATCACATCTAGCCAGTTCTTATGATGCTGACTATCTTTCTTAATGTAGCTATTACAATCTGTTTCCTTTTTGTGGGTTTTTATCTGTATTTGACCATTTTTAATATAGATACATAAATCTAAAAAAAATATTTCTTCATTACTAGTTGTTGTACAAGTTTAATGTTAGAAACATTTGTGTTTAAATTTTGGCAGAATAAATGTAAATCATCTTTGGTACCACTCCATATAAAAAAATCTTGTCTATGAAGCTTTTCCATGAGACCAGGTTCGCCCCCAGCTGGTCACCTTGCCAGATAACATGATCTTCCCAAAACACCATAAATAAATTGGCATAGCTGGGGGCAAACCTGGTCCCCATGGCTGTTCCAACTACTTGCAAGTAAAAACCGCCATTATAATAAAAATAATTGTTCATTAAAATAAACTTAATACCTTCTAAAATAAACTCTTTGAGTTCTAATGCGTAGTCAGAGATATCCAGGAAATAAGAGACAGCCTGTAAACCCCTTTCAATATCAATAATAGTGTATTGGGTAGAAGCATCAGCACTTATCAGTGTATAATTTTCTTCCCATTTAGTAGTACCCAACCTTCTAAGAATATCACCTGTATCCTTTAAAAAGGCTTTTGTCTTACCGACCAAAGGTTGCAAATGAAAATCTATAATGACAGACAAATTAGAAGTGATACTATTTGTACTTCTTACTATCGGTCTCCCTGGAGGGTGGAGGGGGTCCTCATGGACTTTTGACAGTATATATATATATATAGTGGGCACTGATGGAGATGTAAAATTAATAAAATCATATTCCAACTTTTTAAAGACCCCTTTGCTACAGCTTTCTTTGAAAATTCTAAAAGCTCCTTAGATATCCTTTCTGTTGAGTCCTTTTTGAGCTTTTTGTAAGTATCACCATCCTCTAATTGTTTCATAATTTCTGCCATATAATTTAATTTGTCCATAAGGACCGGGCAGCACAGATGGTGTGATGGTTAGCGTTACTTCCTCACAGCACTGAGGTCATGGGTTCGGTTCCCACTATGGCCCTAACTGTGTGGAGTTTGTATTTTCTCCCTGTGCTTGCGTGGGTTTCCACTGGGTGCTCCGGTTTCCTCCCACACTCCAAAAATATACTAGTAGGTTAATCGGCTCCCAACAAAAAATTGACCATAGTGTGTATGTGTGTGAGCATGTGGTAGGGAATATAGATTGTAAGCTCCACGGAGGCAGGGACAGATGAGAATGATAAAATATCCTCTGTAAAGCGCTGTGGAACATGTGTGTGCTATATAAATAACATAATAATAATAATAATAATAATAATAATAATAATAATAATAATACCCCTCCACCCTTATCGGCAGGTTTGATAACTAGATCCTCATCTTGTTTAAGGATTTAAGGACCACCCACTCCTTTCCCGTTAGAATACATTTTTTTTTTTTACAATTTGTTGATAAGACATGCTCAACCTCTTCATTAGCCATCTTTGAAAAACAATATATAAAACTGCCTTTACAGTGGGCAGGGTAAAAAGTCAACTGGGGCTTAAACATAGAACTGGAAGGACCTCCACTTTTTTCTTCTACATCTTCCCCTTCCTTAGTTATAAAGACATTTTTCACTGTTAATTTTCTTATATACTTCTGAATGTCTATGAAGAATTCAAAAGGATCCAAACCACTAGTCAGGGCATATTTCAAGCTTTTTTTCAACACCTTTTGTTCATCCTCTGTTAAAATTATTTTACTTAAGTTAAATATCTTAATTTCCTCATTATTGTTAATAACTTCCTTATCCTTAATTTGTTTGTTTCTCTTATATGGGTTTTCCCTCCCCTTTTTTCCTCTTATTAATTTATTTTTCTCATTACTTTTCAATATTACATCCTTATTTTGGATCTGGGATCCCTGTCTAAAAAAGGTTCATAGTTTGGGGTGTAATCCTCAAAAATTTGGAATCTATTACTCCTCCTCGGAATCTTCTCTTCCCATTTTTGGTTTCTACTTCTATATCAATTTCTTTCCCAATTTGATATAGAATTGTAGTTCCTAAAACTGGGTGGATTCTGCTAATTTCTCCAATTTAATGGGGAGTTACTATAGTTATTTTATTTTCTACAGTTTTCCGTTCTGAGTGGAATTGTCTCCCCTTTTCATTATCCCATTTTTTTTATTCTGGTTTAAAAACATTTATATTTCTTTCTATTACTTCTCTATTTGTTTCTCTTCCTAAAGGTTCAAACTCACCAATAATCCTGTTATTAGGAAAATTGACCTGATTGATGTCCCTATTATACTTTTTCTGCTTTTTAATTTTCACATAATTTCTATTTTCTGCTTCTTTAAACTCACTAAATCAGTAAATGGTTCTACCATCACTTGTAATTTTCTGATTTCTTCATTTAAAACTTGTAGAGTATTCATATGTTCTTTCAAAATTAACTCCATAAGTTTTGAATGAGCATTGATTTAAAATCAAGTCCCATTCTTTTACAAAATCTTCTGGTGCATTATTGAAAGAGGGATTTTTTATAATTTTTAACACTTTAGGAATCAACTGATTGGCTAAGTATTTCTCTATGGTTATCATCTCCCACCAGATCCGATTTTCCATTAGTACCTCATTCTCTAGTTTATGCAAGACTGTATTTAGATCTTCATCACTAAAATTGTAATCTTTAAGATTTGAACCAAATATATCTCCTATTAATTATTTTCTATTTTCTCTAAAGGAGAACATAATTGCAGCAATTCTAAATAAGGTGAAGAAAAATGGAATAACAATGTAATAATTTAGAAATTTGCGCAATCAGTGGATAGAAGCCCGCAGAAACAAATGAGGAGTATTCACAACCCCTCCCAAAAACACATACAAATAATAAAAAAATTAACCACAGTGATGCTTTCTGCTTTAAATATCCATAAGTTCAAAAACAAATAGTCCTTACCTTTAAAACAGATAGGAGGGATATGTGTGTATATGAGCCTCCTCACTTTTCCTTAAGAGTTCTGTACACCTTTCTATTCACTCCTTGGAAACTTTGTTTGTGTTTTCTCAAAACAGAAGAAAATGACAGCAGATAGTGTAGTATTGTCTAATAACAAAAATTGTGAATAGACAAATTCAAGCACATCACAACTAAGGGGGATACATGTTGAATTTTCACTTCCCAGAATTATTTCTTTTTATGGATAGAAGTGTCCACTCCTATTTCTTGGCCCTTAACATCATATGGGGATGGACTGTATTTTCCCTCATGAAAAAAAGACCAGGAAAATACATAGTGCAATATTGTCAAGTAAATAATCACAAAGATTTTATTATATCTCACTCACATGTAAAACAGAAATATAAAAGCATATCACACCCCACTGGTGTATCACCGTGATCCCATACAATGAGATTACCCTCCTTGAGATGGTGCAGGGAAATGGAAGTCCAGAGCTCCGGATCAAAGGTCCTCCATATCCCCACTGCTAGGTCCGGGTAGAAGGTTGCACAGAATCAGTCCCAAATTGGTGTCACTGGCTTAACGTATTTCCTCAGAAGCCTATGTGACACTCCTAATGTAGCTCCATATATACCCCCCTTAATCAGCCTATTTCCTCAATTACATGGCTAGATTTCCCACACAAACGGCTCTGGTCACCTGCCATCTAACTACCCCTCAGAAAGAAACACCCAGCTAGTCCATTCACAGTGTCCCCCCCTCTATCAGCACAGTGTATCCCCTCTTTCAGCCTAGTGTTCCCCCACTCACCATCATACCATTCAGCCCAGTGCCCCCTCTATATATCACCAACTGCCTCTCCCTGTCATCTACTGCCTTTTACCCTCTACCTGGCATCACTTATGAGCCATTGCCTGTCACCCTCTTCCTTTCACCCACTGCCTGTCACCCTCTCCCTGGCATCACCCACTCTCTCTCTGTAGTGTCATCCACTGCCTCTCCCCGTCACACTCTCCCTATTACCCACTGCCTCTCCCCGTCACCCTCTCCCTATTACCCACTGCCTCTCCCTTGCATCACTATCTCCCCATCACCCTCTCTCCCCTGTCACCGTCTGCCTCCTCAAGGCATCACCCTCTCCCTTTCATTATTTGCTTCTCCCTGTCAACCACTGCCTCAATTAGTCCCTCTCTCCCTGTCACTTATGGCCTCTGCCCATCACCTTCTCCCTGTCACCCACTGACTCTCCCCGTTACCCTTTCCTGTCACCCACTGCTTCTTTATTTCTATCTCTCCCTATAACTTCTCTCTGCTGCCACCCTCTCCTTGTCACCCACTGCCTCCCCCGTTATCCTATACATCATAAGAAGCTGGCTATTCTCTCTGGTAGTTGACCACACCTCTTCATGGTGGGCCCCAATTATTGTATTCACCCTGTGGGCCCCTCATGCCCCAGTCCACCACTGGGCACACCGGTTTAAGAAAATCTGTACCCCAGCATCACGACCTCCAACACAGCTAATGAATGTAAAGCCAATTCTATATGTTCCAGTAAGACAAAATGAATAAACCACTGGTATAGGGTAGTATACATAATGTTCTTCTTTTCCCCAGTTATTTTTTGCTTAATTACTTTCACACACACATAACATTGCTGTTGAAATATGTATTACAAGGATTGGGCCTTAATCCAATGAAAGGCTGGAAATTCTCCTTTCTGTTGCTACTCTTCAGGTTCTCACTGACTCTGGCGGGGATGGTGCGGTCCATACCATTACACTGGGTCTAGGGCTGGCGAAATGCAACAAGAGCATGTACTATATTCCTATATACTAATTTCCTTATTCTATCACACTATTCACCTCCTACATGGAGGAAGATATTTAGATTAGATATATAATTGGAAATACTTAGATGAATTTTAGGTGTTAATTAGCATTATCAAGCAGTGGACTGATAGAGCTAAATCAAAATGGTGTCTGTATGCCTGTTTAAATTGAGGTTTGTTCAATATAATTATTATAAAAACCAAATATAGTTAGTGCTATTCTTAATATTTAATTATATATTAAACACAAGACTATTTACATCTGCCCCCACAAAGTAGAACTGGAATCTACTTATTTAAGAAAGAGAATAACAGGAATGGGATTGCTCATCAAATGTATCAATACTTAACTGCTGGTTTGAAAAATAACAATATTTATTTTATGTAATGCTGTATTTATGGATTCATATATTTCAAGCATCTGATGAATACCTTATGGCTTACTAACAAACTGAGCTTTGCTTTTGCTACTAACAGTGGTGACCATCTTGTAGATGAGCTTTATTAGTAGCAGCTGTCAGGAATGAACTTATAATATAACAATACTAATTTCCAAATATGTGCAATTCTGCCTTTATTTACAGTAATTTGTATCTGCCACATTTTTTTATATATTGTATGGAATAAAATAAATTTTTAACTTTTATATTTTATATATATTTTTTTTTTGGATGCAGCAGCGGCAGGGCGAGAGGAGGTGTGAGGAGGTTCCACCATTGAATGTACGGGGAGGAGCGGAACCAAAGTGATTGTTTCAGAATTCCGAGGCACACTTGATAAAGTTATCTGTCGATTCTGGGATTCTTTTTGAGAACGAGTACACGCTGGCTCCACACTAAGACCCCTGATGTGCCTGTTTTTTAATTGATGAAGGTACTTGAAATACTTATCTTGAAAATTCAAATATTTCTAAAATACTACACCAGAGAGTGCCTTTTCTCACCTCCTTTTTTAGATACTCTACTACTATTTGAGACGATACAACAACAGTCTCTAAGGAGAAAATTGGCAGCCACCTGTCACACGGGGAGTGTATTTTTGGAAGAATTCATTTTAAAGGACTTAAACACAGATAATTCTTGGTGTAGCACTATTAACAGTACCCTTGTTCTATATATATATATATATATATATATATATATATATATTGTTAATTTCAAACCGGCAGCTATATAGTGATACATTTCTTGGGTGCTGCCATTCCTGTTCAATATAATTGTTTGCAGTGACACAGGGGATGGTAATGATTTCACCACAATAAATAAAATATGAGAAGGGAAAGTGTGGATTTGAAAAATAATTCATGAACTATTTCTTTGGTGGCGCCTCACAGACTGGGACGATATATACACCATGCCTCAGTTCTTACTTGTCTTAGTAAACAACAAATTGCCATGTTATCTGCTGGATGTCACTCTGACAAAGTCATTTTAATGTCACAAAGATGAAATAAAAGTAATAGATCATCTGAACATCATCTGATATTGCTCACATATACTTTTAACCTCCCCCTGGACTATACATTTTTACTCCCTTTACTATACATCATCCAGTCAAATAACTGCATTTGAAATATATTTGTGAAACTCATCTGTAAATGATTCTGTAATTATGTGTATAATGTTTTGCAATTCTGCTCTGTAGGCTGAACTCTGACCTCTCATTGTAATTATTCCACGTCACTCTGCGCAGAGAAGTGGAGATGTCTCTAAATAAATCATATTTTCTTTACAAGAAACAGACGGTGTAAAGAATACTTACATTTATCAGAAGTTTAACCCTTTCATTTAACCAGGGTTGCTGTCCCCCCTCTATATCAAAAGGTCTGTCTATTTAGTGTTACACTGAGGGAGATAATTAACAAACCAAGGTTTAAACATGTTTTAATTTAACTTCACTGACAAGGTTTACTGTTTTCTACAGGAGGATACTGGATTCTCCAGACAATGTAGCCATTGTCAATTCTGCTGTTGGTCACAAAAGTTTTATGTATGAAAGCAGACAAGCAGTTCATAAATATCACTTTATTTGGTCACCTTGGTACAGGTATCAATTCAAACTCCTTTCCTTACCAGTAGGCTGTAGTATTATATCTTATTTTCTCAATTTTTAACAATTGTTGGGAGCTTTTCCCACTAGCACAAATATGCCACTACTGACCTTTTAAAATGAAATAGAAACAACAGGGGATTGAGTTGCTGTGACCACTGTAAAAGCCACTCTGGCACCTGGTACTGTAGAAACACTATACAGGTAATTTAAGAAGCACTTTCAATGTACACTTCAAAGTGCATACATATTCTCAGCTCTCGGGAAACACCACTAAAATCAAATTATCTAATTGCACCTACTGTATGTATGGGGAGAAGTATACAATTCTGATACACACTGTGATAAATTCTCAGTGTAACTTCAAATTCCAAATGCTTTTGTACCACATCAATCAATTAATTTTTCAGGTTTTCACCTTAAATACTGCTCAGTTTTGTGTGACTTATGGTTTGTTTTCCACATGCAAGTGACGAGAAACTGGTTTGATGCACTGTTTTAAAACTTATATTGTATACTTAAGTCTTTCCCTAATTTGAAATTAGTAGAGGTAAGCAAGTAAGGGTTTATTATATGTTAATGATGAAAACAGACATCAGCTGCCCATGTTCTGTCACCTGATCATTTGCCTAGTAATGCCCCTTTATCGTAAAGGAGCAATCAACCTTTTAAAATAAAAAAATAAATAAATAATAATAATTAAAAAAAAAAATATATATATATTATATATACTGTATACTGTATACAATATATATATATATATATATATATATATTTAATCAGGAAACAAAAAACTGGCAGCACCTGATTCAGAGGTCAATGCAATGCTGATGTTAGTACAATTGAGCGATAATTTGCTGCTGTGAATGTGCAAATAATTCTGAAAACCTCAGTGAAGCATGTGTTCCACTGGGGTTACACTGTTGTGAATGGGAGTGCTGGCATTAGGATTGGTGAAGCACAACCATGGGCATTCCTGGAAGGTGGCCTGAAGTGTACGCAATAAAGCAGTCTCATGGGTGCGTTATGGAAGTGAGATGGACATGTCAGTGAAAACTGCTGCTTCCCAGGCACAGAGCCACAGCGAAAGAGGCCATGTTCGGACAAATTTTAGAAGAAAGACACTGCACCTGCCATAGGTGATGGTGCATTGATGGTCAAATGTCCAGAACCACAGGTGAAATTGAGCCATCCACAGGCATTGAAAGTGGTGTCTCAGGGCTTGAACAGTCTGGTGCACACTAGAACACAAGGAGAAGGATGAAACTAGCATTTCTGTAATATCGCAGCTGCGACTCTGCCAAAAGTCGCAGTTGTGACTACAATAGTGTGCAACTTTGCATCAGCCCCACAAAGTAATACAGATAAAAAGACACTGGAAAAAGAGAGTCATAAAGTACAAATATCACTGATATAACTATAACACTACTGTAGCTCTTGATGTTGAGTTAGTCTTAAATGTTAAAATAAATCAACTATTTTTAATTGCTAAGTAAGGATTTAAAAGAAACTATGATGATTTTATGATAGAGGGTTAGGATTTATACCAAGAGTGTTCAAGAAGTACCCTAGTACTGTAGTAAGAGCTATTGGAAATATGTAGAATGGGAATAAGCAACCAGTATTATGGGTGAGCAGGAGCTTTAGGGCATATAGCATCGGAGGGTAAGCAACAAGGCTTATAGGAGCATTTTTAATGTTATGGGTTTATAGGAACTCTGGTGTATGCTCAGGGCCTTAACTAGGAGTGTGCAAGTGGTGCTCTCTCTCAGTGCACAGGGCCTGGAGGCGGCACCATTGCTGCCCCACAGAACCTCATTTTGGCTTACAGGGTGCCTGAAATGTCACCTTGCAGCCAGTGGCACTGCTGCAGACCTGCCTGGAGTCTCCTCAGTATGCTCTGGGCCATGCTGTACTTTCATTTGTGGCATGACATCACATGATCAGGGTACAAGGACTGCATAGGGCACAACATTGCACTGCCCCAGCACTGCGCATGCTCAATAAGGAAATTCATCTTCCCAACAGGTGCAAATAGAGAAGATAAGTTTGCAGTCAGAACATTAGTGGATTCAATATAATTGCTGAATGATTAGGCTGACAAGGGCTAAGGTAATATTGTAATCATGTCTATTTCCTGGTATGGTTCATAAAAACTGAATACTGAAAGGATCAGGCAAGAGATTAGACAGAATCGTGGTGAAAGCCATTTCTTGGGTCTGGTGCACTAGAAAGCAGCGAGGGTCAGATAATAATAGAGGGCGTGAGGCAATGTCTGGTTAACAGTAATACAGTGCTTATAAAATGTATTCAACCACCTTAGGATTTCAAAAATGTTGCTGTGTTATAAAATGGAACCATTTTGAATATAATTTAAATGTATGCCCACTAACTAATACAGTACTTTATAATGTGCTAAAAAAGTATCTAGCCATTTGCCAAAATTAAATTGAAATAATAAACTGAAAAATAGTGATTGCATTAGTATTTGCACCCCAGAGTTACAGATGTGACCCCCATACACTGAGTCTCTTTACACCATACAGCGCAAGATGCCTGGCTTGACTGGGAGGAGACAAGTAGCATACAATATTTTTATTTAAGTTTTGTGTCTTAGTCGCATTGCAAATGCAGTGAAAAGCTACTTGCAGTGTACTAATGCTGCTACAGTTAAACACACAAACAGACAAACCCAACTTCTGCGCACTCCAAAAAATGTGTATGTAAAGTGAGTATACTACCACTTCGAATAACTGAGATTCCAGAGCAAAAAGTAGAAAAGTGAAAGTCAGAGTCCTCAAAGGAACTTGGGAGTATACAACGTGATGGGTGATGTTGCAGTTTTTTTCACATGGTTTCTTGACAACAATTGGTAAGACACAGAAAAAAGAAAGACAACATGGTGTAGTAGATCATGACAAGTCCTTCATGTAAATAGAACTTAACTTCTCCCCCTTAGGCCAAAAGTACAAGACGGACATACAGTACTCACAGAATAGTGTCACGGTATTCTCTTGTAAAGGTATCTTTAACCAGGGAATCTGGTCACCAATGTGCACTTATTAAACAATGGTGCTCACCATCATGCAAATGTGAGGTAGGATATCAAAAGGTGGGCATACCCCAACTCACACTTTAGCATTGATTCACATGTACATAAAGGTTTCTTTCAGGTGTAACAGTCCCGTTCCTCTTTATAACCCAGACGTAATTACTCATATGCCAATAGGGTAGTATAAAATAGAATGGAAACTGGGCATCAGAAATAATCCAACAACTTTATTACCATATAAAAAAACATGTAAAAACTAGATAACCAATGAACAATGGACAAAGATGGAATATGAGCAATGACCTGAAGTGGATGATGGGTCCGGACTAATCCACCGCAAGTCACTGATGTCCAAGGTCAGAGATGATGTTTTGCCCTGTTGCCACCAACGCGTTTTGACAGTAAGTCTTTATCAAGTTGTGTATGGCAGGGCAAATAAATGCTTATTTATACCCCCATAGTCTCCTCCTCCTCATGGTGGGTGGGTGTAAACCACAATGCATGTCAATCTTAAATTACTGATATTATTATAACGCCAGTCAAAGTATCATCAGTCATAACTCCTTAGGGCTAAATCCCTATATGAATGATATAAAAATCTCATAAAAGTCCATTATTATGACTCTACGTTCAATTACATAGAACGCATAGACACTGGAAGTATTAGTGAAACTTCCCTTCAACAGCATCCCCATAATCACAACTAACCAACCTAAGCGGAGGGCAGTCTGTCTACCTCATGACTGGAGTCAAACCGATGTGTCACCTGATCCCAGTCCACTCATGTCTGCCGGGGGAAACCTATGGGCGTTTCACCATCCCGTCTGACCACAGCCGGTGTGGGATCGGCAGATCACTATGACCCCATTCAGCAATTAGGGTGATAGGTGGTCTGTCCCTCTCAGGACGTGGATGGAGCCTCTGTCTGTGATGACATTGGTCTGCCATGTGATAAAGGGAGTCACGTGGACAAACCTGCATCCCATGTGACCATGGGTATTAATGGTGGTGCATTCCAAACTCCAGGATGCAAACAAATAAAAATGGGTATTATTCCATTTGTTTACAATTTCCACCTGTATTTGTTTACTTCCTGGAGTTTGGAACGCACCACCATTGTTCCACATGGTCACATGGGATGGAGGTCTATCCACGTGACTCCCTTTATCACATGGCAGACCAATGTCATCACAGATGGAGGCTCCATCCACGTCCTGAGAGGGACGGACCACCTACCGCCCTAAATGGCTGAACGGGGTCATGGGGATCTGCCGATCCCACTCCGTCTGTGGTCTGACAGGATGGTGATATGCCCATAGGCGTCACGAGGTAGACAGACCGTCCTCTGCTCTGGTTGGTTAGCTGTGATCATGGGAACACTATTGAAGGGAAGTTTTACTAATACTTCCGGTGTTTATGCGTTCCATGTAATGGAACTCCGAGTCATAATAACAGACTCTTATGAGATTTTTATATAGTTCATATAGGGATTTGGCCCTATGGAGTACTGACTGATGATACTTTGACTGGTGTTATAATAATATGAGCAATTTAAGATTGACATGCATTGTGGTTTATACCCACCATGAGGCGGAGGGGACTATGGGGGTATAAATAAACGTTTCTTTGCTCTGCCATACACACCTTGATAAAGACTTACCATTGAAACACGTTAGTGGCAACAGGGCAAAACATCATCTCTGACCTTGGACATCAGTGACTTGCGGTGGACTAGTCTGGACTCATCATCCACTTCAGGTCATTGCTCATATTCCATCTTTGGTCATTGGTTATCTAGTTTTTACATGTTTTTTTATATAGTAATAAAGTTGTTGGATTATTTCTGATGGCCAGTTTCCATTCCATTTTATACTACCCTATTGGCATACGAGTAATTATGTCTGGGTTATAAAGAGGAACGGGACTGTTACACCTGAAAGAAACCTATATGTACAGTACATGTGAATCAATGCTAAAGTGTGAGTTGGGATACGCCCACCTTTTGATATCCTATCTCGCATTTGCATGATGGTGAGCACCATTGTTTGATAATTGTACATTGGTGTCTAGATTCCCTGGTTAAAGATACCTTTAAAAGAGGATACCGTGACACTGTTATGTGACTATGGTATGTCCGTCTTGTACTTTTGACCTAAGGGGGAGATGTTAAGTTTTATTTATCTACATGAAGGACTTTTCATAATCTACTACACCATGTTGTCTTTCTTTTTTCTGTGTATCCCCAATTGTTGTTAAGAAACCATATGAAAAGAACTACAACATCACCCATCACGTTGGATACTCCCAAGTTCCTTTGAGGACTCTGACTTTCAGTTTGGTACTTTTTGCTCTGGAATCTCAGTTATTCGAAGTGGTAGTATACTCACCTTACATACACATTTTTTGGAGTGCGGAGAAGTTGGGTTTGTCTGTTTGTGTGTTTAATTTGGTTTTTGCTTGGGGGTTGGTGATCTTCGCTTTGACATTTGCCCTTTCGCAGCCTCTTGTGCACAGTTGTCCACCGTAATCTTTTTGTTTTTACTAATGCTGCTAGGCTGTGACTTTAATCACACAGTAATTAGATTTACACATGTACAAAGTTACAGATGAAGCACATATCTTGGCATGAGGAAAAGCTGCGGCTACTCCCGGCAGAGCCCCCTTTTACACAGTTTCATACAAATGTAAAAATATAGCAAACCCCAGTAGTTGGTGTACATGTGGAATCTGGTTCTTTGGACCTCACCAGGCCCAAAGAGAGCTCTGTATATGTGTCAGGAATCAGTTGTTTATAACCAGGTCAGGGAGAATAAAAACACACAGGCAAAAGGTGGGTTAAGATATTCTCTGCAGTGTATTTGTTCAATTACATTTTATAGCACTTTGGTAGCAGTTGGTAAAAGTCTCTAAACCCCCGCCTACTAGATGTTCTGCCTAGCAATAAGATTAGAAGCTGAAGGCTACATCTATAAGTTGTTCTTTGGGGATGCACATCCTGGCATTGAAGTGTCCTGTTGATAATCTAGTAGCGCACCTGTGAAATTTATAGCTGCTTCTGTTGTCACTACTGGAAATAGTGTAAAAGTGGTTAATGCAAGAAGCGCTTTTTTTGGATTTGTATGTACTAATTACTATTGATACCTGCTGGTCCACAGAAAAGTGAATAAATAAATAATCAAACTGCAAACCAAACGAACAATAAAAAGGAGGTACGTAAATAATTTAAAAAAATAAAAAAGAAGAAAAGAGGATGAGTTACTTTGAATAAAAATGAAGATAAACTAAAAATAAAATCAAACAACAAAAATGAAATGTGGCTAGTGCAAAATTAAATGAAAATGATAAAGTACCAGTGATATTTAAGCATTAATGTTTACACTCCTTTTGTGGGAATGATAGGTGCCCGCTGTCCCTATCTTACCCTAAAAGCGGCGTTGTCCTTTGTTGCTGGTGAACATGTGCCACTTGATGCTGTACTCGCTCCCACTCTGCTGTCAGCGGACTGTATCCAGTCTGTTACCGGGGGTTCATTCAAATGTTGTTTCATATACAAAGTCTCTCATACAGAACCACAAGGACAGGAAATGTGTATTAGATAATTGAACATACAGCATACTTCCTGACAAATTGAAAGACCAGTTTTTAATGGGAAACATAACAGAACAACGCAATACTTTTTATAATCAATATTTGAAAAAAAATCCTCCATATGAATTTGTAACCACTGAAACTAGCAACATTGGTGCTGATTCAGAGTTGGGAATAAAGCAAGAATTTACAGATAAATTTCAATTTGAAAGGAGTGCATCCAAAATTAAAATGTAAATCGCAGCGTAAAAAAAAATGTCCAGTATTTGCCCTGCATGTAAAATAAAAAAGGAATTTGCAACCCTTGCATTGCAACTTGGTTTGCAAAGTTACTGGAATCTGTTTGCTCAACACTGAAAAAATAAACTTACAATAAAGTGATTTCTGATCCATAATTTTTTTTATAATGGTGAGTGTGTTATTGAATGATTATATGGAAGTTATGGACTTAAGATATCTCCTCTATTATTCCATATGGGTGTGATATGATTTACCGACAGAGGTGAGGCCGGTGGTTGAAATTCTGACACAAGCATGCCGAATAGCGCAGATTTCAATGGAGGTAAGTAAGCTATCTAACCCTTCCCTCTTCCACCCTAACCCTCCCTTAGGGGTGCCTAACCATAACCTCCCCCCAGGGGTGCCTAAACCTAACCCCCCTCCCACCAGCCTAAATCTGACCCTCCCGGGGGGGGCTAACCCTAACCTCTCCCGGGGGTGCCTAACCCCTAACCCCCCCTTCCCCTAGTCTAACCCTCCTGGGGGGTGCCTCACCTTAAGTCCCCCCAGGAGCCCCTAAACCTAACCCTCCTCTCTGTGGCTGTCCCCTCGTGACGCCAGCTTACCTTCGTTCTGTATGCCGGGCGTCGGGATTTTGATTAGTAGTCCCTTACCGAGGTTTTCAAGTAGGGAAGTTGGCGGTTGGCATTTCAACCATCGGCTTCTTGAATACCTCCCTTCCATATAATGCAACAATGTTTATTTTGTATATGCACAGAATCTTATTACTGTACATTTCTTGGAATGTTGAGGAAAGTTTAAAAAGTATTGGAATAATTTTAATATTTTTAGAGTAATTCTGCTACAGTTTTGAATAAACCATGTGTTTTCTATTAATTAACTGATTTACCTCTACCTACATGTCATGCATGTCTAGTGTGTGTCTTATCAACAATTTATATGGTATTAAATAGTTTAATTTTTTTTATTTTTTAAACCATGAATGATACATGAAAGGTGTACAAATTCTGGGCATGACTGCATCATAATATAATGTTTATCATTTCTGGAACAACTGGACCATGATCCACTTGGATAATGTACTCTATTGTTCAAATTTAGCTAGGCAACACCCAATGAGTTATTTTCAGGGGCGTATTTACAATGGGTGCAAGGTGTATGGTGCACACATACAGAGGCGCCCACACACCGCACACCCTGCACACATTTAAAATATACTTACCTCTGTCGGCCTGGTGCTGGCTGCAGAGAGCTACAGAAATCACTGAGAAAATGGCTACTGCGGCCATTTTCCTGTGATTCGCGCATGTGCAGTAGAGATGTCCCAGAAACATGCCACGGATGCCATGTTCCCAGAGACCTGTGCATGCGCAGTACACTCTGGCACATTGCCAGAGTCTACTGCACTGACAGAGAGGAGGGGGCCCGATCGGAGCCTGCACACAGGCCCCCTCTTCTCTTAAAGCATCTCTGGTTATTAGCTATTAAAAATGTATAGATGAGGCTAAAACATATTATTTTCATTCCATTGCACATTATGTCAAGTAGGCTAGGATAGAAGCAAGTTAGTGACAGCAATGAAGTCCTACATTTTCAAGATTGTTCATTTAATTTGGACATAAACCATTATTGATAGCAGCTTAAAGTAAAAATACTGACAAGAATGTTTAGATGTACAGTATAATTTTAAAAAAGCACTAAATTAGTTTTTATACAATATTTTAACTAGTTACATTTTGAAGATATTGACCAGTAAAGGTCATATTTCCTTGTTAATGGGTTACTGTATCTATTCAAGCATTTTTCTACTCTTAGGGGTATATTTACTAAAGTGAGAGTTTTTAGACATGGAGATGTTCCCATAGCAACCAATCAGATTCCACTTAACATTTATCTAGCACCTTCCAGAATATAATAGCTAGAATCTGATTGGTTGCTATGGACAACATCTCCATTTCTAGAAATCAGCACTGATTCTGATTTGAAAGGATGTATATTGGTAAATGTATTTGTCTTTTTCTGTTAGCTATATACAGTATTACAAGCATATTTTTTTCTCATTTGTTTCAAGTGTTAGGAGTCTGTTGTATTTAAACTTTCTTGTAGCTGTATTTCCTTCATGCTATGATTAAAGACTGACAACAATCCTGTAAATTGGATACCTTGCTTATCTTCATTTCCTTGCTTCTATCCTTGCCTGCCTATTAGAGACATGTCACATCTAGGGATACATTTTAACAGAAAAAGCATTCAATGGATGCTTCTTTTGTGTGAGAAGAATAGAGGCTTATTCAATGTGGCTATTCAGACATACAGACAAGTAAGCTAAATAAGATTGCAGAGAATGACGGCTGCAATGCTTGTTTGGGGGTAGGGATCTACAATTACTCATGGCGTTTACACTAAGGGAGTATTCACTTAGTTTAGACTCTTTACAATAGATTTTTAAGGGATTTGGTGTAAATGGGAGCCTGCATCTGGACTGATAACATTTAATGGCCAGACAAATTTTGCAAAGCAAATATAACATTTGTTTTCTCTGCTACAATTAAATCATGATCATTATATTTTTGTTTGCCCCCTGCCAGAGTAGTATACATTTTCCATATACATTATTAGCTATTAACTGCTAAATAATATTTTTGTCTTTTAAAATTTTCCTGGAATAGAAGATATATGCAAACAATCTCTTTGTTATGAGGCTTGTTGTTGACAAATTAGGAATCTCATATACTCTATTGCTAATCTTTTTGGTTGGAGTTTGCCAACCAATCAGGTTCTGTACATTATATCATTTTTTTTAAATGATTGCATCTGGTTGGCACTACTCAAGTGTGTATTGTGGGGCATGGACTATACATCCTATTTTTAGACATAATAAGAGGTGCTACCATGCTGATATTTGTAATACCATGCACAAAAATTAAATGCAGATGCGCACTCTAAGTTTAGAGTGATCATCTTCATTTTCTATTTCCTACATAGTACTGTAAGTTTCAGCTTAATAACACCTCTTAATAAATTTAAAATGATGGTGTGCAGTTCAATTCTCTCTTCCTCTATATTTGTGTATATAAAGTACACTTGAAGTCTGAGACTCCTGCTTGGTATTAGCACCACTCCCACATACCCTTAGGTGATTTTATTCAGCACATGTTCATACATTGCTGTCTACATATTATAATGGGCACTATTATAGGTAAGTCATAGATATTATTGATATAATGTGTTAGTATTAGGGATGTTAGGGATCCATCTAATGAGGTTCACTTTGACGTTGCAGATGAGCAAGCATTTTTGGCAAAACATGTACTAAGACCCTCACTTATAATTCATGTCATTTGTAGAGTTTAGCAAAATTATTTTGACTATCAGTATACTTAGAGAATGCACCTGCACTACTCAAGTGTAGAAGATGTTAAAACTCTATTGATCTTTTATCTTCATTTAATATTACTCAAGTTGAAATGCTTGAAAATGTTAGCAAATTTCAGTAGTTCAATATCCATGAACATTGTGGAACATCATCAATAATTCCCAGTTTGAATTTGTGGTTCAAAATTGGTGGTTGCATTTGCTTCACTGCTCATAGTTGCCATATGCTTAATTTATGCCTTATGTATGCAAGGATCACTAGTAACATTTACTGATAAAGTTTGAGGTTCATCGTTCACATTTTGCAGTGTAATTTGGATTTTAAAATATTTATAATTTTGACATGAATAAAATATTTTAATTAAAACAAAACAGTATTTTATATATTTTTATTTGAATTGCATACACTACTTAGTTGAATTTCAAAGTTTGCTTTCCATGTTTGAGATTTGCTTTTGATATATTCACAGTTAAAAATGTTGGTTGAAATTGCTCAAACATGGTCAAACATGTTTGACTTTTTACATTTCAAGATAATCTTTTTAATTGACCAAAAATTTTAGTTAATTCCATAAAATATTAAAATTTTTTCAATGACTGGATGAATGTTTTTCAGAAAGGATCAATTGGCAGTTCGATTATATTTATACCCAAATAATCATAAAAAAGATTAAATGTACAGCCTATAGTTTTCTACATTGACTTTCTGTTCTCTTTGTTTAATTACAGTTTACTGCAAGGATTTTTTTAATAGTAAATTACCTATACAATGATCACTGATCACTGATCACTGACAAGTTGTAATAGTGGGTTAAGCCCATCCTTTTGAAACAGCTACCTTAACTAATCAATACATGTACATACAATTATAAGAATGTTTTCACTGGAAATGCTTGTGTTTTAGGTTGAGAAGGCACCTAATTACATTATGGTAATTTCTTAAATAGAAGCTGAAATTCTTGCAGTTATTTTGTATCCAATTATAAATTTGAACATGATTTATTATATTCCTGTATATTAGCTTTTTATGTATGATTGAACAGATTTAGATCTGTTTAACCACGAGTCATACTTATATTAAATTAGCAGTCTATTTGATGATTACATTAAAGAAAGTTATTTCAGTAGGGGTCATGTATACCAGTGATGATGTGTTAAAACTGATGCTAAAGTATGTTTCAGAAATCACTTAGAGTGTATTTTTTTCAGAGAAAGGAACAAACAATGTATACATTTCAGGAGATTAAAGGATTAATTTACATTTATGAATGTTTTTCAGTAATTTCTCCCTATGTATATTTCTGTCATTTGGAGATACACTTTCTATCAATGTCTTGATTAGCATGGTGACACAGTGGCTAGTAATGTTGTCTCCCAGTTCTGATGTCATGAGTTTCCCCCCTTTTAGGTGCATGTTTGTGGCATACCATTTCTTGCATAATTGGAGGTGGCACCTGCCAGGGTGCTAAAGTGTTCTTGTGTGGCACTGATTTTGAATGGTATGAATAGTATGTGAGGAATTCTCTGAAAGTCAAGGAACTTATTGATTACTTATCCTTTCAATTTCTAGTACATAATTCCATATACATTGGTACTAAAATGATGCATAATCCAACATGTCAGGATCTTGCAAACTGGATTTGTCAGTAATAGAATTTTCTTTTACTGAAAAAGTAAAAAACCTAAAAATAATTATTAATAATTAATATTAATTGCCCATACTATATTCAGTAAATACTCTTTCTGAACTTAAGGTGACCTTAACAGTTTGTTAATGCCTTTAAGGACTCTTTGACATTAAGAGGATATGCTATAAGCTAATTAAGTATTTAGGTAGGAAATTCAGCATTAAATAAAATATAAGATTTATACCTTAATAATAAATATATCTAAATAATATGTAAGTAATCATGCAAGCACAATGCCTATTCTCTAAATTTAGTAACAGCTAAACTTGTTTTAGCTAATTTTTGTTAGTTTTAATAATACATTTATTTTGGCAAGGTTACCTCATTGCATCCTTAGGTGAACCTATTTATTTTATTCTATATTTTAGGAAATATGCATACTTATGCATGTAAATATAATATACATCCATACAAGCTATTTTTTTATAGAATTTCTTATTTTGTATTTTTTTTCTCAATATGTGCCTCTCCTAATAAGATATATGTATGTTCATGTACATTCATAAATATTTGCAAAGGTATGCATGTGTTTTTTAAGCAACATCATATATAATATTATATATATGATATTTTAATTATTTAGAAAATTCATATATTATTTTATTATTTAAATAATGTAACATGCATAAGTTGTGTGTTTTAATGTATTTAATTTAGTTAATTAGAGACATTACTTAACAGACTTTAGATCATTTAAGCCAAAGCCCCATAACATTACAGGCCCTGATAGGCCTAGGACTGCATTTATATTTGTTATAGATCTGCCCGTAATCTTATGTTCTCCTGTATTAGAAACTGTAGATGAGAGATTGTTACTATGTCCTTCAATTAACTTTAAGGTTTTAAGATAGGATTCCTAGGCTTACCTCCCAACATTCCCTATTTTTATGAGACTGTCCCAATTTGTGGTCTCACAGAGTGTCCTTGTGCCAATGTGAGCATGGTTTAGGTGGAACTGGTCAAGGTTTTGGTGATTCAGGTCATGGCCTTTTTGTTTCCTTATTTCACTTATACAGTGTTAGGAGGTATGATTATAACATTATATTAAATATTATCAGCTTTATTAGACTTCTGAAACTTTTATACATGCATATATCAATTTTTTTATCTAGTTTATATACATTTTAATTTAGGGATTAGTGAACTTTTAAATAGTGCTATTTTTCTTTCATATTGTTCTGTGTAATCTTGCATTCTTACTTGTTAAAATCTAACTGAAAGATTTAGATTGTTTCCCTTCAAGCACCATCAATTTTTATACTCAACAATATAAATTGACTTATGATTAAAAAAACAGAACCACATGTTTTTAAAATTATAAATATACTGTATTCAGTAACTTTAGTATTTCCAGGTAACTATCTAATGTAAGTGCATTGTATTTAGTATCAGGCAAGACTTTGTTATAAACATCAGTCTATAAAATCTAAGGTAACATAATAGCATAGTATATTTTGCAATGACTTTCTTAGTTTTCAGAAAACAATAAAAAGTTTGTAACATCTGATCTTGCAAAATGATTAAATGTTAAACAAAGAAAAGACTTGAAAGGAGTCAATGTTACGGACTGAGGGTTAGTCTTGGTTAGACATGGTGTAAACAGCCTTGAGGGCTGATTTGCATGAATTGGTGGTAGCCGAAAGGCTAGAAGTGAGAGCCAACCTTTGGGGTGTTGGAGTAGCCTTGAGGGCTGATTTAGATGTAGGACGTGGTGGCCAATAAACCAAAGGTGTGATGCAGCCAATGGGCTGTTGAAGCAGCATTGAGGGCTGGTAACGGCCTGAGGTCTGGGAGCAAGATGCAGCCTTTGGGCTGGTAAAGCAGCCTTGAGGACTGATTTGCCTTGACTGGCAGTGGCCTGAGGGTCTGGAGCAAGATACAGCATTTGGGCTGGCGGAGCAGCCTTGAGGGCTGGTTTGCTCACTGTGAACACAAAGATGCTACCAATGCTGCAGGGATGACACTGGCGACCATGCACAGGATTGTGCACTAGGAATGCTGAGTTGCAGCCTATATTGCTGGGTTGACACAAGCTGCCAGGCTAGACTGCCACTTCAGTAGGAGGAAGCACACCATGCCGCCTAGATGAAACAAGAGACACAAGCAGGTGGAATGCAGACTGCGCCACCTGGGTGGTACAAACGGCAGCACACAAACACAGTAAACTGGCACAAGAACTCGACTGAGAATCAGGAGACTGGATCAACCGGAAGCACAAGAAACTCTATCACTTGCATGGAGTGAAGGGCTGGCTGTAATTTAACAGATAAAAGTCCAATCAGAGGAAGCATTGTAAGCCTTCCTAATGACAAACCAGTGAGCAGCTGGCCTGTGCACACTTGCAAATAAATTAGTAAATAGCTGACACTGCACACAGGCAGACAGTTAATTACTGAACACATGTGATCAACACACAGACAGGATTAAATGCAGTGTCTCAATGGCAATTAAAAATTGATCTGCTAAGCGCAGATCCTAACAGTCAGTACCTTAGCTGCTGTTCCCCATGTAGTTGTCACCAATATTGCTCTGAGGGCTCGATTCAGACCTGCTCGCTAGATGCTTTCGCACGTAGCAAAAGTATGCAAATCCGTGATCGTCCAGCAAGCCATTAGCACGCCCACTATGCCTTGGCGTGCAATTGCTGTGTGTATGCAGATGCCTACCAGCCTGTCTTAAGACACTCACTTATGCACGTCATCTCCAGGATGTGTATGCAACCATCGGTAACATCGAATACCGTCGGAAGCGAATGCAGCACTTGTGGTCGACCATACCCTACCGGAAGCACTACGAGTGCTTCAATGTGTTAAACAACCATGTGACATGTAATATGATGCTGGATCTTAATTATGCACGCCTCTGAAATGGCATTAAGATGCTCAGGCATGCTTGCGTTCACACCACAACTCTCCTGTTTCCATCAACCATCCCACAAACTGCTTCTCCTGTCACTTATTCTAGTGAGGTGGCTATTGCGCAGCAAGCAAACGCTTCCCAATCACATGGAATAGTTTGTGGATGCACACTGCGATGCATGCGCATGCACAGAATGCAAACATCGGCAGGCTGCATGCGAATGCAGCCTAGTGAGTGGGTCTGGATCAGGCCCTGAGATCCATCCCTTTCTGTGGAATGATGAATGATCTCCCTACTGCATGACCACCAACAACACAAGGGATTTTAAGGGATTCATTTTGGATCTATTTTGCTCTGATTAGGAAGTGGAGAGTGTAGGTGTGACCAAATCATGTTGTAAATGAGGGGAGGGTGCAATTAAAAAAGTGGACCCAGTATCTCACTAAAAAGTGAGCCCTTCAAAATTTTGCTATAGGACAAGTTTTTAGTAATGCCATTATTTACTCACTAGAAACAGCATACTGTAAATTCTTATTAATCAAGGAGTCCTAGGGGTAAATTTACTAAAGTTAGATTTTGGTATTTTCATTATTTTTTTGCAATATGACCATTTACTAAAGGCAAAACCAACTGCAAAATGATCAAATGGACTTTGCAACACTTTAGAACATTTGACCAACTATCAATTATTTCACAAAGACAAGTATACAAGCCACAGACTTACTAAGCATCAGTTTGCAAACTGACAAAACAAGATCATAAAATGATGCACAACCCACCCAAACAATATTCCTCCCATCATTTTTTGGTACAGGAAATTTAGGTGTGTTCATTGGACTTTTCATTTTAACCAATATTTATTTATTTATTTATTATTTATTAACAGTTTCTTATACAGTATAGTGCAGCATATTCCGTTGTGCTTTGCAATTGTAAACATCAATAGAACAAAACTGGGTAATAACAGACAGATACAGTATATAGGTAGGAAGGCCCTGCTCACAAGCTTACAATCTATAGGGAAATAGGCATTGATACACAAGGATAGGTGCTATATATTGCATTTTGGTCCAGCCAGAATGCACAGTTTCTTGGTTGGCTGCATGATCCAGTCACACAGGAATGTCGACCAAATGTCATGAGGATGTGAAAGAAAGACTATTTGTGAGGTTGTGTGTGGATTGTGAAAGGGGATGTATGGAAGCTATGAAGGTTATGTGGGAGGTTCTTGAATCTGATAAGCTTGTCTGAAGAGGTGAGTTTTCAGGGAACACTTGAAGGATTGGAGACTAGAGGAAAGTCTTATTGTGCATGGTAGAGCATTCCACAGAGTGGGTGCAGCCCAAAAAAAGTCCTGTAACCAATTAATGGGAGCAAGTAATGCATGGGGATGAGATATGCAGATCCTGTACTGAGCAGAGAGGTCGGGTGGGGAGATATTTTGAGATGAGTGAAAAGATGTATGTTGGTGTGGTTTGGTTAATAGCCTTTTGTGTAAGTGAAAGTGTTTTGTATTGAGTACGGTAGAAAACCGGCAACCACTGGAGGGACTGACAGAGCGCGACAGCAAACGATGAATGTTTCGCAAGGAAGATATTGTAAGCCTTGCAGCTGCATTCATATTGGATTGTAGTGGTGATAACCTGTGTTTGGGAAGATTAGTAAGTAGGCTTTTGCAATAGTCAATGCAGGAAATAATAAGTGCATGGATTAGAGTTTTTGCAGTGTCTTGTGTGAGATATGGTTGAATTTTGGGTATGTTTTTTAGATGTATGTAACATGATTTTGAGACAGATTGAATGTGGGGAACAAAGGACAGTTCAGAGTCAAGGATGACACCAAGTCAGCGAGCTTGTGGGGCAGGGTGGATGGTCGAGTTATCAACAGTGACAGAGAGATCAGGTTGGTAACTGTTATTGGCTGGTGGAAATATAATTAATTCTGTTTTAGAAATATTAAGTTTCAGGTGGTGAGATGACATCCAAGATGAAATGGCAGAAAGACATTCAGTGACACGGACCAATACAGATGGTGAGAAATCAGGAGAAGATAGGTAGATTTGAGTATCATCCACATACAGATGGCACTGAAATCCAAAAAAGCGGATTAGTTTGCCAAGAGAGGTGGTATAGATTGAGAATAGCAGAGGACCTAAGACAGAGCATTGTGGTACTCCAACTGATAGCGGTAGCAAAGAGGCAGAATCAGAAAAACAAATAGTAAAAGAGCGATCAGATAGGTAGGAAGAGAACCAAGAAAGAGCTGTGTCCTTAAGACCTAGGGATTGCAGTGTTTGTATGAGAAAAGAGTGGTCAACAGTGTCAAAAGCAGCAGAGAGCTCTAGAAGAATTAGGAGTGAGTAATGGCCTTTAGCCTTGTCAGTGACATGATCATTTACTACCTTAGTCAGTGCTGTCTCTGTGGAGTGTTGGGAACGAAAGCCAGACTGAAGTGGGTCCAATAAGTTGTGTGAGTTAAGAAAGTGAGTGAAGCGGGTGTAGACAAGTCTCTCAAGTAACTTGGAGGGGCATGGGAGCTGGGAGATAGGACGGTAATTTGAGAGAGTGTTAGAATGGGAGTAATCACTGCATGCTTGAACAGTGATGGAAAGTTGACAGTAGAGAGAGAGATTACAGATTTTAGTTAGGGTTGGGATAAACACAGGAGACAGAGCTGATTTGTGAGGGTATAGGATCTAGAGGAGATGTAATAGAGTTGGAGGATGAGAAGAGTGTAGATACTTCATCTTCGTTTGTGAGATCAAATAAAGAGAATGTGCCAGAGGGTTCAGGGAGGGAATTGAGCAGGTCACTAGCTGAGGAAGAGCCTACCATTTCATTTCAGATTTTATCAATCTTGTCCCTAAAATAGGAAGCAAGATCTTGCTCACAGATAGTAGCAGGCGGTGTGGGAGATGGAGGTGTAAGAAGCGGTTTAAATGTATTAAAAAGTTGCTTGGGGTTAGAGGCTTGAGCAGAGATTAGAAATATGTTTGTTTGGCAGTGTCCAGAGCAGTACAATAAGAGTTGAATATATTCTTATATGTGAGGAAGTCACTTGGAGTATGAGATTTTCGACACTAATGTTTAACTTTACATGAGGGTTTTTGTAGATGCCTTGTTGAGTTAGAATGCCACGGTTGATGTCTAAATCTACGTGGTGTGTGATGGGTAGCTGGAGCTACTTCATCGAGGGCTTTTTCTAGAATCTGGTTTAGGTGTGATGCAGTATTCCTGAGTTACTGGAAACGCACTATTCTCTATAACCTCATTAGAGCTTGTTGTCCACAATGTGTGAGGTATTGTTGACATTTTTGATACACTTTTACAGGATTCAGTTTCAAAGCATCTGGGTGGGGTGGATAACTTCATTAGTGACCAAATCTTGCTTTAAATCTGGCACTTGTAAATATACCCCATCAGGGAGGTATATTTTCTAAAGTGTGGGTTTATAGAAGTAGAGATGTTGCCATAGCAACCAATCTACTGCATGTATCATATTATTTGTGGAAGGTAAAGCAAATTTGTCTGTTATAAGTGATTTTTCAGTCTCTATTAATAAAAAATGAATGTTTCGATTGTTCAATTGTCAAATCAATAGTTGATTCTTTGGAGTTGTGTTAATGGGACTGCTTTATCCCATCATTGAGGATCTTCTTCAATTTCTGCAGTGTCATTTTAGAAGGGAATTGTCTTGGTTTATTTGGGAAATCCTTGACAAAGTTCCCTGACAACATGTGAATTATGATTTATCAAATTTTGGGCAGCAGGTATAGCATTTTTATTTTTTTGTTACCCAGCCATATCACAAGTGTATTGGTCATTAGTTTAGTTTCTGTTTTTAATTTCCTAATTACCAAATTATGCCAAAGTTGCTCTGGGTCTTTTGTATGCCATAGGGGAACATTAATAGTCAGCCAAGTATTTATATTAGGTTTCTGACCTTCAATAAAAACACTGGACAGCATTGGAAAGAGTGGTTTTTGTTCAAATATCTTCTCAATACCTCAATAGTTTTGTACCTCCATTCTAAACCTAAACCAATATTCCCTTACTGATTCTGTAGGTCCTTGTTTAATCATCATTATTTTTTCCAATTGAGGCTCGCATTGAAATAGAGTCATACAGTAAATGTTTTAATTAACAGTTTCCATTTTTCATCTAAGCCTAGTCTATCGATATCTTTAGTTGTTCAAAATGCTGACGTTCCCATCTTGTCTCTGTAATAAATGTCTTATACTCTTCAGAAGTTAGTAAATCAGTAAATAGTTGTACAGATGTGTCCTCAAACACCTAGCCTAAATATGCCAAGTGGCGCAAAACACCTTGTGCAAGTGAGCCACACCGAGCAGTTTAGCATAGCAACTTTTTTTTGTAAATTTGTGTCTTAGTTGCACCACAGATGCAGCAAAACATTGCTCAATCTGTACCAGGGATGCTGAGTTTTAAATATGTGTAAATTCACAGATGAAGCATCCTATCACTTAGTGTACAGATTCAGACTGATTGCATACAGATGTAAAAGGCTTGTTGCATTTCATTGCTACCAAGATGCATATGCAAGAGAAAAAGATACCAAAAAAGGCAGTAATCACAAGCCAAGTTGCATGGGACCTGGCACACTGTAAAAGTCTATTTGGTGTGACTGCGCAATAGTGTATGAGAAAACATCTGTACCATAACATTATATGTAGGTGAGTGTTGCCTATACAGGCATTCTAATTAAACTTTAACTTCTTCTGGCTTATTCCTATATTCTACACACGCAGGACCTGATTCAGAGATGTAAGCTAACCTGATGGATTGTTAAAGGACTGTGCATGCTTATGATGTGCATCCCAGCTGCAGCCTGATTGACAGGCTGTGGTGTCTGGGAGGCAGAGTGGGCATGTTCCTGGGCAGCTGTTCTGGAAAGGAGGATGTGTCATCCCCATTTTACAGGAGATACAAGGCCAGTGTCTGTGTCAGTGGACGCAGATTTCCTGGCCTCGCAAGCTGCCAGGTCCTGGTCAGGCTGCGGTAAGCTTCATCAATTCTCAGCATGGCCAAAGGGGCAATAGCTACAACCGATGGTCACAGTGCTGAGAATGCAGATGCAGCAAGGAGATTTCCTATAGACACCTCTTGCTGCATTTGCATTTGAGATGGATGGCACTGTGTGTGGCTCTGCAAATCCATCCATCTCTATAATCAGGCCATCAGTACATATCTGGTTCAGTTCTGTTCTGGTCTAAGGGACATGGATTGACCTTAATTTGCCATCATCAGTAGTTACCACTCTCAAGGGAGCTTGTAAAAATGATATTGCTATGCTTCTCTCTTCATCTACTACCAGTTGCTGTGATATTGTGTATGTGTATCTTGGCATAATTTGTTCTCATTTTAGTAGTACTCTTCTTTTTATGTGGTACTAATTCATTGTCCTTATTTAACTCTAAGTGATATTGAACTTTCCGTTATCATCAGCATATTTGTGTCATAAGTGTGGGTAAGCATATTAAAAGTTTATGGGGTCTATTTATTAAGCAGTGTTAGGAGACAGAGTGAAAAGTGATACAAAAGTGATAAGGTACCAGCCAGTCAGCTCCCAACTGTCATTTTTCAAACACAGTCTGTGAGATGACAGTTGGGAGCTGATTGGCTGACACCTTATCACTTTCTTATCACTTTTCTCTCTGTCTCCTAACACTGCTTAGTAAATAGACCCCTATGTCCCTTGTTTATTATGAAGTCAGACTTCAATACTTCCACTCTTCTGATACATCGCACTTGCTGGACTGCCATGCAGGATCTCTAACATTAGAGATTCTTTACCTGCTAAAGGATTTTCCTTGTTCCATTGTGAAGGCTTATCATTATTTTATAGTCCAGCCTTCAGTATCCAATACAGTGGTAATAGGGTCTCTTCCATTTTAAAGGAAAATTACCCTTTTTAGGAAACCTTATAACCTCATAAGGTTAAACGGCTCTTCACAAACACTCATTTTTCAACCTTTATAGTGTACTAGTTGGGGTACCTTGTGTTGCCCGGGTTGAAAACTGGACCCTGAAGTACACCTTCAGCCTTTATTTGTTTACATTGCCCTCACCTATAACCCCATTCTATTGATCCTGAAAAGTTCAGAACAGTTTGCTAACATTATATAAACAATGGCATAACTACCATGGGTGCAAGAGTGTGGCCGCTATGGTGCCCAAGCTACCTCTGTGGCCCACCGCTCTCCTTGCAACCAGTCATGCACACATGGTGGGCCAGTCCAGCCAGGGCAGCTGAGGGGGGCCTGGATGGCCAGGGGCATGTAGTCAGGGTAGGCAAGGGAGGCAGAATCTCCCATGTCATACTCCTGAGATTTGATATAAATTGTAATCATTTTTATAGCTAACACTCACCAGCTTTGTGGTGCTTCCCTGGGACTGCAGGGAGTTGAGAGATGAGGCAGCAACAGCTTCTATATAGTTAGACACTGCTCGCAGAGCTTGGGGTGGGACCACATCATGGGCAGTAAGCTGCACAGAAAAAGAGCTAATAGAGACAGGCATTGAGTATTTGGGTGTGCCTTGAGTATGAGCACTGATGGACACCATAGATGTGTCATGTGACCAGGAAGTACACTGCAGTGTTTAGAGATTGGAACTCAACAGCAAGAAAAGACACAGTGATGCAGGTAGGAGAATCAATCAACACTGAAGCTTAGTGTAGTGAGGGGAGATTTACAGTGAGTAGGGGATGAGTCAGGATCACTCAGACCAATCTCCATGTGTGACTCCCCGGCCATTGATCTCACTGTACATCAGTACATGTGTTGATTTGGTGCTGGCCTGCCAGCTGATTACACACTGGCAGGCAGAAATGGAGAGACATTCACTGCCAGTCTCGAGGCAATCAGAGCTCATGGACTGGCATCCAATCAGCCATGGCAGTTCCTTATTGGCTGCTGGTCCATGATTGGTTAACGACCCGTGCCAGATTTAAATTATGCTGGCTTTCTGTCTATGTCTGCCAGCACCAAAATCACACCTGCTGATGGAATACAGGGGAAGGCAAGAGGCTGCTGGAGGGACATGGGGAAGTGAGTTGCTGGGGGGTGGGCATAATGTGTAAGGGGCAGTACTGTGTGGCATAATTTTAGAAGGGGATTTTCTGTGTGGAATAATGTGTAAGGGACACTACTATTGTGTGGAATAATGTGTTATATTGGGCACTAATACTATGTGGCATAATCTGTACAGTGGATTACTGTGTGGTATAATGTGTAAGGGGTATTACTGTGTAGTGTAAGGAGCATTACTGTGTGGCATAATAAATAAGTGGGACTACTACTGCATGGCATAATCTGTATACAGTAACTGTTACTTCTGTGTGGCATAACATGAATGGTCTCTGTGTGGGAGCAAATATATGTGCTTTTTTACCTCTGGGGGGCCCTTTTAAGATTTTGCTATATGGCCCTTAAAGTTCTAGTAGTGCTCTTGCATGCAAACACAGAGGACTTACTAATATATGGTCACTAACTACAGGACTAACTCTGGCCACCTTCTGTGATCCACTGCTGCATCTGAGTACAGAGCCATTGGATCACTGTCATGAACATTGGTCATCTGAGTAATCCTACAAAATTGGGGTGTGTCGGCCTTGTTTTCTGGTTGTGGTTGTAAAATTCACACTGCTGGGGCCACTGAAGCTGCATCAGAAGATGTAGACACTAGCCTCACCAAAACCAGAAAACATGGCCGACATGCCCCAGTTTTGTAGGATTCTGGCTGTTGCCATTCCTTCCCCTCCACCAAAACCCTAAAGTACAGTACAGTTGTCAATTATTAAGTGGCTTACAGAGCACTGTGATCTTTGTTGAAGACATTGATCTGCACATGCACAGTACATATCCTGTACAAGCCAAAGATCAGTTGTCCCAATGTTTCCTATCAGTGCTAGCATTGAAAATTAATGCTACTCAGCAGTGCTTATATGGATGCATGAACCTAGATTCATGCAAGTGCACAATGAACCCGGTGTCCGGCAGATGAAGCCGAACTTGGGTGGAAGGATCTGATCAGATCCCTCTTCACAACTATGGCCCTCCTTCTCACAGGAAGTATCTGTGTTCCGGGAATCAGTCCCATCTGTAGATACAAAGGTTCCCACTGTCAAACTCAGAAATTTTTTTTTTTTTTGAGCTTGATGAATTTTGGTCAACATACAGTACAATAGTATTGGGACAGCATGCCAGATAGGGACTAAAAGGTAAGCATGAGATATCCCTATTATAATGACTTATAATGAATGGTCCTGATATTTAATTTATACAAAAATAGGTGAAATTTTTTAAGGGTTAATGAAAAGACCCCTTAGTCCAATACTTATATCCCATCTACACTTTAGTGAATGATACTGAAAGCAACAAAATAACTAACTTCTGATAATTGCTTGTCTGCCAATAATTCAAATAATAAAGCAAACCAGTATACATCTTGGCTACTTTAACTAAGATAAACTTAGTCAGTGAGTAATATTAAAATTAATGTTTAATAGTTAGTTTATATTGTTTTGTTGGACGGTAACAGATGCTAAGGATGGTAACAGATGCTCAGCCACTCACACAGGAGGCCATACTCAGAGAAACTGCCCCTGTAGGCACTCAGTGGTATATTTACTAATGTACGGGATTTTAGAAGTGGAGATATTGCCCATAGCAACCAATCAGATTCTAGCTATTATCTTCTATAAGGTGCTACATTAATGTTAAGTAGAATCTGATTGGTTTCTATTGGCAACATCTCTACTTCTAAAAACCCACACTTAAGTAAATATACCCCTCAGAATCAGGCCCAGTATGGTGTTCATAATGTGGTTGTTATTGTGCATTGGTATGTTTTTACTATAGAACTATGGCAGTCTACCATAGCGAGAACTTAAATTCTCACAATCATTTTTCGAGTATTTTTTTCCGGTTACAAAAAAAGTAGATGAATGCTATTCACCTATACCTATGTTATATCAAAAATATTTTCTAGATTTTGCCCATCCCCACTAAGCTTATCTGCAATAGGATAAAGTTATAAAGAAATAACATTACCTTTAATATTTTTTTTTATTTGAGCTCTTTGCTTGTTTTTTTACAGGTTATAGCCAAAAGGTTAAAATATCTGCAGTTCATTATTGAAAATACATATATATCAGTTTTCTTGCTTTTCCATATAAAAAATAGAAATACTGCTGTACACCTCTGTCAATATTATTACCAGATTGGATTTTATCATAAAGATATATTTATTTTACATGGAAGAAGCCAGCGTCTTGCTATTAATAACATAACTCTGTAAAAATGATCATAAAAATGTCTTGCTAATGGGCACAGAAAAACATCAAGGCTGTTTGTTATAAACCTTGCTAATGTACTCAATAAATAATGTCATTTTCCCTTAGGAAAATGGCTTCAACATTTCAGTGCATTAAAATTCTGCACTTCAACAAGTTATCTGTACCAGGTTTGGTTGCCATTGTAAGATGGAGTGCTTTATGAATTATACCTTCAGGTGTTTCAGAGAGATTGTCTTTGAAACTCGATGGTTATATATGCACCACTTCAATGAAATGATTGTGCAGAAGGAGAGCCTAAGTGAAAAAAGATTGCGTCTCTAACAAAGTCACTAATTTTAGGAGCTTCTTTTTATGAATTGCGAGAAAATGTGAAACGGATGCATAGTACTGTTAACAAGTGATATTGTTGTTCAAAGACTAAACATTCGAGTGAATGTCAAAATGCTCTTGAATTATTATGAAAAGTTTTATGTTTCTCTGTAAAAAAAGGAGATGACATGAAATGAAATTACAAACAATATTTCACTTTAACGAGCTATGGAAAAATATTACAGAAAATTCTGAAATAGGTATATTTCCAACTTTGTTCAATGCAGTATCATTTCTATCTTGTCTCGCATTGCCTTTACCTGACAAAACTTATCATTGGAGAAATCCCAGTCTGAACATGAAAAAAAAAGAAAACTGCTATGGAAGTATTGTCTGTACCAGTTACATTCTCCCCCCCCCCCTTTTTTTGAACCAAACACTAGTAATATTATGTAGCTTGGTGTTCTGAGGTGCAATCTTACAATTGCCATATAATTACAATTTCCTAAAATTCAGACCACTCACAGTGCATTAAGCCAATCAACAAGAGTTTCTTCTTATTGCAGCAGTTTGATGACGCACAATATAATTCAGTGGCACTGTAATGTGACAGTCATATTTAGAGTATAAATACTTTCATCCCATGGTTAAAGTTGATTCAGTGTGGATGAATATATATAACCATAAAAAAAACAAACAGAAGGCACAATATAAGAATGTACAGGTTAAGCTGTATACTCACCATTCATAAAATAAAGCTCCTAAAAATAGTGACGCAATCTTTTTTCACTAAGGCTCTCCTTCTGCACAATGATTTCATTGAAGTGGTGCATATATGACCATCGAGTTTCAAAGACAATCTTTTAGAAACAGTTAACACAGTGTATGGTATCACAGGTAGAAACATAGAATTTGATGGCAGATAAGAACCAGTTTCCACATCTAGTCTGCCCTTTTTACCTTTTGGTTAGTTCAATCCTATATAGGAAACAGTGCCGTATCTGGACGGCAGTACACCCTGTGAAGCACTGCCGCACCTCTTGCCCCCCACCTCCCCCTGAGCGCTTACCTTTCCCTCTAGGGGGTGGAGGGCGGGTGGGAACCTTCACCAGCATTCTTGGTGCACCACGCACCACTGCAGGAGGCCTCTTCCTGCAGACCTTCTGAGCCGGGAAGTGTGTGGCCGGTGACCTTGGAGGATTCCGCCCTGTGTGGAGGCACTGGCCGCACCACCTTCCCTACAGCCCTGATAGGAAAAAATAATTATCAGGAAAACATGATACTGCTGATTTTAAATAGTCCAGTGCTTTATCTGATTAGGAACTGGTACGAAGCTCTTCGAGTCTATAGATATACTTGGCAAAAACTGAAGTTCAAATTAAAACTGTTCCAGTGCCAAACATGTAAGGCAATGGACCAGCAACATTAGATGTAGGATTCAAGACCCTGACAGGATATATGCCTAAGAGTTATGTACATCTGATAATGGATTTAAGTTAATATAATTGCACTATGTGTGCAATGTTTTCATAATTTCCTAATTTGCCCAATCTCATTGTACATACATTATGGGACAGTTACCAAGACTCATATGGCGATGAAAATAGATAAATATAACTATATATATATAAATATATATATATATATATACACATCTATATATCAAAGAAATTTATAACCAAATTACAAAAATGGAACAATTCATCTCACATTATACTGAAATACTTCACGAGCAGAGAAAAACCCTCCATAATTATATTAAATTGCATTCAAAATTTGTGGGAATTTTATTTTCACCAATTGGAAACTAATAGATGACTTTTGAAAACTACTTTAACCCTTTCATAAAGTGGCCTAATTTGTTGTGAAGCATTATTGTAGTATTAGCAATGTTTTGTCCCCTTTTTTTATAGAGCTATTGTTAAGCTGTTTGCAGCTGAATAATTCTAGGATCAATGCTTGGAGGCCAAAAATGGAGAGTAAAGAAGCAATAAGGAAGAAATACATACAGTATTCAGTCAAAGAAAAGTAGATTTGACAAAAATTCCTCAGTGTGTTCACATTAACAAAATAGTAATGTACTGATCAATGAAATCCACCAAATTACACTCAAGATGCCTAAAAGTAATTTAAAAAGTAGTTTTCATTATTCCAAAAAATATATATAACCCTCAACCCCCCATGAAGTATAAAGTTTAGCTGGGTAGGCTTTATGGTAAAGAGAGGTTGAGACCTGAACAAACTTGAAATATATAGTTTTGTATAAAGAAGAGACTGTTATAACTGAGGAAAGAAAAAGTAAAAAAATTAATTACAAAACCATGTAAGGGTATAAAAGAAAAAAAATATTAACATTAAAACATATAAAAATATCTAGGAAAACAAAGAGTGAAGTATACAATTGTCTGGACAAAATATCTAGATTGGTCTTTTCTGTTATTTATTTCTCGAAAATGTATTTTTATGCAATAGACTATAAACAATATTAAAATGTATTATTGCACTGTAGTTGTATAATCGTATTAAAGTAATATTCTTTTTCTTTGTTGAGATTGGTTGAGATTGCCCTTTCTTTATCTACTGTAGTACATGTTTTATTTATAGAATTTTCTGAGCCATATTAAAGTCTTATGTCCATCACATATTTTAGCATTAAGTCTTTCCAAATAGTTTGTTAATCTTAAATAATTGTTGTGTGTGGCTTGGGATTTCAAACATGTTTAAATTGAACTAGCTTGATTAGCATTTGATCTGATGTGTTTAATCCCTTTAACATATATAGAATTAATTTATGTTGATGTTATTTTTCATTACTTGGATTTTATTTTACATATCTTAATTTTGCACTATTCTACCATATGGTTTGTTCTTGTCTTTTCAATTATTTTGCTTACATATTAATATATACTGATTATATTTAAAAGCACTTCTTTTTACCAACATGTTTTTATATTTTTTATTTATTTTCACCATTATAATAATAATAATAATAATAATAATAATAATAATAATAATAATTATTATTATTATTATTATTATTATTATTATTAGTAGTAGTAGTAGTAGTAGTAGTAGTGTGTAAATTGTCAATTAAAAAAAAACATTACAATTGGTCCTCACCACAGCCATCATTTTCTGAAATACAATTAGCAATATACTGTACTTCGTTAAAAAATCCATATATGATCCAACATGACAGCTGGCATCAGATATCTCATGCTGTAGTCAGCAAGTGTAGTGCAGACCTCAGTGAGTGCAGTCCACACTACACTGTTGCACACACATCACCGCCAGCACTGGATAGTACACACGTACTACCCGGCGGTGATTTGTGTGTTTTATCAGCCAATGAGAGTCAGACAGACTCTCATTGGCTGCTGCGCCCACTGCCGGAGCTGGGCTGGAGCTCACTCATGAGATCCGCCTTCTGTCTCATGCAGTGGGTGATGGGATAGAAATCATAACATCTCTCCCATAGTACCAAGCGGGACCCAGTGGGAGGATGGAGGAGCAAACAGTGGTGGGTTTGGGGATTCAGGTAAGACAAGTCAGTGTTATGTGTGTATGTATGTATGTCTGTCTGTGTGTTTTATGCACCATGGAAGGCACTTTATAAGGGGCACAGCATAGGGGGATCACTACTGGGGGCACTGTATAAGGGGATACTGGGGGCCTCCTACTGGGGGTACTGTATAAAGGGCAATACTGGGGGCTTGCATAAGAGGGACCACTACTGGGGGAAGTGCATAGTGGGGATACTGTATAAATCGCATTACTGGGGGCCTGTATAGGGGGGACTGTATAAGAGTGCACTACTGGAGGCACTGTATAAAGGGCACTACTGGGGCACTGCATAAGGGTGCACTACTGGGGCACTGTATAAAGGGCACTACTACACGGGGCACTGCTACTGGGGACATTGCATAAGAAGTAAAACTACAGTGGGCATTGCAAGAGGGGTACTACTACTTGGGGCATTAAGGTGCATACAGAATGGTAAGGCATGTTCCAAGAGTGATGAGAAAGGATTGTGTGTAATGTTGACATGCCCCATTTTTCAGTGACCACGCACATTGTGGCATGTGACCATGCCAATTTTTCAGCATGCGTGCCTTCGATGTGCACACATAAGGGGGGCGGGCTCCATTTTTCAATTTGCCCTGGGCCTCAAATACCCTAGTTATGCCACTAGATATTATTGCAGTATGACTGCAAGTATGATCACAAATGCAAGCAAAATAATGATCATTAGCACTTCATTTGTTAAACAAGGTTATTGAATTGGTCACATAATTCAGATCCCAGGTATATTCTTTCTAATTTCTGCATGAGTGGTTGAAGGAGGGCCAGTATTCAGTGGTGTGCTATATCTCCACTTCTGCCATGGCTTAGAGTGTATGGACAGTGGGCCTGATTAATTACCGATCGCAACTGCGTTCTGTGTAAATGTATGCTTCGCAGTGCTCGTGTGTGAAGACTCCACCACATTCGGGATTGCAGTCACAGTGACTATGCAGACCCACCACAGAGTGATTGACAGGAAGTACTGTTGTGGGATGGTGATGGGGGTTGGTCGGCGAAATGCAGGCATGCCAGTGCGTTTGAACGCCATTGTAGGTGGCGTGCATAAATTATCCATTGCAATGCCATACACTGCATGTGATGAGCTTAGCAATTCTTGAGTAAGGTCAGACCTTGTGCAAGTGTGCGTGAGGCTGCAATTGTACTCAATGTTACCGATGGTTTCGCAGTCTTGCTAAATTTTACAGATGTGTTTAAGGTAAAGTGGGCGTCCTTTTCTTAAGCTGTGTATGGCATTGCAATTGCAATCATTAGCATATCTTCACACTGAGACTGCGTCCGTATTCGCTATGGCAATCGCAATAGTGACCCTTACTGAATTAGGCCCAGCATCTCCAAAATGACTGATGAGTACAGTATATCATGACTTAACACAATCTGAAAAACTCTCACTTATACAGTAGGTTGTTGTGCATACTAAAGTACATTTTTTTCTTCTGTCTAATACATACATGTCGACAGTCTGACAATGGTGATACTGAAATTGTCAGAATGTAGACATTGTTTATGTTGACAGCCAGAATGTTAACACAGGATTTTAGAGTTAGATTAGGGTTAAGGTTAGGCTACAGTTGGGGTTAGGTTCAGGGTTAGGTTTACATTTAAAATCCCAGTGTGGACTTTCTGTAAATATTCTCAATGTTGACATTCTGAACATATTGACATTCAGACTATGTTGACCTCATGATGTTGATATTCTGCCACACATATGCCACACCCGTCTTAACCTGGCCATATACCTATAGATTATCTTTTCAATGATCTGGCTAGTTAGCTGGTTGGAACGAAATTCTGGTATAGTTATCATCCTGAGATGAAATAATATACTTCATGGAGATGAAGTTCTATCAGATGACATTTTATCAAATTAGTAAACCAATCACACCTGTTGTGTAAATTTGAATAATCACATCCATACTAACAGGTCACATAATGATGATGTTAATAACAAATATTAACAATTACATAATGATGCTAAAGAGTGAACTGCTAATCAGTTTGTTTAACTGAGAAAATATGCTAGATGAGTCCAAACACAACAGTTTTGTCTCAAATGTACATCATATATTACTTTACTGTAAAACATGTTACTGGACTATTTGCTGACCGCCAAAATGCACTACCATCATCATATATTAAACCCATGAAATATAGGTATTAACTGCCTCCGGTGATATATACTCTAATCAGAGTTATCTAACAATCACTAAATGGACAATGTAGTGTAGAAAAATACCTGATAAACAATGACCAGTTGCTACTTCATAGGAAACACTGTAATCCTATTTGTTCATTCAAACCTGAAGGGGACAGCCTGTTTAACGTATGAATCCATTTGGATTCTAATATTAGTAGACAGCGCAATCTATCACCTCCCCTCTGTAATGGGGGAATGTGGTCAATAATTTTGTATCTAAGAGTGGCCAAACTATGACCTGGTTTTACAAAATGTTGGGCCACAGGTTGTTCACTACTGCCTTCCTGTAGTGCCAATTTTATGGCACTCCTACTGTATGTAGAGCCATCCGCTCTTTAAACATTCGGTCAGTTTTACAGATGTAATTAAGCCTGCAGGGGCAGGTGATCATGTAGATCACGTACTTCAATGTACATGTGACATAGTGTTTGATCTTATGTTTTCTACCTGTTTGGGGATGTTGGATTCTTTTCCCACTAGACATATATCTACATATTAAGCATTCTGTGCATTTAAAACAAGATAACCTTTTAGTAGGTAACAAGTTGGATTTTAATCTCTGAGGGTCGTTGATATCAGCTCTCACTAATAGATCTTCTAAAATACTCCTTGTAAAAGTTAGCATTACTGATTTTGTCTTGAATAACTTCAACTCAAGGTCTGTGGTTATAATCGGCCAATGTTTTTTTTTTATTTCTTTGTTCACCGGTGTGCTTAATGGATTATAATGATTAATCCAAGGAATATGTGACTGTATTTTGCCATCAGAACTATATGAAGACACTTTTGTAGACTCTACAGCCATGGCCGAAAGTTTGGAGAATGACAAGTTGAGAAGTATTGGCTTTCACAAAGTTTGCTTCTTCAGTGTTTTTAGACCTTTTTGTCAGATGTTACTATGGTATACTAAAGTAAAATTACAAGCATTTCATAAGTGTCAAAGGCTTTTATTTACAGTTACATTAAGTTTATGCTCTGGTATGCTATCAGTCAAATTCTGGGCCACATACTGATTGATGGCCACCCATTCTTGCAAAATCAATGTTTGAAGTTTGTCAGAATTTGTGGGTTTTTGTTTGTCCATCCGCCTCTTGACGATTGAGCACAAGTTTTCAATGGATTAAGGTCTGGGGAGTTTCCTGGCCATGGACCCAAAATTTTGATGTTTTGTTCCCTGAGCCACTTAGTTATCACTTTTGCCTTATGGCAAGGTGCTCCATCATGCTGAAAAAGGCATTGTTTGTCACCAAACTGTTCTGGGATGGTTGAGAGAAGTTGCTCTTGAATGATGTTTTGGTACCACTCTTTATTCGTGGCTGTGTTCTTAGGCAAAATTGTGAGTGAGGAGCTACCCCACACATGAATGGTCTCAGGATGCTTTACTGTTGGCATGACACAGGACTGATGGTAGCGCTCACCTTTCCTTCTCTGGTCAAGCAGAGAGAAGTTGCTCTTGGAGGATGTTTTGGTACCATTCTTTATTCATGGTGGTGTTCATAGGCAAAATTGTGAGTGAGCCCACTCCCTTGACTGAGAAGCAACCCCACACATGAATGGTCTCAGGATTTGAATTGTAATGGAGCCACATTTTTCTGATGGATGAATCACAATGTTTTTGTCATCTTTTAGATTTTGTAGAGCTTTCCTTTTATGTCGGTTAAGTTTGTTATAATACTTGGGACATTGGGCTGTAGATTCAGAAATCTAATTCTTTAATAGCCTACTAAACATCCTAATGGAAGAATTATATGATTGTGGTTTGCATTTTGAAGATGATTGTAGCATCTTAATTTAGGTGGCAGCTCTCGTTTGTTTGTCCTATTCGCAGATTGAGATTGTTTAGCAAAAAATTCCTTAATGCAAAGTTTTCTGTTTAATTTAACATTTTCTACCTGCCATGAAAAATAGTCATTTGTCATACTGTAGGTACAAAGTATAAATCCAAATTGAGCACATTGAGTATTCTCACTGGAGTCTGCTAGTGCTTCCATGGTTCCTATGTTAGTCTGTATCACCTGACTAGTCTCTCCCAATGGTAGTCCTGCAGTCAATCAGCTGAGCTTCTCATCCAATGACCAACTACCTAAGGGTATTTAGTCTGACTCCAGGAACAGGAAGTTGCTGTTCAACTTCACTTTCCAGTGACTGTGATTCTGTTACATCGCTCCAGGCTTTATGCTATTTAGATCCAGTAACACTTCCCAGTGCTAATTGTGTCTGGATTCCCTGACTTCTCCAGAGATTTCTTCAGTACTTTTCCATATGCTGAACTCCAGTTATAAGAGTTCAGCAATAATCAGCGTCTGGTTCTCCTGTGAATATTTCAGCACCTGTCTCTATTCTGAAACTCTGGTTAGACTTCAGTACTAGTCAGCATCTGGATCTCTTGTGTTTACCCTGCATCTGGATACTTACACTATTCTTTGGGGCACAATCCAAGAGCTGATCTCCATTACACACTTCAGTATTCATCCTGCGTCTGGGTTCTCTTCCATAATCCTGCATCCAGATTCTCTGTGTATACATTCCATCATCCTGCATTTGGATTTTCAATGCAGACCAGTGCACAAACTCACAGTATTCTATGCACTCATTATTCTGCATACTCATGTCTGCTCCATATCGCTACACTGTGTACGCAGTCTCCCAGTCATCTTACTTCTAGTGTCAGCTCCCAGTCTCCTCGTCACTCCCAGGTACCTAACCAGAGGGCTGCGATCTGCTCACTCGGTGCGGCAAAACCCAAATCCCAATAGGAGGGGTCACTGGTGAAGACCACCGAGTGTGTTAGATGCTGCACCTCTGGTTAGGTCTAGTCAACACCTGGGTTTGACCTTTAAGGAGGACAATATTGCTATGATCCAATCAGGTGCTCCTAGTCCTCCAACTGAGGAATTCCTTATGCCGGACCGTGACAGTATCCAAGTACTGTATTAATATGTAAAGTATGGGTTAGGTATGTTTAAAGTGTAGAGGTGTAGAATGCAAGTTTTTCTGAAACACAAAACATGCTGCCATGCACTGGCTTGAAATAAGAAATGTGGGTGCCCAGACAACGGTATTCCATACACAGGTGTTCAATTCTCCTGGCAATATATATATTTTTCTATCTACCAGATGTACAGTAATGTTTTACTATGTGCTAAAAGGAGCAAATAGAAATTGTTTCTGTACTTGTTGTAATTAGTCTATTTAAAATATTTGTGTTCAACTACCCATGCAAATAAAATAAATGTCATTAAAAAATCTTACCCATAGTACTGGTCTTGTCTATTGCTGAAATTAAGCTGACAATCCAACATAGGCCAAGTACAGCTAAGTGGAAACTGGCAAGATCAGTGCACAACATAGCATAACATGTCCCTGGCTAAAGAGAATGGTCGTCCTCCAGCATCAGAATATGCGGACCCAAGTTACTGAACAGATTCATAGCACATCACTGCTCAACTTCACATTTCATAGCCTGAAATCATAAAGAATGAGAATTGGGAAATGCTCTAATTTTTTGGCAAGATGATAATAACATAAAACCAATTTTAATTTCAGTATTCAGTAATCCTGCAGTACTAGCATCATGATTTCCTTCATGAATTTTTTTTCTTTATTATATTTATATGATTACTTTTGCAACCTAGTACAGAGTTTGCATCACTATTCTTAAACTTCCTAATGGCAGAAACCTTGGCATACAAAAAAACACACAATAAAATATATAACTAAAACGAGGATACATGGATATGGAAAAATGAAAACTTTATTTTATTTATTAAAACTTGTTTCTTTATTTTCTAATTTTGGTTAATTGAATTTTGATAAATGTAGCTAGACTAAAACTGGTGGTAGAATAAAGCATGAGAAAACAGGAGAATGCCTATGATGTGATTATTCAAATCAACATCATCCAACCAAGGCCCGTATTCAATTTGAGGTGAAAAGTCTGGATCCGCGATACTTTTTCGCCGATGACGTAATTTTCGCCTGTTTTGCTTTTACCCCGTATTCAATTTGATAGACTTTCCACCTAGGTGGAAAGTCTATGCAATGTACTAGGTGAAAAAGTTTTGCCTATGAATAGCAGGCGGAAAAAAGTGCAGAATTGGGGTTTTGGGGTGCAACATTGCGGGAACCCCCGTGCAGCCTTCAGACAGTCCCCCAAAGGTAGACTGTGTCAAAAAAAATGTAAAAACACTTAAGGACACCCCAAAAAATTACTTTGTAAAAGGGGCAAAAAAAAAATGTTGGGGTACAAAGTTAAAAACTAGCGAACTTGACTTTGCGGGGGTCCCCAAGTATGCCCCAAGTGTTTTTTTGATTGCAGGTGCTTGCAGAAGGTGGTTTTTTCATGATTTTTTCAACTTCACTTTAGCAACTTTTAAATATGTTGACCCCCACTTTCAAGTACCTCAAATTTGCTGGGATAAGTTATTTTCAGGAAAAAATACTCCTGAATACTATTCTGCACCACGTATAGAAAAACGCTATTTAGTAGCTATTGAGCCTGTTTAAAAACACCAAATACCTTCAGCAAGCCAAATTGGGGGGTACCATAGTGAACCCCCATGTCAGAGCATCTTTTGGGGGGTGTCTGGTGGATTTCCCCAATTCTGACAGTACTTTCCACCTGTTCAAGTTTTGCCGCATCCCGTTTTCACATACTTTCAAATTGAATACAGGGTAAGCAGACACGCGCGATACTTTTCTGCCTGCAAAACAGGTGAGGTAGGCGAAAAGTCCGGGCCACGAAAAAGTATGGCAGCTTGGCTCAAATTGAATACGGCTCCAAGATGGTTATACTTTTCACCTGTGTGCCCCATAGTCACCAAATGATCGCCTTCTCTCTTTACCATAGACTTATGAAATTGGACTCCCCTGCAGAAGATAGCCATGATCCCAATGCGGGTGATTTCGCCAAGTATATGCTGCAGTACAAACTGCACTCAACCAAACATGTCACATTGGCCATTGTTTGTCATGCTTTAGCAGCACAGCCAGGTTCTCACCCAGAACAACATCCCACCAGAAGTGTAAGAACAAAACTCAAACATGCTATACTACCTAAAGCCTCCACCATCCCTCTAAACAAATGTATGCCATCCAGTCAATAAAGGTGAGTGTACCTGTAGCACAGCATGTGATATCCTACTACAAATCCACCATAACTTAAAGCCACTAGTTTGGCCATGGCAAAAGCTTTGAGGGATGATATGTGAAAAAATTGTCTTGATCTGATTCCATGGGATAAATGTACTAGGATTCGAGATTGGTCAAGAAGCCAATCTCGGGTGAGTTTAGGACTGAATTTCATCTTGCAAATTTACTAAAGGCAAAGTTGGGTGAGTTAGAGAGAGATTTCTCTCTTCTCACTCGTAAAACTCGGGTGAGATAGCAATCTCGAATCAAATCACCATCAGCCCAATTCAGAAGTACTTTTCACCTAAATTATACATCTCTCAATATATCTAGAATTGGGATGACAGTGAGATGATACCAAACTTTCTGTCTAAATCACTTTTCAATCTCTCAACCTCCTGATCTGAAAGTTTGGTAGAAACATACACAAATAGTTAATATTTAGTTAATTGTAAAAAAAAAATGATGTAGGCCCCCCCAAAAGCATAACTAGCCCCGGACTTGTAAGCCAGTCCTGGTACCCAAAATAAAGAGGAACAAAATAAGTAGGGTTCCACCGTAATTTAGGAACCAGCACCAGGCTGCAGGGCCAGTCCTGGTTTCCAATATAGGGGGGAAAAATTGCGTAGGGGTCCCCCTATATTTAAAACCAGCACCAGACCCAAAATGACCAGGGTGTAATTCCACAGCCAGGAGATGACCTGGTCTCCAGGGCCAAAGCATTCTCAGCCCAAGTCAATCAGGCCAAGCCAGTGATCTCAGGGAAGGTGGGGACCTCCTGAAAAAGGGGTCCCCCCTCTCCCGAAACCACAGGCTTGGTCTGAAGCCTGGGGCTCTTCTCCACACCCCTGGGCTGGGTACGGGGGTAATAATGTGTAAAATCAAAGAAAACTATTGTATTTTACAGTGGAACTACAGGTGCCAGCATGCCGGCCAATTGGCACTTGTGGAACTACAAGTGCCACCAGGTGGCCAGAACCCGTACCTCCACTGGAAAATAAATAGATAAATAAAGACACAACACACACACCGTATTTAGTACAAGTTTAATACACACATACTGTACTTACCTGTACCAGCTGGTCGGTCCACTTGTCCCAAGTAGAAATCCATATGCATGTACCTGCAAAAAAGATCCTATACTCACCTTCATCCTGGCTCTGCTCTCAGTAGCATCTTTGACCGAAATCATCTAAAATTTCTCACGGGCTGCTAGCCAATCAGTGGCCTTTTTACATGTAGCGGCCGCTTATTAGCTGGGACCCACGTGGAACCAGCCAATGAGCGGCCACTACATGTAAAGCAGCTGTTGATTGGCTAGCGGCCCATGAGAAATTACAGATGATTTTGGTCATCTGTAATTTCATGAGGTGTAAATTTATGTAACAGCATATACTTACACATGTTTGGCTTGGTTCGGATAAGTATTTTTTTTGTTTTAACAAGATCGTGGATGATACAGAGAGCAGTGCCAAAATGGAGGTGAGTATAGAATCTTTTCTGCAGGGCCATGGATTTCTACTTGGGACAAGTGGACCAACCAGCTAGTACAGGTAAGTATGTGTGATTGAGGTATGTGTGTATTAAACTTGTACTGTGTGTGTTGTGTCTTTATTTACCTATTTATTTTACAGTGGAGGTACGGGTGCCAGCCGCCTGCTGGCACTTGTAGTTTCATAAGTGCCATAGGGCAGGCTTGCTGGAACCTGTAGTTCCACTGTAAAATACAATAATTTACTTTGATTTTACACATTATTACCTCCATACCCACAGCCCAGGTGTGTGGAAGAGTCCCGGGCTTCAGACCAAGCCTGGGGTTTTGGGAGTGGGGGGATCCCTATTTTCAGGGGTCCCCACCTCCCTGAGATCCCCGGCTTGGCCTGACCGGCTTCGGGTGAGAATGCTTTGGCCATGGAGACCCGGTAATAGGATCTCCTGACTGTGGCATTACACCCCAGTCAGCTTGGGTCCGGTGCTCGTTTAACTATATGGGGACCCCTACGCATTTTTTTACCCCTATATTTAAAACCAGGACTGGTGCTACTTCCAAAATTACAGTGGAACCCTACTCATTTTGTTCCCCATAATTTTTGGAACCAGGACTGGCTGACAAGTCAGGGGCTGGTTAGGCTTTTGGGGGGGGGGACCCTATGTAATTTTTTTTAATATTTAACCCATTTGTTACTGGTAAAAGACACAAGCAGCTTACACATATCTTACTGATATGTGCAGACTGCTTGCTCAGTAGAGTTAGGCAGAGAGAAAACTCTGCAAACTTGGGTGAGTAATCTCCTGCAAAACGAGATACTCAGGGGAGATATCTCATTCTGCTTCACCATCGACCAATTCGATTTGCCTCAAATCGTCTGTTGGTAAATTTGAGAGACAAAAAGTGATTAAATCACCTGAGTTTGGCGGGTTCTAGTGAGATTAATCTCGTTACAAATTGGGACCATCTCAATTCTTAGTAAATTTACCCCATGACTTCATCAATCTTTGTACTGTATATCTGCTTTAATGACCAGTGTTATATTCACAGACTAAATTTTTTCCACCTAGATGTACTACCAAAACCTGGATAAATGGCAAAATTAACTACTGCATTACACAGAACCTTATGCAGCACAGCTTATACAAGCCCCTGGACTCTCATCCAATAAATATGAAAGCCCCATGGAAAATGGAGGTATCCAGTGCTAAGGGATGCATAGCAGCCCAAAAACTATATGTCATCCCACCACCCAAAAGGACTGAGAATCCAAACTACGACCTGTATGAACAAACAACAATTAAAAGGTCGAGAGAAACTAATAATATATAACATACAACAACTACTTTACAACATAAAACACACATAAGCAACCTAGTCGGGGAAAGAGAAAAAGAGTGACCCCTAAAAGATAAAAAAAAAAAACCCTTCTGATATATATATATTTTTTTAGTGGATAAAAATGGCAAAATCCATAAGATCCTCTACAGATTTGTGATCTGTGATGAAAAGGATTGAATCCAGGGTATTGATCCATCTTGAACAGTCTGGAACAACAAGCAAGCATCAGTCACAAACTTTGACAGAGACACCAACTCACTGATCTGGCAGCCCCAAAATTAGAGTAAAGAGTAAAAGTGAGACTGAATAACATGGTATCACAACCATCAATAGACACTGAAGTTAAGCTGTCAATTAAGGCCACTTAAAAATAAATATCAATGGGATAATTCTTATCCGGCAATTATGTAACAATTTTGGCCTAACTCTTCAGGGCGTTATATTTGAGGAAGCTGGACAGATAATTAGACTCCTCAAACAGCTGAGCAAAAAATAAATTGCCCACTAAAACCCTAACCATAACCATGCAGGTCTGGCCACACTCATGCAGGCTGCATTATAAAAGTGAGGATCATGCAAATCCTATTTTTACCTTGATAGAATTTTATAAAATTGTTATTAATAGTTATTTTCTATATAAGATTTGGATTTAAGAGTGCCCCAACTACAAGCCCTTCTTGATTCCTTTTTCCATGATACAAGATCTTAGGATAGCCAGGACCAGCAACTTCTTTTCAAGGGCTTCTAATCCAGTTCAACAAGCTGCCAAACAGAGGCAGGTCATATATCAACAAGACAGCATGGGGTGGCAAATGGGCAAAACCTGGGCCAATTAAAATGGAAAAATAAATCCATAATCAAATTCTCTATCCAAAGATAATTTTGAATGTCAAGAAACACAATACTAACTGCATCAAAAGACTAACAACTTGTAAGGAAGAAACCTTCTGCTGTTTAATAGCTTGAGCCACCGCCGAATTGTCACACCAGAAGATAAAAATTGACCCCATAATTCCAGTACTGCAACAATTTGGAAAAGCTCAAGTAACACTAAAGCTTCTGATTGCCCAACTAGAGGGGCAAGGGGAGACACACCAATGACCCTCCAAGTATGTTCCAAACCATTTGGCACCAGTCACATCCATATACAGCTGTGGAAGTTGTTTGGAACCTCCAAATACAAATCCCATTAAATTGCACTAAAATAATCCCACACTTTTAAATCCCATAACAACTCAGCAGAAACATGAATGGTATGGTGAGCCCTAACTACTCTAGATACATACAGTAACTGTTCTTTAATGTGGTGTTCAGTGAGGAAGTATCAATGCAACTATGGGCTATGCAGAGCTTGATGGAAGTACAATTACACCTGTTTCAAGACGGATCTTTTACCCCAAGTAAAGACACTGATAATGATGACTAGTAACAAATCCAGCATAAGGTTGTGTACAACTCTGCAAACAGGTGAATGCATGCAGTTTAATTCATGTATGCAATGTGGGAGAACATATGGTCAATTTCCATCCAACTCAGATTCAGGCCCAAAGTGAAATCCACATACACCAGTCAAATAGTGAACAAGCAGAACAATTGCTATCACAATCAGTTAAGCATGTACAATGATTGGTGTTCTTTCTACAGGTTTTGGGACTGAATTCTTCATTGGGCTATGTGTGTTTATTTTTCTTGTCTAGAAGATCCAATCAAGAAAACATAAAAATAAATCACATATATTCAGATTATACTAAATATTTGTTGATATGTTTTTAGAAGCATTTAGAAGTACACATACACTATTTAGAAGTATACATACACTGTTCTACAACAAGCTTGCAGATGTAGCCAAATATAAACTGACATGTAATTCATCACATGCCAATCACTTCATACATTACATTTCTATGCTAACTGTGTTAGTGTCTTGTTTATTATATAATATCTCAAAATGTGCAGGTTAATTATAAGAATACTTTCAATTAACCCATGATTTATTTTTTCAGCTTACATATTTAATCAATGACATGGACATATCTTCATCTTCATTACATGAAACATTTAATTAACCCCAATTGGTACACATTTAAAATGACATGTAACACATAACATCCCATACATCTATATTGAATTTTCCATGTTACATTAAACTTATCTTTATTTTTAATATTTTTTTATTATAGATGAACAAATATTATGTTACAATTAAGGAAATAAAATTCAACAATACTGAGAAATATTTGATTACATGTTACAGTTATGTGACATTGGCTTCTTGATTCTGGCAACCTGTCACTGGACATGATGGGCCAAATATAATAGGGTGAGAGTTTAGAAATTGTCAGAATTTAGCAGTAAACTCTCACACTTTTTGAACTAGGCCAATGTAATGGAGTTCAAGAACATGCAAACTCCCATGTTTTAGACTAAAAACTCTCACATTTTATACTATCATCCAGATGTTTTCCCATTTTGATGATATAACTCAACCAATGTGAGCATTTACTGCTAAACTCTCACGTTTTATAAACTCTCACCCTATTACATTTGGCCCCATATCTGATGATTCACCAAGTCTAAAGTAGAATAGATAAGTGTATGGAAACAGTGCTGTGTTAAAGGCATGAGGCAAAGTATAAAGTCAAAACAGTAAACTGTAGCACTGGGCAGTGGAAGGGATTCTTGTTGGCAGGGCCAGATTAAGGCTTGTGGGGGCCCCAGGGCAACTAAATTGTGGGGCCCCCTTCAAGCCACATAGAGCCCCCCTTCTCCCTACCCTAGCCACCCTGAGCTTCCCATCCCCAAACCACATGGAGCCTATTGCTCCGCCGGCGCAGCTGACTTACCTTAGTGACAGCGAGCGAGTGGGACCTCCCGGCAGAGCTATTTCCTAGTCCTCTCATCAGCATCATGGACATAATGTGTCACGTGATGCCGATGAGGGGACATGGGAGCTGCTTTGCGCCGTATGAAGCAGCAGTGACTGTGCTGCTACATACAGTCACACCGGAGCATGGCAGTGAGCCTCAATCCAGGAACAGGTGTCATTGGACACCTGTTCTTGACATGGTTACACTGACCCTGTGTGGAGGTCCCTCCATGTGTAGGGCCCAGGGACGACCACCACTGTCGCCCCCCCCCCCCCCTTAATCCGGCCCTACTTGTTTGGTACAGCGAATGTTCAAAATGATAAGGGATCTTAAATCCAAAAACAGAAAAAGCAACTGTAAGCAATAGTGTAATATTTGCTGAGGATCTAAGAAATTAAGTGATAATCCAAGCAGATCTGGATAAAGAAGAGAACTCTAACTCCAAAGACACTAGCAAGACAGCCATTAAACCAAAGATTGAAATCAGATGTAAAACAGAAACTGAAAATACATAGAAGTCCACGGCAGATGAAGCAAAGTGCTTAACCAAACAAAAGCTAACACAGATGTCAGAAGGGGAGGCTGACAGATTGATAGAGGCAGCAAGGGAAGAAATTAGATCTTTACATGATAGCCAGACATGGACACTGGCTGGGCTGAAAGCAGGAAAATAAACTATTAGTTGGAAAAGGACATCAAAGACTATCTAGAAGAATGGGTCTCATGAATTAAGGGCCAGATTCATAGCCGCTAGCTGGTTTGCGTTTGCATGCAGCCATCAGCTGCCAAAGTATGCAAATCCCGTGATCGCTAGCAAGACATTAGCACGCCCACTATGTCTTGCAGTGCGATCGTGGTATGTATTTAGACGCTCACCAGCCTGTCACAAGATGCCCACTTAGTAACACACGTCATTACCAGGAAGTGTGTTAAACAATCTGTAACATTGAGTACCATCGGACCAATATGCAGAACTTGTGGCTGATCATACCCTACCACAAGCTCTGCGAGTGCTGCAGTGTGTAATTCAGCCATGTGACATGTATGCTGATGCTGCGTATTAATTATGCACGCCCCTGAAATTGCATTCAGATGCATAGACATGCCTGCGTTTGCACCACCACACCCCCATTTCCATCGACCACCCCTGTCACCACCCACAAATGGCACAACCTGTTTATCATGCTTGCAGAGCATCTGTGTACAGGGGCCAATCACTTCGTAATCGCATGGACTGGTTCACGCATGCGCACTGCATCTTTTACGCAGGCACATATTGCAAACATTGGCAGGCTACGTGCAAACACAGCTTAGCGAATGAATCTGAATCAGGTCCTAAGTCTCATCTATTGGGAAGGGGTGTTGAGATATAACAACAGACTTAGGAGTATAGTTACTAAAGGTCGATTTTAATTGATTTCAAATCAATCAAAATTGCTCAACATCGATGTTTTGTTTCTGGGGCTAAATCACACATTTACTGATAATTAAAAAACTAATTCAAAGGTTGACTGTTAGTAAATGTATGATTTAGTGCCAGAACCACAACATAGATGTTAATCGATTTTTTATAGATTTTAAATAGATTACAATCAATTAAAATTGACCCTAAGTAAATATACCCCTTAAACTTTTTAAGTGTTTGGGTTATTGCACTAGAGGTACAGCAGATAGTGCTGTTGCTAATTATGTTGATGTTTTATTACTATTTGTTACTAGATTATTCTAGAAGAAGATGTGATGTAGTAAAATAATGCTGTTGTTCATGTGTATACATGTCATGTCTGTATGCTGTTAAACCAAACCAGTTCATTATTATAAATAGTTTTACCACAAATAGGTTCCCAGTGTGTGCCTATTGACAGTATATGAGAGAATAGATTTGATCTGGTAAATAACTATTACCTCAATTTAACAGTCGCGGTGTAATCCTGCTATCTACATTTCCTTATGATGGGACCGGATACAAAGAGCATGTGCAGATAGGTCACAGTATTAAATGAATGGGGACAGACTGTAGTAACAGTATGTGGCTCTGGGACAAATATTTAACATATTGTATACCCAAATAAAATACTAATACAGAGAACATAACAGTGGCTGCCATATGATACACAGAGCATCCAAATGACCACTATACAATACACAGAGCATCCAAATGACCACCTTATAATACACAAATCCTCCCAATAACTGACATGCAATACACAGAGCATCTCAGAGACAACAGAAGTTTTGCAGCACAGTAGTATCATAACTTAGTAGCAGAAGCATAGAAGTATCACAGCATATCAGTATCATACTATAGCATAGCAAGATTACCGGTAGAAGTCCTTTCTCCATCTCAGAACAAACAAAAAACAAACAATTCAATCATAGGGAGAAGTGGCATCACCATCTTAATTCCAGGAGTTTAACCCCTTACTCACTTGGGGTAGTCTGTTACTTTGCCACATACTGTCCCACTTGGAGGGTAATCCTTGACCACACAAGATGGAAGACTGGTACTCCAGTCCTACTTGGGATAAAGATAAATTCATCCTGGCTGGTGATGACTTAAAAAAATGGCAGGAGGGCAAGGTTCCATCTCTTGAGTCTTGGATTCCCATATTTCATGGAAAGTAACCACTTCATGAAAGCATGATCCAAACTACAAAAGACACTCCTGATATGTAATACCAAAATGTCTCTAATGCCCAATTTATACAGATTCTTTCTCAAATATGGTATTACAAGCTTTCAAAAGAAAGAGTTTCTGACTTACAGTAAATAAAAGATTGCATGTTCTACCACCTTAACTTCATGACATAGTATATCCAACAAACCAATATTGGAAGCATCATTTTTGTACAATGAACTGTTTAGAGAGATCAGGAGCTTTTAACATTAGCTGTTACAGAGTAATTGTTAGACAGAATCAAAATCTTAGCCATATTCCGGAAAACCTTTAGATTATTTGCCAGAGATTTATTTGATAAATCTGTTAAAGGTGTTACCGTTGAACATTGAGGAGTTAACCTTATTTAATATTCTACCATTTAACCTAAATATTTGGTTTCTACCCCCAAGGGGATAATTTTTTTAAAGTTAGCTCTAAAGCCCACTTTCCATAATGATTGGAGCACAGCCCATATATGGATTAAATGCACCCTCCAATAAGCACTGTAAATAACTACATCATTCAAATAGACAGCACCATAATCTTTATTAGGTTGAAGAACCCCATCCATAATTTGCTAAAAGGAAGGAGATGCACCTTGAAACTCAAAAGACATGGTAAGCTATTGGAACAACTTTAAGGGAGTATAAACTTCTGTCTTTATCATAGACTCTTCAATCAGCTTGATCAGCCAATACCCTTTCTAAGACTAATGATTGAAATATACTTGACTGACCCTAAATGATCAAGGAGTTCATTCATTCTGGGCATGGGATACACATCAAATGTTGAGACTTAATTCACCTTTCTATTGTAAAATCCATGCAGAAACAAATACTCTAATCAACATAAGGGACAGCACAACAGGGCTACATCATTCATTACTGAAATTTTCTATTACCCACAGTTTTAATATTTATTTCACTTCTTTAAGTTGACCACCTAATAACCTACAATATAAAGCCTTTGGTGATCAACTAGCCCAGAAGGGATCACAATGCTATGTTATATCAAGTTCATTCTCCCTGGAGTATCTATAAATAAATATGGAAAGTCAGCCATCATGGGTTTTAGATATTTTTAGTTAAAAGTTTAATGAAGAATCACCCAAAACCTTGGCAAAACATTAATGGATACTTGAGGACCTAGTTCACTTTTTCCCTCAACTGGTTGGGCAAACAGTGTATCCTGGTCTTTCCAAACATTATAAAAATTCACATTCTAAATCTGATTTTCCCTTTGAGTATCTGAATGGAAAATTTAATAATCTAAATTTCTTACTCTTCTATTTACTCCAAAATGACCCTTTAAGTTTGCTATTAATTTACTTACTGGAGTAGTCAATAGAAACAGCAACAGTAATATTTACTCCTGTTTCAAAACCTTTAACCCTTGCATTATAATTTTACAACCATTATTGTGCATGTTGGAGTTTAACAAATTATCTCTCGATAATTAAACAATCACATATCTAAATGATTTTGCATGTCCATTCTATCCCTGTAATGGCTTTTCCAACCCAGATTCTCACAAGATATCCTGGACACCCCAATGTTTCTACCCATAAAGAAGCTCATTAGGTGAAACCCTCATAGAAGTTTGTGGGACCTCTCTGACATCAAAGAGCAAACAGTTTGTCCCAACGTCTCTTTCTCTCTGTCTACATTTATCAACTCAAAATTGATTGTAATGTGCTATTAAATTGCTCCACCAATCCATCTGTTTGAAGGTGTTAAACTAATGTCCTTATGGATGTAATATTTAGAAGTTTTAACACCCCAGTTGTATCACCCCTTTAGTTAAATGGGCCAATAAATTGATTTTATTGATTCTTAAGGATTCACTTTGGAAGACTAACCCTAGAAATGACTCAACTAACTTCATAGCTACAGGTTGAGTCTCCCATATCCAAATATTCCAAAATACGGACTATTCCGAAATATGGAATTATTTTGGCATGACTGAGATAATGAAATCTTTGATTTTTGATGGTTCACTGTACACAAACTTTGTCTAAGGCACAAATTATTGAAAATATTGTATAAAATTACCTGCAGGCTGTGTGTATAAGGTGTATATAACACATAAATGCATTGTGTGTGTGTGTATATTTGGGTCCCATTTCCAAGATATTTCATATCATATTATGATATGCAAATATTCCAAAATACAGAATATTCCATTATCCAAAATACCCTGATCCCAAGCATTTAGGATATGGGAGACTCAACCTGTACCTGTTTAGCAGAAGCAATATGTAAGAGAAATGCCTCCAGATAATGAGTGACGTAAACAATTACAACCAATATAAACCAGCACCATTTAGAAATGTAAGATGACAATCTGGCAAAATACATAATATTTAGATACTTCAGCTTGCATTACTGACCAATATAACCTGGCAGTAATTCTCTCTATTGTTTTGTCTCACCCCAGAAGTACTTTCTCCATCATACAACAAACACAATTCACTTAGCACGCCTTAAATAGGCCTTGAATTAACCTGGTGTGAAATTCCAATACTATTAAATAACATTAAAAATATACCCTCTAATATATCTGACTAAATGGGGGGGAGACAACTGTTTTTTTGGGGCAGTGATAATAAATTGGCATCCATCGAAGTAATTCAATTGTTTTGGGCGCCCTCTTACGTATAGCTCTTGTTGCACCCAAAAGCATCGGGTGCCCGAACCATGGACTTTTTGCACATTTCTGCTTGCCACCTCATGCTCGATCTAAGTAACAATTGAATTACTCTGTTGGGCACCCATTAGTTAAATTCATGATAAAAACAATTAAATTCCCCCCAATGTCAGAGAAACACATCAAGGATTACATGACTTTTTTGACTGCAACTGTTAGCACTTGAATAGCAAGACATCATGTGCTACAGTGAGCAACTACTCCCACCCCAGGCATTCCAGAACCAATCTTTCTAGAGAAATAGCAGTGCTTAGGAACAAAAAAGTGAATTGCACTGCTCCAACTTCAGTGGTAGTTAAACATTAACACAACAACATCTACAATACCTTCACTGATAAAATATTTATAGAGTAGATCACTGCAAGAAATAATTTAACTTTTGATGATAAAGAAATTACATTTGATAAGTGTAATTTTAATAAATAAATCTAAATTTACCAGATAACCTTATTTAAGGTATCCAAAATCTAAACTTAATGATTTGAACACAGACAATATACAAATGTTAAATAAAATAAACAAGAAATAAATGTGACCTTTACCTGTCCAAAGTGAAGTTTTTTAGACTACAGCATTCATTTCTGTTTTCCTTGAACTCCCATTCAAATTGCTTACTAAAAGGGCTGTCAAATGTTCACATTAAATTTGTTCATTGCCGGAGTACTATTTTCACACTACATTTGCAGCCATTACCTGCAGTCTTGGCAACAGCAATAGCAGCAAAAGTAGTGGCAGCCTATTATACTGTATGTTTCAGGATTCTTGCAATGAACAAACTTAACATACAGTAAATTAAAGCAATGTATTAAACATTTTGTATAGTACAGTAGATCTCTATTAAGTCTCATAATTGCCATGTGTATAGAGGTGGAGGTTGCCAATTATACATGCTGGGTTCATGCATAATTACATTCCTCCTACATGAACCATTTCATGCATTAGACATGGGGTTGCTCCAAAGTTTAACATTTATTTTCCAATAGAAATAATCATGATTGAATTAAATCATTCATGTAAAAAAATAGCTTTAACATTATTTTATTCATTCAGCTTATGTAATTAAAATGTGAAAATATGTGGGAAAAACAGAATAAGGTCATTGTTTAATTCAGTGATTTATTGTCATTGAGTGTTTAGATTTCATGTATCTGTGAAAAATAACTACAGAATCTACAAGCCTGTATGCCTGCTATTTTATTTCACATATCTCAGGTTAACCGTTACCAATCTATAATATATACGTTTCCATAAAAATATGTCATATGAAAACTCTTATTTTGCAACAAAGATAACAATCTTTTCACAGGTTTAGTAAAGCAATAATACAAAGGGGTATATTTGCCAATTATTAGTTTTTAGAGCTGATAATTATAATTTGTTATTATTTTTTGCGGCAATAAGAAATGATAGATTGACCAAATGTACTAATAATCACATAAAGGGACAAAGGCCCTCATTCAGAGCCGCTCGTTAGCGGCAGTACGCTCGTTCCGAGTGATGTTTGCACATCTGCTCATGCGTACGGTTTTTAGTACGCATGCGCGAACCAGTCAGTGCGGCCGAAAATCGTTTGTACGCTATATAGCGAGTGCCTGCTATTTTGAGTGACAGAATGAGGCGTATGTGGGTGGTAACAGGGGAAGGTGCTTGAAAATGGGGAGTGGAGATCCGAACGCAGGCGTGCTTAAAGGTCAAAACGGGCGTTTTATGGGTGTGTATATTTAAAACAGCAGCGTCATTGACCACGTCACTGGGTTATTTTAGAGCCAGAACTGCTCGCAAATTTGTGGTAGCAAAAACCAACCACAAGAATAGCGAGCAGTTCATACGCTGGTCGATGTACTCGATTAATCTAATAAATAGCGGACATGACGTATGGTGCGAGCGGCCAGGGGGCGTTTTTAACAAATAAACGAGCGTATGTTTTGCTCGTTCGTTCAGACTTAGAGGTGTGAACAGACTGCAATGTGCGTACGGATCATTTGAATAGCCACCCCTTGTTTTTAAACGAACGACCGCAAATAGCGAACGGCTCTGAATGAGGGCCCAAGGCTCCAAATGGAGCCCATTATTGTGAAGAGAAATGATTGCAAAAGCAATCAGTTAATTTGGTCTTTGGGAAGCGGGTCTGACCATGCTTGGGCGGCAGTGAGGGTTCCAAAAAAACTCTCTCCTGGTAATTTCTGTGGAATGTAGAATGCAGGCTACAGTGGCTAATGCCATCTTCAGATGGCGTCAGCAGCCAGGGCCTAACTTTGTAATATTGGCACCTCTTCAGTCCCCATAAAAACCTATGGGGCGGCGGATACTGTCAGAAAAGAATGGCCCATGGTATATATGTAAATATCTGCAATGGTATCTTCTTCGGGAGATGCTTAATATTTGCGGGTACCCCTCTCCCACTGAAAACTCCAGATTTGCTGCAAATAATACTTGATATATAGGCTTTAAAGAATGGTCCTATGCCTTCAATGAAATTTGGATATTGTAAGTGATTTAAACTTTGGTGGTTAAAGTCTGTTGACTATTTAGTTGTATTTTACTCTAACCAGAGATGCTGATGAATTCTGGATTTCTGCTGTTTCAGCAATGCAGGTGTTAATTAATCATGTTACACTGCACCTGTTGCTTAGCCTTTAAAACTCTGGCACTACCTAGAATAAGGGCCAGACCTTTGTTAAGCCATTTATATCACACAACTGTAGTTCTTGTATTTCTGTCTGATTCCTGTTCTTGCTATCCCTTGATTTTTCAGTCTATTGGGTTGGTGTCTAGCACATTTTCCATGTCTCATACATTGGGGGAGATGTACTAAGATTTGAAAAGTGATCAACTGGAAAATGATAAACTGCCAGACACTCAGCTCCAAACTGTCATGTCACAGGCTGTCTTTGAAAAGTTACAGTTAGGACCTGATTGGCTGGTGGTTTATCACTCTCCAGTTTATCACTATTCAGAGCTTAGTACATCTGCTCTATTTTCTTTAATCCTTACTCCTGCTTTGTTGAATTACATTGTACCAAACCTTGACTTTATCTCTGACTACCATTCTCCTAAATTACCATGCACCTGACCTTGGCTTTATAAATGTTTACTGCTCCAGCTACATTCCAATATTTTGCATGTGTTGGTATTTTCTGGACCAGAATATAGTCATTTATGTAGACATATTCTAGAAAACGAATACAGTGGCATTAAAATGATTCAGGAGAAGACAGTGAACTCCTTGCTATTGTTTTGGCCATGTTACCTGAGCCATAGCTTTCTTTCCTCCCACTTCCTGCTTGACACATTTCAGTCTGGATTCCATCCTCTCCAATCCACTGAAACTGCCCTCACAAAAGTCATCCTCTCCACTCCACTGAAACTGCCCTCACAAAAGTCAGCAATGATCTCCTTGTTGCCAAATCCATGGGCCACTACTCTCTACTTATTATTCTCAACCTCTCTGCTGCTTTTGACACAGTGGGTCACCCTCTCCTCCTGCAAATCCTTCACAACCTTAGTCTGCATGATAATGCCCTCTCTTTTTTTCTCTCCTACTGCATCTCTCTGACTGCTATTTCTCTGTCCCCTCTCATGACTCATCTTTGCTCCCACTCCACTAACAGTAGGTGTCCCCCAAGGTTCTGCTCTGGCCCTCTCCTATTCTTCCTCTATACATCCTCTCTAGGGGTGCTCATCAGCACTTTTGGCCTCTAATATCAACTCTATGCTAATGACACTCAGATATACCTCTCTTCCCCTGATCTATCCCCCTCTCTCTTCACTTGTATCAACAACTGTTTCTCTGCTATTTCTTCATGGATGTCCCAGAACTTTCCTAAACTTAATTATTATACTTATGTATAATATTGAGCGGATTATACCCCCTCCTGCATAACCTCACCTCCCACCATTTCATTATTATCTTTGACTCCTCTTTCTCCTTCAAACCACACATTCAGTGCCTTTGACAATCCTGCCATTTCCCCCTCAGAAATATTTCTAGGATAAGACACTTTATCACCTTGGATGCAACTAAGACCCTCAACCATTCACTATTCATCACAAGATTGGGCTCCTGTAATCCTCAATGCTGCTACCCATTTCATCTTCCGCTCTGTAACTTCAGTGGAAAATAGTAAGTAACATGATAGTACCTTCATTAAAGAAAATCTATTCTGTGACACAACATACTGTTACTGTAGTAAATTATCCTTTGCATAGGAAGCCCAGAGAAAAATGGAGGAGACCTCAATCAGTCCTCTTCCACAAGGCAGTACTAATACAGCAATGTAAAGTGAATCTAATAGTAACTGTAAGGGTAGTCATGTCAAAGTACCTAATAAGCATCTTCAGATTTTCTAATAATTAACAGAAAGTTAAAAAAAGACAACAATAGAAAAAAAATACAGATAAAAAATGTAAAAAAAAATAAAAAGCACATATGATAGAAGGAGGAAAAATAATTATGTTTGGGATGTTGGGAGCAAAGAAAAGACCTAAATCCAACATTTGTATTAGAGTCTTCTCCTTACACTATTAATTAGATTATCAAAGAAATAAAGAATAAAAACACATTTATATAGCAGTTTATATGCAATATGTTGCTGTATTATTTTCTGTAAATATTTTTGATCCATTCATATTTCATCTTTGAAAATAAACTAAAATTGTCTTTTTGAAAAATCTACAGTAAGTATTTTGTAGTTTAAATGGTAATGGAAAAAATAAAAAAAATCTGTTGCCTTACTTTTGTGAATAAAATTAACTTTTCAGATTTTAAGCATTTATTGCAAATATCTGCAAATATTTTGTCTCAAGAATCTAAAGAACTAGACAGTGTCTTATAATGCCATGGAAAATGTATCAGATTTTACATAAAATCTGATACACACAGGTGCTAATTTTCTTTCTTAGAGCCTATTAAAAGTTATTTGATTCTAATAAAATAATAAGTATATAGAGCCTGATTCATTATGGATCGCAATTGCAACAGCATATGCAGATCGGCCGATGGTGCATACTGCACCTGCATAGGTCAGCATTGTGATTGCACCGCTATCACGTACGCAGATACAACCATCGCAGAGTGAGTGATGGGACATCAGTGTTTGGGAGTAGTTATGGGGAAGTGGTCAGAGAAACTCAGGTGTGCCTGTCCGTTTGAATGCCGTTTCCTGGGCATGCATAAATTAGCCACCGCTATGGCATACACAGCTTGAGTTCTCACTGCGTGTGACGACAGTTGCAAATACTGAGTAAGGTCAGACCTGCTATAATTCTGTGTTAGGGTATGGATGTTACTCAATGTTACCGATGTATATTTTCACAGCAGCACTGCGTGCGTAATTGCAGCTGCGATCAAAATAGCGATCAGTAATTAATCAGGCCCATAGTCTTGTACACACATACTCTGTAACAAGCATTTACTTTACATCAATGTTGATTTTTTCCTGTAGCATTAAGAAGAAATAATGCTCGTAATATGTAATAAAGATTTGCTGAAATACTTATTAGTTATAAAGTACACTGTGCTTCATGGAGTCTTTAAGGTGAATTAATGAACACAATACCAATATTATCAATATTATAGTTTATTAATATTGTGTACAGTATTACTATACATGCTTTGGATTGTGTTGTACTAGCCCTGCCCACTCAATAGAAACTTAACTGGAGTGCAGATGGTTAAGCAAAATCATCTGCTTGTATTGTGACAGTCTTTGATAATATTGTTTAGCATAATCAAACATTTTGCACCTACAGTGTATCACTATTTCACTCCAAAATGTATCTTCTCTGCATATATTAATTTATATACAGTAGTATTGGTAGCAGCGCAACTTGAAATAAGAAAACTCACGTTGCTCCACAGATCCTATTTTTAAGACTGTAAATGGGCAAAGTATTGTGTAGGTTTAAACTCAATAAAAATTCCTTTGGTTTGCTGTACACCTTAGATATATACTGTATATATCTAAAAATGTCATGACATGAAATTGAGGTTAAAACAACAAGCTTCTCCAGATCTGGACAAATATTTGTTTTGTATCACCTGAGACCTTGTATTTTATTTCATCCTGTTCTTATTATTGGAAGGAAATTGATTCCTTATCTGCCAAAATACCACTGAGACTTAGAACACACAGATTCTGAAATGATGTCAATGTATTTGATTTGTTTCAATAATTAAATTTTTACTGTCTCCATGTGTAAAGATAATGGTTACTGTATGAGCAACACATGCAATTTGCTGAGTTTTTTTTATGGTTTTAAAATGTATTTTAAACAGATTATCAAAGTAACTTTGGTTTATAATAATAATAATAATAATAATAATAATAATAATAATAATAATAATAATAATAATAATAATAATAATAATAATACTATATGAAGCATGTGGGTTTTTTCTGAAACATGACTATAGTATATATAACCTTTTATTGGATTACAATATAATTAAATACAGAATAAAATAGGTGTGCAAAGAAAGCTAGATATTTTGGGTATAGGAAGTCATCATTCCTTGGTTGCACTAAAAATATCATCGGTTTATGAGTTTATTCCTTTTAGCAATTATTAGTTTTTTTGGATAAGTATGAAATAATTGGCTGACATTTATATAATTCTAAAAACTATAGTATCAAAAAGTAACATGAGTAGCACATTAACTCTAGGTGCTGAACATGGTTGGTTATAATACAATACAGACCTAATTCACTTGCTATAGTGTATGCTATGTTACAGTGCTATAAGAGGTTATCATATTTTTAATTAACAAAAGCTGTACTAATATTTCAAATAAAGTATTTAAAAAATTATATTTTAAGGGCTGTAAAATTCCATATTTTCTTCTTTACAGGAATACATTTTTAGTAATAATTGTTTCCTATACTGTATAATTATAGGTGCATGCTTTCAAAAGCACTATTCAGGCATAGAAAAAAAACATAATTATTAGTAGCAATTATTTAGTCATAATAATCTTTCAGTGATATAACTCTCCCATCAACAAGTTCAATGGGAGATGTGGAAAGTAAAAAGGAAAGAGTCTTGGTTTATGGTATCTACATTCCTGAATAGACCTATATTTCTTATAGGTCTATTAAGGAATGCAATGTGTCAGTTGAAACACAAAGGTTGTGCTTAAAATGTTTGCACATTCCAAAAGGCCCACATATATTTCAAGTCAGAACCTCTACATTTAAATAATGATGCATATCTCACCCAGTGTGCCTGGTGCTTGCCAAGTACAAATTCTTTCTCAAGAGACCTCCAAAATGAAGCTTGAAATAGTTGTAGAAATCCTGCTCAAAAGTATTACCCTTATACCCATTAGGGGTATGTTTATTTATACGAGCACAGAAAAGAGTTTCAGAGGTGTCCTCCTTTTTCACCTTTACATGATGTTGTAGAATATACAGTACCTTGCACTTACTTTCTCACCATACTAGGACCAAAACAGACCAAACTATTACAGTTTCCTGCCGTCCTTGGCTGAAGGCATAAAACACTCCTCCAGCATATAGTACTTTTATTTGCTCTACATCTCACATTAGGTCTCTTCTTTGAGCCAAACACCTCAAATTTAGATCCATCCATAATACATTATGCCATTGATCTAGTTTCCAATATCTAGGTTTAACCTTTTTTTTCTATTAATTACAGTAGTTTCATAGATGTACTTTAATGCAATCACAGCTGCTGTTTCGCATGGTTCACATTTGCAAAAATATGCTACTGTTTCCAAATGCTCACCCAAGCACAGGGGCACCCACTGCTGCCTTTTCATATCCATCCACCAGCATAAACATTGGTAACATCGAAGCAGATTGGGCAGCCATGCAGCATATGTGGCAAAGTCAAACATGTCTCAAACACAGCGTCTCTCCTGACACGCAGAGAGCTCTCATGCCATTTGTAATGGCAAATTTTTACATACCCATGAAATGGCACCAGTGGCGTCCCTCCCCATGGTGTCACCCAGTGCGGGGAGGGATGCTGTGTGCGCAGCAAAACAGATGGAAAGGGGCGTGGCCTCATGGCCGAACCCCCATGGTTCCATTATTACAGGGGGGCAGGGGAGGTGCCGGAGGTGCAGACTGCACTGTGTGCAGTGCCGTCCAGCTCCATCACTGTGTCCGGAGCTGGGTACTGCACTTAATTATACAGTGCAGCACCCGGCTCCTGTCACTGAGGGGGAGTCTGCACCTTGGTCTTTCCCCTCGGTGGGTGACACCTGGGTGCGGCCCGCACCCCGTGCACCCCCCTTGTGAGGCCACTGAGTGGCACTTAAATAGTCAAACACACCTACTTTTGCCTTGCCCCTTCCCCTATTACCTCCCCCAAATGCTGACTACCTGTCACTCACTTTGCAGTAGACTCCTCTGTGTGAGCGTAGTCACAAAACAATCGCTGTGAGTGCCCAGTGTGGCTTGCGCACATGCACAATGGCAAACAATCGCTCAATCTGTGTAAATATCTGCATTGCATACAACTCTGAATGAGGCCCTGAAAAAAAGGTGTAACTTTATATTGGCAAAACCATATTGCACTGCAGGTGGTGCAGATTAAAAATGTGCAGAGAGATTTAGATTTGGTAGGGATGAGTAATAGTTTAAATATAAATTGAAGTGTAAAAATAAAACTGTCCAGAATTTGTGGGTTACTTGCAAAAGACTATTTACACTGCATGCAAAAAGAAAAAAAGGTATTTGCACCCCCTGCATTGCAACATGGTTTGTTAAGGTACATAGGGCCTGATTCAGCACAGATCACAGCTGCATAATCGCGCGTAATGAAGCTGCAAACATATGCTAATGTCTACTACTGGTCAGCCAGCATAGAGATGCCCACTACCACTTTCTCAAATCCGTAATACCTCGCAGTCCTGCGTATACATGGGTAACATCGGAACATTGGCCCCTCACGCACAACAACAGCAGATCTGTCCTGCCTTAAAAAATGCTAGTCTTGTCTCACACAGTGAGTACTAGGAAATCACTGTGGCAAATTTATGCACGCCCATGCAATGGCTTTAAAACGGACAGGCAAGTCTGCATTTCTGCAACCACTCCCCCGCCACCCCCAAATGCTCATGGCCTGTCACTCACTCTGCGATTGATTCCACAGTGCATCTGTAATCGCAGTGTGATTAGTACGCTCGCGCAGTGCGGTGCATACGCATATGCAGTACACAATAATCAGCTGATCTGCATATACGGTAGTAATTGTAATCCAAGTGATCAAATCTTGTATCTGACATCTAAACAGAGGAAGGATTTCTTCTCTTCACTTGGCAATGTCAACATCTATAGGAGATTATTGTTTTTAATACTAAATACAATGGTCAGACTTTTATTATTGGCATTGAATATAGAAATGTAGGTATTTCTAGTTTTTGGAAACAAGTTTGTCCTCTTTCAAAATGATTACAAGAATAGATTTTATTACTCGAAATGTGTTTTGTGTTATGATAACACGGATATCTTACTATCTCAAATATCATTTTTGTGGCCATGATTCTTATATTTATTATTAAAAAGGGGATATTTATTTGTTCAATATCTGACTAATTTTTCTGAAAGCAGTTTCTTTATAATGCACTTTAAATTGATTTATTAGGAATTCAGCTTCTCCATAAAATGAGATTGTCTATTCAAATGCATTTCAGTCCACAAATAGGTTTTAAGTACATTTAACAGCCACCTTTACATTTTTGTGACATGTTAAAGATTTTGATTTATTGTCCTAAGCCTGTATCTTTGTTCTCAGAATATTGATACTAATGATATTAATTTCAGGTCAATTCAGTGTATTTTAAAATTGTTAAATGATGAAGTTATTGTGCTTGGTTCACACACAGCATGTATTGAATATTTTAGACATTCATTGACATCACCATGTAACTGCAGGTGATGAGCACTTCCCTCTGTGGCTTACGTAGCTTTAGTGGTATTACCAATGGTTACCATGTTTTTTCCAAGGGTTCAATTCTGCGTGTGTCTTCAATGCACAGACACCAAAACATTTTTTTAGAAGATAACATTTTTAATGCTGGCACTGAGGATTTTATAAAGCAATCAGGGGTCCCGGTATTTTTTTTTTTACTGCGTGCATATTCTAAGCATAGACAACTGAGTGCAGGCACATTTTTTTGTAAAAGTGGAAATAACAAATGATACAGCGACAGGCGTCACTTAAAAAGTGCACAGTGCAATAAATATAAAGAAATTTAATCGAAAATTCGTATAGACATGCTAACATAAATACATATAAAAACGCACAAAATGAATGGGCAAAGATCACATAATAGCTTAGAAAAGCATATCAACATATCTCAACACCACAGTGTTGGAATAAAGTGCAAATGCATAATGGTATATATTGCACAAGCCCAATAATATATATTAAAAACAGATAAACTGAGAATATAGTTTTAAAAACAGCAATTAATTCAAAGGTGCTTATCTTAGTGGATTTAAAGGCAAGAGTGCCGCTTCCCCAACGTGTTTCATCCAATGGGACTTTTTCAAGGGATATTAGCTAGAATGCATGTGTCCATATTTATACCAAGTTTAAACAGAACCAATTAATCATCCTCATTGTGATTGGTGACCTCATATCCGGTCTATCGGAATGATTAAACAAAGGAGACTTTCAAAGTGCTCCTATAAATTAAGTTAATTATTTGTAACACAAATAAAATTCCAGAAACGTCCAGAGATCTTAAATATAGTGTAAAACTAAGCGTAATACTAAGCGGTACTTCTGCCCAAAGATTCCAAATCTCCACCCTCTATGACAACATCCGCCCTCTTCTGGGTCTGGATGGAGGCAGATGGTTATAGGATCGGCGTCTACGTGGCTTCCGGCATCACTCCTGGTTTCCGTAGCATCCGTCCTTCAGTATCCGGTGATGGTATCCCAGGTGTCCACGTGACTTCCGCCCTGACTCCAATGTTCATCATCTCACAGGCATCCGCCCATACTCGACGTCATCGGCATCCCACTCAGTTTAAGCGCTCCTTACTCCTATCACATTCCGGAGATAGGCACTGCCATTAGTCTGCGGAAGCAGAAAAATTCAGTAATATTTGGAAACTTTGAGAGCACCATTTTGAGAGAGGGTAATTCTGCCCAAAGTGTTAACATTAGTAGACACACCACTTAAATAGACAAAGAATAATAGAAACATTTATGTGGCAATAAGCCAGGGTATAGCAGCATAAAAACAACATCAAGTTCCAAATGGCAGATAAAAAAGGTATTAAAAAAGATATAATATAAAATATGATAAAAATATATCAATGAGGCACAACTGGTTAAGGAAAATATATAATAATAAATTATTGTAAGTAAGAAATATGTATATATAAAAACTAAAGAAAACACTGACTAATATAATGTTAGGCACGTCACAGTCTTCATAGGATCTTCAAGAGTAAAGAATTAATTAGTTAATTATTTATAAGCAGAGGAGGGGGTTGGTTGATAAAGTTCGTGAGTAACCATGGAACAAGGGTAGAGAGTTAGAACCATTCAGAGACCCAGTGGCTATTTTGCACGCTGTTGTAAGTATGTATGAACACTACAACACCTGGATTTCCCAGGAGGTCTCCCGTCCCAGTACTGGCCAGGCCCATACATGCTTAGCTTCCAAGATCGGACGAGATTGGGCATATACACAATGGTTTGGTTGTAGGTTCCTTTTATCATACACAACTACCGCCTTGTCTCTTACATGAATGGGGCGATCTCATAACTCTCATTAAATCCTTGTGGAGCCATGTTATTTAACTCAAAGATCCAGAACATTTCTCTTCTTGATAATTTGTTCCCTAGATCTCCCCCTCTCTCTCTCTCCTATAGAGCATGTTAAATTAGGAGTAAGGAGCGCTTAAACTGAGTGGGATGCCGATGACGTCGAGTATGGGCGGATGCCTGTGAGATGATGAACGTTGGAGTCAGGGCGGAAGTCACATGGACACCTGGGATACCATCACCGGATACTGAAGGACGGATGCTATGGAAACCAGGAGTGAGGGCGGAAACCACGTAGACGCCGATCCTATAACCATCTGCCTCCATCCAGACCCAGAAGAGGGCGGATGTTGTCATAAAGGGTGGAGATTTGAAATCTTTGGGCGGAAGTACCGCTTAGTATTACGCTTAGTTTTACACTATATTTAAGATCTCTGGACGTTTCTGGAATTTTATTTGTGTTACAAATAATTAACTTAATTTATAGGAGCACTTTGAAAGTCTCCTTTGTTTAATCATTCCGATAGACCGGATATGAGGTCACCAATCACAATGAGGATGATTAATTGGTTCTGTTTAAATTTGGTATAAATATGGACACATGCATGCTAGCTAATATCCCTTGAAAAAGTCCCATTGGATGAAACGCGTTGGGGGAAGCTGCACTCTTGCCTTTAAATCCACTAAGATAAGCACCTTTGAATTCATTGCTGTTTTTAAAACTATATTCTCAGTTTATCTGTTTTTAATATATATTATTGGGCTTGTGCAATATATACCATTATGCATTTGCACTTTATTCCAACACTGTGGTGTTGAGATATGTTGATATGCTTTTCTAAGCTATTATGTGATCTTTGCCCATTCATTTTGTGCGTTTTTATATGTATTTATGTTAGTATGTCTATATGAATTTTCGATTAAATTTCTTTATATTTATTGCACTGTGCACTTTTTAAGTGATGCCTGTCACTGTATCATTTGTTATTTCCACATTTATTGTTTGGGATTTGCCCCAATCCTCCTTACCTGTATTCAGCTGACACCTTCTGGTAGCGCGTCCTGTTATATATTTGTTTCACTCTAATTGGTCACTTTAATTTCTTAATTTAAATCTACATTAATTTACCGTTGATGGTTGGCGCCATAGTCATCACATTTATTCTACATTTTTTTGTAAGTTCATATTTTTAGAAAATGACACTCAGAGCCTGTATGTGTAATAACTTTAGGTTGAACTCATGCATGCGTAGTTGTGGTTTTCAAAAGCGACATCTGGTGGACAAACATTAGTATTACACTCGCCGGCAACTCCATACACCACACTAAACCTCAATGCACCATCTAGTGACAACCCGCGACACCCCATGACAGAATACACCACCCTGTGACCAGGTGCAGTGTGACTACGATATCACACTATACACCATGACAAGGATAGATGAGCGTGGCTACATCTGTATGTAGGTGATAATAAATGCAGAAATAACTGATCTTTAATTTGTTACATTACAATAACCCAATAGAGCTAACTAAGTAGGATGGAAAATTAGAAACAATAAGTGCCAAATTAGACAATACTGATACAGTATGTACAGTACATAGCATGTACAGAATAGAAGTCATTACAAAAATAATAAGAGACTAGGGGTAAATTTACTAAAGTTAGAGTTTTTAGAAGTGAGTTTCAAAAGTGATGTTGGCCATATCAACCAATCAGATTCTATGTAACATTTAAATAGCACCTTCTAGAAGATAATAGCTAGAATCTGATTGGTTGCTATGGGCAACATCACTTTGAAAACTCACTGCTAAAAACTCTCACTTTAGTAACTTTACCCCTAGGCCACTATTAAGACACATGATTTTATTACAAGTCTCAAAAACATTTTATCAACAATTAAGGAAGATTGAACGACGGAGGCTCTTTTCTTTAGAAGGCTATACATGTGACATTTGTTTATTCCACTATGTTCAATGTACACTTTGGCCTGATTAGCCAGGGGGTGAATTGTTGGCAAATATGGACTGGCACACAAATTAAAAATTGCTGAAATTTGGATGAATTTCAAAATCCACTGCATCAATTTTCCCTACAACACAATGCCTTCTGACATGGGTTATTTTTCCCTGTCACAGTCTTGGCAACTTTCCCTTTGTTCATGGTGTTCTGTTTTTTTAATTTACCATGATTTCAATCATGCCTGACCTTCAACCAGCCAGACTTAGTTATATAAGTGTAAGAAATGTAATAGCATGGCATACACAGGTAATAATACAAGAAGAGCAAGTGTCTAGGTCTAAATTATTCGTATAAATGTATTGGGAACTTTTCTAAAAGATAATGATAATGCTCATTAGTAAAATAATAATCACATAAACATACTGTACAAATAAAAATACACTTGTGTATATCATATGCAGTAATAGGAAATGGCAGATCAATAAATGCAATGCATAGATACACAGAGGTAAATTTACTAAGATTCGAGTTTGGTCTAGATTGCAATCTTGGGTGAGTTTAGGCATTTTTTCCAACTCGCAAATTTACTAAAGATAAATTCGGGTGAGTTTGAGAGAGATTTCTCTCTTTTCACTGTAAAACTCGGGTGAGATTGCAAACTCGAATAAACTCACCATCGGCCAAACTCGGAAGTACTTTTCATGAAATAGATACAACTCTGGAATTTACTAAGAAGCGAGATTACAATCTTGGGTGTAATTGTTGCAAACTCCCAGCTAATTAGAAGTTTCAAGTAATCCACCTCCTAAGCTGTGAGTTTGGCAGAAACATATACAGAACAGTGTGATTTGTGTATGTTTCTGCATGGAATCAGTATTGTAATGGTTAATGTTTTAAAAAAAAAATTACGTACGGTCCCCCCCAAAACATAACAGACCAGACTGCTCAGCCAGTCCTGGTTCCTAAAATTACAGGGGAAAAAACGTGTAGGGTTCTCCTGTAATTTAGGAACCAGCACCTAGTTACAGGGCCAGTCCTGGTTTTAAATATGATGGGGAAAAAATGCCAAGTGGTCCCCCTATATTTAAAACCAGCACTGGACCCAAACCGTCCGGGGTGTAATGCCACAGCCAGAAGACCCTATCACTGGCTCTCCCTGGCCAAAGCATTAACAAACCAAGCCAGTCAGCCCAAGACAGGGATCTCAGGGGAGGTGGGGATCCCCCAAGAAGGGTCCCCCCCTCCTGAAATCCCTGGCTTAGGCGGACCCCGGGGCTCTTCCCTGCACCCCTGGGCTGTGGGTACGAGTGTAATAGTATTGTAAAAATAGTTCAAAACTATTGTATTTTACAGTGGAACTACAGGTGCCATCATGTCTGCCCTTTGGCACTTGTGGAACTACAAATGCCTGTAGCCAGCCAGCACCCATACCCCCACTGTAAAATAAATAGTTAATTAACCACAACACTCACACACCAAGTATAGTACAACTTTATTACATACCTACCTACCTCACACATACTTACCTGCTGCCAGCTGGTCTGTCCCCTTGTCCATGTAGAATCCACTAGGAGTACCTGGACAAAAGATCCCATACTTACCTACATCCTGGTGCTGCTCTCCCCATACTTGGCAAAATACCCCATACTTGGCATACAGCATCCCCATACTTGGTAAAATAAAAAAACTAGTGAACTGATCCAAGGCGGACATATACTTACACTACACAAAATGACAGGGGATCGCTATCATCTGTATTTCCCACGGACCGCTAGCCAATGAGCGGCCGCTACATGTGTAACCAGCCAATGAGTGGCCGCTACATGTAAAGCGGCCGCTGATTGGCTAGCAGTCTGTGGGAAATACAGATGATTACTACTTGGGGGAGATATCTCAATCTGCTTCACCATCACCATCTGAAAACTCAGTCTCAGCTAAACTCACTTCTTAGTAAATATGTAAGTTTCAGGAGCCTCAAATCACCTGAGTAAAAGACTGTGTGTGCTCATGCGTGTTAGGCTTAACCATAGTAGCGCACAAGATCCAGCCCAACTCCAGTCATGCTAAAAACAAAAATAATCAAAGTGTCTTTTATATTTTTCTGTGTGTGTGTGTGTGTTAGGCTTAACTGCAGTAGCGCACAAGAGCCAGCCAGCAACGCAAGTTGCAACCTTGTGCTGTCCGTCTCCAGTCTTCTCAAAAAAAACAATAAAAGTGTCTTATATTTTTTTCTTCTGTCTGTGCTCATGGTTGTTAGGCTTTACTGAAGTAGTGCACAAGAGCCAGCCCAACTCCAGTCATACTAAAAACCAAAAAAAATCAAAGTGTCTTTTATATTTTTCTGTGTGTGCTCATGCTTGTTAGGCTTAACCGCAGTAGTGCACAAGATCCAGCCCAACTCCAGTCATGCTAAAATCAAAACAAAAAAAAAATCAATCAAAGTGTCTTTTATATTTTTCTGTGTGTGTGTGCGTGTTAGGCTTAATAGCAGTAGTGCACAATATCCAGCCAGCAACGCACGTTGCAACCTTGTGCTGCCCGACTCCAGTCGTTCTCCAAAAATCTTCTGTGTGTGCTCATGGGTGTTAGACTTAACCGCAGTAGCGCACAAGAGCCAGCCAGCAACGCAAGTTGCAACCTTGTGCTGCCCGACTCCATTTGTTCTCCAAAAAACCCCCAATAAAAGTGCCTTATATTTTTTTCTTCTGTGTGTGCTCATGCTTAACTGCAGCACACAAGAGCCAGCCAGCAACGCAAGTTGCAACCTTGTGCTGTCCGACTCCAGTCTTCTCAAAAAAAAATAATAAAAGTGTCTTATATTTTTTTCTTCTGTGTGTGCTCATGCTTGTTAGGCTTAACCGCAGTAGCACACAAGATCCAGCCCAACTCCAGTCATGCTAAAAAGAAAAAAACAAAAAATAATCAAAGTGTCTTTTAGATTTTTGTGTGTGTGTGTGTGTGTGTGTGTGTTAGGCTTAACCGCAGTAGCGCACAATATCCAGCCAGCAACGCACGTTGCAACCTTGTGCTGCCTGACTCCAGTCATTCTCCAAAAATCTTCTGTGTGTGCTCATTGGTGTTAGACTTAACCACAGTAGCGCACAAGAGCCAGCCAGCAACGCAATTTGCAACCTTGTACTGCCTGACTCCATTTGTTCTCCAAAAAAAACGATAAAAGTGCCTTATATTTTTTTCTTCTGTGTGTGCTCGTGGGTGTTAGGCTTAACTGCAGCACACAAGAGCCAGCCAGCAACGCAAGTTGCAACCTTGTGCTGCCCGACTCCAGTTGTTTTCCAAAAAAACCCAATAAAAGTGTTTTATATTTTTTTCTTCTGTGAGTGCTCGTAGGTGTTATGCTTAACCGCAGTAGTGCACAAGATCCAACCCAACTCCAGTCATGCTAAAAACAAAAAAAAATCAATCAGTCAAAGTGTCTTTTATATTTTTCTGTGTGTGCTCGTGGGTGTTAGGCTTGACCGCAGCAGTGCACAAAAGCAGCCAGCAATGCAAGTTGCAACCTTGTGCTGCCCGACTCCAGTCGGTGCTATGGGCCCAAGTTCTTCTGAAGCTGACAAAAAATAAAAATCATCATTTGTCTTTTTTTCTAATATTTTTGTGTGTGCGCACGACTGCACATGTGTGAGTTTTGTAACCGCACCTTGGTGATTGTGACACTGCTTCAAGACTGCAGAAAATATGGCGTAAGTAACATGACAGGAGAGCAAGGCCAAGAACCACATGTTGTAGCTGACACCAGCAGTGCAAGGCCATCAACTTCCTCGTCCTCTATGAAGGCCAATGAGCCAGGGCTTAAGTCACGCTATCGATATGGTAAAGCAAGTTTTACTGAAGTTCCAAAAAAAAATTTTAAATGTATATTTGCCTTTAGATAAACAAAAAATTGGCAATATGCCATTCACTACACAAAGTTGCAAGGAAAGTGTTACAGTGTGTATATAAAAATCAACATATAGTATGATTATCACAAAATATAGAATATTAATTCCTTATACAGCTAAAACCAAAATATATAAATGAAAAGAGATAATTTTCCCAGAGCTTAGAGGTAACACAGAAACCAGCTCACAATACAAGCTAATTAGCAGTTGTTTACATATAGCCACAGTTCACAGATAGCTAGCCTCACACAGGAAAGCTTAGAACAATAGCCCAAGTTTAAAGTGAACAGTAGTTCCAGTTGACCAATAGGATATTCCCTTTCTGACCACACCTCACAGGTAAGGGGGAGGAGTATGGCATTCACACTGTGGACACATGCTTGCAAGGAGACAGCAGACACACACTTGCAGAGAGATATGAAGGACAGCAGACTTCTCCCCAGAAGACTGCCAAGATGGAACTAAATACACCTGTCTGTGTTAGCATACAGTGGATGATATGGTGTAGTCTTTGTCTATTCACATGTGTTTAATGGAGACTGTAGCTCATTCATATGATCCACCATGTGCTTTAACAATAGCACTGTCTGAGAGAGATAGGTTTAGTGTGTGTTGTATTCTCGTGGTCTGACTGTAACATTGTGTAGTCAAGATTAAGATGGAAATTGGGTAAAATATTGCAATCTGTAGATATATAATTGTTTGATATCAGCTGGTGATGAAGGAACCCGTAACTCGGTAGTGGTCAATTACATTGTAATAAGTTTATAAGTAATGTACACTGTTTAGTAGTTTATACTTTCTGAAACATTAGATAATGCAATCTGATTGAAATATTGTAGTATGGAATGTGAATATTTCAGGTTGAATTCAGCTAGTGGTTATGGTCCCATGGGAGTTGCGGATTGCTAGCCATATTGTGATAGCATTGTGAAGTTATGTATTATCATAGTTTGGGGATTTTATAGTTCAAATAGATTTGGTTTAAGTAATAATTAACGTGTGAAAGGTAGTCTGCAGTTTGTTAAAGATGGTTACCTCCATGTGGTGAGAACAAAGGAAATTCCATGTGCTCCACGTTTCCCCATTGAATCATGTGCTTGATTCAATGGAAGTTGTGAAACTCAAAGATCCAGAACATTTCTCTTCTTGATAATTTGTTCCCTAGATCTCCCCCTCTCTCTCCTAATTTAACATGCTCTATAGGAGAGAGAGAGAGGGGGAGATCTAGGGAACAAATTATCAAGAAGAGAAATGTTCTGGATCTTTGAGTTAAATACCATGGCTCCACAAGGATTTAATGAGAGTTATGAGATCGACCCATTCTTGTAAGAGACAAGGCGGTAGTTGTGTATGATAAAAGGAACCTACAACCAGACCATTGTGTATATGCCCAATCTCGTCCGATCTTGGAAGCTAAGCATGTATGGGCCTGGCCAGTACTGGGACGGGAGACCTCCTGGGAATTCCAGGTGTTGTAGTGTTCATACATACTTACAACAGCGTGCAAAATAGCCACTGGGTCTCTGAATGGTTCAAACTCTCTTCCCTTGTTCCATGGTTACTCACGAACTTTATCAACCAACCCCCTCCTCTGCTTATAAATAATTAACTAATTAATTCTTTACTCTTGAAGATCCTATGAAGACTGTGACGTGCCTAACATAACATTATATTAGTCAGTGTTTTCTTTCGTTTTTATATATACATATTTCTTACTTACAATAATTTATTATTATATATTTTCCTTAACCAGTTGTGCCTCATTGATATATTTTTATCATATTTTATATTATATCTTTTTTAATACCTTTTTTATCTGCCATTTGGAACTTGATGTTGTTTTTATGCTGCTATACCCTGGCTTATTGCCACATAAACGTTTCTATTATTCTTTGTCTATTTAAGTGGTGTGTCTACTAATGTTAACACTTTGGGCAGAATTACCCTCTCTCAAAATGGCGTTCTCAAAGTTTCCAAATATTACTGAATTTTTCTGCTTCCGCAGACTAATGGCAGTGCCTATCTCCGGAATGTGATAGGAGTAAGGAGCGCTTAAACTGAGTGGGATGCCGATGACGTCGAGTATGGGCGGATGCCTGTAAGATGATGAACGTTGGAGTCAGGGCGGAAGTCACATGGACACCTGGGATACCATCACCGGATACTGAAGGACGGATGCTACGGAAACCAGGAGTGAGGGCGGAAGCCACGTAGACGCCGATCCTATAACCATCTGCCTCCATCCAGACCCAGAAGAGGGCGGATGTTGTCATAAAGGGTGGAGATTTGGAATCTTTGGGCGGAAGTACCGCTTAGTATTACGCTTAGTTTTACACTATATTTAAGATCTCTGGACGTTTCTGGAATTTTATTTGTGTTACAAATAATTAACTTAATTTATAGGAGCACTTTGAAAGTCTCCTTTGTTTAATCATTCCGATAGACCGGATATGAGGTCACCAATCACAATGAGGATGATTAATTGGTTCTGTTTAAACTTGGTATAAATATGGACACATGCATTCTAGCTAATATCCCTTGAAAAAGTCCCATTGGATGAAACGCGTTGGGGAAGCTGCACTCTTGCCTTTAAATCCACTAAGATAAGCACCTTTGAATTCATTGCTGTTTTTAAAACTATATTCTCAGTTTATCTGTTTTTAATATATATTATTGGGCTTGTGCAATATATACCATTATGCATTTGCACTTTATTCCAACACTGTGGTGTTGAGATATGTTGATATGCTTTTCTAAGCTATTATGTGATCTTTGCCCATTCATTTTGTGCGTTTTTATATGTATTTATGTTAGTATGTCTATATGAATTTTCGATTAAATTTCTTTATATTTATTGCACTGTGCACTTTTTAAGTTACGCCTGTCACTGTATCATTTGTTATTTCCACATTTATTGTTTGGGATTTGCCCCAATCCTCCTTACCTGTATTCAGCTGACACCTTCTGGTAGCGCGTCCTGTTATATATTTGTTTCACTCTAATTGGTCACTTTAATTTCTTAATTTAAATCTACATTAATTTACCGTTGATGGTTGGCGCCATAGTCATCACATTTATTCTACATTTTTTTGTAAGTTCATATTTTTAGAAAATGACACTCAGAGCCTGTATGTGTAATAACTTTAGGTTGAACTCATGCATGCGTAGTTGTGGTTTTCAAAAGCGACATCTGGTGGACAAACATTAGTATTACACTCGCCGGCAACTCCATACACCACACTAAACCTCAATGCACCATCTAGTGACAACCCGCGACACCCCATGACAGAATACACCACCCTGTGACCAGGTGCAGTGTGACTACGATATCACACTATACACCATGACAAGGATAGATGAGCGTGGCTACATCTGTATGTAGGTGATAATAAATGCAGAAATAACTGATCTTTAATTTGTTACATTACAATAACCCAATAGAGCTAACTAAGTAGGATGGAAAATTAGAAACAATAAGTGCCAAATTAGACAATACTGATACAGTATGTACAGTACATAGCATGTACAGAATAGAAGTCATTACAAAAATAATAAGAGACTAGGGGTAAATTTACTAAAGTTAGAGTTTTTAGAAGTGAGTTTCAAAAGTGATGTTGGCCATATCAACCAATCAGATTCTATGTAACATTTAAATAGCACCTTCTAGAAGATAATAGCTAGAATCTGATTGGTTGCTATGGGCAACATCACTTTGAAAACTCACTGCTAAAAACTCTCACTTTAGTAACTTTACCCCTAGGCCACTATTAAGACACATGATTTTATTACAAGTCTCAAAAACATTTTATCAACAATTATGGAAGATTGAACGACGGAGGCTCTTTTCTTTAGAAGGCTATACATGTGACATTTGTTTATTCCACTATGTTCAATGTACACTTTGGCCTGATTAGCCAGGGGGTGAATTGTTGGCAAATATGGACTGGCACACAAATTAAAAATTGCTGAAATTTGGATGAATTTCAAAATCCACTGCATCAATTTTCCCTACAACACAATGCCTTCTGACATGGGTTATTTTTCCCTGTCACAGTCTTGGCAACTTTCCCTTTGTTCATGGTGTTCTGTTTTTTTAATTTACCATGATTTCAATCATGCCTGACCTTCAACCAGCCAGACTTAGTTATATAAGTGTAAGAAATGTAATAGCATGGCATACACAGGTAATAATACAAGAAGAGCAAGTGTCTAGGTCTAAATTATTCGTATAAATGTATTGGGAACTTTTCTAAAAGATAATGATAATGCTCATTAGTAAAATAATAATCACATAAACATACTGTACAAATAAAAATACACTTGTGTATATCATATGCAGTAATAGGAAATGGCAGATCAATAAATGCAATGCATAGATACACAGAGGTAAATTTACTAAGATTCGAGTTTGGTCTAGATTGCAATCTTGGGTGAGTTTAGGCATTTTTTCCAACTCGCAAATTTACTAAAGATAAATTCGGGTGAGTTTGAGAGAGATTTCTCTCTTTTCACTGTAAAACTCGGGTGAGATTGCAAACTCGAATAAACTCACCATCGGCCAAACTCGGAAGTACTTTTCATGAAATAGATACAACTCTGGAATTTACTAAGAAGCGAGATTACAATCTTGGGTGTAATTGTTGCAAACTCCCAGCTAATTAGAAGTTTCAAGTAATCCACCTCCTAAGCTGCGAGTTTGGCAGAAACATATACAGAACAGTGTGATTTGTGTATGTTTCTGCATGGAATCAGTATTGTAATGGTTAATGTTTAAAAAAAAAAATTACGTACGGTCCCCCCCAAAACATAACAGACCAGACTGCTCAGCCAGTCCTGGTTCCTAAAATTACAGGGGAAAAAACATGTAGGGTTCTCCTGTAATTTAGGAACCAGCACCTAGTTACAGGGGCAGTCCTGGTTTTAAATATGATGGGGAAAAAATGCCAAGTGGTCCCCCTATATTTAAAACCAGCACTGGACCCAAACCGTCCGGGGTGTAATGCCACAGCCAGAAGACCCTATCACCGGCTCTCCCTGGCCAAAGCATTAACAAACCAAGCCAGTCAGCCCAAGACAGGGATCTCAGGGGAGGTGGGGATCCCCCAAGAAGGGTCCCCCCCTCCTGAAATCCCTGGCTTAGGCGGACCCCGGGGCTCTTCCCTGCACCCCTGGGCTGTGGGTACGAGTGTAATAGTATTGTAAAAATAGTTCAAAACTATTGTATTTTACAGTGGAACTACAGGTGCCATCATGTCTGCCCTTTGGCACTTGTGGAACTACAAATGCCTGTAGCCAGCCAGCACCCATACCCCCACTGTAAAATAAATAGTTAATTAACCACAACACTCACACACCAAGTATAGTACAACTTTATTACATACCTACCTACCTCACACATGCTTACCTGCTGCCAGCTGGTCTGTCCCCTTGTCCATGTAGAATCCACTAGGAGTACCTGGACAAAAGATCCCATACTTACCTACATCCTGGTGCTGCTCTCCCCATACTTGGCAAAATACCCCATACTTGGCATACAGCATCCCCATACTTGGTAAAATAAAAAAACTAGTGAACTGATCCAAGGCGGACATATACTTACACTACACAAAATGACAGGGGATCGCTATCATCTGTATTTCCCACGGACCGCTAGCCAATGAGCGGCCGCTACATGTGTAACCAGCCAATGAGTGGCCGCTACATGTAAAGCGGCCGCTGATTGGCTAGCAGTCTGTGGGAAATACAGATGATTACTACTTGGGGGAGATATCTCAATCTGCTTCACCATCACCATCTGAAAACTCAGTCTCAGCTAAACTCACTTCTTAGTAAATATGTGAGTTTCAGGAGCCTCAAATCACCTGAGTTTCGGCGAGGATAATCGAGTTAAAAAAACAAACAAACCCAATCAGACTCAAATCTTAGCAAACTTACGCCACAGTCTCTAGGAGTGAGAATTAGCAGCTGTGAGATACAATGCAATAGAGAGTTGCAATCGCCTAAGGATAAATCCTTAAGTAGGTATAAATTGTATATTTAATATATAACACCCAATCAAGGGTAACTGGAGCACATCCTGCGGTGATTGATATAATCAAGGTGGAAGCAAACAGTCAATCCAAAAGTAGAGCCCCCATGTGTGTTAGCCAGAGGTCGGAATTCCACAAATATATAATTCCACGGGTAATAGCATATTCTAATATTGTTAGAAATATAGTCTGACCTGAAATCAGAGGTATGTTTCACAGCAAAACAGCAGCTTTATTAAAAGGCCGAAGGTTATATACATTAGTTATAAGCATTTCTTACTGGAAAGCCAACAGTTTATTTTCTAGATAAGTTCAAATTTATTTATTTTTCATTGTATTGATATTCTGATATCATGTAATAGCTGTGAAGTCCTATAATTATATCAATCAAAAACTCAATGTGAAGTATTTGAGTTGTATGTCGTTAATTTCATGTATTTGTTAACATTCCACTGGCAGGCATATTGTTAAAGTAGGTTGCATTCAGGGAGCAGTATTTTGTTAAAAGATAAATTGTTTGCTTGATAGTAAACATTGTAACATTTTTGATATGATAAGTGTTTGGATTGTACTACGACTGTCATGTTAGGGTTTGGCATACTAGACTGATCAATATACGGTTTCATTACATTAGGTTTTTGGGACAATCTTATACCCTAGAGACAGGAGAGGGACAGATTATTAGGCACAACTGACATTTAATTAACTACTATCAGGCAACGATATTTAAGCTAGGTATGCAAGCGCTGATTGTGTGTGCAAATCAGAGGAAGAATTGACAAAAGAGATTGAAGTCACTTTGAACAACACAGTAGTGGACAAGTGATTTGTCAGTATGGTTATTTCTAGAGATGAGCGGGTTCAGATTCCAGAGATCCGAACCCACCCAAATTTAGCATAACCGAGTTGGACCCTAGCAGGCTTGGAGTTTCCCGCCTTACTTCAAATCGAGGCAAAACAATATAGACAAAATCTCGCAGTTTGTGAACTTTTGTCTCTATGATCAATGTTGTATATAAGGGAGCATGCGATGGATGCCATTTCACTCCTGCAGTGGAGACTGAACAGGGCAGGTGGGTAGTGTAGGGCTAGGAGAGGTGCTGGTACTATCTGCTGTGTCCTGGGCTGGTGACTGCTGATCCATTCTGGTCTCTGGTCACACTGCTGTCACTGTCACTGTGCTGTCTGCTGATCCATCTGGGCTGTCTGCTGTGTCCTGGGCTTGTGCTGTGTCCATCTCTGGGCCCAAGTTCTGGACTCCAAAGAAAAACAAAAGTAAAAAAAAAAAATCAAAGTGTCTTTTATATTTTTCTGTGTGTGCGTGGGTGTTAGGCTTAACCATAGTAGCGCACAAGATCCAGCCCAACTCCAGTCATGCTAAAAACAAAAAAAATCAAAGTGTCTTTTATATTTTTCTGTGTGTGCGTGTGTGTTAGGCTTAACTGCAGTAGCGCACAAGAGCCAGCCAGCAACGCAAGTTGCAACCTTGTGCTGTCCGTCTCCAGTCATCTAAAAAAAAACAATAAAAGTGTCTTATATTTTTTTCTTCTGTGTGTGCTCATGGTTGTTAGGCTTTACTGAAGTAGCGCACAAGAGCCAGCCCAACTCCAGTCATACTAAAAACCAAAAAAAATCAAAGTGTCTTTTATATTTTTCTGTGTGTGCGTGCTTGTTAGGCTTAACCGCAGTAGTGCACAAGATCCAGCCCAACTCCAGTCATGCTAAAAACAAAACAAAAAAAAAATCAATCAAAGTGTCTTTTATATTTTTCTGTGTGTGTGCGTGTTAGGCTTAATAGCAGTAGTGCACAATATCCAGCCAGCAACGCACGTTGCAACCTTGTGCTGCCCGACTCCAGTCGTTCTCCAAAAATCTTCTGTGTGTGCTCATTGGTGTTAGACTTAACCGCAGTAGCGCACAAGAGCCAGCCAGCAACGCAAGTTGCAACCTTGTGCTGCCCGACTCCATTTGTTCCCCAAAAAACCCCCAATAAAAGTGCCTTATATTTTTTTCTTCTGTGTGTGCTCATGCTTAACTGCAGCACACAAGAGCCAGCCAGCAACGCAAGTTGCAACCTTGTGCTGTCCGACTCCAGTCTTCTCAAAAAAAAATAATAAAAGTGTCTTATATTTTTTTCTTCTGTGTGTGCTCATGCTTGTTAGGCTTAACCGCAGTAGCGCACAAGATCCAGCCCAACTCCAGTCATGCTAAAAAGAAAAAAACAAAAAATAATCAAAGTGTCTTTTAGATTTTTGTGTGTGTGTGTGTTAGGCTTAACCGCAGTAGCGCACAATATCCAGCCAGCAACGCACGTTGCAACCTTGTGCTGCCTGACTCCAGTCATTCTCCAAAAATCTTCTGTGTGTGCTCATTGGTGTTAGACTTAACCACAGTAGCGCACAAGAGCCAGCCAGCAACGCAAGTTGCAACCTTGTACTGCCTGACTCCATTTGTTCTCCCAAAAAAAATGATAAAAGTGCCTTATATTTTTTTCTTCTGTGTGTGCTCGTGGGTGTTAAGCTTAACTGCAGCACACAAGAGCCAGCCAGCAATGCAAGCTGCAACCTTGTGCTGCCCGACTCCAGTTGTTCTCCAAAAAAACCCAATAAAAGTGTTTTATATTTTTTTCTTCTGTGAGTGCTCGTAGGTTTTAAGCTTAACCGCAGTAGTGCACAAGATCCAACCCAACTCCAGTCATGCTAAAAACAAAAAAAAATCAATCTGTCAAAGTGTCTTTTATATTTTTCTGTGTGTGCTCGTGGGTGTTAGGCTTGACCACAGCAGTGCACAAAAGCAGCCAGCAATGCAAGTTGCAACCTTGTGCTGCCCGACTCCAGTCGGTGCTATGGGCCCAAGTTCTTCTGAAGCTGACAAAAAATAAAAATCATCATTTGTCTTTTTTTCTAATATTTTTGTGTGTGCGCACGACTGCACATGTGTGAATTTTGTAACCGCACCTTGGTGATTGTGACACTGCTTCAAGACTGCAGAAAATATGGCGTAAGTAACATGACAGGAGAGCAAGGCCAAGAACCACATGTTGTAGCTGACACCAGCAGTGCAAGGCCATCAACTTCCTCGTCCTCTATGAAGGCCAATGAGCCAGGGCTTAAGTCATGCCATCGATATGGTAAAGCAAGTTTTACTGAAGTTACAAAAAAAAATTTGAAATGTATATTTGCCTTTAGATAAACAAAAAATTGGCAATATGCCATTCACTACACAAAGTTGCAAGGAAAGTGTTACAGTGTGTATATAAAAATCAACATATAGTACGATAATCACAAAATATAGAATATTAATTCCTTATACAGCTAAAACCAAAATATATAAATGAAAAGAGATAATTTTCCCAGAGCTTAGAGGTAACACAGAAACCAGCTCACAATACAAGCTAATTAGCAGTTGTTTACATATAGCCACAGTTCACAGATAGCTAGCCTCACACAGGAAAGCTTAGAACAATAGCCCAAGTTTAAAGTGAACAGTAGTTCCAGTTGACCAATAGGATATTCCCTTTCTGACCACACCTCACAGGTAAGGGGGAGGAGTATGGCATTCACACTGTGGACACATGCTTGCAAGGAGACAGCAGACACACACTTGCAGAGAGATATGAAGGACAGCAGACTTCTCCCCAGAAGACTGCCAAGATGGAACTAAATACACCTGTCTGTGTTAGCATACAGTGGATGATATGGTGTAGTCTTTGTCTATTCACATGTGTTTAATGGAGACTGTAGCTCATTCATATGATCCACCATGTGCTTTAACAATAGCACTGTCTGAGAGAGATAGGTTTAGTGTGTGTTGTATTCTCGTGGTCTGACTGTAACATTGTGTAGTCAAGATTAAGATGGAAATTGGGTAAAATATTGCAATCTGTAGATATATAATTGTTTGATATCAGCTGGTGATGAAGGAACCCGTAACTCGGTAGTGGTCAATTACATTGTAATAAGTTTATAAGTAATGTACACTGTTTAGTAGTTTATACTTTCTGAAACATTAGATAATGCAATCTGATTGAAATATTGTAGTATGGAATGTGAATATTTCAGGTTGAATTCAGCTAGTGGTTATGGTCCCATGGGAGTTGCGGATTGCTAGCCATATTGTGATAGCATTGTGAAGTTATGTATTATCATAGTTTGGGGATTTTATAGTTCAAATAGATTTGGTTTAAGTAATAATTAACGTGTGAAAGGTAGTCTGCAGTTTGTTAAAGATGGTTACCTCCATGTGGTGAGAACAAAGGAAATTCCATGTGCTCCACGTTTCCCCATTGAATCATGTGCTTGATTCAATGGAAGTTGTGAAACTCAAAGATCCAGAACATTTCTCTTCTTGATAATTTGTTCCCTAGATCTCCCCCTCTCTCTCCTAATTTAACATGCTCTATAGGAGAGAGAGAGAGGGGGAGATCTAGGGAACAAATTATCAAGAAGAGAAATGTTCTGGATCTTTGAGTTAAATACCATGGCTCCACAAGGATTTAATGAGAGTTATGAGATCGACCCATTCTTGTAAGAGACAAGGCGGTAGTTGTGTATGATAAAAGGAACCTACAACCAGACCATTGTGTATATGCCCAATCTCGTCCGATCTTGGAAGCTAAGCATGTATGGGCCTGGCCAGTACTGGGACGGGAGACCTCCTGGGAATTCCAGGTGTTGTAGTGTTCATACATACTTACAACAGCGTGCAAAATAGCCACTGGGTCTCTGAATGGTTCAAACTCTCTTCCCTTGTTCCATGGTTACTCACGAACTTTATCAACCAACCCCCTCCTCTGCTTATAAATAATTAACTAATTAATTCTTTACTCTTGAAGATCCTATGAAGACTGTGACGTGCCTAACATAACATTATATTAGTCAGTGTTTTCTTTCGTTTTTATATATACATATTTCTTACTTACAATAATTTATTATTATATATTTTCCTTAACCAGTTGTGCCTCATTGATATATTTTTATCATATTTTATATTATATCTTTTTTAATACCTTTTTTATCTGCCATTTGGAACTTGATGTTGTTTTTATGCTGCTATACCCTGGCTTATTGCCACATAAACGTTTCTATTATTCTTTGTCTATTTAAGTGGTGTGTCTACTAATGTTAACACTTTGGGCAGAATTACCCTCTCTCAAAATGGCGTTCTCAAAGTTTCCAAATATTACTGAATTTTTCTGCTTCCGCAGACTAATGGCAGTGCCTATCTCCGGAATGTGATAGGAGTAAGGAGCGCTTAAACTGAGTGGGATGCCGATGACGTCGAGTATGGGCGGATGCCTGTAAGATGATGAACGTTGGAGTCAGGGCGGAAGTCACATGGACACCTGGGATACCATCACCGGATACTGAAGGACGGATGCTACGGAAACCAGGAGTGAGGGCGGAAGCCACGTAGACGCCGATCCTATAACCATCTGCCTCCATCCAGACCCAGAAGAGGGCGGATGTTGTCATAAAGGGTGGAGATTTGGAATCTTTGGGCGGAAGTACCGCTTAGTATTACGCTTAGTTTTACACTATATTTAAGATCTCTGGACGTTTCTGGAATTTTATTTGTGTTACAAATAATTAACTTAATTTATAGGAGCACTTTGAAAGTCTCCTTTGTTTAATCATTCCGATAGACCGGATATGAGGTCACCAATCACAATGAGGATGATTAATTGGTTCTGTTTAAACTTGGTATAAATATGGACACATGCATTCTAGCTAATATCCCTTGAAAAAGTCCCATTGGATGAAACGCGTTGGGGAAGCTGCACTCTTGCCTTTAAATCCACTAAGATAAGCACCTTTGAATTCATTGCTGTTTTTAAAACTATATTCTCAGTTTATCTGTTTTTAATATATATTATTGGGCTTGTGCAATATATACCATTATGCATTTGCACTTTATTCCAACACTGTGGTGTTGAGATATGTTGATATGCTTTTCTAAGCTATTATGTGATCTTTGCCCATTCATTTTGTGCGTTTTTATATGTATTTATGTTAGTATGTCTATATGAATTTTCGATTAAATTTCTTTATATTTATTGCACTGTGCACTTTTTAAGTTACGCCTGTCACTGTATCATTTGTTATTTCCACATTTATTGTTTGGGATTTGCCCCAATCCTCCTTACCTGTATTCAGCTGACACCTTCTGGTAGCGCGTCCTGTTATATATTTGTTTCACTCTAATTGGTCACTTTAATTTCTTAATTTAAATCTACATTAATTTACCGTTGATGGTTGGCGCCATAGTCATCACATTTATTCTACATTTTTTTGTAAGTTCATATTTTTAGAAAATGACACTCAGAGCCTGTATGTGTAATAACTTTAGGTTGAACTCATGCATGCGTAGTTGTGGTTTTCAAAAGCGACATCTGGTGGACAAACATTAGTATTACACTCGCCGGCAACTCCATACACCACACTAAACCTCAATGCACCATCTAGTGACAACCCGCGACACCCCATGACAGAATACACCACCCTGTGACCAGGTGCAGTGTGACTACGATATCACACTATACACCATGACAAGGATAGATGAGCGTGGCTACATCTGTATGTAGGTGATAATAAATGCAGAAATAACTGATCTTTAATTTGTTACATTACAATAACCCAATAGAGCTAACTAAGTAGGATGGAAAATTAGAAACAATAAGTGCCAAATTAGACAATACTGATACAGTATGTACAGTACATAGCATGTACAGAATAGAAGTCATTACAAAAATAATAAGAGACTAGGGGTAAATTTACTAAAGTTAGAGTTTTTAGAAGTGAGTTTCAAAAGTGATGTTGGCCATATCAACCAATCAGATTCTATGTAACATTTAAATAGCACCTTCTAGAAGATAATAGCTAGAATCTGATTGGTTGCTATGGGCAACATCACTTTGAAAACTCACTGCTAAAAACTCTCACTTTAGTAACTTTACCCCTAGGCCACTATTAAGACACATGATTTTATTACAAGTCTCAAAAACATTTTATCAACAATTATGGAAGATTGAACGACGGAGGCTCTTTTCTTTAGAAGGCTATACATGTGACATTTGTTTATTCCACTATGTTCAATGTACACTTTGGCCTGATTAGCCAGGGGGTGAATTGTTGGCAAATATGGACTGGCACACAAATTAAAAATTGCTGAAATTTGGATGAATTTCAAAATCCACTGCATCAATTTTCCCTACAACACAATGCCTTCTGACATGGGTTATTTTTCCCTGTCACAGTCTTGGCAACTTTCCCTTTGTTCATGGTGTTCTGTTTTTTTAATTTACCATGATTTCAATCATGCCTGACCTTCAACCAGCCAGACTTAGTTATATAAGTGTAAGAAATGTAATAGCATGGCATACACAGGTAATAATACAAGAAGAGCAAGTGTCTAGGTCTAAATTATTCGTATAAATGTATTGGGAACTTTTCTAAAAGATAATGATAATGCTCATTAGTAAAATAATAATCACATAAACATACTGTACAAATAAAAATACACTTGTGTATATCATATGCAGTAATAGGAAATGGCAGATCAATAAATGCAATGCATAGATACACAGAGGTAAATTTACTAAGATTCGAGTTTGGTCTAGATTGCAATCTTGGGTGAGTTTAGGCATTTTTTCCAACTCGCAAATTTACTAAAGATAAATTCGGGTGAGTTTGAGAGAGATTTCTCTCTTTTCACTGTAAAACTCGGGTGAGATTGCAAACTCGAATAAACTCACCATCGGCCAAACTCGGAAGTACTTTTCATGAAATAGATACAACTCTGGAATTTACTAAGAAGCGAGATTACAATCTTGGGTGTAATTGTTGCAAACTCCCAGCTAATTAGAAGTTTCAAGTAATCCACCTCCTAAGCTGCGAGTTTGGCAGAAACATATACAGAACAGTGTGATTTGTGTATGTTTCTGCATGGAATCAGTATTGTAATGGTTAATGTTTAAAAAAAAAAATTACGTACGGTCCCCCCCAAAACATAACAGACCAGACTGCTCAGCCAGTCCTGGTTCCTAAAATTACAGGGGAAAAAACATGTAGGGTTCTCCTGTAATTTAGGAACCAGCACCTAGTTACAGGGGCAGTCCTGGTTTTAAATATGATGGGGAAAAAATGCCAAGTGGTCCCCCTATATTTAAAACCAGCACTGGACCCAAACCGTCCGGGGTGTAATGCCACAGCCAGAAGACCCTATCACTGGCTCTCCCTGGCCAAAGCATTAACAAACCAAGCCAGTCAGCCCAAGACAGGGATCTCAGGGGAGGTGGGGATCCCCCAAGAAGGGTCCCCCCCTCCTGAAATCCCTGGCTTAGGCGGACCCCGGGGCTCTTCCCTGCACCCCTGGGCTGTGGGTACGAGTGTAATAGTATTGTAAAAATAGTTCAAAACTATTGTATTTTACAGTGGAACTACAGGTGCCATCATGTCTGCCCTTTGGCACTTGTGGAACTACAAATGCCTGTAGCCAGCCAGCACCCATACCCCCACTGTAAAATAAATAGTTAATTAACCACAACACTCACACACCAAGTATAGTACAACTTTATTACATACCTACCTACCTCACACATACTTACCTGCTGCCAGCTGGTCTGTCCCCTTGTCCATGTAGAATCCACTAGGAGTACCTGGACAAAAGATCCCATACTTACCTACATCCTGGTGCTGCTCTCCCCATACTTGGCAAAATACCCCATACTTGGCATACAGCATCCCCATACTTGGTAAAATAAAAAAACTAGTGAACTGATCCAAGGCGGACATATACTTACACTACACAAAATGACAGGGGATCGCTATCATCTGTATTTCCCACGGACCGCTAGCCAATGAGCGGCCGCTACATGTGTAACCAGCCAATGAGTGGCCGCTACATGTAAAGCGGCCGCTGATTGGCTAGCAGTCTGTGGGAAATACAGATGATTACTACTTGGGGGAGATATCTCAATCTGCTTCACCATCACCATCTGAAAACTCAGTCTCAGCTAAACTCACTTCTTAGTAAATATGTGAGTTTCAGGAGCCTCAAATCACCTGAGTTTCGGCGAGGATAATCGAGTTAAAAAAACAAACAAACCCAATCAGACTCAAATCTTAGCAAACTTACGCCACAGTCTCTAGGAGTGAGAATTAGCAGCTGTGAGATACAATGCAATAGAGAGTTGCAATCGCCTAAGGATAAATCCTTAAGTAGGTATAAATTGTATATTTAATATATAACACCCAATCAAGGGTAACTGGAGCACATCCTGCGGTGATTGATATAATCAAGGTGGAAGCAAACAGTCAATCCAAAAGTAGAGCCCCCATGTGTGTTAGCCAGAGGTCGGAATTCCACAAATATATAATTCCACGGGTAATAGCATATTCTAATATTGTTAGAAATATAGTCTGACCTGAAATCAGAGGTATGTTTCACAGCAAAACAGCAGCTTTATTAAAAGGCCGAAGGTTATATACATTAGTTATAAGCATTTCTTACTGGAAAGCCAACAGTTTATTTTCTAGATAAGTTCAAATTTATTTATTTTTCATTGTATTGATATTCTGATATCATGTAATAGCTGTGAAGTCCTATAATTATATCAATCAAAAACTCAATGTGAAGTATTTGAGTTGTATGTCGTTAATTTCATGTATTTGTTAACATTCCACTGGCAGGCATATTGTTAAAGTAGGTTGCATTCAGGGAGCAGTATTTTGTTAAAAGATAAATTGTTTGCTTGATAGTAAACATTGTAACATTTTTGATATGATAAGTGTTTGGATTGTACTACGACTGTCATGTTAGGGTTTGGCATACTAGACTGATCAATATACGGTTTCATTACATTAGGTTTTTGGGACAATCTTATACCCTAGAGACAGGAGAGGGACAGATTATTAGGCACAACTGACATTTAATTAACTACTATCAGGCAACGATATTTAAGCTAGGTATGCAAGCGCTGATTGTGTGTGCAAATCAGAGGAAGAATTGACAAAAGAGATTGAAGTCACTTTGAACAACACAGTAGTGGACAAGTGATTTGTCAGTATGGTTATTTCTAGAGATGAGCGGGTTCAGATTCCAGAGATCCGAACCCACCCAAATTTAGCATAACCGAGTTGGACCCTAGCAGGCTTGGAGTTTCCCGCCTTACTTCAAATCGAGGCAAAACAATATAGACAAAATCTCGCAGTTTGTGAACTTTTGTCTCTATGATCAATGTTGTATATAAGGGAGCATGCGATGGATGCCATTTCACTCCTGCAGTGGAGACTGAACAGGGCAGGTGGGTAGTGTAGGGCTAGGAGAGGTGCTGGTACTATCTGCTGTGTCCTGGGCTGGTGACTGCTGATCCATTCTGGTCTCTGGTCACACTGCTGTCACTGTCACTGTGCTGTCTGCTGATCCATCTGGGCTGTCTGCTGTGTCCTGGGCTTGTGCTGTGTCCATCTCTGGGCCCAAGTTCTGGACTCCAAAGAAAAACAAAAGTAAAAAAAAAAAATCAAAGTGTCTTTTATATTTTTCTGTGTGTGCGTGGGTGTTAGGCTTAACCATAGTAGCGCACAAGATCCAGCCCAACTCCAGTCATGCTAAAAACAAAAAAAATCAAAGTGTCTTTTATATTTTTCTGTGTGTGCGTGTGTGTTAGGCTTAACTGCAGTAGCGCACAAGAGCCAGCCAGCAACGCAAGTTGCAACCTTGTGCTGTCCGTCTCCAGTCATCTAAAAAAAAACAATAAAAGTGTCTTATATTTTTTTCTTCTGTGTGTGCTCATGGTTGTTAGGCTTTACTGAAGTAGCGCACAAGAGCCAGCCCAACTCCAGTCATACTAAAAACCAAAAAAAATCAAAGTGTCTTTTATATTTTTCTGTGTGTGCGTGCTTGTTAGGCTTAACCGCAGTAGTGCACAAGATCCAGCCCAACTCCAGTCATGCTAAAAACAAAACAAAAAAAAAATCAATCAAAGTGTCTTTTATATTTTTCTGTGTGTGTGCGTGTTAGGCTTAATAGCAGTAGTGCACAATATCCAGCCAGCAACGCACGTTGCAACCTTGTGCTGCCCGACTCCAGTCGTTCTCCAAAAATCTTCTGTGTGTGCTCATTGGTGTTAGACTTAACCGCAGTAGCGCACAAGAGCCAGCCAGCAACGCAAGTTGCAACCTTGTGCTGCCCGACTCCATTTGTTCCCCAAAAAACCCCCAATAAAAGTGCCTTATATTTTTTTCTTCTGTGTGTGCTCATGCTTAACTGCAGCACACAAGAGCCAGCCAGCAACGCAAGTTGCAACCTTGTGCTGTCCGACTCCAGTCTTCTCAAAAAAAAATAATAAAAGTGTCTTATATTTTTTTCTTCTGTGTGTGCTCATGCTTGTTAGGCTTAACCGCAGTAGCGCACAAGATCCAGCCCAACTCCAGTCATGCTAAAAAGAAAAAAACAAAAAATAATCAAAGTGTCTTTTAGATTTTTGTGTGTGTGTGTGTTAGGCTTAACCGCAGTAGCGCACAATATCCAGCCAGCAACGCACGTTGCAACCTTGTGCTGCCTGACTCCAGTCATTCTCCAAAAATCTTCTGTGTGTGCTCATTGGTGTTAGACTTAACCACAGTAGCGCACAAGAGCCAGCCAGCAACGCAAGTTGCAACCTTGTACTGCCTGACTCCATTTGTTCTCCCAAAAAAAATGATAAAAGTGCCTTATATTTTTTTCTTCTGTGTGTGCTCGTGGGTGTTAAGCTTAACTGCAGCACACAAGAGCCAGCCAGCAATGCAAGCTGCAACCTTGTGCTGCCCGACTCCAGTTGTTCTCCAAAAAAAACCAATAAAAGTGTTTTATATTTTTTTCTTCTGTGAGTGCTCGTAGGTTTTAAGCTTAACCGCAGTAGTGCACAAGATCCAACCCAACTCCAGTCATGCTAAAAACAAAAAAAAATCAATCTGTCAAAGTGTCTTTTATATTTTTCTGTGTGTGCTCGTGGGTGTTAGGCTTGACCACAGCAGTGCACAAAAGCAGCCAGCAATGCAAGTTGCAACCTTGTGCTGCCCGACTCCAGTCGGTGCTATGGGCCCAAGTTCTTCTGAAGCTGACAAAAAATAAAAATCATCATTTGTCTTTTTTTCTAATATTTTTGTGTGTGCGCACGACTGCACATGTGTGAATTTTGTAACCGCACCTTGGTGATTGTGACACTGCTTCAAGACTGCAGAAAATATGGCGTAAGTAACATGACAGGAGAGCAAGGCCAAGAACCACATGTTGTAGCTGACACCAGCAGTGCAAGGCCATCAACTTCCTCGTCCTCTATGAAGGCCAATGAGCCAGGGCTTAAGTCATGCCATCGATATGGTAAAGCAAGTTTTACTGAAGTTACAAAAAAAAATTTGAAATGTATATTTGCCTTTAGATAAACAAAAAATTGGCAATATGCCATTCACTACACAAAGTTGCAAGGAAAGTGTTACAGTGTGTATATAAAAATCAACATATAGTACGATAATCACAAAATATAGAATATTAATTCCTTATACAGCTAAAACCAAAATATATAAATGAAAAGAGATAATTTTCCCAGAGCTTAGAGGTAACACAGAAACCAGCTCACAATACAAGCTAATTAGCAGTTGTTTACATATAGCCACAGTTCACAGATAGCTAGCCTCACACAGGAAAGCTTAGAACAATAGCCCAAGTTTAAAGTGAACAGTAGTTCCAGTTGACCAATAGGATATTCCCTTTCTGACCACACCTCACAGGTAAGGGGGAGGAGTATGGCATTCACACTGTGGACACATGCTTGCAAGGAGACAGCAGACACACACTTGCAGAGAGATATGAAGGACAGCAGACTTCTCCCCAGAAGACTGCCAAGATGGAACTAAATACACCTGTCTGTGTTAGCATACAGTGGATGATATGGTGTAGTCTTTGTCTATTCACATGTGTTTAATGGAGACTGTAGCTTGTTCATATGATCCACCATGTGCTTTAACAATAGCACTGTCTGAGAGAGATAGGTTTAGTGTGTGTTGTATTCTCGTGGTCTGACTGTAACATTGTGTAGTCAAGATTAAGATGGAAATTGGGTAAAATATTGCAATCTGTAGATATATAAATGTTTGATATCAGCTGGTGATGAAGGAACCCGTAACTCGGTAGTGGTCAATTACATTGTAATAAGTTTATAAGTAATGTACGCTGTTTAGTAGTTTATACTTTCTGAAACATTATATAATGGAATCTGATTGAAATATTGTAGTATGGAATGTGAATATTTCAGGTTGAATTCAGCTAGTGGTTATGGTCCCATGGGAGTTGCGGATTACTAGCCATATTGTGATAGCATTGTGAAGTTATGTATTATCATAGTTTGGGGATTTTATAGTTCAAATAGATTTGGTTTAAGTAATAATTAACGTGTGAAAGGTAGTCTGCAGTTTGTTAAAGATGGTTACCTCCATGTGGTGAGAACAAAGGAAATTCCATGTGCTCCACGTTTCCCCATTGAATCACGTGCTTGATTCAATGGAAGTTGTGAATTACTAGTCTTGTGATCATAGTTATAACTTTACCCAGTTTTGGTATTGTATAGTTCAGATAGGTTTATTGTAGTTATTATAATTATGATCATGAATGGATATATGATTTACAGAAGTTACAACATTATGTAAGTTTTGTGACATTCAAAATGGAGTTTGTGTTCAGAGACCATGCGGTTTGAACAATAGGACATGTGCCCCAACAACCCCCCCCACACATAGTCTCACACAGCAGCCATTTTCACTCTCTCTCTCTCTCTCTCTGTCTCTATTTTGTCTAGTATTATTAAGTTTAAACACTGTTTTATGAAGATTGATTTGATGAATATAAAAACATTTTACTTATAACATTTTGTGTTTATCGTTATCTTTATGAAAGGAAATTATCCAAATGATTTAAAAGGTATATAATTCTGGTTAAACACGTTGTGAGTTTATATATTTATGTTACGTATAACCTGATGTTAGCTATGTGAAAAATAGAATATTTGCTTCAGATATATAGGGATTAAACAAGCTGGCAATGACATGGGTGTACAACAAGAAAGAAGGAAAAACACCCATTATCAGAAAGGATTAGGCCTTGGCTTTTCTTTATGAAGACTGCTGATAGACCTTCTGCTTGTAGTAGTAGTGGTGGTAGTCCAATTAAAAATGTGAAAGTTGTTAAGACAGCTCTGGGAAAACCAACTGCGTGCCCATAGAAATCAAAATCACAAATCCCTGAGGAGAGTGCAAGTGTGTCCGCGGTTGCCATGTGTGAGCCCAACCTAAATACTAGTGTACTGGAGGATCCTCCAAGTTCCATCATTTGTGTGCCCTCTGTAAATGTGGGGAAGGGCAGTCAACATCTTGCACACGTAGTCATTGAGGATGCTTCTGTGGAATTGCACATGGAGGAGGAGGAGGATATTTTGGTGGATGAAGGCGCTAAGGATGATGAGGATGTTGATGATGAAGATGTTGGTGATGAGGATGTTGATGCCAAGGATGTCCTTTGTATAAGTAAGGCAACAGCTGTTGCCCATGGTTTGAAAAAGCCAGAACCCATTGTTGTCATGCCGGGACAAAAGACAAAAAAATCTACTTCTCACATGTGGAATTATTTCCATCCCGATCTGAACAACAGTTGTCAAGCCATATGTTCCCATTGCCATGCAAGAGTGAGTAGAGGGAGGGACCTAAACCACCTAGGAACCTCCACGTCACTTGGAGCGCATTCATTAAATATCAAACTGTATGTCACCAAGTTCCAAAACTCAAAACGTAACAAGTCCAGTGTCACCCAGTTTCACAGCGGATCACTGACGCCATGACGGCTGTGCTAGTATTAGATGGTGAAATAATAAAAATTGAGGATGATAGTGTGGACGAAGTGCAAAAGGAGGATGAGGGGGAAATTTGTGTCCTATCTGACGCTAATGTGGATGTTGATGATAAGGATGTGCTTTGCGTAAATCAGCCACCAGTGGCAGCAGTTCTTGCTAATGATAAAAAGAAAGCCAGAAAAGCAACGTCTTGGGTGTGGAATTATTTTAATCTAAATTCTGTCAACAGTTGTGAAGGCAACTGTTCCATTTGTAAAGCCAAAGTTAGCAGATGAAGGGACGTTAACCATCTAGGTACTGCCTCCCTCCTCCCTGTTACGTCATTTGCAGCGAGTTCATGTAATTTGTTTAACAAAATTATAATTTGTAAATTAATAACAAGCAGTCCAGTATAAGCTACCAGCAGTTTGGACCAGCACATGCAAGCTCCGCCACCAACACCCTCATCATCAACCTCCTCCTTAATAATTGAAGGTAGTCCTTCCAAAAACTGTTTTGTCGGGACCCAAACAAACCAAGGAGTTCAGCCATGAAAGTGTCAGTCCTAGTCGCTAAAGTGCTTGGTTTGTTAAACTGTGCATGTCCTTTTTAATATCCCACATAAGAGTGGTTGGGAGGGATAATTCCATCTTGCAAATCTTTCCTTTACATTTTGCACAATTTGTGGCATTGCCGACTGACATTATTATAATTTATTAAACTGCCATCCTGTCTGCCACTGCTGTGTGGCAATGTTTCATAGATGTCCTATATTTTTTTAAACTGCCTTGCGTATGTGCTGCTGCTGTGTTGCTTACTTTAGCCTGCCAGCTCGCTGCAGCCTTTGGTCTGTATTGGTGAAAAATAGTTAAATCAATATTGTGAGCTGAGGTGATTAAAAATGCCTAGAAATGCCTGAAATTTTTTTTTGTTAAGGTTAATAATACTGTAGGAACAATAACAGGCCCAAATGATGTGGTTTTAGCATTTATATAATTTTTTGGAAAAATACAGATCCAAAACCAAAACCAAAACCTAAAAACAAAACACCAAGGAAAAAAATCCCAAACTAGATTCAGATCCAAAACCAGGGGAGATCCAGATTCAAAACCAAAACCAAAACACGGAGGTCAGCGCACATCTCTAGTTATTTCAGGAAAACCTACATGGCTAGAGTTTTCATGTACAACATTGTCATAGGTCTACAGAGAATGTGGCAGTACTTAATAACATACAGATGATTGAGGTCCTTTGGCTAGAAACAGACTGTTAATGAAAGGGACCAATGGAAGCTGGAATGAACTGAGCAGCATAACAGATCGATTGCTGTCAGTATAGCTGGACAGAAGCAGAGTCAAATGCCTTGACTGTACCTTGGGAAATCTGAAGATAGAACTGCTCAACAAGCTGTCAGTGATACAGAAACTGTGCAGAAAAAAAGGAAAGCAGCAAATGGTACAGCTGTCAGATTTTCATATAGGTTACTGACCTAATTCTAATCCTACCTACACCATATACATTATAGACTTAAATTTGAAAAAATAGTCACATCATAACTATGAATTGCATTTATCAACCCTTTTTAGTAAAACACATGCTGCTGCTTTCAATATCATGAACATTTGGGCCTTGCAAAGAGATGGATGCAGTTGTAGACTTAAAATGTTTGTAAATTAATGACACAGTTATGTATTTATCCTGAGTTGCATGTAGCTTTAGATACCTGCAGCTAAGCATACAGGGCCTGTTGCATCCGTGACCACATTTCTGCCTGGCTGTGGCAGCCTATTTGCTAACCTTTGCTAATGCTGAATATCCATGTGTTTGCATGTGGAAGTCCATCCAGCCCACTGTTTTTACATCCATAGCCGCAGCCATCATTAGTAGTATCAGAATTTACACTGACTCCTTGCTGGGTGGAAAAAAATCTGTCAGAAACAGAGGGCCTGATTCAGAGCCGGACGCTCTGACAGAGCGCTCGCTCTGAATCAGGGCCGGCCTTCTGTATATTTTAGAGTGGCCTTCTGGCCGCTCACATAGCTGTGGGTGACCACCCACAGCTATAACGAGTGGCCAGGAAGATGGTCTAACAGAGCTGAAAGCTCTCCTACTGACATCAGTGGGGCCGGCCCCAGATGGTAGGCGTTCCCATGGGAACGCCTCTGTCTGGGCAGCCATGCCCCTGGCCTGCCCACCAAAGGGGGCGTGCTGTCACTCAACATCGACAGCACACCCCCTTTGGTACGAAACCCGGAGCGATGGTTTGCCCATCGCTATCCGGGTCTCGTGCATTCGCACGATGGAGCTGGCTCCGTCGTACGCATGCGCACTGGGCCGCCATCGACCCACTTGCGAGTGCATAGCGGTCATGAGCGGGTCTGAATCAGGCCCTCACATCTCATCTACATCTGGACATCTGGAAGCAAAGAATGAGCACAGACACCCATGATGCTTGCATGACATTTCTATAAGATGGATCAGTTCCATAAGTCAGCATAGTCTTCACCCAGAAATGCCAATTTCGCTGTAAAAGTGCATACACATGGAGCAATATATTGTTACGATATGAACAATAATGATATCGTTCAACAATATATCGTTCATATCAATCTATGTGTATGCAACCAATGACCAACAATGCGTGCACCCGCTGGACGATAACGATATCGTCCATCGGCCATGCAAACAGGCCAATCTGGGCGTTATATTCCCAATAAGGATCCACAATCGTTAGTTGTTGGTCATTGGTACTGTAATATCGTAGGTGTGTGGATGAACAATATTGATGATATCAGAATTTCAAGGGAGATCGTTCAGAGATATCGTTTGCTGAACAGATCGTCCCGTGTGTACAGTATGCACCTTAAGAGTGATCCATCGACAGATCATTCAATATGCACTTGCAAACTTTGCTCATGTGCATGTGCTTGGTCCAACACATGCACAGTCACCAAACACTTTTAAAGATGCATGCACAGTATGCAGATACTGTAACCACAAGATCTGTCCACATTTCCTCTTGCATCTAACTCAGAATCAGGCCCACTATGCTCAATGTTTCTGCTGCATGAAGATAAGTTTAAAGTGTGTAATATAATTTAAGTGTATCACAATGCTTTAAGGGTATCACAGTGCATTACAGACATCAGTAATCATCCTCAACATGATGACTGATGTTTTGATGTAGAACTTAAAATAACTAAATAAATACAAAAATAATGCATCATCCCCTAAAGGGGAGATGAACAGATCAGTGTTCCACCCCAAAATATCAGCATAAAGTTATGACAGGCAAACCCACTGCATGGAGATCCCCTGTCATAATGTGTTAAATAATTCAATTAGTGCCCCTACCAGTAACAATCGCTTTGTTATTTTTTCCTCTGTTAAACTACATATGGTTGTCTAGGCTGCACCCCCTACAGTAATAATTGATACAATATCAAGGGGTATTTAACAAGGTACATGGAACATTTGTATTTCATATTTTGTGTGCAGATATACCACTTATTGTCGTATATTTAAGATCTGAAACCAAATGTTTCCTTTCTAAAGGAGAATTATTTATGTTTTTGCATAAATATACAGTCATTACCACCTCCCATGCTAAAGGATAATGATACTGATGTTTTGCAGTCATTACTTACTGTGTCAAATACTGTTTACTTGAAGACATGATGGGCAAAATGTAGTAGGGTCTGAGTTAGGGAAATTAGTGATTATAGAGCTATACTCACACATTGTTTAGAAATCATACTTGCAATAGCAAAACTCACATACAAATGTAGATACAACTCGGCCAACGTAATAGAGTGCAAGTTTTTAACTCTCACAATATTACTAACTTAATACCCACAAAAACAACCTGCTTCAGGCTAGGTAATATATCCAGAGCAGGTGTGAGTTACACAGAGGCATGCACAGATCAGTGAGATCCGCGCATGTTTCTGTGTAAAAAAAAACCTATAAAAATATTTTTTTAAAATTATGTGGGGTCCCCATATTAAAGCACAACCAGAACGGGGATTTTATGAGCTGGTTCTGGTTGTTAAAATACAGGGGGGGAAAGATATTGGGGTCCCCTGTATTTTCAACAACAAGCACCAGGCTCAGTGAGTCAGTCCTGGTTGTAAAAATATAGGGGATAAATTGAGTAGAGGTCCCCTGTATTATCCACTACCAGCAGCGGACTCTTTCTATCAGGGGTGTTATGCCACAGCTTTTCCAGTAGTTTTAATATTGGGGAACAAAAGGAGAGTTTTTTTTTATTCAGGCGCTACACTGGGCTGTGTTCCCTAGTAATGGTCTGTATTCTGGGGTTAGTTACTCCCCATATAAGGCAAGATAAATATATATATATATATATATATATATACTGTATATATTTATAAAAAAGCATTTGGGTCCGGATCTACCAGGTATCAAACAAACTTGGCCCGGTGTCCGCAAATAAAAAAGTAAATACTTAGCGTCCAGTAGCGGCACTTAGGGTAATAGTAACTCATTCTTTAATCAATCATCACATAAAAACAGCAACGTTTCAGTGTCACTAACTGGGTAGGCCTTCATGTATTGATTTGACATAATATATGACTACCTATAAGACTTTTATAGTGACCTTCTTATAGTTATATACAAGCATCATTATTTTCTCCTGATATATGTCCATGATCATGTTAGGGATGTTAGTTTAAGCGATTCTCTGCTTTTTGCTTGTATGTTTATTACTGTGTATGTCAGCATTTTTATTGTGTCTCATTTTGGTATGTTTTGGTGGTACTAAGGGGATGGGCACTGAATTGTGGGAGTGAATACATCACTCCCATTGTGTTTCCGGTCCGGGTGAGCAGTCCCGTTTCCAGTAAGAGTGTTCACATGGAGAAAGGCTGGTGTTATTTAAGGTAAGGATGTTTTATGTAATTTTAGCCTGAGGACAATGCTGATTTGTTAGTGGCACTGAAATATTGCTCTATGTGATGATTGATTAAAGAATGAGTTACTAGTACCCTGAGTGCCGCTACTGGACGCTATTTATAAATATATATATATATATATATATATATATATACAAAGCGGGTCTTCCGAGGACAGAAGAAGGCGGCACTCATCCGGACTTGTTCAATCAAACAATAAAGAGCATATTTAATAAGCTGATGTTTCAAAGCCGATAAGGCTTTGCCATTAGGGTGTGAAATGTAACAAAGTACAGTGAACGGTGCTTACCTTATATAGGTTAACAGTAACAATGATGTGCAGTGCTTCTCGTGTTCCATCCAGCCGGGCGGCGCGGGACTCCAACATCATCAACCCGCGACTCGGTGCAGAGCACTCTGGGCCAATTGCCAGGGATGCTGTCAGGTCCCGCTGATGACATTGTTGCCCAGCAACAATGTCAAACGTCGTGGCTGTGGAGCAGGAGAAAAAAACATTGTAAATCAATACAAAAATGAATAATACTTAATGCCATAAATACTAATGCATGTTGGTAACAAATTTAAAATAAACTAATCTGATACAAAAGAGACATACATATGTATCTCAATTAGGCTATAAAACCAAAGCCAATGAATATTAAATATCAATATTATGGAACATAATCTCTCTGATCCAAGAAATGGATAATACCTACAACCCTCAAACGGGTATCCGCCCTGTACGGTAATTATTACACTCATATTGCAACTCCTTCAATGTTACAAGAAGGCAGACCACGTAATTTTATCATTGAGACGTTTCGGGTGAGTAGCCTCCAAAATAGAAATCCATTTGGATTCCATACGGAGAAGTCTATTGGCTCGATCTCCTCCCAACAGTAAGGGAGGTAAGTGATCAATAATTTTGTATCTAAGATTTGCTAATTGATGTTTTGCTTCTTTAAAATGTCTCGCCACGGGCTGGTCCGTTTCTCTTCCTTGAAGGGCTAGTTTTATAGATGAGCGATGGACAGCCATTCGTTCCTTGAACATCCTAATGGTTTGTCCAACGTAGCTTAAACCACATGGGCATGTTAATAGATATATCACATATCTAGAAGTGCAAGTCAGTACATATCTGATGTTAAATTTCTTGCCTGTGTGAGGGTGGTAAAAATGTGAACCTGGGTCCAGGTATCCACAAGTTACACATGATGCACATCTATAACATCTCGGTTTTTTAAAACATCATTCCTGTTTGATCTTGTAACATAGGTGTAATGTCCGTCTTCATTAATATGTTTTTGAGATTTCTACCCCGTTTATAACTAATCAGAGGGGATTTGTCCTGGAATGTTGGCAAATCCTTGTCTGTCCGGATGATAGGCCACAAGGCTTTTGCAGCTTTAGATACCACTGGACTAGCCAATGTATATTCCATCACAAAGGGAATCCTAAGGTCCATATTTCCTTTGGGTTTTGGGACAAGAAGTTGTTCCCTTGGTATTAGTAAAACCTCTTGTTTTTGTTGTAATAATGCCTGTTTATTATATCCCCGTTGTGAAAATTTAGTGATGACAGAGTCCAAAGCTTTATCAACTTCTTCTGGTGTACTTGTGATACGTGCGGCTCTCATCATTTGTGATATTGCTAAACTCCTTTTTAGGGCTGGAGGGTGGAAACTGTTGGAAGTAAGTAAGGTGTTACAGTCAGTTTCTTTTGAATACATTGAGGTGTTGATTTTACCCTCTTTAAGTGTGACTCTAACGTCCAAAAAATTAATTTCCTCCAAGCTAATTGTAGAAGTTAGCTTAATGGGGGAGTCCATACAATTAATCTTAGTAATCGTTGAATTGAGAAGACCTTCATCACCTGTCCAAATCAAAAAGATGTCATCTATGTAGCGGGAGTATGTTAGAATATGTTGTTTAATCATATGATCTGCAAAGAAAAATAAATGCTCTTGTTCAAATATAAAAATGTTTGCAAAGCTCGGTGCTACGTTCGAGCCCATCGCACATCCTGTTCGCTGTCTGTAAAATGACCCGTTGTAATAAAAATAATTACGGGTAAGTGTGAGACATAGAAGTTGTATGAAGATATCTTTATTGCATTCATGGAACGAATTGGCCTCAAGGAAACGCATCACTGTATACAGACCTTCTTGTTGGGGAATCACTGCATAAAGGCTTTTGACGTCTAAAGTACATAGAAAAGCTTGATGTGGGATCTCGGTGAGATTGTTCAGTTTAATTAGAAAGGACGTAGTATCTTTTAAGAATGTAGTTTGTTTCATTACATACGGTTGAATTAGAGAGTCTAGATACTGGGAGATGGGTTAGAACAAAGAACCTCTCGCGGAGATGATTGGTCTTCCAGGGGGCTTTATTTGATCTTTATGCATTTTCGGCACTGTATATATGAGGGGAACTCTAGGATGTGCTGTACGTAGTGCCTTTGATGTTTTTGTATCCAAGAATTTATCAAGTTCCATCTTATCCAATATATCATCTAGTTCTTTTTTATACATCCCAGTTGGGTCATCCATAAGTTTCTCATAAGTGGAATTGTCCGACAGCTGCTGATCTAATTCATATTTATAATCCAGAGTGTCTTGTATTACTACTCCCCCGCCTTTATCGGTGGGGCGGATGATTATATCCGTGCATTTAGAGAGATTTTTCAGGGCTATCTGTTCTTTCGGGGACAAATTATGAAAGATCTTAGTTTGTGCCTGATTGTACCTATGCACTGAATCATCCATAAGCTGAGAAATTGTTTTTATAGATGGATGTACTGAAACGGGATCGAAATTAGATGAAGCTCCAATCTTAAGAGAGGAGTAGTATAGATTCCACAGTGTTAACTGAAGTTCTGTGTTGAAAAAATTCTTTTAATCTTAATTGTCTAGCAAATTTGTAATTTTCAACCTTCCACTCAAACTCTTTGTATTTATTTGTGGGGATAAAAGTTAGTCCTTTGTTGAGGATTGCCAATTCCGATTCAGTTAATGGTTTAGAGGACAGATTGTACACTAGGTTTTCTTTTTGTTTCCCTTTGTTGTTCCTTTTATTTTGGCCCCCACGTCTTGTTGGTCTACAGGAGGGGTATCCAAACGTGCTATGGTAGCAACCCCTAAAGGGACCTGTCTTCAAGAAGAGGGTTCATCTGATTCCATGACATGAAAATCACTGTCACTGTTTGACGTAGACGCCTCATGGCGAGGACGGTATCTCCTATTTCTCCACGTAGTTCTCTGCGGTCTACTAAATTGGGTGCTATTCCCTTCTGCACCACTCAGGCATCTATAGACTGTGTTGGTCTCATAGTCAGTATTGACTTTGTCTAGTTTGCTTTTTATAAATTTTAAGAGATCTTTTTTATATTGTTCACATTGGTTAGAGAGTTTATTCCAATATTGTTGGTAGGATGTATCCTTTAGCATATTTTTGTGAGTCATAGTGTATGTCTCAATCTTAGACCTGACATTTTGCAATTCTTTACCTGCTTGTTCTATTACAAGAATCATTAAATCTAGACTGCATTTATTTAATATCGCTATCCAGTGCCTACAAAAATCAGCATTATTTCTGCCTATTGTCGGGCAATTCTTTACCCTAAACCCTTGTGGTATCATTTTTGATCGGAAGTAATCCGAATGGGTACTCCCATGAATAAGATAATCTATCTCTTTTTTCTTTAGCTTCATTAAGCCATTGTAAATATCTTCAACAGTGTTATATTCCAATGCGGGGGTTTCTGTATCAGTAAATAAAATTGCAGAAATTTGGGCGTCTGTAAACGATAGAGTCTCTCCTTTAGGCAAATCCAGATTTATAAATGACAGGGGGTCTGAGCGTCCAGTACCTCCCTCCATTGCAGCAGGCAAGGCAAAATGCTTATATGTAAAAATATGTCAGGTGACAGTTACTTGAAGAGAAAGTGACCAGTGCAAAAAAGTGCCCCGTGCTTAAAGTGTCCAGTGCTAAAAAAGTGCACGAATATAAAGTAAACAACTTCACTCTGATATCTTTAAATTGTATAAAATGTATCTTCAAGCAATCCGGTGCCACAACTCAAATAAGGAGTAATAAAACCCCCGTACATATCAAGTCTCATGTAGATGGGCACTCCAGAATAGTGTTTAGCTGCCGTGCTGCCTTCCTAAGTAAAATATACAAAGCGGGTCTTCCGAGGACAGTTATAAACGGGGTAGAAATCTCAAAAACATATTAGTGAAGACGGACATTACACCTATGTTACAAGATCAAACAGGAATGATGTTTAATAAACCGGGATGTTATAGATGTGCATCATGTGTAACTTGTGGATACCTGGACCCAGGTTCACATTTTTACCACCCTCACACAGGGAAGAAATTTAACATCAGATATGTACTGACTTGCACTTCTAGATATGTGATATATCTATTAACATACCCATGTGGTTTAAGCTACGTTGGACAAACCATTAGGATGTTCAAGGAACGAATGGCTGTCCATCGCTCATCTATAAAACTAGCCCATCAAGGAAGAGAAACGGACCAGCCCGTGGTGAGACATTTTAAAGAAGCAAACCATCAATTAGCAAATCTAAGATACAAAATTATTGATCACGTACCTCCCTTACTGTTGGGAGGAGATCGAGCCAATAGACTTCTCCGTATGAAATCCAAATGGATTTCTATTTTGGAGACTACTCACCTGAAACGTCTCAATGATAAAATTATGTGGTCTGCCTTCTTGTAACATTGAAGGAGTTGCAATATGAGTGTAATAATTACCGTATAGGGCGGATACCCGTTTGAGGGTTGTAGGTATTATCCATTTCTTGGATCAGAGAGATTATGCATTAGTATTTATGGCATTAAGTATTATTCATTTTTGTATTGATTTACAATGTTTTTTTCTCCTGCTCCACAGCCGCGGTGTTTGACATTGTTGCTGGGCAACAGTGGCATCAGCGGGACCCGACAGCGTCCCTGGCAACTGGCCCAGAGTGCTCTGCACCGAGTCGTGGATTGATGATGTCTGAGTCCCGCGCCGCCCGGCTGGATGGAACACGAGAAGCACTGTACATCATTGTTACTGTTAACCTATATAAGGTAAGCACCGTTCACTGTACTTTGTTACATTTCACACCCTAATGGCAAAGCCTTATTGGCTTTGAAACGTTGGCTTATTAAATATGCTCTTTATTGTTTGAACAAGTCCGGATGAGTGCCGCCTTCTTCTGTCCTCGGAAGACCCGCTTTGTATATTTTACTTAGGAAGGTACCACGGCAGCTAAACACTATTCTGGAGTGCCCATCTACATGAGACTATATATATATATATATATATATATATATATACAGTTCCTATAGGTAGTACACTCTGGTACAAACCCACTTGGTACTCCAGGATTTGTCACCAAAGGTTTAATGTTGTACTAATCAATCAATGTTTCTGGGCTACGCAGAGCCCTGTCCTCAGGATAATACCAGTAAAAAAATTGTGCAAAAGAGAAGCTTACCTTATATCCCTGGTTCTTAGGTGTGTCATAGATGGAGCCGGCGTTGCGTGTGCGTCTCCCTGAGCACGCCCAGTGATGACGTCTGCTGCAGGCGCCTAGCTGTTGCCATAGCAACACCTGACACTTCCTCCTGCTCCAACACTGCTCTGTATAATCGGAAAACACCCAGTGAGAATATGGAAACAAAGGGCCTGATTCAGAGCCGGACGCAATTAGCGCTTGCTCAGCCTGAAAATAGGGGTGGCTATTCAAATGAACCGTTCGCTCTTTGCGGTCTGTTCATGCCTCTAGGTCTGAACGAGCGAACAAAACTTGCGGTCGTTTTTTGGATCAATTCGCCCCCTGGCCGCTCGCATCCTACGTCATGTCCGCTATTTATTAGATTAATCGAGTACATCAACCAGGGTATGAACTGCTCGCTATTCTTGTGGTTGGTTTTTGCTATCACAATCTTGCGAGCAGTTCTGGCTATAAAATAACCCAGTGACGTGGTCAATGACGCTGCTGTTTTAATTATGCACACCCATAAAACGCCCGTTTTGACCTTTAAGCACGCCTGTGTTTGGATCTCCACTCCCCGTTTTCAAGCACCTTCCCCTGTTACCACCCACATACGCCTCATTCTGTCACTCAAATTATCAGGCATTCCCTATTTTGTGAGCACATCAATTTCGACTGCACTGACTGGTTCGCGCATGCGTATAACGATCCGTACGCATGCGCAGTTGGGCAAACATCGCTCGGAGCGAACGAGCGGCCGCTTATGAGCGGCTCTGAATCAGGCCCAAAGTCCACGTTGTGCTTGGATGCTGAGTACAATTAAAAAACACTAAACAAACAAAAAGCTACAAAGTTACTGAGTTACAGAATAAATAACTGTGAACCCTAGCAGTTGAATCCACTAAAAGAATGAAGGCATACACTAAAAAAACCCATACACTGAAAAAAGTGAATCGATACATGCGCTATTTTAATAGTTCCTAAATATATATCCATATGCCCACTATCAATAGTAAATGCGTATAAGGAACCCCAATTAATTTTCTCATTTAGCCCCCTGGGCTGTAAGGTGTCCAATCGAATAATCCAATTCATTTACAACTTCAATAAGTCCTTGCTCGCATCTCCGCCTCGTGGTCTTGGTTGTATCTGGTTGATAATCATATATTTAAGTGATGTCAGGGTGTGCTTCATTTCCTTAAAGTGACTGGCCACTGGTTGGTCTATGTCTTTTCCAACCAGTGTCATCTGAATTGTGGACCTATGTAAAGCCATGCGTTCTTTGAATTTTCGCGTAGTCATTACAATTTAATATTTGCCACATGGGCAGATGATAATGTATACCACGTCCTTTGAGGAGCAATTCAATACCAGTCGTATATTATATTTCTTTCCACTGTGTGGATGTTTGAAATGGTCCCCTGTTTGTAAATATCTGCACGTTACACAGTTGGGGCAGCGGTAGCAACCAGGCTTTTTAGTTGATGAGAACATGGATGGTTTTTGCCCATAATCAGTAATATCTGTACATTCCAGGTAATCCCGTAGGTTCTTCCCCCGTTTGTAACAGGCCATTGGTCTAAGCTCTCTAAAGTTGGGTAACGCCCGATCCGTTGCCACTATTGGCCAAAGTGCCTTAGTGGCCTGTGGTATCACTGGACTGGCGGTAGAGTACCTGATAGTCCAAACCATAGTGTTATTTTTTTTACTCATCTTTTTTCTGATTTGATGTATTCAGTAGACTGTGTCTATCCTGAGATAGCACTTTAGTCTTTAGTTTAATCAGATGTTTCTTTTCATATCCTCTTTGATGAAATTTATCAATAACTTTATCCAGGACCCCTGGAAGGTCCTGTGTTTTGTTGGTAATCCTTGCTGCCCACAACATCTGTGAGTACGGAAGGCCAGTTTTGAGTGATTTAGTGTGATGACTGTTCACTTCCAAAAGTGTATTCCTGTCCGTTTCTTTATAATAGTTTGAAGTACACAGTTACCCTTTGATGATAGAGACTTGGACATCAAGGAAGTTGAATTTTTCTTTTCCACTTTGGAATGTGAACTTAATGGGTGAGGCTTTCTCGTTGATCTCATGCATCATACTGTTAAAAAGATCTGTGCCCCCATCCCACAGCATAAAACAGTCATCGATATAACGTGCATACCAAATTATATGTTTACTGGTACACAGATTTGAAAAGATAAATTATTATTCATATTTGAACATGAATATGTTCGCATATGCAGGGACCACATTTGACCCCATAGTGCAGCCCATGCGTTGCAGGTAATAAGCCCCATCATATAGAAAATAATTACGTATTAGTGTTAGACATAAAAGTAGCATATATAAATGAATATCTAAACCCAGTGGATTGTCTAAATTAATTAGGAATGTATACATGGCTTGTAGTCCATCTTCATGAGGTATGGATGTGTATAAACTATACATGTCCATTGTACATATGATGACTTCTTGGCTTAGGTTATGAAAGCATCCAAGATTGTTAAGGAATGCGGTTGTATCTTTCAGATAAGTAGGTTGGACGATAACATGTGGTTGTATTAACCTGTCAAGCAATTCTGACACAGGTTGATAGATAGACCCCCTAGCAGATATAATAGGTCTGCCTGGGGGCCTCACTTTGTCTTTATGGACTTTTGGGACAGTATATAATATAGGAATTACTGGGTGGTTTTGAATGAGGGCATCATGTGTAGTTTGTGAAAGACTACCTTCATTTGGTATATTATGTTGTAATGACTATGCGAAAACACATGGATTTACATAGGTCCGCAATTCAGATGACACTGGTTGGAAAAGAGATAGACCAACCAGTGGCCAGGCACTTTAAGAAAATGAAGCATACTCTGACATCACTTAAATATATGATTATCGACCAGATACAGCCAAGACCGCAAGGAGGAGATGCGAGCAAGGACTTATTGAAATTGGAAGCGAATTAGATTATTCGATTGGACACCTTACAGCCCAGGGGGCTAAATGAGAAAGTTAATTGGGGTGTCTTATAAGCATTTAGCATTGATAGTGGGCATATGGATTTATATATATATATATATATATATATATATATATATATATATGAACTATTAAAATAGCCAATGTATTGAATCACTTTTTTTAGTGTACAGTTTTTTTTTTAGTGTATGCCTTTATTCTTTCAGTGGCTGCTAGGGTTCACAGATCTTTACTCTTTATCTCAGTAACTTTGTAGCTTTTTGTTTGTTTAGTGTTTTTCCATTGTACTCAGCATCCACGCACAGTGTAGACTTTTTCTCACTGGGTGTTTTCTGATTATACAGAGCAGCGTCGGAGCAGGAGGAAGCATCAGGTGTTGCTATGGCAACTGCCGGGTGCCTGCAGTGGATGTCATCACTGGGCGTGCTCAGGGAGATGCAAACGCACAGCCAGCTCCATCACTGACACACCAAAGAACCAGGGATATAAGGTAAGCTTCTCTTTTGCACAATTTTTTTACTGGTATTATCCTGAGGACAGGGCTCTGCGTAGCCCAGAAACGTCGATTGATTAGTACAACATTAAACCTTTTGTGACAAATCCTGGAGTACCAAGTGGGTTTGTACCAGAGTGTACTACCTAAAGGAACTGTGTATATATATATATATATATATATATAGAGAGAGAGAGAGAGAGAGAGAGAGAAAGAGAGAGAGAGAGAGTGAAGCTGATAAAAAAGCGACCAATGTGCTAATACATACTGTGATACAGTGCTGAATGAACCATTTGAATAAATAAATAAATGTGCAAATATGCAAGACTGAGATAATATGTGCAATAAATGCAAATATATATATATAAATATAATTTCAAGGTGTTATAAAGTGCATATAATATTGTAGGAATGACAAGTATAAATAAAATTAAAAGGGTAATTTTTTACAAGTAACAGCTGACCCTAACACATAGGGCAGTATGACAAATAACTTAATCTAAAAAAGAGAGAAATGCAACTAAAAATTAAAAAGGTGGGGATAAGGGATGAAGGGCTTATCTGGATCACAAATAGGTAAGTTCATGTGAGGCTGGATCCAGGAGTCTCCAATGCATTTCGTCCATATGGTGGATTTCTTCAAGGGATGTAACACTCCTGTCAGGGACCTGATATATAAACCCCTTAAATAAGGATAATGGGAGGTGTTTAGAATTGATTATGACCACTCCGGTTTTCGCTAATAGAAAAGTCATTCAAAAATTGTGACTATTGAATAGCCAAGGTAAAGTTCCTTTATATAAGTGCATTGCTTTCACAGTGTATGATTTTGGATGCCAGAACTAATTTTTCTGGTGTTTTGAGTTAACCTGGTCGTCACATGATGTCTGCTTCATCATATCTGCCCTGCTTGATGCAGCCTCTCGCGTCACTTCCACCCATGCACTCATGCTTCACCGTCTTCAATGTTAGACCATCACCTGATATCCGCTATGTCATTTCCGCCCAGCTATGTGTAGCCTCTCGCATCACTTCCGCCCGTACATGAGGATGTTACCATGTTGCTAGCGGCCATATTGCTACACTTTCGTTTGATTTCAGACGCCATCTTGGTACTCCACTTTTTATCAACATCGCAGCTATTTAAGCCTTCAAACATATGATTTTCGCTGGAGATATTTCACTGTATTTTATGCATAAACATTTATTGGTACCTACATGACATAATAAAGAATAATATTACTATTATGTTTATGGGTACAGGTTTATGAATATTCCCATGTATTGCTAGTATCTTAGTTTGCACTGTTAATAGGTGTTATTATATACACAAAATTATGAAAGACATATTAAATAGTTAAAAACGTGAGAAATACTATTAATATAAATTAGACATAAATAATTGTCAGTGATAATTAGAACCAAGATGGTATTATATCATATACTACTAATTTCTAATTAGATAAAAAAGGAAGAGGAGGCACAATAACATAAAATATAATAATTAATATTTCTATAAATATAGGTATGAATATATATTTTAGATATGTAAAAAATGTAAAAATAAATATTCTCTACATCAAATAAGTTAATAAACTAAAAAATAGTAGGATCTCTGGTGGAAAATCATTGTACTAAAATCCAGCATTAATGGCCTTAAATGAATCCTTCAAAATAATCCATATAGATGATATCAGTTGGTCCTTTTGATCCAGAGTGGTCTTTTGATTCATCAAGTGGGGAATGAGGTTATCAGATGAAATTGATTTCGTAAGGCATTCTTGGTCAATAGTGTCGAAGCTGGATAATTGGCTGAGACAAGATCAGTTTAAAATTGAAGCGTGCACGACGCCATCTTGCGAATGGCAGCTAGACTCCATTTTAGAAACAAGAATCTACAAGACACCATTTTGCGAACAGCGCCATTTTAAGTTACAGCTCACAAGCTAAGTACAGATGGCAATGTTTTTGATAATCTACCAAGGGCAACTGGAAGAAGGGCAACTGGAAGAACAGCTTCCTGAGAAAAATTAAATAGAATAGACAATGAGTGTTTTTACATACAAATTGGGAATGCCTGTATACAGACAAGTATAGTTGTGGCAATTGTAATATAATCCAGGCATTGATCTACACAATTGGATTTGTCTGAATCCTAAACAGGTTTTAGCCCCACACCCAGACAGGATGGCCCCAGCTTCACAGCTTGGGGTAACACATTTGCATTCACACAAGAGTCTGGGAGAACAAAGGACTTTTCTTTAGAGCCCGGGAAAGGTGGGGGCTGCTGAGAGAGGGGGGGGCATGTGGAACTATATGGCTCAGCATTCCACACTGCTAGGTGTTCACTTAGTAAGTGAGATTTAAGTGCTCCATTTTTTATACACACATTAATACGCACAATTGCGCTGGTAACTAATCGCATATTAGCGAATGCATAAGACCTTGTATGAAAACACTGTTTTATTAGCTAAATGCGCACGCATCTGTCCCCAGTTAACTAGTGTCTTTATATCAAACCCCGTATACTCACACAGTACATATTCACATACAAGGTTCCATAAGCTTTAAGGTAGAAGATAAGCTTTAAGGTATAAGATTTAAGTTGTTCATTTAGTATAAATGCTATGAAATAAAGATTGTTTGGTAACTAAGGTTTTATACATGCTAAGTAAGCCGTATTTGGTTTTGTACTGATGCGTACTCTTTCCACAGTATTCCGGTGATATTGGTGTGGAGATTGCATCATGCATTCTTGAGTTATGGACCGCAGAGAATTCAAGCAACAAAATGTATATGATATAAATAACTGTTAGGATGTTGCATGGGGCGGGAGGGCAGAGACCCCCAGTTGTTGGAGGCTGGGTTGAGTCTATTTGAACCAGCCTGTTAAATGCTCTGTAACAGATGCTTCCCCCTTGAGGCCCAATGGCATCAGCATCAAACTTCTCTATTGTGTTGTCTATTTCTGGGGGGTATATATGTGTGCTCCAACACTGGGTTCTTAGTCTTCGTGCTGAATGCTGATAGACGAGGGGTTTCTTGCTGATGCCTTACATCTGGTCCGGAAGCGCTGCGTATGTATACTGTACTTGGGTCTGTATAATTCCTTTGTGCCAAATTGTGTCTGGATCAATAGCGTGTAACTGACTGTACTTTTACCTGAATAATACTTGTGCTTTGGAACCACAGATTCCAGGTCTTAAGTCTTTATTTACTGTATGACTGCGTACAAAAATTAGCATCATCCTTAGAGGTTTATAGGTAGGATATTAGAGGGTATAGGCAGGGGTATATAGAGGTTCTGAGACAGTATCATCATTAGGTGTTCAGATCATGATGGAATATTTTTCAGTTTCAACCTGGGACTACAGTACCTGGTATTCCCCAGAGGTCCCCCATCCAGGTACTAATCAGGCCCAACGTTGCTTAGCTTCCAAGATCAGATGAGATTGGGTGCTTGAAATGTGGTATGACTGTAGATAACTATGAGACTTTGAAATTACCGTCTATGTTGAATCACAAGAAAGGGGCTATCTCATAGCTGTCATTGAAGCCTCGTGGAGTCATGCTATCAAGTTCAAAGATCCAGTACATTTCACTATATATATATATATATATAATATAGCATCCAGTAGCAGCACTCAGGGTACTAGTAACTCATTCTTTAATCAATCATCACATAGAAACAGCAATATTTCAGTGCCACTAACAAATAGGCATTGTCCTCAGGCTAAAATGACATAAAACATCCTTACCTTAACACTACCCGTGCTCCATGTGAACACTCTTACTGGATACAGGACTGCTCACCCAGACCGGCAGCACAAATGGAGTGATGTATAATATTTACTGAGACACCCAGGTACTCAGCAGTAACAGCAGGAGTGCCGAATCTGGAGTATTGGTAATATATATATATATATATATATATATAAATGCTACTCAATCATAAAACAGACTGAGGCAGCACTGTAGGGCTTAAATTCAAAAAGGTTTTTACTTGAGACTCACATCACCTGGTGAGACTCAAGTAAAACCCTTTTTGCATTTAAGTCCTAGTGTGCCGCCTCAGTCTGTTTTAGGATTGAATAGCGTTTATTCTACTACAACTCCCCTGGAGGGCACCTGGGCAATATTTACAGTTGCTTGGACGAGTGCCGGTCATCTATCATTTTAGTTTTTCAAATATATATATATATATATATATATATACATATATATATACTGTATATATATATATATGTATACAGTATATATATATATATATATATATATATATATATTGTGATAGGATCACTGGTGAAGTGGTCTGTGACAGGGACATTTTTCCCAGATTCCTGTCTTATGTGTTTTAAATCCCCAGGGGAAAGTCTGCAGTGAAAAGCCGGTTTGGGACCTGGGGGTTGTGGGTGAGAGGAGAGGGAGGGCTCCACCCATGGCCGCTCCAGGTTTTGGTTCTCGCAGCCTGGTAACAGGCTTGTTAGGGTTTCCACCTGAGAATGGCCAATATAAGCCTAGTATGTTTAGGGATGAGTATCTCACCTGGGAGAGCAGGCAGGGAGTTTGCTCAGAGACACTTGGAAACCTAACTGTGAGTGTTGTGCTGTGCCTTTGTTGCTGGTGAGGGCATTAGGCCCTGCCAGGTTCTGTTAGTGAGGGAACTACCTGTGAAGTTAGTGCCCCGACAGGGCTAGGATTTATGTTTATGTTTTCTTTATGTTATTTCTGACATTGTACAATAAAGACTGGCGCCGACCAGCTTGTACTTGCATCCAGACTGGTGTGCTGCTTCCCTGCTGCTGTGGGTGTGTGTAAGAAAGGAGTCCTTCTACCCTGGAGAGGGAACCCCTAATCTGACTGTGTCACAATATATATATATATATATATATAAACACACCAAGACAGCACTTTTGTTGATAGAGTAATTAACACCCAATTGAGTTATTAAAACTTAAATCTGTTTTAATGTGCATTCACAATATACACAGTCGTATCACATTATTATGACCACCAGCTAATAGCCAGATTAACTACCATGTGCAGCACGGAAAGCAGCTAGACAGACTGAAAGTGACTCAATAAGGTGTTGGTAGGTTGGTTCACGTATCTGGAGTCATGCTGACTACAGTGCATCCCACAGCTGCTGGAGGGTGCGTGGTGGAGTATCCATAGAGCGAACACAACAATCGAGGTGATCCCACAGATTCTCAATTGGGTTCAAGGCAGGGGAGTTATTGGAAGTAGTAAGTCTTTGTCCTGCTCATCCAACCACTGTCGGACATTTCTAGCCATGAGACATGTTGCATTGTCTTGCTGGAAGATCCCATCTGCCTCATGGAAGACAATCAGCATTTAAGGGTGTTTGTGCTCTGCAACAATGGATTGCCTTCCACATGGATGAGTGGGTGAAGAAAATAAAATGAAAACATTCTCTAGACCATAACCAGCAGCTTGTGTTCTTCCAGCAATGGTTGTAGGGTGTTTGTTCTTCGATGTTTCTCACCTGACATGCCAACGTCCATCTGTTTGATGAAGCAGAAAATGTGACTCATTGAAGAAGGCAACCCTTTGCCAATCAGCAGAGGTCCAATTCCGATACAGGTGTGTCCACTTAGGCACCTTTGTTAGAATAGTTGCAGTGAACATCTGTTTGCTTCGGAGTCCCATACGCAGCAGGGTTTGCTGAACTGGAATTTTAGACACACGTCTGGTGGCCCCCAGGTTCATTTTGATGTTGAGTTGCTCCAATGTAGTGTGTTGGTTGGCCCTCATGCGCCTTTGTAGCCGACGTTCATCTATCACATTAATGGCATGTTGTGCCACCTCTCACACCAATGGCATTTGGTGCTCCACAGTTTCTACATCCGTTATTCGCAATAGTGCCATTTGTTCAGTCACAATACACTTTCACCACAGCAGTGAACAGTTCATAAAACTGTGCTGTTTTTGAAATACTGACACCCTTGGCCCGAATCATCCATTTTTGCAACTCAGATAAAGTGCCCCTTTTGCCATGACAGCAATGCATGTTATGTGTGCAGATGGCCTATTGCACACCATTATATACTAGGGGTGTGCACCGGCCACTTTTCGTGTTTTGGTTTTGGATCTGGATCTTTCTTCGTGTTTTGGATCTGGATTGGTTTTGCCAAAACCACCCTGCCTTGTTTTGGGTTCAGGGTTTTGTGTTTGGGATCTGTATTTTTTTTTACAAAAGCATAAAAACTGTTAAAATCACAGAATTTGTGGGTTTTTCTGCTCCTATGCTATTATTAACCTCAATAATCTTAATTTCCACTCATTTCCAGTCTATTCTGAACACCTCACACATCACAATAGTGTTTTTATGTCCAAAAGGTTGCACAGAGGTAGCTGGATGACTATGCTAACAAACATGTGGCCCATCTAGGAATGACACTGCAGTGGCAGACAGGATGGCAGTTTGAAAAACTAGACCCCAAACAGTACATAATGCAAAGAAAAAAAAGAGGTGCAAGATGGAATTGTCCTTGGGCCCTAACACACCCTTATGTTGTATAAACAGGACATGCACACTTTAACAAAGCAATCATTTCAGTGCCAGGGTCTGCCACACAACTGTGGCTGAAGTGATTGATTTGTTTGGGCCCCCACAAAACAAGCTGGCAATTAATCTGTCCCTGCACAAACTGGTTCTACGGAGTCAAGATGTCGTCCTCATCCTCCTCAACCACCGATTCCTCACCCTCTTCAGTGTTGTGTACATCCTCATCCTCACAGAGTATTCATTTGTCCCTGCTGAAATCCACCACCACAGGTCCCTCTGTACGTTCTGGAGTCTGGTCTCCCTGGAAGATTTGATAATTCATTTTTATGAACATCATCTTCTCCACATTTTGTGGAAGCAACCTCCTACGCCTTTCGCTGACAAGGTTCCCAGCTGCACTAAACACTCTTTCAGAGTACACACTGGAGGGGGGGCAACTCAGGTAAAATAGAGCCAGTTTGTACAGGGGCCTCCAAATTGCCTCTTTTTTTCTGCCAGTACAGGTACGGACTGTCTGACATGCCTACTTGGATGCTGTCACCGATGTAATCCTCCACCATTCTGTCAATGGTGACAGTATCATATGCAGTGACAGTAGATGTGTCAGAAATTGTTACCAGGTCCTTCAGTCCGGACCATATGTCCAAACTTGGTACTGCATGCCCTGCTTCACCACCAGCGGGTTGCTTAGGATACCTAAGTTTTTTCCTGGCAGCCCCAGTTGTGGGAGAAAATAAAGAAGGAGCTGTTGACATGTCACATTCCGCTTCAGCTGAAAGTGTTTTCACCAGCAGGTCTTTGCACCTCTGCAGGCTTGTGTCAGCCAGAAAGAGAGACACCACATATGTTTTAAACCTAGGATCGAGCACGGTGGCCAAGATGTAGTGGTCTGATTTCAACAGATTGACCACCCTGGAATCCTGGCAAAGCGAATGAAGGGCTTCATCCACAAGTCCCACATGATGAGCGGAATCACTCTGTCTTAACTCCTCCTTCACTTTCTCCAGCTTCTTCTGCAAAAGCCTGATGACCTGACTCAAGCTGGCAGTGTCTGAACTGAATTAATGTGTGGCAAGTTCGAAGGGCTGGAGAACCTTGCACAACATGGAAATCATTCTCCACTGCGCTTGAGTCAGGTGCATACCACCTCCTTTGCCTATGTCATACGTGGATGTATAGGCTTGAATGGCCTTTTGCTGCTCCTCCACCCTCTGAAGCATATAGAGGGTTGAGTTCCACCACGTCACAACCTCTTGCTTCAGGTAATGGCAGGGCATGTTCAAGAGTGTTTGCTGGGGCTCCAGACTTCGGCACACAGTCGCTGAATGGTGAAAGTGGCCAGAAATTTTTCGGTCCACCCAAAGCATCTCCTGCACGCCCCTGTCACTTTTCAGAAAATTCTGCAACACCAAATTTATTGTGTGAGCAAAACAAGGGAAATGCTGGAATTTGCCCAGATGTAATCCCGCACAATATTGGTGGCGCTGTCAGATATCACAAATCCCCAGGAGAGTCTAAGTGGGGTAAGCCATTGGGCGATGATTTCCCTCAGTTTCTCTAAGAGGTTGTCGGCAGTGTGCCTCTTACTGAAACCAGTGATATACAGCGTAGCCTGCCTTGGAATGAGCTGGCATTTCTGAGATGCTGCTACTGGTGATGCTGCTGTTGTTGCTGCATAAGTTGAATATCTACCCACTGGGCTGTCACAGTCATATAGTCCTTAGTCTGCCCTGTTGTACTTGTCCACATGTCCATGGTTAAGTGGAAATTTGGTACTACTGCATTTTTCAGGACACTGAGGACACTTTTTCTGATGTTTCTGGACAGTCTTGATATCGCCTGCCTAGTGAAGTGGAACCTAGACGGGATTTGGAACCGGGGACACACTACCTCCATCAATTGTCTAAATCCCACTGCACTAATGGTGGATACCAGATGCATGTCTAACAGCAACATAGCAGTCAAGGCCTCAGTTATACATTTTGCTTCAGGATGACTGCTGTTGTACTTTATCCTCCTCACTAAGGACTGTTGGAGGGTCAATTGTTTAGTAAAAGTAGTGGTGTTCCTACTTCCTCTCTGGGATGATGAATGACTCCCAGCAGCAACAGCAGCAGTGGCAGCAGTAGGCGTAGCAATGCAGGATCCTCCGGAGGAATCCCGGATAGGAGAGTAAGTCATGCCAGTGACATTGCCTGCAGAACTACTTCCGATCCTGACTAAGGAGGAAATTGACGAGGAGGGAGTTGACGGTGTGGTCTGCAGGTGCTTGGATACAACAGGACAAAGGGATTTAGGTGTCCCTGGACTGCTTACGGTCTTAGCAAAAGTTTCTGAACTTGACAGTAACTTTTTATGAACGTGCTGCAGGTGATGTATAAGGGAGGATGTTCCTAGGTGGTTAACGTCCCTACCCCTACTTATTTCACCTTTACATATGGTACATATGGAAAGACAGTTGTTGTCCGGATTTGGATAGAAATATTGCCAGACCAAAGAGGTGGAATGTTTGGTCTTCTGCCCAGGCATGACCGAGATGGGCTTTTTCATCCCACGGACAACAACTGTCTCCCCTGGAGCCTGATTTAAACAAACCACATCACCATCAGAATCCTCCTTGCCAACTTCCTCCTCAGCGCCAGCTACACCAGTATCCTCATCCTGTTGTACTTCAACAGTGACATCTTCAATTTGCATATCAGCAAATGGACTGTGGGTGCTCCTTCCAGCACTTGCAGAGGGCGTGCAAATGGTGGAAAGAGCCACCTCTTCCCGTCCAGTGCTGGGAAGGTCAGGTATCGCAACCGCCACCACACTTGGAATCTCCTTGGGGATTTGTGATACCTTCTTAGAACACATAGAACACACAGTTCTTCACTGTGCTTTTGCCAGCTTAACTCGTTTGATTTTTGAAGCGGGAGGAGGGCTTCCATCATCATGTGAAGCTGAACCACTAGTCATGAACATAGGGATAGACCTTAGCCGCTCCTTGCCACTCCGTGTCGTAAATGGCATATTGGCAAGTTTATGTTTCTCCTCAGATGATTTAAATGATTTTTTTAAGGTCATTTTCCTGAACTTTGTCATTTGGGATTTTATATGCCCTCTACTATAACATTGGGTATCGACCTTGGCAGACAACGTTGATGGCATTTTATCGTCTATGTCATGACTAGCGGCAGCAGCTTCAGCACTAGGAGGAAGTGGTTCTTGATCTTTCCCTGTTTTATTTTTAGGGGACAAAGTTTGGTCCTCCAATTATGTTATATTGATTGATATATACATGCGGCTAAGGCACACACAAGCACAGAAAAGAATTTTAATTTTTTTTAGAGTGCACCCTTTAACAGACAGACACATGCTTGGTGCTGCTGCTTTGAGGATGCACGTACAGTGCACACAATTCACAAACACAGAACAAAAAAAAATATTTTTTGGAGTGCACTTTGGGGATTACAGCACCCTTTAACAGATGAGCACTTTACTTATGGGACACAGGAGCACGCTTGGTGCTGCTCCTTTGTTGATGACGTGCGGCTACAGCACACACAATTCACAACACAGAAAATAATAATTAAAAAATTTTTTTGGAGTGCACTTTGGGGGTTACACCACACCACAGACTTATGGGACACAGGTGCATGCTTGGCGCTGTTCCTTTGTTGATGCACGTGCAACCACAGTGCACACAATTGACAAACAGAAATTATTTTTTTATTTTTCTTGGAGTGCACTTTGGGGGCTTACACCACCCTTTAAGAGATGAGCCAGCCGGCCCTTTACTTATGGGACACAGGTGCACGCTTGGTGCTGCTCCTTTGTTGATGCACATGCAGCCACAGTGCACACAATTCACAAACACAGAAAATAATTTTTATTTTTCTTGGAGTGCACTTTGGGTGCTTACACCACCCTTTAAGAGATGAGCCAGCTGGCCCTTTACTTATGGGACACAGGAGCATGCTTGGTGCTGCTCCTTTGTTGATGCACGTGCAGCCACAGTGCACACAATTCACAAACACACAAAAATATGTAGTTTATTTTTTTTGGAGTGCACTTTGGGGGTTACAGCACCCTTTAATGGACAAGCCAGCTGGCCCTTTACTTAGGACACAGGCGCATGCTTGGCACACAAAATTTTGTATTTTTAATTTTTTTTGGAGTGCACTTTGGGGGTTACAGCACCCTTTAATGGACAAGCCAGCCGGCTCTTGATTTATGACACAGGCACATGCTTGCCGCTACTTTGTTGATGCACATGTGGCTACAGCACACACGATTCACAAACACAGAATTTTTTTATTTTTATTTTGGAGTGCACTTTGGGGGTTACAGCACCCTTTAGCGGACAAGCCAGCTGGCACTTTACTTATGACACAGGTGCACGCTTGCCACTACTTTGTTGATGCACGTGCGGCTACTGCGCACACAATTCACAAACACAGAATTTTTTTTTTTGGAGTGCACTTTTGGGGAGCACCCCTGATAGACAGATCACTCCCTGGACAACACTACAGCACCCCTTAAGGACTACAGTCTTTATGGGACACTGCACAACACAGTCCAGCCAGCCCCTATAGACTTTGGAGTGGACACAGCCCTTATGGACAGCTGACTGCACAACACAGCCCAGCCAGCCCCTATGGACAACAGCAGCAGAACACAGCCCAGTCAGCCCCTATGGACAACAGCAGCAGAACACAGCCCAGTCAGCCCCTATGGACAACAGCAGCACAACACAGCCCAGACAGCCCTAGCTCCCACCCTCCCTCTTCACTGTCCACAACTGGAGTGAGAAATGGTGCCGTCGTGGGGACCTTTTATAGAATCCAAAACCTGTGAGATCTGGAATGATGATGTTTTGCCTTGATTTCAGTTCTGAGTCAGGTGGGAAAACCCGAGCCGGACTCGGTTCCCTGCTCGGATCGGGGGGGGGGCTCAAGGGGGTTCGGATTTCAGAAATACAAATCTGCTCATCCCTATTATATACCCAACAAAGTCAGTGCACAGCACATGATGTACTTTATGGGCTATGCGATGCCGACATCACATGTAGGAGGTGGTCATAATAATGTTACTTGACTGTGTATTAAAAAAATAAGTTAAATTGCAATAATTTACAATAGAATAAAATATTACAGTTCATGCATATGGCCCCTTTGTTCCTCTGTTATTAGTACCAGGTGAGAACAATTAAGTCAGTGAGTCTGTTCCTATTTTAACCTCTGAGATAGTCACTATATATGGAGTCAAATATTGTGTCTAGCTCTTCGTATATTTATCACACTCTGGATGATATGGAGTCCTCAAATTGGTGAGCATAATTCACATAATACTTGGATTCCTGTGGAGTGGGTATGAGAAAGCAGCTGGAGACTCCCAGTGAATTGTTTCAAGTCCTGCAGTCCGCTGTATTGGCAGGGATGAACCTTAAAGGTTTGGTCTAGATTCCAATTGGTAAGCAGGTAAACAAGTAGTTCAATTGGTTTAGAGGTTCAGGGGTGTAGGATGCAACTAACGTGTTTCTCTGTGTCCCTCATAGCTTTATCAAAGGTGACCTGGGGCTGTGTTCAATTAGCAGCAAAAACAGCCATTTTTTTTACCATTGGCAAGAACTGATGTTTTTGCCCCCCAAAAATATTGTGCTAAACATAATAAGAATAAAGAAAGGTTTCTGCCTCCTTTAAAAATATTGTATGTGTGTTATTTATAATGTAGACACTATTAGATGCAATGAATACACAGGTGGGCTAATTATGAGCCATATTGATCAGGGTATAAATATCCTTCCATGGACACTAGTGTATCCAGGGAAGGATATTTATACCCTGATCAATATGGCTCCTCATTATTTTTTTTTCAATGTTGTGGTACAGATGAGGAATTGTTGTTCTTCTAAAATGGAATTGAGATGGAGTTTGGTGGGAGGGACACAGGACTTTAATTAACTGTCTAAAACCAAATGCATTGATGACAGATATTAGGTGCAGCTCTAATGCTAGCTGTTCAACTGAATGACTGGTTTCATACTTGCTTCCTCTTGCAAAGGATTGTTTCACAGTCAGTTGTTTAAAACTAGTCTTCTTGGTCCTCTTTTGTGATGAAGATTCGCCCCCAGCAGTGACAGCAGGATCAGAGGTCAAGGATTCTGCTGGGGAATCATGGATAGGAGAGGAGTCAAGTAGCCTTCACAAAGTGGATGCAGGAGGACTAACTCTGACAATTAATGAGGATATTGATGATGAGGGTGATGATTGTGTAGATTGCATGATCTAGCTGAAAGCTGGGAGCAAGCTGATGCTGGACTGCTTGTTATTATTTTACCAGATTTTTTCAAAAACTTGGCATGACCTTGCTTCAAATAATGTAACAGGGATGAGGTTCCTAGATGGTTAACACAAATGGTACAGATGGTTTGACATATGTTGTCTGGATTTGGGTAAATATAATTCCACACAAAAGAGGTGGCTTTTTTGGTATTTTGACCAGGCATGCCAATGGTCTTCTTTTATCTTGGGCAGGAACTTCTGCCACTGGTGATTGATACACTTTGACACAAACAATATCCTCATCAGTGTCGGATACAAAAATATCACCCTCACCTGTTTCACTTCCACAGTAGCATCCTACCCACACCATCTTTATTTGTGTTGCTCATCCACATATTTGCAGAGGGTGCAAAAATGGCGGAAGGAGGCTTCTCTAAGAGTACAGTGTCAGAAATGTCAGACTCACACATGGCACTCATGGACACTCTTAGACTCTCCTCAGGGATTTGTGGAGTTTGTGATCACAGTTTGTTCTTCAGATTTAGTTTTGTTTTGGTGAACTGATTTGCCTGTTTTAAAGGTGACATATGTAGACTTACTTAATTTTGGGTTTTTAGAAGTGGAGATGTTGCCCATAGCAACCAATTAGATTCTAGCTATTATTTTCTAGAAGGTGCTAGATAAATGATAAACATAATCTGATTGGTTGCTATGGGCAACATCACTTCTAAAAACTCACACTTTAATAAATATACTCTTAAGAGTGAGAAGGTGTTACATGTGAGGTGTCAGAAGATTATAGAGAAAGAGGGTGATCCTGCACCAAAAATAATCACATGCAAACAATTCAAAATCCAACAGTATTTATGTGTAGTGAGCAAAAAACACCCTAATATATCATATAGTTGGCAATGCTTTCCCAAGGAACATGACAATGAAATCACAAATGGTGTCCCTACAAAGTGCAAAGACTAGAAAGTAAGCTATTTTTTGGAGGCACTCTTCTGTATTTGATTTTGTTAAAATTTGTCCTTTATTAAACATACATTAAAATGTAAGATAATACAGTTGTCTCCCTTTTTGTGTCTTTTGTGTCTCAATGAAATATATTTTTGATGATAATTTCTACTCCTACTCAAAAGAGCCAAGATATTATTATAATTGTTTGGTGGCGGTATGGTTGACAAATAGTTGAAAATGCCAAATATTATCTCCTTGTGGCTATAAGCAATTTAAGGTCATCAATACCATTAGCCACAATCTTCTTATGCACAGGAATATTCACAAAATAATGATGCAAAAAAAAATAATAACTAATTGCACAGACTCTCAATTGTATGAACACAATAGAAAAAAAGGTCAGATATTACAATAGTTCACCAACAGGGTCTCTGACACAGGCAACATCCAAATTGTAGAATGATACCATCAACCCTTGAGAGTTGTGTTAGTTTAGACAATAATCCACCTCGCTATCTTTCTATTGTGATCATACAATTGAGAGTCTGTGCAAATGAATTATTACTTTATTTTGCATAATTATTTTGTGAACATTCCTGTGCATAAGAAGCTTGTGGCTAATTGTATTGATGACTTTAAATTGCTTATAGTCACAAGGAGATTATGGCCCTGATTCAGAGCCGGACGCTCTGTCCAGAGCGCTCACTCTGAATCAGGGCCCACCTCCATTAATATGGAGCGTTCTCCTGGACGCTCGTATAGCTGTGGGTCACCACCCACAGCATATACGAGCATGCAGGATGATGGTCGCAATGGTCTTGACCATCGCGACCATCGAAACTGCGAGCAAAAGCCTGTGGTTGAGTTTTTCAACCGCAAGGCCAGGAGTGATTTTGGCTCTATCAGAGCCAAAATCACTCCCACTGACATCACTAGTGATGTCAGTGGGGCCGGCTTCAGACGGTAGGCGTTCCCTTGGGAACGCCTCCATCTGGCAGGCACGACCCCGGCACGCCCACCAAAGGGGGCGTACTGTCAGTCAACATCGACAGCACGCCCCCTTTGATGAGACACTCCGAGCGAAGGAAAGTCCTTCGCTCGTCGCGTCTCGCGCATGCGTACGACAGAGCTCCCTCCGTCGTGCGCATGCGCAGTGCAGACCATCGACCCACTTGCGAGCGTACAGCCGCTCGCGAGTGGGTCTGAATGAGGGCCTATATTTTCACCCAGTTGGCATTTTCAACCATTTATCAACCATACCTCCACCAAACAATAATAAGTGAGAGGTTGCCATTTTTTATACTTGACTCTTTTGAGTATAGGAGTAGAAATTGTCATCAAAATATCATTTATTGAGACACAAAAAGAAAGACAAATGTATTATCTTACTTTTTAATGTATATTTAATAAAGGATAGCTTTTAACAAAAGCAAATACAGAAGAGTGCCCCCAAAAAGGTTACTTTCTAGTCTTTGCACTTTGCAGGGATACGTTTTGTGAGTTTTCAGAAGATGCCTGACTATGTTTGGCATGGTTTGTGCAAAAAGGCATTCTAGTGCATGAAACATCAGTAGCAGGACCACCACTTGAAAACAAAGAGAATGGCCTGATCCTTTCCTTGACACTTTTTGTGGTGTATGTACTATAATGTTGGCAATTTTATATTTTATTTTCCTGTCTTGTTTTATAACCTTAAACCATAGACAGCTATTACAAGAAACTAGTAGCAATTTTGGCAAGTATACAAGAATTACAGTAATTACAACACTTCATTCCAGTAACATTTTGATATTTTTTTATTATTTTAATATAATAATATTTATAGAATCACAGGCAAACTGTTCTGCTAAAAATTGAAATTAATCAGCCTAAATTGCATAAAAAATTTTTGCCAATGAGCTTGGCATCAAACTCTACATAATTTATTATTATAACTATTGTGTGAACTTTAAAAACTATATATATATATATATATATATATATATATATATAGCATTATTCATAAGCAGTAGACCTGTTGAAAAATACATTTACTAACAAATTATTATTATTATGTTGGTAAATACCTGTATATATTACTCATTTTATTAATCTACTTCTTTCTTTTATAGATTATACTGACTTTTATTCTTATTTTTTCTAAAAAAAAAATCCTGAATTTTTTTAACAGATATAAAGCAGAAAATAAAATATATAAAGGCCATGGGAACAACACACCTTTTGAACATGATAACAAAAGAAAATAGAGTTATAATATACATATTTATATGTTTAGATTTCAATGATGGCCCCAAATTTAAAGCATGCCATTAAGTGTGCCCTTAAAATAGTTAACTTGTCCATTTTTTGTGAGCGTAGGTATTGAGTCACCCTAACAAGTGACTGCTCTCCTCATGATGTTACTGGCTGCCAGTGACAACTGTAGACTGTGCCAGCAGTCTGAGTGCCCTTTGCAGCATCATAGCACTGATTGAGAGAGCTAATTGCAGTTAATCGTCTGAGAATGTCAATCAGCACTATGCTTCAGCAAGCTGGGGAACAACATTTAAAGTCAAGCAAAGTTTAGTAAAAACCATACACCACGTAACATATGTAGCACAGAAAGGACACTGAACTTGGTGTAAGATTTACAATCATTTAATAATTTTATTGTAAAAAATTATAATGATTAGAAATGTCCCTCCTACTACTTAGAAATTATGAAATCTGTACTAATCTTGTAAAAATAATGCAAATAATGTGTTGTGTCTGTAGTTTCATACCTTCTTGAAAACCTTCTTTAATTTGCTCTTAACACTACAGAATATATTATACCTTGTTTCTTTTATTCTCCTGAACAAAGACTTTTTTATGGCACAATGTAATGATTTGGCATGTTACATTGGGATAAAAGATATTAAAAACTATTGTATGTGTTAATTTATTCTCTGAAAAATGTCTCTCTATAATCACTTTGATATAAGTGAGGCTTGTACAAATGGAGATCAATTACTAATACAACTGCAGTGATAGTATTTCTACTTTTCTTTTAACTGGAATAAATGAGGACATATTAATATCAAGTGAAAGCATAAAGTATGCGCTAAGGCTTTCTGCCTTCAATGCAATTGCATCTCCTGCTTGTCCCTGGACCCACAACTCTTATCTGAAGATATAATAATAATAATAATAATAATAATAATAATAATAATAAGAAGAAGAAGAAGAAGAAGAAGAAGAAGAAGAAGAAGAATTATATAAATGTATTATTATTATTATTATTATTATTATTATTATTATTATTATTATTATTGTTATTATTATTATTTTTTGTTGTTGTTTTTTATTTCAATAGTGTTCCAACTAAAAAAGTTAAGGGTTTGAATTCATATAGCCAGACAGCTTTAGGGATGGAGTATAAAATAACAGAAAATACTATAAAATACTGAAATAGTTACATTACCAGAAACATTGTCACAGTTTTCTGACATCTGTGAGCAGATATACATCTGCAACCTCTGTGGAGATATTAGTGTACTATATTTATTTTTAGCACTGGATATAGTTATCAAACTCGTCTCACTGTGTTTTAGAGAAACACTTCATTTTATTGCATTTTTAAATCTTTAGTGTAGACATATAAGCAGCAAGTACTTAAGTGGCACTTCGGGGGTTTGAAGTTGGAATCACTGCGGTGGTTATCGCTTCCAAATAAAATGTTGGCTCTGTGATTTTCCTAAAAACAACACTTAAAATGCTGCTAATAAGCTGGCAGGACAAATCATCACTAGGGATAGGCAATACAGATAGAAAGAAATAGTTACTACTGTATGCAGTCCTAAAACATACTCATGAGAAATCATTCAATGGAAAAGAATATAGTTTAATGTAAATGTTTTCACAGATATAATGGCTCACCATCCCAGCTTAAACATGAATATTTTTCAACGATTTTATCTTTTGGATAATCATTAGATTTTCTGTTTACTGATTTTTGTTTTTATATTAATATGAAATATGTAAGGAGATGCAGTTTTCGTTAAAATGAAAAATAGGAAAAAATTGTCTCTATATATTAAGTTAGACTAGAATAATAATAAATTAAGAAAGAAACCTTAAACAGTTTTAAATGAGAAATAAACCAAGACAAATGAAAATATATATAAAAGTCCCACATGTAAAATGTATTGGAGCATACACACGGTCAGATTTGTCAGACTTGTCAGATTTGTCAGATGAACGACTGAACGATTTGAACGATTTGAACGATTTTACCAAAGTTTTGAATGATTTGAACGATTTGAACGATTGAACGATTTTTGACTGCATTAAAATGAATGGAATCGTCCAAGTCTGACTGCAAACCCATCAGATGTCAGATATCGTTATCTGACAAACGGGAACGCGCATCGTTGATCGTCCATCGTTCAGGCATGTCAGATATGAACGATTTTCCTTCAGATATGAATGACTGAACGATTTTTAAATCGTTATCGTTCATATCTGAAGGAAAAATCTGACCGTATGTATGCACCATATGACCATGTGCACATAAATTAATTCCACTTTCTATCCAACTGTACATAAACCTCACATGTAGACACAAATATTCCCTGCACTAGTAACCACTAAGAATACTGACAATCAAACATTTATAATGAACAATTACCATGAAGTTTAAATACGGTTCTAAGTACATGTTTGGCCAAAATGGCATTCAATGGCATCCAAGCTTTTGGTATGGCATATAACAAATACATAGGTCAAAATAGTGTTGTCACTATGAGTAAAGCACCATCAGGATATTTTCCCATACCAACGGGCAGAGAGGGGGTTTCTAAAATGAACCTGTAATAACTTTAACACCCATACAGCACTGTGCTGTGATTTCACACCCAGGCAAATATTTGATTAAAGAATGCTAAGGGGTTAAATAAGACTTTAAGCACAATTTATTTCACTGTACTACTTCACTGCATTTTTTTCTGTATTTCTCAATACCAAACTTTTGACTTAGGGGTGCCTTGAATACAATGCTAAGGCACTAGGGTGCCGTGATTCCAAAAAGATTGGAACAAAGTTCAGAGTAAGAGCAGTTGTGATGGATTTGCACTTTATCTAATATTCAAATGTGAGTAGTCACTTAAGTGTGTCTGAAGTCAATGTGACTGCACGAGAAATCCTATCCTGTACGTTGTGTTAGTGAGCATAGATGCAGCCGTCATAATTAGTATCTGTATATCCGAAAGCTCCATGCTAGGTAGAAAATCTGTGACTGAAAAAGTCTCAGATCACTATACACATGGGGCCTGATTCAGCAGCGATTGCAACTACAACAGCATATGCATATTGGATGATGATGCGTACTGTGAATGCGTATTCACCGTAGTGCATGTGCATGAGTTGGCATTGTGATTGCACTAAGGGCCAGATTCAGACCCGCTCACTAGGCTGCGTTCGCATGTAGCTGCCGATGTTTCGCAATGTGCGCATGCGTATGCATCGCAGTGCACATGCGTGAACTAGCCCATGCGATCAGGAAGCATTCGCTCGCTGTGCATAGCCAGCTCACTAGAATGAGTGACAAGTCATTTATGGGAGGTGACAGGGGATGGTCGATGAAAACGGTGGTGTGGTGGTGCGAACACGGGCATCCCTGAGCATCTTATCGCTGTTTCAGAGGCATGCATAATTAAGATGTAGCGTCATAGTACACGTCACATGGTTGAATTACAAACTGAAGCACTCACAGTGCTTGCGGTAGGGTACGGTCAACCACAAGTGCTGCGTTCTGAAGGTACTCAATGTTACCAATTGTTGCTTACACTTCCTGGAGATGACGTGTATAAGTGGGTATCTTAATACAGGCTGGTGTGCGTCTAAATACACACCACGATCGCATGCCAAGACATAGTGGGCATGCTATGCTTTGCCATGCAATCACAAGATTTTCAGACTTTGGCTGCATGCGAACGCATCAAACGTGCGTGTCTGAATTGAGCCCTAAGTTCACCTATGCAGATACAAAGCCATCGCAGATCAAGGGACAGGACGTCAGCATTTGGGGTTGGTGATGGGAGAGTGGTAGGAGAAATGCAGACGTGCCTTTCTTTTTGAATGCCGTTGCATGGGCGTGCATAAATTAGCCTCTATAATGGCAATTTCTGAGTAAGGTCAAACCTGTTGTAATTGTGCATGAGGGGACGATGTCACTCGAAGTTCACGATGTATACACAGGACTGCAAGGCATTACAAGTGTGCCGAAGCAGTACTAGACGACTCTGTGCTAGCTATGCAATTGCAGACATTTAGCATATTTTCGCAGTGGGTCTGCATGTGTAAACGCAGCTGCAATCGTAATAGCGATCTGTAGTGAATCAGGCCCATGGTCCATAGATGCATGATTTGAGTAAAAGACGCCCATGGCATTTCTATTGAAATGAGATTTACCATGCATACAAATACTTGCCACACAGTTGTCTCTAAATTGTGACTGCACACTCTTGCACGCGCAGAGAGATACATGCAAATTCAGAGAGATCAATTCATGCATGCATAGAGCAATCTTTTGCAAAATGATGCATGAGCAGTTGTGTAAAAATAGCACATTTCGTCCATGTCCAACTCAGAATCTTGTCCATAGGGCAGAATTCAATTGTTTCCACCCCCTTTGCGCCCGACGGAGCTACTCAATTGTTGCTCCTGTCGGGCGCAATCAGCTGCCAGCATTCCATTTCAGCTCGCAGCCACTGTGCGAAAAGTAACCTGCTTGGGCGCCCAAACACCACTTTTCGCAATTGCGCCCAGCACTTTGGTTGGGGGTAGCCAATTTACGCAACTAAACCTGACCACTTTGGGCACCATCAGTGCGAAAGGCAGGAACAATTGAATAGCGGACGCAATCTCCCGTCACTTTAGACGGGCGATACGGACTGCGAAAACAATTGAATACCGACTAGAGTGTCGTCAACATTGTATATATTCTGTGTTTTAATATGATTATAGATGTGCAGTTTGGCTCTCCAGAAATCCAAAACAACCTGGATTTTGTTAATCCTGGTAAATCTGCATCGTGGTTCTGTTTTTTTTTGCAGTTCGGAATTCTGATTTTAAAACCGATGAATCCATATACAAAGCCAAAACATGGGGGCACACATCTCTAGATTAGAGTCATGCCCATGTACACTTATCACTATATATCATGAAACATAGAAACATGGAATTTGACGGCAGATTAGAACCACTTGGCCCATCTAATCTGCCTCTTTTCATTTAACCTTTTAGCAACTTCAACCCTATTTTCTCCTTAGGTCTCTCTTAAGGATATTCTTATGCTTATTCCAAGTGTGTTTAAATTTTTCTACCATCTGAGCTTCAACCAGCTCTGATGGGAGGCTATTCCACTTATCCACTACCCTTTCTGTGAAATCATTTTTACTCAAATTTCCTCTGAGCCTACCTCCCTCCAGTTTCAGTGCATGTCCCCATGTTCTTGTACATTTCTTCCTTTGAAGAATGCTTCCCTCCTTTACCGTGATAAAACCCTTGATGTATTTGAAACTTTCTATCATGTCCATCCTTTCCCTTGTCTGCTTCAAACTATACATATTAATATTTTTTACTCTTTACAGGTAAGTTCTGTACTGTAGGCCACGCACCATTTTAGTTGCCTTTCTTTGTACCATCTCTAATGTATTTATAGCCTTCTGGAGATACTGTATGGCTTCCAGAACTAAACACAGTATTCTAGATGAGGCCATACCAAAGACCTGCTTTTATGTATAGTGCTACCATATCCATTGATGCTACTACTTATTTGTGTTTGAAATTTTGTACGAGTTTGAAAAATGTATGTCAAAAGTAATTTATCAATAAATCATAAAACTTACAGATGTCTTAAATCATGTAAGATGTGGTATATAAGGCCATAATATGGAAAAGGCATTTACAGCAATGCTATAAATAGGTAGAGTAGAGATGTGCGCCGACCCCCATGTTTTGGTTTTGGTTCTAATTCATTGTCGAGTTTTGGCTTTGCCAAAACCACCATCACGTGTTTTGGTTTGGTTAGTGCCGTTTGTGGGTGGTGTCAGGGGAAGGTCAATGTAAACAGGGGTGTGGATGTGTGAATGCAGGCGTGCCTGTGTGTTCTAATGATTTGTCATGGGCGTGCATAATTAGCATGGAGGTGTCATTGTATACATCACCTGGTTGTATTTCAGCCTGCAGTGATCGCAGTGCTTGCGGCAGGGTAGGGTCTACCTCAAGGGCTACGAGGAGCTCCGATGGCTCTCGATGTTACTGATATTACATACACTTCCTATTGATGACGTGTGCTGTGAAGGAAAAGGGGGCATCTTTAGACCGGCATGCGTTCTCTCTACCGTTACTCTCTAAGACATAGAGGGCGTCCTTAAGCCTTACCGTGTGATCGTGGAATTTACATACCCTGCCCCTGATGGCTGTGAAAGTGCACTGCTTTGCGTCCAGGTCTGAATCGGGCCCCTAGTTATAAGAATTTAAAATTAAACCAAAAGCAAAGGAACTGTAACTGCATACCCATGAGTATCACCAGAAAAAGCGCTGTGTTGTAATATTTTATTTAGTCTACTTATTTTCATCACCATCTCTGTGCCGCATACTGCCTGTCAGTCCATCCACCATCAGAACATTGTGGCCTGCAAAGCCCACCTGCTCACCATTCCAGCCTCCACATCCTACATGCCTGCTGTTCACGGTGATAATGTAGGTACCTCAGGAATTATAGACTCTGCAATCATTTTTAATTATTTCAGTCCATCTATTGATGCCAAAGACCCAGCCACATGGTCTAATCCCATTACTAATCAGTTGCAACATGTATCAATTACTGTTAAAGTACAGAGCTACACAAGATGGTCTAGTCTTGCTAAAGCTGTGCATGTATTTTGTGGGGATTTATATGGCATCATTAATGTTTGTGAGAAAATCAGCAATATCAATTAATTTCCTCCTGAAATCAGAAGCAAGAGCTATTTCCCAACAAATACAATTCTTTACACTTATTGTTCTAATAAGGTTGATCAAATACAGGATATTTCAGTGGATGAGTGCTCATTACATTTACAAGGATTGACAGCAACAGTGAAGGCAATGCACAATCAATGGATCATTGATAGATGGCTGCCTAAGACAGAGCAGATATGTCACCAGATTGGTATACCGCCCACCTCCCCTCAGCAGAGGCCACAAAAGAAAAAGACATTTTGATGGATCCCCATCACAATTAGAAAACACATTGCCTTCTCCAAGAGTGTCTATGAGAAAGTCAATAGTGGAAGTGATGAATGCCATTTTAAGGCAGTTAATTGGAGATTGTCAACTATACAGCCTGTGTCCAAAATCTTTGGAGTTGATCTTGCTTCACTGTCACAACAAGAATTGAAATCCAAGGCACTACTGCTCTGCAATAAATACTAAGAAGATGTAGGAATTGATGAGCAAATTGGAAGTTTTTCAAATTTATGGAAAAGTGAAATTTCCAGACCTCCAAACTTTTACTCCATTGCGGACAATTCATAATATATATAGCCGCAAATTGCAGGAATTCCTTTCCAAAATCATCAATGCCTCGTGTATATTCTTAATTGTACCTGTAATGGTTTCAACATGTGAACGTTTCTCCAGTAAATTCAAAATAATCAAAAACTGTCTCAGACTTTGCCTTACTGCTGCCAGAAACAACCTATTGCCTGTAATCTGGAATCCATGTTTGCAACCTAGACTAACATATTACCTGTGTCAGTACTCTGCTTTGTTACCCTCCTGGGCTGATGCTTGTGACCTCTACACTACCTTACCAGCTGTCATTTGGACCACTCACTTGTGCACTTTGTTATGTGCCTGACTATTCAGTGCCTAATTTTACATCTGAAAAATTGCTGTATAAACTGCATCACTGACATTGCATTACTGAGAAAATACTTATTCTACTACAAACATTTATCTGCTGCTCAATATTACCAAGTACAATTACTCTACACTGCCAATAGAGGTCTATGTACTAAAGCTTGGAAAGAGATAAAGTGGACGGAGATAAAGTAGTGGCATAACTACAGAGTGGTGGGCCCAGGTGCAAGAATATGTTTTGGGCCCCCCTATGTAGTGCCCCCAGTAATGGTCCTCCTATCCAGTACCCCCAGTAGTGCCCCATAAACAATACCCCCAGTAGTGGTCTCCCTATGCAGTGCCCCCAATACAATACCCCCAGAAGAGGTCCACCCTACACAGTGTCCCCAGTAGTAGTTCCCCCTATGCATTGCCCCCAGTAGCAGTCACTCCTATGCAGAGCCCCTAGTAGTAATCCCCCCTATACAGTGCCCCCAGTAGCAGCCACCCCCCATAAAGTGCCCCAGTAGTAATTAGTCCCCTCTATACAGTGCCCCCAGTAGTAGCCCCCCATACATTGCCCCCAGTAGTAATCCCCCTATGCTGCATTGCCTCCAGTAGTAGTCCCCCTATACAGTGTCCCCAGTAGTAGTCCCCCTAGACAGTGTCCCCAGTACTAGTCCCCCTATACAGTGCCCCCAGTAGTAATCCCCCTATACAGTGTCCCCAGTACTAGTCCCCCTATACAGTGCCCCCAGTAGTAATCCCCCCTATACAGTGCCCCCAGTAGTGGCCACCCCATATGCATTGCCCCCAGTAGTAGTTCCCCCTATGCATCCCCCCATGCTGTGCAATACACACACAGACATGACTGCTGCTGTCCGCTCCTCCTGGCCCGCTCTGCACTATGGGAGAAATGTCATGACGTCTCTCCCATCACTCGCTGCAGGGGGAGCCAGAAGGCAGAGCTCATGAGTGTGCTCCAGTCGACTCCCTCCATGGACGCAGCAGCCAATGAGATTCTGTCTGGCTCTTATTGGCTGACTGCTATAACAAACATACAGCCGCCGCTGTACAGCACGCACCCTTTGATTGGACACAACGAGCGAAGGACTTTCCTTCGCTCGTCGCGTCTGGCGCATGCACACGACGGAGCTCCCTCCGTCGTGCGCATGCTCAGTCCAGAACATCGACCCACTTGCGAGCGGACAGCCGCTCGCGAGTGGGTCTGAATCAGGCCCTATATGCTTGCTGTTACTGCTTATACAAACTCTACTACCAATATTCAGTAACCGGCTGGTGACCTGTATGGTCTGCACAAGCTACCCTTCATGCAAGAGTCTGCATGTACATAACAGTGAATACAATATAGATTTAAATACAGTATGCAGAGAAGAAGCATCAGTTATTTAACAGTATCGGTTATTTAGCAAATAGCAATATTACAGTTCAGAGATCGATTTATTCTGAGAAGAATCATCACTTATTTAACATCATCTATTATTTACGAGATGCTATTCCTTCAGGCAACAAATTCATCTGAACATCATTAACCTATAAAATAATATTGTATAGGATACATTATTACACCTCTTCTCACAGGGTTGACTATATGCTACTACAGAGTTCATACTAATAGTAGAGCTGGCATACAAATGCATTTGCTGGAGCATTAGGTGACTAAAGCAGCTTATCATCAAAAAAATTAACCAATACAAGTATTCAATTTATGTTAGCTGCTACACCGAAACTCCAGCAGGTAATAAACACATCCCAACATTATTAAGCTGTGACTAAATGGCTAACAACCTTCTAATCTTGAAATCATAATTCTAAGAGAAGGCTAATATACTCGTAAAATTCAGTAAGCCTATTCATAAAGACTTATGTGGCAAAGTGGCAGAGTGGCAAACACAGGATTTTTAAAAGGGGGTTTCCAAATACTTGGTTACCAAATCAATGAAACAACATCTAGCCACAAATATAGATAGTTAGACAGATAGATACAGTTTACACAGGATTTAGGACCACTACAGTAAAATATACCACTCAGCCTATGACGGGGTACACACACACTGACTGACACAGACACACACAGACAGACAGACACACACACACACGCACGCACGCACGCACGCACGCACACACACACACACACACACACACACGTATCACTAAAAAACATGAATGCAGCAGGCAAATAAATAAAGCCAGCATGATTTATTAAGAACCCCTCTCCACCAGTAGTGGTCCCCCTATGCAGTGCCCCCAGTGGTGCCACCTTATACAGTGTCCCCAGTAGTGTCTCTTATACAGTGCCCCCAGTAGTGTCCCTTATGCAGAACCCTCAGTATTGCCCCTTATACAGTGGCCCCAGTAGTGCCCTATATACATTGTCCTTCAATGTAGTGCCTCCAATAGTGGTCCCCTTATACAGTGCCTCCAGTAGTGCCCCTTATACAGTTCCCCAGTAGTGGTCCTCCTATGCAGTGCCCCCAGTAGTGCCCCTTATAGAGTACCCCTAGGAGTGCCTCTTATACAGTAGTCCCAGTAGTGCCGGTGCCCCCAGTAGTGCCCCTTATGCAGTGCCTCAGTAGTGCACCATATGCAGTGTCCCCAGTAGTGCCCCATATACAGTGCCCCCAGTAGTGGACCCCTTATGCAGTGCCCCCAATAGTGCCCCTTATACAGTGCCCTTAGTAGTCCACCTTATACAGTGCCCTCAGTAGTACCCTTATGCAGTGCCCCTTGTAGTGGTCCCCCCTAAGCAGTGCCCCCAGTAGTGGTCACCCCTATGCAGTGCCACTTATACAGTGCCCCCAGTAGTAATCCCCCTATGCAGTGCCTCAAGTAGTGGTCCCCCCTATGCAGCACCCCAAGTAGTTCCCATCCTATGCAGTACCACAAGTCAGGGGTGGATTTCCCACAAGGCAGTACAGGCGGCCGCTTAGGGCCTGGTGGTCCCAGGGGGCCCACCTCTCAAACGCCGCCTGCAAGTTCATCTTAAAAAAAAAAAAAATCCTGTTCTAGTTTTCACTGGTCTCTGCACTAACTGGGCGGGGTGGAGAAGGACATACTAGCAGGCACTATGCAGCCATCCCGCACTTTCTGTGCCAGGGTGAGTGGAAGGAAGGAACAGCTCTCCTGGTGGATGTAAGGTGTGCATGCCATGCCCCCTGACCTGTCTTCTGCTGGCCGGATGCTCATTCCTGGGGCAGGCATCAGCAGTGTGCTGATCACTCCCCCTGGGATTCCAGTGAGGATCATGGCAGCTATCCTGTTTTGCACTGCTGCAGTCAGTGCACTTCCTGCTCCACCTCCTCCAGTCACCATGCTGCTATCATTAAATAGGTAAGTATGTGTTTGTATACCCCCTCTCCCAGTGTATATGATTTTATCACTAACTGTCTCTGTCCATCCCAATGTTTATAGTTATCTGTGTCATCTGATGTTCCTTTACTGTGCCCTAAACCCTCCCTTAGTTTCCCCATCCGTCTGTGATTCCAGCACCCCATCCTCCCCCTATCTGCTAATTGTACACTAGGGTTTGCATGTGTATATATATATATATATATATATATATACATATATATATATATATATATTTTGTGACACAGTTAGGTTAGGGGGTCCCACTCCTGGGTAGAGGACTCCTTCCTTACACACACACAGCAGCAGGGAAGCAGCACACCAGTCTGGATGCAAGTACAAGCTGGTCAGCGCCAGACTTTATTGTACAATGACAGAAATATAAAGCAAACATAAATATAAATCCTAGCCCTGTTGGGGCACTAACTTCACAGGTAGTTCCCTCACTACAAGAACATGGCAGGGCCTAATGCCCTCGCCAGCAACAAAGCACAGCACAGTCCTCACAGATAGGTTTTCCAAGTGTCTCTGAGCAAACTCCCTGCCTGCTCTCCCAGGTGAGACAATCAGCCCTAAACAAACTAGGCTTATATTGGCCACTCTCAGGTGGAAAACTAACAAGCCTGTTACCAGGCTGCGAGAACCAAAACCTGGAGTGGCCGTGGGTGGAGCCCTCCCTCTCCTCTCACACACAACTCCCAGGTCCCAAACCGGCTTTTCAAAAAGCCGAAACTCAAGCCTGCTACACTGCAGACTTTCTCCTGGGGGTTTAAAACACAAAAGACAGGGATCTGGGACAAATGTACCTGCCACAGACCACTTTACCAGTGATCCTATCACATATCCCCCCCCTTTGTTTCGACCTGTGGGGCAGAACAACTGAAGCCCCCAAACAATGAATGCGTGACAACGCATCAGCATTGGCCAGCTGGCTTCCTGGCCTGTGTTCCACTGAAAATTTAAAAGTTTGTAACGCCAAGAACCATCTTGTAATTATCGCATTACTGTCTTTATTTTCAGACATCCACTTCAGAGGGACATGGTCAGTGATCAATTTGAACTTTCTTCCGACCAAGTAGTACCTGAGAGCCTCTAACACCCACTTTATGGCCAACGCCTCCCTACTCCACTGTGGCATAGTTTCTCTCATGTACATTCAACTTTCTGCTAAGATAGAAAATAGGGTGTTCCTCACCCTCCTTGTTCTGGGACAGGACCGCTCCTATACCTACTTCTGATGCATCGGTTTGTACTATGAATTCCCTTTCAAAATTAGGAGTCATCTGGACTGGTTGGGAACACAACGCTACTTTCAACTCCTGAAAAGCTTTCTCTGCCTCAGGACTCCATTCTACCATGACTTTTTGTTTGCCTTTGGTCAGGTCAGTCAGTGGGACTGCCATGGTGGCAAAGTTGGGTATAAACCTCCTGTAGTACCCCGTAATTCCCAAGAAGGCTCTCACCTGCTTCTTATTCAGAGGCCGTGGCCAGTTTTGTATGGCATCAACCTTATTGAGCTGAGGCTTTATCAGGCCTCTGCCAATGGTGTATCCCAGATATTTTACTTCCTCCATGCCTAGACAACACTTTTTTGAGTTGGCTGTCAAGCCTGCCTTATAGATGGAGTCCAACACTGCTTGTACCCTGGGTAAGTGAGACTGCCAATCAGAACTATGAATGACCACGTCATCCAGATAAGCAGCCGCATACCGTCTATGGGGCCTTAGAATCCTGTCCATCATTCTTTGGAAGGTAGCAGGTGCCCCATGTAGCCCGAAGGGCAACATCTTGTACTGAAACAAGCCCTCTGGCGCTGAAAAGCTGTCTTTTGTTTGGCGCTCTCGGTTAACGGTACTTGCCAATACCCTTTGGTTAGGTCAAGAGTGGTTAAATACCTTGCCGTCCCTAGTCTCTCAATCAGTTCATCCACTCTTGGCATCGGGTAGGCATCGAATTTTGAAACACTGTTCAACTTTCGGAAGTCATTGCAGAAACGCACACTCCCGTTGGGCTTTGGAATTAACACAATGGGACTTGACCATTCACTATGTGATTCTTCAATAACCCCTAACTCTAGCATATTTTTAATTTTTTTCGACACCGATTCTCTTTGTGCTTCTGGTAACCTATAGGGCTTTAGATTAACTTTAACCCCTGGGTCAGTGATGATGTCATGTTTAATGACCGAGGTTTTCCCAGGTACGTCAGAGAACAGCACCCTATTTCTAATCAGAAACTCCATGACCTCTTGTTGTTGAATTGCCGACAGGGTTTTTGCCACGGTCACTTCGGGAACTAAGGGCCCTGGATTTACTGGAGGGGCTCGGTCGGCCGACAGTACCGTTCTATCTTTCCAGGGCTTTAACAGATTTATATGGTATATCTGTTCTGTCTTTCTTTTCCCCGGCTGGTAAACTTTGTAATTGACCTGCCCCACTCTTTCTAAGATTTCAAAGGGCCCTTGCCATTTAGCCAAAAGTTTATTTTCCACAGTGGGAACCAATACTAACACTCTGTCCCCAGGAGCAAAGCTGCGTAACTGAGCATTGTGGTTGTATATTCTCTGCTGTGCCTGTTGAGCCTGTTCCAGGTGCTCTCTCACTATCGGCACTACCGCAGCAATTCTCTCCTGCATTTGAGAAACATACTCAATCCCCGTTTTGTAAGGACTAGACTGCCCCTCCCATGTCTCTTTGGCAATGTCTAGTAACCCCCTTGGGTGTCTCCCATACAACAAGCCGAAGAGTGAAAACCCGGTGGAGGACTGGGGAACTTTTCTTATGGCCAACAATAAATATGGCAATAAGTAATCCCAATCCCTACCATCCTTATCAACCACTTTCCTAAGCATGTGTTTTAACGTCTTGTTAAACCTCTCGACCAGCCCATCGGTTTGGGGGTGATAAACCGAAGTTCTTAACTGTTCAATTTTGAACAGGCGACATAATTCTTTCATGACTTTTGACATAAACGGTGTACCCTGGTCAGTTATTATCTCCTTAGGTATACCCAGCCTGCTAAAGACATGAACTAGGTCTCTGGCAATGGTCTTGGTTGACGTATTGCGCAATGGGAGCATGATACTGACACTCACGGCAGGATGCGCAAAAGTCAGATACCTCTTTATGCAGCCCGGGCCAGAAAAACCTCTGCATTATTTGCTCAGTGGTCTTCTCTACCCCTAGATCACCTGCCGTTATATGACCATGGGCCAGATCCAACACTGTTCTTCTGTAGGCTTTGGGAACTATTAGTTGTTTCACAACATCTTCCCCCTTCTTAGTCACCTGATATAACAAATCCTGCCACATTGCCATGTGGGGATAGGACAAAGGACTATCAGGGTATACAGGTTTACCATCAACTACTTTTCCATTCTCCCTGGCTTTTACCAAAGTAGGGTTATTCAACTGCTCCACGGCAAAGACCTCTCTTCTGACCTCTAAGTTAGGCAGACGATCACCTGGCCCAACAACACTTCCCACCTCAATGGGAGGCACATCAGTTGGCGGGCCACCGTCACGCTCCGCATTCTCTAGTTTGCCAATCATAGTAGAAAAAGGGAATAACCCTGAGTCAGAAGAAACTCCCTCCTCCACTACATTGACAACCTTCTCAAATGGATCGGGGTTGTTCACCTCTGGAACAAAACGACTTTCCCACAACTTCCAGAAGTGAGCAAAGTCTCTCCCCAATATTGCATCGTACATCAGACCGTGCACCAAACCCACAGAAACTATAGCAGAACCACATGGTGTCTCGATGTTCACCTCGGCAGGAACATAATATCGAATATCCCCATGTGTGCAGGTCACACCAACAGTTTTCCCCTCACGCCGCAAGAGGTTCACCAGTTCAGCTTTTATAAGTGTCACCAAGCTATCAGAGTCTAACAGTGCCTCTACTCGGTTGCCATCTACAGTGAGTACACACATGTGCTTATCAGTCTCAGCCTGCCGGTCAGCCGTACAGGCTATCTGTGCAAAGAAAGACCCCCTGCGGTAGACATGAGCAGTATCACATTGCATAGGTTCAGTTGTAAGTGCACAATTAGCGGCAATATGGCGGAAGCCACCACATCGGAAACACTGAGTCATATTAATGTCTAGTCGTTTATGGGGCAAGAACCTACCAGGCCTGGCAGGCCTGTCTCCAGGTTCTACACCCTCAGTCTTAGGTACATTCCACCACCCAGCACCCTTCTCCCCTGGAACAGTCTTACCAGTGTCTGTGGGAGTTCGCCGGTGCGCCATCGGGGCTCGGTGGGGCATACTCATCAGCTCCTCAGCCGCCACGTACCTCTCCACCAGCTTGACCAACTGGTCCGCGGACTTAGGGTCTGCATGGCTTACCCACTTGCGCAGAGTCATAGGTAATGATCGCAGGTACCGGTCCATCATGACCCGTTCCACGATCTGTGGTCCCGTCAGCATCTTGGGCTGCAGCCATTTTGAGGACAGATGGACGAGGTCATGCATCTGTGAATGTGGAGGCTTATCCATATGGAACTCCCAGTGGTGAACCCGTTGGGCACGAACAAAGGTGGTGACTCCCAAGCGAGTTAGGATCTCCTGTTTTAGTTTTTTATAGTCCTTGGCATCAGCCAGGCATAAGTCGAAATAGGTCTTTTGTGGCTCCCCCGACTGAAAAGGTGCCACCAGACTTGCCCACTGCTCCTTGGGCCAACTCTCCCTTTCGGCCATTCTTTCAAATGCGGTGAGATAGGCCTCCACATCATCGCCCAAAGTCATCTTCTGGAGGAAGTGACTGGCCTGTACGGAGTGAGTGGTGGTGGGAGGACCAGTACCAACATCTCTGGGCCGGGCAATCAGGTGCTGTACCACCTCTTTTATGGCCTGGCTGTTTTCCGCTAAGGCCCGGCGGGTTTCTTCGATGGCAACCTGTTGTTGCCCCTGGGCTGTCTCCAAGGCCGACAGTTGCACCCAGGTGGATTCCTGCATATCCCTGGTAGATTCCTGTTGAGCTGCTGTAGCTTGGAGCAGGGCTTTAATAATTTCCTCCATTTTGTCCTGGGGTGTAGGTTGGAAGCTGAACCTTGCCTCTCTGAGCATGGGCTGACACCACCTCTATGGGACTCCAAGGACACAGCATTATTTCCACACTCACAAATTGGGTGTCTGTCCCTTTAATTTTTAAACGGAAAGTTTTCCCCTTGCTGCAACTTCAGTGTGTGTGGTTGCCCGCATTCTCCACCATATTGTGACACAGTTAGGTTAGGGGGTCCCGCTCCTGGGTAGAGCACTCCATCCTTACACACACACACAGCAGCAGGGAAGCAGCACACCAGTCTGGATGCAAGTACAAGCTGGTCGGCACCAGTCTTTATTGTACAATGACAGAAATATAAAGCAAACATAAATATAAATCCTAGCCCTGTTGTGGCACTAACTTCTCAGGGAGTTCCCTCACTACCAGAACCTGGCAGGGCCTAATGCCATCGCCAGCAACAAAGCACAGCACAGTACTCACAGATAGGTTTTCCAAGTGTCTCTGAGCAAACTCCCTGCCTGCTCTCCCAGGTGAGACAATCAGCCCTAAACAAACTAGGCTTATATTGGCCACTCTCAGGTGGAAAACTAACAAGCCTGTTACCAGGCTGCGAGAACCAAAACCTGGAGTGGCCGTGGGTGGAGCCCTCCCTCTCCTCTCACCCACAACCCCCAGGTCCCAAACCGGCTTTTTCAAAAACCGAAACTCAAGCCTGCTACACTGCAGACTTTCTCCTGGGGGTTTAAAACACAAAAACAAGAATCTGGGACAAATGTACCTGCCACAGACCACTTTACCAGTGATCCTATCACAATATATATATTAGTGTGCTGTGTGTATAATTAGATATTATTCCACTGTGTGTATATATGTACAGGCAGGTCTATAAATATTGGGACATTGACAGAATTTTCAGATTTTGGCCTCTATTCACCACCACAATGGTTTTGAAATGAAACAAACAAGATGTGCTTTAACTGCAGACTTTCAGATTTCATTTGAGGGTAATTACATCCAAATCTGGTGAACGGTGTAGGAATTACAATGGTTTCTATATGTGTTTCCAACTTTTTAAGGGGCCAAAAGTAATGGGACTATCAACTCAAAAGCTATTTCATGGACTGGTGTGGGCTATTCCCTCCTTATTTCATTATCAATTAAGCAGGTAAAAGGTCTGGAGTTGATTCTAGGTGTGACATTTGCATTTGAAATCAGTTGATGTTGACTCTCAATATGAGATCCAAAGAGCTGTCACTATCAGTGAAGCAAGCCATCATTTGGCTGAAAAATCAAAACAAAGCCATCAGAGAGATAGCAAAAACATTAGGTGTGGCCAAATCAACTGTTTGGAACATTCTTAAAAAGAAAGAATGCACCGGAGAGCTCAGCAACACCAAAATACCCGGATGACCACGGAAAACAACTGTGGTGGATGACAGAAGAATTATTTCCCTGGTGAAGAAAAACCCCTTCACAACAGTTGGCCAAATCAAGAGCACTCTCCAGGAGGTAGATGTATATGTGTCAAAGTCAACAATCAAGAGAAGACTTCACAAGAGTGAATATAGAGGGTTCACCACAAGATGTAAACCATTGGTGAGCCACAAAAACAGGAAGACCAGATTAGAGTTTGCCAAACAACATCTAAAAAAGCCATTACAGTTCTGCAACAACATCCTATGGACAGATGAGACAAAGATCAACTTGTAGCAGAGTGATGGGAAGAGAAGAGTACGGAGAAGGAAAGGAACTGCTCATGATCCAAAACATACCACCTCATCAGTGAAGCATGGTGGTGGTAGTGTCATGGCGTAGGCATGTATGGCTGCTGTGACACAGTCAGATTAGGAGGTCCCTCTCCTGGGTAGGGGACTCCTTCCTTACACACACACAGCAGCCGGGAAGCAGCACACCAGTCTGGATGCGAGTACAAGCTGGTCGGCGCCAGTCTTTATTGTACAAATGTCAGAAATAACATAAAGAAAACATAAACATAAATCCTAGCCCTGTCGGGGCACTAACTTCACAGGTGGTTCCCTCACTACCAGAACCTGGCAGGGCCTAATGCCCTCACCAGCAACAAAAGGCACAGCACAACACTCACAGTTAGTTGTTCAAGTGTCTCTGAGCAAACTCCCTGTCTGCTCTCCCAGGTGACACAATCAGCCCTAAACACACTAGGCTTATATTGGCCACTCTCTGGTGGAAAACTAACAAGCCTGTTACCAGGCTGCGAGAACCAAAACCTGGAGTGGCCATGGGTGGAGCCCTCCCTCTCCTCTCACACACAACCCCCAGGTCCCAAACCGGCTTTTCAAAAAGCCGAAACTCAAGCCTGCTACACTGCAGACTTTCTCCTGGGGGTTTAAAACACAAAAGACAGGAATCTGGGACAAATGTACCTGCCACAGACCACTTTACCAGTGATCCTATCACATATCCCCCCCTTTGTTTCAACCTGTGGGGAGGAACAACTGAAGCCCCCAAACAATGAACCCGTGACAACGCGACAGCATTGGCCAGCTGGCTTCCTGGCCTGTGTTCCACTGAAAATGTAAAAGTTTGTAACGCCAATAACCATCTTGTAATTCTCGCATTACTGTCCTTATTTTCAGACATCCACTTCAGAGGGGCATGGTCAGTGATCAATTTGAACTTTCTTCAAACCAAGTAGTACCTGAGAGCTTCTAACGCCCACTTTATGGCCAACACCTCCTTCTCCACTGTGGCATAGTTTCTCTCATGTACATTCAACTTTCTGCTAAGATAGAAAATAGGGTGTTCCTCACCCTCCTTGTTCTGGGACAGGACCGCTCCTATACCTACTTCTGATGCATCGGTTTGTACTATGAATTCCCTTTCAAAATTAGGAGTCATCTGGACTGGTTGGGAACACAACGCTACTTTCAACTCCTGAAAAGCTTTCTCTGCCTCAGGACTCCATTCTACCATGACTTTTTGTTTGCCTTTGGTCAGGTCAGTCAGTGGGACTGCCATGGTGGCAAAGTTGGGTATAAACCTCCTGTAGTACCCCGTAATTCCCAAGAAGGCTCTCACCTGCTTCTTATTTAGAGGCCGTGGCCAGTTTTGTATGGCATCAACCTTATTGAGCTGAGGCTTTATCAGGCCTCTGCCAATGGTGTATCCCAGATATTTTACTTCCTCCATGCCTAGACAACACTTTTTTGGGTTGGCTGTCAAACCTGCCTTATAGATAGAGTCCAACACTGCTTGTACCCTGGGTAAGTGAAACTGCCAATCAGGACTATGAATGACCACGTCATACAGATAAGTAGCCGCATACTGTCTATGAGGCCTTAGAATCCTGTCCATCATTCTTTGGAAGGTAGCAGGTGCCCCATGTAGCTCGAAGGGCAACATCTTATTCTGAAACAAGCCCTTTGGTGCTGAAAAAGCTGTCTTTTGTTTGGCGCTCTCGGTTAATGGTACTTGCCAATACCCTTTGGTTAGGTCAAGAGTGGTTAAATACCTTGCCGTCCCTAGTCTCTCAATCAGTTCATCCACTCTTGGCATCGGGTAGGCATCGAATTTTGAAACGCTGTTCAACTTTCGGAAGTCATTGCAGAAATGCACACTCCCGTAGGGCTTTGGAATCAACACAATGGGACTTGACCATTCACTATGTGATTCTTCAATAACCCCTAACTCTAGCATATTTTTAATTTCTTTCGACACCGATTCTCTTTGTGCTTCTGGTAACCTATAGGGCTTTAGATTAACTTTAACCCCAGGGTCAGTGATGATGTCATGTTTAATGACCGAGGTTTTCCCAGGTTTTCCCAGGTACGTCAGAGAACAGCACCCTATTTCTAATCAGAAACTCCTTGACCTCCTGTTGTTGAATTGGCGACAGGGTTTTTGCCACGGTCACTTCGGGAACTAAGGGCCCTGGATTTACTGGAGGGGCTCGGTCGGCCGACAGTACCGTTCTATCTTTCCAGGACTTTAACAAATTTATATGGTATATCTGTTCCGGCTTTCTTTTCCCCGGCTGGTAAACTTTGTAATTGACCTGCCCCACTCTTTCTAAGATTTCAAAGGGCCCTTGCCATTTAGCCAAAAGTTTATTTTCCACAGTGGGAACCAATACTAACACTCTGTCCCCAGGAGCAAAGCTGCATAACCGAGCATTGCGGTTGTATACCCTCTGCTGTGCCTGTTGAGCCTGTTCCAGGTGCTCTCTCACTATCGGCACTACCGCAGCAATTCTCTCCTGCATTTGAGAAACATACTCAATCCCCGTTTTGTAAGGACTAGACTGCCCCTCCCATGTCTCTTTGGCAATGTCTAGTAACCCCCTTGGGTGTCTCCCATACAACAAGTTGAAGGGTGAAAACCCGGTGGAGGACTGGGGAACTTCTCTTATGGCCAACAATAAATACAGCAATAAGTAATCCCAATCCCTACCATCCTTGTCAACCACTTTCCTAAGCATGTGTTTTAACGTCTTGTTAAACCTCTCGACCAGCCCATCGGTTTGGGGGTGATAAACCGAAGTTCTTAACTGTTCAATTTTGAACAGGCGACATAACTCTTTCATGACTTTTGACATAAACGGTGTACCCTGGTCAGTTAGTATCTCCTTAGGTATACCCAGCCTGCTAAAGACATGAACTAGGTCTCTGGCAATGGTCTTGGTTGACGTATTGCACAATGGGATCAGTTCCGGGGACCTGGTAGCGTAATCCATTATGACCAGAATATACTGGTGTCCCCTGGCAGACTTCATCAAGGGTCCAACCAAATCCATCGCTATTCTTTCAAACGGCACCTCTATAATAGGCAATGGAACTAGTGGACCCTTAAAATGTGGCCTGGGAGCATGATACTGACACTCAGGGCAGGATGCGCAAAAGTCAGATACCTCTTTATGCAGCCCGGGCCAGAAAAACTTCTGCATTATTTGCTCAGTGGTCTTCTCTACCCCTAGATGGCCTGACGTTATATGACCATGGGCCAGATCCAACACTGTTCTTCTGTAGGCTTTGGGAACTATTAGTTGTTCCACAACATCTTCCCCCTTCTTAGTCACCTGATATAACAAATCCTGCCACATTGCCATGTGGGGATAGGACAAAGGACTATCAGGGTCTACGGGTTTACCATCAACTACTTTTCCATTCTCCCTGGCTTTTACCAAAGTAGGGTCATTCAACTGCTCCATGGCAAAGACCTCTCTTCTGACCTATAAGTCAGGCAGATGATCACCTGGCCCAACAACACTTCCCACCTCAATGGGAGGCACATCAGTTGGCGGGCCACCGTCACGCTCCGCATTCTCTAGTTCGCCAATCATAGTAGAAAAAGGGAATAACCCTGAGTCAGAAGAAACTCCCTCCTCCACTACATTGACAACCTTCTCAAATGGATTGGGGTTGTTCACCTCTGGAACAAAATGGCTTTCCCACAACTTCCAGAAGTGAGCAAAGTCTCTCCCCAATATTGCATCGTACATCAGACCGTGCACCAAACCCACAGAAACTATAGCAGAACCACATGGTGTCTCGATGTTCACCTCGGCAGGAACATAATATCGAGTATCCCCATGTATGCAGGTCACACCAACAGTTTTCCCCTCACGCCGCAAGGGGTTCACCAGCTCAGCTTTTATAAGTGTCACCAAGCTACCAGAGTCTAACAGTGCCTCTACTTGGTTGCCATCTTCAGTGAGTACACACATGTGCTTATCAGTCTCAGCCTGCCGGTCAGCCGTACAGGCTATCTGTGCAAAGAAAGACCCCCTGCGGTAGACATGAGCAGTATCACATTGCATAGGTTCAGTTGTAAGTGAGCAAATAGCGGCAATATGGCCGAAGCCACCACATCGGAAACACTGAGTTATATTAATGTCTAGTCATTTACGAGGCAAGAACCTTCCCGGCCTGGCAAGCCTGTCTCCAGGTTCTACACCGTTAGTCTTAGGTACATTCCACCGCCCAACACCCTTATCCCCTGGAACAGTCTTACCAATGTCTGTGGGAGTTCGCCGGTGCACCATCAGGGCTCGGTGGGGCATACTCATCAGCTACTCAGCCTCCATGTACCTCTCCACCAGCTTGACCAACTGGTCCGCGTACTTAGGGTATGCATGGCTCACCCACTTGTGCAGAGTCACAGGTAATGATCACAGGTACCGGTCCATTACGACCCTTTCCACGATCTGTGGTCCCATCAGCGTCTCGGGCTGCAGCCATTTTGAGGACAGATGGACGAGGTCATGCATCTGTGAACGTGGAGGCTTATCCATATGGAACTCCCAGTGGTGAACCCGTTGGGCACGAACAAAGGTGGTGACTCCCAAGCGAGTTAGGATCTCCTGTTTTAGTTTTTTATAGTCCTTGGCATCAGCCAGGCATAAGTCGAAATAGGCCTTTTGTGGCTCCCTCGACTGAAAAGGTGCCACCAGACTTGCCCACTGCTCCTTGGGCCAACTCTCCCTTTCGGCCGTTCTTTCAAATGCGGTGAGATAGGCCTCCACATCATCGCCCGAAGTCATCTTTTGGAGGAAGTGACTGGCTCGTATGGAGTGAGTGGTGGTGGGAGGACCAGTAGTAACATCTCTGGGCTGGGCGACCAGGTGCTGTACCACCTCTTTTAAGGCCTGGCTGTTTTCTGCTAAGGCCCAGCTGTTTTCCGCTAAGGCCTGGCGGGTTTCCTTGATGGCGACCTGTTGTTGCCTCTGGGCTGTCTCCAAGGCTGACAGTTGCACCCTGGTGGATTCCTGCTGAACTTTGTTTGTCTCCTGCTGTGCTGCTGTAGCTTGGAGCAAGGCCTTAATAATGTCCTCCATTTTGTCCTGGGGTGTAGGTTGGAAGCTGAACCTTGCCTCTCTGAGCATTGGCAGATGCCTCCGCTATGGGACTCCAAGGACACAGTGTTATTTCCACACTCACCAATTGGGTGTCTGTCCCTTTAATTTTTAAACGGATAGTTTTCCTCTCGTTGCAACTTCAGTGTGTGTGGGTGCCCGCATTCTCCACCATATTGTGACACAGTCAGATTAGGAGATCCCTCTCCTGGGTAGGGGACTCCTTCCTTACACACACACACAGCAGCAGGGAAGCAGCACACCAGTCTGGATGCGAGTACAAGCTGGTCGGCGCCAGTCTTTATTGTACAAATGTCAGAAATAACATAAAGAAAACATAAACATAAATCCTAGCCCTGTCGGGGCACTAACTTCACAGGTAGTTCCCTCACTACCAGAACCTGGCAGGGCCTAATGCCCTCACCAGCAACAAAATGCACAGCACAACACTCACAGTTAGGTTATCAAGTGTCTCTGAGCAAACTTCCTGTCTGCTCTCCCAGGTGAGACAATCAGCCCTAAACACACTAGGCTTATATTGGCCACTCTCTGGTGGAAATCTAACAAGCCTGTTACCAGGCTGCGAGAACCAAAACCTGGAGTGGCCGTGGGTGGAGCCCTCCCTCTCCTCTCACCCACAACCCCCAGGTCCCAAACCGGCTTTTCAAAAAGCCGAAACTCAAGCCTGCTACACTGCAGACTTTCTCCTGGGGGTTTAAAACACAAAAGACAGGAATCTGGGACAAATGTACCTGCCACAGACCACTTTACCTGTGATCCTATCACACTGTCAATGGAACTGGTTCCCTTGTATTTATTGATGATGTGACTGCTGACAAAAGCAGCAGAATGAATTCTGAAGTGTTTCAGGCAATATTATATGCTCATATTCAGTAAAATGCTTCAGAACTCATTGGACGGCGCTTCACAGTGCAGATGGACAATGGCCCGAAGCATACTGCAAAAGCAACCAAAGAGTTTTTTAAGGCTAAAATGTGGAATGTTATGCAATGGCCAAGTCAATCCCCTGACCTGAATCCGATTGAGTATGCATTTCACTTGATGAAGACAAAACTGAAGGGAAAATGCCCCAAGAACAAGCAGGAAATGAAGACATTTGCAGTAGAGGCCTGGCAGAGCATCACCAGGGATGAAACCCAGCATCTGGTGATGTCTATGCGTTCCAGACTTCAGGCTGTAATTGCCTGCAAAGGATTTGCAACAAAGTATTAAAAAGTGAAAGTTAGATTTAGGATTGTTTAGTTTGTCCCATTACTTTTGACCCCTTAAAAAGTGTGAGGCACATATAGAAACCGTTGTAATTCCTACACTGTTCACCTGATTTGGATGTAATTACCCTCAAATTAAATCTGAAAGTCTGCAGTTAAAGCAAATCTTGTTTGTTTCATTTCAAAACCATTGTGGTGGTGTATAGAGGCCAAAATATGAAAATTCTGTCAATGTCCCAATATTTATGGATTTATGGACTTTCAGATTTAATTTGAGGGTAATTACATCCAAATCAGGTGAACAGTGTAGGAATTACAATGGTTTCTATATGTGCCTCCCACTTTTTAAGGGGCCATAAGTAATGGGACTATCAACTCAAAAGCTATTTCATGGACAGGTTTGGGCTATTCCCTCGTTATTTCATTATCAATTAAGCAGGTAAAAGGTCTGCACTTGATTCTAGGTGTGACATTTGCATTTGGAATCAGTTGCTGTCGACTCTCAATATGAGATCCAAAGAGCTGTCACTATCAGTGAAGCAAGCCATCATTAGGCTGAAAAATCAAAACAAATCCATCAGAGAGATAGCAAAAACATTAGCTGTGGCCAAATCAACTGTTTGGAACATTCTTAAAAAGAAAGAATGCACTGGAGAGCTCAGCAACACCAAAAGACCCGGAAGACCACGGAAAACAACTGTGGTGGATGACAGAAGAATTATTTCCCTGGTGAAGAAAAACCCCTTCACAACAGTTAGCCAAATCAAGAACACTCTCCAGGAGGTAGATGTATATGTGTCAAAGTCAACAATCAAGAGACGACTTCACAAGATTGAATATAGAGGGTTCACCACAAGATGTAAACCATTGGTTTACATTGGTTTACAAAAACAGGAAGACCAGATTAGAGTTTGCCAAACAACATCTAAAAAAGCCATTAAAGTTCTGGAACAACATCCTGTGGACAGATGAGACAAAGATCAACTTGTACCAGAGTGATGGGAAGAGAAGAGTATGGAGAAGGAAAGGAACTGCTTATTATCCAAAACATACCACCTCATCAGTGAAGCATGATGGAGATAGTGTCATGGCGTGGGCATGTATGGCTGCCACTGGTTCCCTTGTATTTATTGATGATGTGACTGCTGACAAAAGCAGCAGAATGAACTCTGAAGTGTTTCGGGCAATATTATATGCTCATATTCAGTCAAATGCTTCAGAACTCATTGGACGCCGCTTCACAGTGCAGATGGACAATGACCCGAAGCATACTGCAAAAGCAACCAAAGAGTTTTTTTAGGCTAAAAAGTGGAATGTTATGCAATGGCCAAGTCAATCCCCTGACCTGAATCCGATTGAGTATGCATTTCTCTTGATGAAGACAAAACTGAAGGGAAAATGCCCCAAGAACAAGCAGGAACTGAAGACATTTGCAGTAGAGGCCTGGCAGAGCATAACCTGGGATGAAACCCAGCGTCTGGTGATGTCTATGCGTTTCAGGCTGTAATTGCCTGCAAAGGATTTGCAACAAAGTATTAAAAAGTGAAAGTTAGATTTAGGATTGTTTAGTTTGTCCCATTACTTTTGGCCCCTTAAAAGTGGGAGGCACATATAGAAACCGTTGTAATTCCTACACCGTTCACCTGATTTGGATGTAATTACCCGCAAATTAATCTGAAAGTCTGCAGTTAAAGCACATCTTGTTTGTTTCATTTCAAAACCATTGTGGTGGTGAGTAGAGGCCAAAATATGAAAATTCTGTCAATGTCCCAATATTTATGCACCTGACTATCTATATCTATGTATATTGCAGGATCTGGAGTGTCAAGCTCTGTGATAGGTAGATATCACTTCCAGTAACTACCCAGCCATGCGTTGACGAACTTCCTGCTCTGTGTAGCCTGCATGTCTCAGGCTTCCAATTATATAACATGCATTCCTATGCTCCAATTGTGTGTTCCAAAACAGTACACACTATGTAACAGATGTGTATGCCAATAGCAGCAGTCAAACACAATCCGTAGGGCATGGCTGGGTTGTTATCGGAAGTGTGGCTAATGCGGAGAACAGTTTGGCAGACGTGCAGCGTATGCACGATTGATTACAGCTATTGAGTATTAGTGAGACGCTGGGATCGCATATAGGAAGTCGTTTTTGGGGGTGAGTAATGTAGTGTTTCTTCTTAGCATGGTGAGGTGTTGTGATGCTGCTGATCTTTAACGATCCTGACACATGGGGACTGAGGTCGACAGACGGACTAAGGGGCATATTCAATTAGGTGTGAATAGTCCTGTGCTTTTCGCATGCTGGACTTTTCACCGTCATCGCTGGTTTTCCATGTAAAAAGTATCGCGCATGTCACCGCTTATCCCCGTATTCAATTAGAAAGCAGCGAAAACAGCACATGGTGAATTCAGAACCAGAAAAAACTCCTGTCAAAAATGGTGAAAACAGTCTGTACTCCCCAAAAAGCTGCACTAACATAGGGGATCACAATAGGGGTGTTCTAGTACCCCTAATAAAGATAATCTGGGATTTTTTTCTCCAGAAGCTTGCTATTAGCGTCTTTGCGTAAGTGGTGAAGAATGGCATTAAGCAATATTTTCAAAATAACTAGTACGAGCAAATTTGGGGTACATGGTGCTTGCATATTTTGAAGTTGCTAATGTGAAGTTTTTAAAAATCCAACTGCCACAAGCACTTGCAATCTTCAAAACACCTGGGGCATACTTGGGGACTCCCCCTGGAGTTTATTTCACTAGTTTTTAAGTTTGTCCCCCAACGTTGAATTTTTTTGCCCCTAAAACGAAAGTACTTTATTTAATTTATTTTTTTGTAGAACCTGCTGGAAACTCTAGTCAAGGCTTCCAGTGCAGTCAGCAAGTTGGATCATCAGAGCCGAGCTACGAATACACAGAAGGGACTATACCTGGCGGTAACAGCTATAGTGTAAGACGCTTATTACTTCTGCCAGCCAATAGCGCCAGGGAGCTGAGCATCACTCAGCTGTCCTGGCTTTGTTTATATGTTAAATTGGGTCTGCAAAAAGTGGCAGAAAATATTTAATACCATCCCAAACTGTAGATAGTCCCCTAAGGGGGCGTGTGTGCAGGAGGAGAGGAGGGGGAGAGGTGGGGGGGCAACTAACACTGTGCCTAGGGCCCTTTAGAGCCTAAATCCAGCTCTGCCACCAGTAGTGCCCCTTATATAGTGCCCCCAGTAGTAGTTTCCCCTATGGAGTGCCCCCACCCCCTATGCAGTGCCCGTTGCATTACATATATAGGACAAAGACAAAAAAAAATACACTTTCCTGAATCCCTGCGCCTGCCACTGTCCATGCCTGTGTCCTGCTAGCCTGCTCTGCACTATGGGAGATACATCATGACATCTCTCCCATCACCCGCTGTGGGAGCCGGAAGGTGGAGCTCATAAAACTGATTGGCTGTGCATGCATTTTCTAGTGGAAATGTTCTAGCTTTTTTTTTTTTTCTTAGTAAACACAAACAGTATTATATTTCCTTTATATTTTTATACATTTGGGATAAGAGAGCTTGTTGTATGAAAATGTTAAATCAAGTGTCTTGAAGTGATAAAAATAAGTAGGTGGACTATTGAGAGTCTATTGTATGGTCTCATTTTAATCCAGACCTGCTGGTCTTATTACAGGCTTTTTCTAGGTGGTCAAAAAATCTTGTTGTATAATGATTGCCAAATAAGGTTACAGTTTATAACATTGTCTATCTCCCTGTAATTTCTCACACTTTTTAACTAGACAACTGTTGGTTCAAAGCTTTTCCTAGGATTATTTACAGAAAGCAGGAAAAAAACAGCACTGCACTGAAGCTCAGTACTGGGAACATGTTTCAGTCAATTAATATGTAATGAACATGTCCTTCCTGCATTTTTATTTGCCTTTATCTTCTCTGTTTCTGAACACACTGGAACTTGTTTTTTTTATTTATGGACTTGGAATGCAGTCAGCATGCCAATCAGATGTACTGTGACCATGTGATGCATATTATATTGATTCAGCTACACAGTACCCTGTTCCTATCTTGTCTAAGTTCCTGAATGTAAACTCTAACTAGTATATGTGTGACCCCTGACCGTAGTTATCGACTGGCCATTGTACATGGTGGTTGAAACATTATCCTTCAAACTCCACACTAGTCCCAGTCTTCTATAGTTCCATTCTAGAAATTCCACCCAAGCCCACAGTATAATGTTTATATCAGGTCATCACTGTTAAGATTTAGATGCTGTACAAAACTAATTTTACTTCAGACTTATTTCTGCTAAACTCACGATGAGTTGTAATAATCTTATATATCAGTTTTCTATTTTATGTTGCATCATACCACTAGTTTAAAATTCTATTTGGCCCTGCAGAAAGCAGAGTGATATGTTTAGTATTCACCTGCAATGATAGTCTGAATATGTTTATGCATAAAGCAATACATGTGAAAAAAACCTGATCTCTTTGTTTCTATATTTGTTTTGAACAGTTTGTGCCAGCATTTATTTTCCTTCCTTAGAAACATCTTTCAAAATACATTAGCATTAGGCTCTTAGAAAATGAAACACTTTATACCAAAATGATTTCAGACAATATCTCGACCAAACACAATAGCACATCCACTTTAACTGTGCACAGCATTTTTCAGATAACACAAAATGTAAATACAATGGCAGTGTTACATGGAAATCTAAAAGCAGACAGCACAAACCACATTAGTCTTAGAAAAGAAGAATCAACAAAAGGAAAAAATAAAAATTATAAATGCTCCAAATTGCGTGGTTAAGGATTTGTATATTTAGGTTCCATAATTAAACTAGAGCTTATTATTATTAGCCAGAATGTAACAGAACATATATGAACGAACGAAGGAACGAAAGAAAGAAAGAAAGAAAGAAAGAAAGAAAGAAAGAAAGAAAGAAAGAAAGAAAGAAAGAAAGAAAGAAAGAAAGAAAGAAAGAAAGAAAGAAAGAAAGAAAGAAAGAATTGTTGCTGGGGCACTCTTGACAAATATTCATATAGAATATAAAACATAATTTATATATATATATATATATATATATATATGAGATTACAATTGGAGGGCATCCACACTACACATAATAAAAGATTATAATTATTTAAAAATTGTTTCTTCCAGATATTAAATTGAATAACTGTGGGGAATATGGTGAAGATGTTAGTAATCCTGGTATCACACTATGATGGTAATATGCTGGTGATCTTATTCGATAAATATGCAGAGATAAATTATACAAATTCTATGCTGTGTAATACTCTGTCCCAAAATTCCTCCTGCGTGTCTTAACCTATAGCACCTGGTATTCCCAGGTCGTCTCCCATCTGAGTAATGACCACGCCCAATGCTGCATAGCTTCCAAGATCAGACGAGATTGGGCATATCCAGTATGGTATGGCTGTAGGTATATTATCAATTAGCGGAGTGAAAAGTGCCCAAGTACACAGAAAAAGCAATAGTGATTGTAGGACTATCTCATATGAGGAGTCCACTGTATTAAATAAAACACAGTTCAAAGTAAGTAAAGCATAAGCATACTTTAATTGTTCCACATATAGATCATCACAAATATTATCGATCCACAATCATCGGATTCATAATTAACAGTATTTGACACCTCAAGATTCATGCAAAGGGCCGTATACAATTAGAAGCGAAAAGCCAAGATTCGCGTCTTTTCACCTATCGGAAACTTATCTCCGTATTCAATTCCATCCGCTTTTTGCATTGGCGGAAAGTCAATGCAATGTAATAGGCAAAAAAAAGTTGTCTCTGAATAGCAGGGGAAAAGAAGTGCAAATTTTTATTTTGGGGTGCAAAGGCAGGGAAATGACTCAGAACCCTTGGGACATCCCCCTAAAGGACAGCTGCATAAAAAAATTCCAGGGAAAAAGTTAAGAGCACCCCAAAACAGTACTTTGAATTTAGGGGCGAAAAAGCACAAAGTGGGGGGGACAACTTCGTAAACTAGCGAAATAAGGTTCTGGGGGTGCTCTAAGAAGGGGCTAAGTGTTTTTGGGATTGCAGGTGCTTTCATGAGGGAGGAATTTCACTTTTATTAAAACTGCACTTTATAGACATTAAAATATGCTTGCACCCATTTTCAGGTACCCCAAATTTGCTAGGACTACTTATTTTCTCAAAAAATACTGCTTTATGCCATTCTACACCACTTGTGCAAAGACGCTAATTAGAGGCAATTGTACCAACTTAAGTACCCCAAAAAGTTTTATTAGGGCTAATCGGGCACTACTACATTGATCCCCAATGTTTCTGCATCTTTTTGAGGGGTTCAGGCTGATTTCCCTGATTCTCACACCACTTTCCGCCTGTTTTGACTTCGCGTGTCCGCGTTTTTTGCATCTTTTGGAATTGAATAGGGCGAATAGCAGGAAGGCGCACGATAACTTTACGCGGCCAAAAGACGCGATGTAGGCGAGAATTTGGCATGCAAAACTTTATCGTGGGTGCGAAACTAATTGAATACCGCCCAAAGTATTCTAATGTCACTGATAAGCAAATTTTGGCATAAATGGTACAATTTATACTGTATATGCAGTGAGAAAATGTCATTCACTAGACCAGTAAGTATTTAACGGCTAAATCAATGTGTCAATATTGAGATAAATAAAACTTTGCGGATCGATTCCAGCATTTTAATGTCAGCTGAATTCTAACATATTCATATAATTGTACGTATTCTGTACATATAGTAGGTAGGTCCCTCCGGCTCAAAGCATAACAGCTGTGCACCCCTCAATCTCAACACTACTGCCTATGTGGATTATCCTTGTATCACATCCGGCATACCAGAGACTCTCCTTCTCTGGTATAGAACTTTGGTTGGAGGGCTATAATGCTCTGGGATAAGATTACTGCTGTTTTCACAGCATCGTTCTCGCCATCTTTTAGATGGCGAGAGCGATGCAGTCCCCATTGCCAGCAATGGAGACCCGGTGGTGCCTTTCCAGCTTCAGCGAAGCCTTCCAGGCACATGCACAGACGGACCATTGCGCAAGCGCATAACACTGAAGGCCTCTATTTGTTGTGAAAATGACAACCAGTAAATATTGCAAAGATGGATTCAAATACTATAAAATGTCAGACCTATGAAGAAAACATAATGAAAACTATTATTCCCATAGCGATTACAAGGCTTAAACAGGAAGTAGTCTGCATCTCGACCGTGATGGTCGGCATGCTAGTGGTCAAAGTACTGGTGCCGGAATCCTTGCAGCAGTCGGAATTCTGGCACCAGAATCCTGAACACTGGCATCTATTAGGGTTAGGGGGTTAGGGTTCAACTGTGGGGGGGAAGGGTTAGGCATAGGCTGCGGGAGGGGAGGGTTAGGGTTAGGTTGTGGGGAGGGAGGGTTAAGGTTATATGGAGGGTTAGGGGATAGGGATAGCATGCTTACCTGTCGGGATTCTGCCTGTCAGGATGCCGCTGTTAGTATTCTGACCACTGGCATCGTGACTGTAGCCAATCCGCTTAAACAGCATGTTTCTGTTAGCATATGAATAGACATAGTATTGTTGTCAATATATCTGTGCCATAGGAGGATAGACAGTACTGGAGCCAGTGTATTTGTGGAAATACACTGAAAATATTTAAGGTGTGCCTGTAGCAAACTACATTGCTCTTTATTATGTACCTTGCAAAAGCAGCTAGGTGACACTGGACTGATTGTTGTTTGATTTGTTGTCCAAAAAGTTTCTCTACCCTTTCCAATTTGATGAATGCGCTGCAAGTGATGTAACAGGGAGGAGGTTCCAAGATGGTTATGGTCCCTTACCTCTACTCACTGTTACTTGGCAATGGTTACAACTGGCTTGGCAAAAGTTGTCCGGATTTGGAAGGAAATGATTCCACACATGAGATTTGGATTTTTTTGGTCCTTTGCCTAGGCATGGCAACAATGGGATTTTTCCCACCATGGGCAACAACTGTTGCCTGATTTACAGTTTTTACGCAAACATCCTTGCCATCAACAGCCTCATCATCCTTGTTGTTATCACCAACTACATAAATATCCTCCTCATCCTCCTCATGCAATTCCACAGAAGCATCCTCGATTTCTACGTCAGCATATTGACTAGTGCTGCTCATCCCCATGTTTGCTGAGGGCACACAAATGGTGGAAGGAAGATCCAAGAGGACAGGCTCACACATGGCAGCAGCGGATACACTTGGACTCTCCTTGGGGAATTGTGATTTTTCGGAGCACACAGTTGGTTCCAGTGTCTTACTTGTCTTAACAATTTCAATTTTTTTGGCATCTTTCCTACAAGCAGATGGGCTTAAATCATCACTAGAACCACCAGTTATAAATAATAAGCGCCAATGCCTTATCCTTTCCTTGCCACTTTGTGTAGTGAATGGCATATTGCCAAGTTTTTGTTTCTCTAAAGCTGACTTAGCTTTAGTTTTTTTTTCTTTAACAGGGTAAAAGTTTTTTTTTTTACCCTTACTTTTTGGCCTGACTTAAGCCCTGGTACATCGGCCTTCATAGATGACGTTGATGGCCTTGCATCGTCATCATGACTGCTGGTGGCAGCTATAAGACTGATATGTTGATCCTGCTCTCCTGTCATGTGACTGTCCTCCATACTCACTGCAGTCTTACAGCAGTGTCACCAAGCAATTATAGTGTAGCTACAGTAAGTTGCGACTAACACATACAACAAAAATATTTTTTATTTGAACACTGGTAGTGTGTGGCAGGTTAACACGCACACACAAAAAATTGTTTTTATTTGAACACTGGTGGTATGGCAGACTAACACGCACACACAAAAAATTGATTTTATTTTCACACTGGTAGTGTGTGGCAGGTTAACACACACAAAAAAATTGTTTTTATTTGAACACTGGTGGTGTGGCAAGCTAACACGCACACACAAAAAATAGTTTTCATTTTCACACTGGTAGTGTGTAGCAGGCTAACACACACACACAATTTTTTTTTCCACACCAGGGGTGAAGAGCAGCCCTGAAAGAAGCAGCAGCCCCTTGACAGACAGCAGCACAGCACCCCTGTGCACCTACGTTGATGACAAGTGTGGCTAACATGCACACAGAAAAAATTGTTTGTTTTTGTCACACTGGGTGTGAACCACTGAAAGAGGCAGCAGCCCCTTGACAGACAGCAGCACAGCACCCCTGCACACCTATGTTGACGACTAATGTGGCTAACACACACACAGAAATTTTTTTTTCACACTGGGGGTGAAGAGCACACCTTATGGACATAGTACCCCCTGGACAACACAGCAGAACAGTCATCCCCTGTGGGCAACAGCCAGCCAGCCCCTATGGACAACAGCCAGCCAGCCCCTATGGACAGGACAACAGCCACCCAGACCCTATATATGGACAATAGACAGCCAACCCCTATGGATGGACAGGACAACCTCAGTCACAACAACAGCCAGCCAGTCCCTATATCTAGACAACAGCCAGCCCCTATGGACATTAAGCAAAGCAACACAACTGTAGACACAACTATAGCATGTACAGCAGCACAGCACTGCTCCCAGCTCCCTCTTCAATTTCCACAGCTGGAATGAAAAATGGCGGCGATTGTGGTACCCTTAGAGAATCCAAAACCCGCGAGAATCTGACAGCAGGATGATGATGTTTTGCCTCGTTTTCAGATCCGAGTCAGGTGGGAAAACCCAAGCCGACTCGGATCTGACTCGGATCCCCTAAGTTCGGGTGGGTTCGGTTCTCAGGGAACTGAACCTGCTCATCTCTAATTAAAACAAATATATATTCCACCAGACCTGCACTCACGTAAAGATTCAGCGAGGTTGCTCCATCAAAATAACAATGAGGAGTCTCCATCAAAGGTATCAAATATTCAATTTTCATAACAGAAGGGAACTCACCAATCCAGATAAAAGAAGGAATATAGGCCCTGATTCAGAACCAGATGCTCTGAAAGAGAGCTTGCTCTGAATCAGGGCTTTTTTTTTTTTTGAAGCGGCCTCCTGGCCACTCGCATAGCTGTGGGTGACCACCCGCAGCTATATTGAGCGGCCAGGTCTTGACCATCGCAATCATCGGGCTTGTGTTGAGACTCTTGTGGTAGAGTCTCAAGGCCGCAAGCCCCAGAGAGCTTTCGGCTCTAACAGAGCCGGAAGCTCTCCCACTGACATCACTGGTGATGTCAGTGGGGCCGCCCCCAAACAGCAAGCATTCAGTTGGGAATGCCTCCATTTGGCTGGCCACCCCCCTGGCCCTCCCACCAAATGGGGCAAACTGTCACTCATCATCGACAGCTAGCCCCCTTTGGTGTTAGACCCAGAGCGATGGAGCACCAGTCGCTAGCTGGCTCCGTCGTACACATGCCCAGTGGGCAAACATCAACCTAGTTCCGAGCGCTCAGCGCTCGCGACCGGGTCTGAATCAGGCCCATAGTTAATTTACCTCATCAAACATTATTATAAATTCTCAACATTTCTGTGTTTTCACTAACTTTTATCAAGAAATAAACAGCCATTTGTAGAAATAGCAAACTGTAGCAGCTGCTATAATACAGAAACACTAAAGTATTTTGAGATGAAATGGTCAAATTATCAAATCAGAAGCAGCTAGATAGTGGTGCTGTATCATCATTAATGAATGCATTAGCAACTGCAACAGATACAGTACAGCTCCTGACAGGTGTACAGTATATACAGTACATCTGTTTCCATGTATGCCTTCTGGTGCATACACAGGACGACTGTCAGAGATAACAAAATAGCTGAATGATATCCCGGGTGTGCTGGATGATCGATATCAATCATCCAGCACGCCACCAATGACGGCCAGCGACCCGCGATCAATGATCGCGGGTCAAAAAAGTAACCTGTCTTATATCGACCATGTTGGCCTGCATGCACGGTCGATGGACTATATCTTTATCGTCCATATGTGCCCGCATGTCGCAGGTCGTTGGTGGGTTGGAGGTACTGAAAAATGCACTATATGAATGATAATAATATGATCGATATCGTTAATGTTCATATCGTGCATTTAATCATACCGTGTGTCTACGCACCATTAGTCACAAATATACAAACCGCCTCTCTAGACAAAAGGAGTAAGTTTTGACCAAATTTACATATGAATGTATGGGTATCCATTTTGGGTACATATCTATCTATCTATCTATCTATCTATCTATCTATCTATCTATCTATCTATCTATCTATCTGTCTATCTATCTCCTATTATCATAATCATCACCATCTATTAGTGCAAAGCAGCTGTCTGATTTGGGCATTCCAAACCAATCAATTTCTAACAGTCACTTCACAGGCTTTGTTTTTCAAAGTGACAGTTAGAAGCTTATTGGTTGGAACTTTATTTCTCTCCACTGTATCCCTCTCCAAGCTTTGATCAATCTCCCCCATAATGAGAATTGTAGAGGTCTTCTTTTCAAAGTTTTTGGCAGAAGAGGTGAGGTACAGTATAAGTTTAAGGAGTCTATAAAACTACCAAGTGTCAGCATTAATGACATCAAAAATGGAGTTGCATGAAAGTTTGAAATCACAATAATCTTGGATTTGACATGCACCATAAGACACAGCTCTATTTACTACAAGTTGCACATGATTAGTGGCATATTAATAACCTAAGCATTAAGATTATGTAAGATATCTCAGTATAATTACCCAAATCAAAATTACAACTACAAAAGGTGCCAAAACTCTTTTATGCATGAATTTGATGAAATTGTTAACAGCATAATTGTGATTAGACAAAAATATGGTTGTACATTATTTTGCTATGGCTTCTAAGTGGTGTAAGATATTGTATTTGAGCTGATAGATATTTTTAGACATCATGCAATCTTTAAAAAACTTGTTCCTTGTGAAACAAACTATTTCATAATTAAAAACAATTTGCATACTTATAAGTAATTCATCTTCTTTTAACATTAGAATTAGAAATATTGCATGTAAATTTTTTTACCTGAATTTAGATATGCATGGAAGCTAAATAGATCCACTTAATAGTTATAATCAGGATGTAACTGATACTAACTGAAAAAAGTATCGCAAATTGTTACTATGGATATTTATTATATAAACAACATATCTGGGTGATAATAAAATAGTTTCCATTACTAACTATTTTGTATTCTCAGTCAGCAGAAGGCAAAAGTAAAGATGAGCAAACATGTTGCAATGTGTATAGGTCTACAATTTCAGTTTTCTATGCAAAACATTGAAATCAATAAGTAAATTGAGATGTTTATGAGAATACTACAGTGCCTGCTTTTTGAGTATATTTAAGTTCATGCACAGTAAAACACCTCCAAATTTATAGGATATATGAAAAGTTGCCTCACCGCTGTGACTCGGCCTGTTTCAGCGATTTTCTTAGATCCTATAATTGCATAAATCTATGATGTTTGATTATCTGCACATGCACAGGTGCTGCACTTCGCATTTTAAGATCTGGGTACTGCTGGTGTTTGGAGATGGCGACAGGGAGCTTTCCAGGAAACAGGGGTATGTCAGTCCTGTTTTCCGGACATGCCAAAGCAAGTGGATGTGGGTTTGGATGCAGCTTCACTGGCACGGGGTAGCATGAATTTGCAAGACATACTAAGTAGCCTGAGGGTTATTCAGATGTCCATGGTTCACAGAGATGATCCAATGCTGCTACTTTGGATGCAGCCATTGGCTCACAGAAGCTGGCAGTCTGCGTCATTTCACTTAAGATGCCTGAGGAGTTTGCATATTTTAGCACAGCCACTGCATACAAAAACACAGTGACAGTGCCACTAACATAAATCTATGAATCAGGCCTTCAGTACATAAAACAGGACTCTAAATAAATACTAATTACAATAACAAATATTTCTGTATTTAACAATGTTTAAATAATATGCAATTTAGTCGAACAAGGTCCCGGTTTGGATCTTCCCGTGGTTTGGAACTCAGATTTAAGAAACAAACTCAGGTTTTGGATTGCATGCTAACAGGGCAAAATTACGTCATTTTAGCTTTTTTTTTTTTTAAATACCAAAACTAAAACCAAAATCAAAACTCATGAGAGTGGTTTTGCAAAGCCAAAACCAAAACCATAAAAAGCAAATGAATCCGGATCCAAAACTAAAACCAGAACACGGGGGTCAGCGCATATCTCTAATGCAAAATATCTGAAAAAACATGAGGTTCTTATTGCACATTCTGATGTAAAATCCAAGAGAAAAGAGACAAAAGAGATTGCCAATGTTTCCTATAGAAGTAAACACAAGTACTGTAGTTGGTCAAGAACCTTTGAGAAGTAGTCTGACCTACCTATGAACATGCTTCAGATTCTTGACAATACTATGCTATAATACAGTGGATCATTATTTTGTTATAGCACAAAAAAAGGATTTTTTTCCCATTACAAAAATGTAAAGTCAGCTCAGTAAGAGTTGACATTGAATTTTATAGCAGAGCGGCTATAACAGTCTGCATTTGTGAAAGTCTCACGAAAGTCACAAAGCCATAGTTAAAACATTGAAGCTTCATTTTGCTAATGAACCTCATATTTTAACTGTTGTATTTCATTATTTCTTACATCTATGACTTTAGTCAAAGCACTTTCATGGAATCTAACATACTGTAGGCACATAGCAAAATATGTATTTTTTATTGTACAATTATTGTAATATAGAAAACATCATATTAGATTATATTCTCAGTCATAATTATTTATGTTAATTAATTTGGAATGAGATAATTCCAAACATTCCATGGCATAATGGCCAACCAGAACTGCTGGAAGTGTGAGAAAGAGGACAGCAGAGAATATCCTGAAACACTCTTCCTAAACATTGTGGAACAAAATGAGGCCTATAGCCTCACCAGAGAGCGCTGTTCAATTGATTGAGATTCTATTCATATATTAAACAATTTTATTATCATTAAAAAACTAATTCATATATCAACATATAATAATGCCAGCAATAATACATACAATCAATAATATTATCTCACACTTAAAAAGTCCAATGATCTGTATAATTTGTGTACTCTATTCCAATAATAACCGTATATGGAGACCTTTGTCCTAATTAGCAACAACCAGGAACAACATGTATCCCAATGAGCACCTAGATATTCTGCCGTTGAATAGGCAAAGTTTGTTAGAGCCAACAGCTGGCAATATTCCTTTTGGAACTGATTAGTGTCCCTAAAGCAGAATAGCAGGATGGTTTTTGTATAGAGACGGTTAGTCAGTTTAGATAGTCCAAAAAATGAAAAGTTATATATCAAACAATTCAAGCTTCTCTGTATGGTTAGTGCAGTTAGTAAGTGCTTATGGAGTAATGTTAGTATTCAAGATCATGCATGCTATAGTAAGCAGCTATTTGTAATCCCATTTAGTTCAACACATGTTGGGTTTAATATTCTCTGCTGCTGTTCCACAGATATCAAAGAAGTCTGTACCATGCAGTCCTCTTTCCAAATAAGCAAATAAATGAATAGGTATCTGAGGAAGCTGCTGATGGTGCACACTAGGTGGAGAAACGCATTACACATGGTACCTTGACGGTGGAGGCGGTAAAGTAATATTGACAATTGTCATAGCGTTATTCACTTATTTGGGAAGGACACAAAGAGGCTCATCTAGAGCTGGATAAGTGGTCGGAATGTATGTAGGGAAAAGCAGGAGGGGCCAATATGAGAACAGCTAATCAGATGTTATAGTTAATGTTGTGCTGTTCATAGTCATTGTCAGCATCCTTATGTATAATTTAACCAGCCCTTTAACACCTATAGCAATCATTAAAGGAGCATATGTTGGTAGCTGGATACTGCTATTTATATCAAGGTAGCTACAGAAATGTAACTAACAAAAGGAAAAAAGGTTCTCTGATAAAACAATCAAATCTGGCATTGTCATAGCTATCTCTTTCAGACACCACAACATGTGCTATGGCCTCTGATGCAGTCACAACTGCACAGCCAATGGTTGCAAAGTCATTTAAAATGCTCTTTGTAACTATAAGTGATCCACATTGAAAGGGGCACATGATTTCCTATTGAATCTGTTGTCTGCTAGACTGGGACTAAATGCCAGGCCTGGGCACTTGTCTCCAGAACCTGATCTCATTGAAACTGAATGCTTCCAGCAGCTGCATTTACTGTATCAGAATCAGAACATCAGATACTCTGTTAGACCTGCTGCTAGTAGCATTAGAAAAATGTGCTGGTGTAATACCCAGATGTAATGTGGCTCCCCTCTCAAGCTAACTATTCTGTCTTTAAATATGCTTTGGATGTTACATTCATGAACAGGAGAGCTCCAGGTGGTGCATGGTGGAGGGGACACATACAGTATGGAAAACAGTCAGTTCATGTCAAATAATGATGGGCACCACATAATCTCATGTTGAAATAAATGTATAACAGTAACTCTCCAGCATAATAAGCAAAACATTAATTCAATACACAATACAACATACTGTAAAGTAGACTCTAGAACCAAAGTTCTTTGCACCTCATATTAACCAACATGGGAGACTTATTTGTTTAATACTCTTTTGTTACACTATAATCCTAACACAATCTGATTATCAGCAACTTGAAAGGGGACTCTGTCACCATGTCTAGGGTCATGAGGCAATGATGCCCATTATCTCCAATCTACTTTTGCTTAACCTGGCAAAAGACTTCTTGATATGAATCTTGAAATTATTTAACAATTTTAAGGGTATCCCTATTGGTCAATGTTCTTTGAAGCTTCTGGTGTTTGTGGACTTTTTTTTCTCTAACACTCAGGAATGTTTCCTAGATGTTATTAATAAATTGTCCCAATTTTACCAAATTTCTGACTTCACGATTAATATCCATATATCAGTAGCAATGGCCTTATCCACCACCATCTGCTCATCTTCGCCAAGACCACTCAATCTAATATCACCTACAAGTATTCCATATTTGGTTATACACATCCTCAAAAATCTTTTAATGTTATACTCACTTAATATCACTAAAATCATATCTAAAATCACTACAAAACTTAGGAAATATCAAAATTTGCAACTTTCTTTTCTAGGACGGGCACATGTCAAAAAGATTATATTTTTCCCAAAGCTATTATACCCATTACAGGTTTTTTCTCCTATTGTTGACTACTAAAGATAAACAAACAATTAATTAGCATTTTGTAATTCTGGAATGCTACAAACCACAATTTAGTCTAAAACATTGCAAAAGACCAGATTGGAAGAGAGCATCAACTTATCCCACCTTTCCTGTTATAAACAAGCAGCTGTTTGTCACTATATTAAATATTGTCTCTCTTCAAAACAATCTGTATGCCCATTATGACTTGGAACCACAACTGCTACCAGATACCAATCTAACTGCGTTTTTGAACATGGCAAAAAGAGATATTCCCTCCTTCTGTTTTGGAAATCCCTTTGCTAATGTCCACAAAAACAGTGTGGTATAAACTAAGAAAGTCATGATGGCTGTCTGCCTCCTTCTCACTGTTCTCACTGTTTCTCTCTCTGTTTAGTAACCTTGCTACTCAAAATGGTCATGCAGCCTCACCTTTTGTATCTTGGTTGAAAGAGGTCATAGTTGGAAAGTTGGATAGTTGGAAAGTTGGTGCATAGCACGACTTGCAATCCCCTGACCATGTTCAAACTGCTGAAAATTTGATTTGGTACCCACTCATTCTTTTGCCTTCCTCCAGGCACAACATCTTCACTTGTGATTATCGCACGGATATCACAGTTTGGCAAGAACAGTTTCCACATCTTCAAACCTCTAAAATCTTAGCCCTTTCTTACTCACTGTGTACTTTACCAGCGACGTCCTATAGAGAAATGCTGTATAAAATATTTTATAGAGGGTATTTGTCCCAGTCTAGAGCCAATGTAATTCGGATGACAAATTCCCCATAAATGTTTTAAGTGTGTCACTTCTCCTGCCATGTTGTTTCATGACCTTTAAGATTGCCACTTGATTAAAAGATTTTGGGCCAGAGTCATACAATATGCTATGTTGGATTTGATAAACTTTCTTTCATTGAGCCCAGTATAGGTGGTGTTGGTTGTCCTTAGCTCAGATATTGTTACTTACTTACAGTATCCTGCAACATTGGTTATCTCCCCTTCGTCCCTCCATTGCTCTCTTTAGGGAAAAACTGTTTTTCATATCCAACATGGCCTGGTTTGAGGCCTCCTCGCACAGGGAAACAAGGTTGAAAAATTGTTTACTATTTGGAAAAGCTATATTGATTCCTTGCCAGAGGTAACAAAAGCCAAAATTTGTACCTGCTTCCAAACCATGAAATGGTATGAGGCCCAACTCTTTCTTTATTTCTCCCTTCCCTTCTATTTTTTTGTGTTCATTCTATGTTGCTCCAGAATAATTACAATATGTCTTGGTATCACTGTGTGCAATGTCCTATGTTTACTTTACTGAGTACTTATTTTGCTCTATGACAATCATTTTAAATTTGAATGTTATTTATATGACCATTGTTCTTTACTTCAATAAAAACACTTTTGAAAAAAAAAACCAATAACATGGGAGACCCCTAACATGTGGCACATAATTTTCCAATTTCTTCTTGCATACATACTATATAGAATATACAGGGATTCTGAAACATTGTATACCAATAATCATGGACCTTCAGTTTGGTACATGCTTGTACTTTCTGCAACATTATTTATTTTATTTTCTGGACTTTTCCTCTTAAGTGTATGGTTACTCAGAATTTTCAACATGTTTTCTCTCTAACCATGCCACCATCCTTCAACAACCCATGTCACTATGAGAGAACTTCTCAATGGGCTAACCAAAAGGGATCTCAGTACACATGGATGTCTCTTACCAGCTTGGTCTCTTCATTGAAAATTTCTCTTATATCCTGCATGGGCCTTGTTGGTGCAGGGTCTCTCTCTCTGTCTCCTTCCTGCATTTAATTTACTGCAATTATTTCACAGGACAGATCTCTGACCTCTAAACAAAATTTAAATTACTCCTGCTTCCTGCAACAAACAGGTTTCTTCAGGGGGCCTATGATTTATAGAGATTCCCCATTCTCATTAACAGGATTTCTGTTTGAGACTTGAAGCCATGCACCCCCCCATAGCCAAGACCCAGTAACTGCAGCACAACTGTGTCCCATGCTCTACTAAAATGGCTGATAACTCAGCATTTTTAGATTTGTGAACCCACTTGATCCACAGTCAAGCTGAATGAAGCTTATTTGCATCCTCCACTTAGCTACATCCCCTCACACTGATCCCTCACAGCTCCTCTCTCTGCCATATGCTACACTGGCACTCCAGCTTCCTGACATGTTTCTCTGCAGTCACCACAAACAGGGGCTAGGGGATCATTAGCTGAAGGCTACAGTAGCTCCTACTCAGCTTCTATGAATTCTTATTAAGAATAAAATAAATTAAAAAATAAACTAAAAGAAAAAGAAAACCTAAGAATGTATTTCAAAACTTACTAAAAAATATAAAAAAATAAATAATCACACTTCTATACCACAAATAAAACTGAACTGTAAGTAAAGCTAATGCTAAAAAAACCTACAGTTTTCACATGTTACAAAAACAGCCGCTGGTAAAACAATCCCATTGCATTACAAACAACTGCTTGCTGCTCCCACAGAGCATCTGGTCATGTCCTTCTATTCAACACCATCCTTGAAATTTTGTTTCCTGTGGAAAACAGGATTTTGTGAAAACAAAGCTAGAAAAGGATACATAGGTAATAAGAAATAAATAATTAAGTAAATAGATGCATAAATACGTACATACATACATACAGGTAGAATATTTAATTCACACATATGTGGCTAATTTGTATATTAAGCAAATAGCATTCCAGGATGGTCAATGTTATTAATAAAAATGCTGGACTGTCCTGGCTGCCTCTACAAATGTCAAATATAGCTGTAAAAAAATAATCAGTGACTTTAAAAGCAGGGTATTGGAGTCTGGCAGGAGTTTCTGTGATCAAGGCCATTCCAATTGCTAATGTTTCACAAGCAATACTCTAAGGATGAATATGTCAAGGAATGCAGAGGGAAAAGTAATGTGCAGAGGCACATACCACATGATACCATGCATTATTTAGAAATGCAAGTTAAAACAGGTAAACAACTGCTGATTACCTGAGTGCTAATTTCACATCGCAACATGAAAACAATGGCCAAAATGATCCAATTTTAAAGTACAGGTCATTATAGTCAAATTGCAGTGCATAAGCGACTCCACATCTGGCAGTGCATGTTCATGAGTTCGGTGGGGGAAAATTCACAGAAGTAAAGGAAAGTGTTTACACATATTGTCCTTCACCATTTAATTGACCAATGGATGAATTTTGCACCAGCCTAAATAACTCCAGAGATCCAAGTGAAGGGTTTTGATGGTTAAATAAGGGTGAGGTGCACATATTCCAGGTATTGATTGGGTGAAGTTGTTATCTTAGTAGGCAAGGTCAATACTAATCACTACTTATGGCCACATTTAATCACTGTTACAGCAGTTACTTCTTTCTTGATTAGAGGTGTGCTTTCTAGGATGACAATGACCCTATCCACAGAGCATGTGGTCAACTGAACATAATACTGATGTTATCCATATGTCATTGCTTTATAACTCACTAGACTTGTCCTCAATTAAGTGTTATTCAATGAGACATGAGGTGCCTGATTTTCTTCTGGAAGAATTTGCTGCATCCCTCTAGCACAATTTCAGCATAGATACAAACCATATTAGCTGTATAAAGTGACTTTATATTGGTGTTTCCATTTTTTTATCACTGCCTCTGCATAAATATGCTTGTGTCCACTACCTATGCATGCATACTTCTAACACCTATGTACCTTAAGTGGTAGTCTGCTTAAAGGGAAGAAAAAATGTGGCTTACAACTGGCATTGAGAACTATTGCACAAATCTAACCATGAAACCAAGTCTTTCAGTGCTTTGAACTGGATGTTGCTTCAATTTTAATTTCTGGTTTTGAATAAAAAAATCTTACTTGTAATGTTTCTGGAAATAAATTCTCCTAAAAAATGTTCTTTGTGAATGTATCAACATTAATAAAGATTTATTACATATCTTCATTAATAACTCTTCTATTGCAGGGCTAGTTTTTAATAATCTACCCATATAGCATACTCTGTAACTTACTACGCAACCTTTCAAATATATTTCCCCAGATGCAGTCTTTTTCATTCTTATTCTCATCTCTCTCCTGCTTTATTAAAATAAATTGAAGTTCAGAAAGTGCTGACACAGACCCATGCTTCCAAAAGATTGCCTATCATGTCTTGGCTGCATCTTTAATGTATCTGTGTAACTTTTACCTTTCTTAGGGCTCCTTTCCCACTACATGTTATTTAGTTGTTTAAATCTGGAGAGCTTCCTCCCTTAATCCAATGATTTGAAAACATGTGAAGGTACATTGGAGATACGTTGATGATTGAAACCTGCTAGACCAAATCCAATCTGATTTCAGAACTGCACATGGTACAATTATGTACCTAGCTAAGGTGAAAAATAACTGGCACTGTGGGCTAGAGAACAATTCATTTTTCTGCACCATTTTTGAAGAACCTAATTAAGGGGACATCAATTTGCTCCTTAGTTAATTTAAACAAATTATATAGCTTCTACTTCTTTGTATTGGTTATATAACTACCGCCAACACCATCACTTACGGTGAGCTTCCTCTTTCAAATCTGTCCTGGGGCCAATCTTTTTTTTGCCATATATCTTAAAATATATACCATATGCAAGGATTAATAAGGCAGAAATTAATCTTTTCATCTACCTGTCACTTCAGGTAATGTCAAAATACTAATGAATTAGTGAAATATTGCTACTTAATTTCATAAAGACAAACAATATTGTCACCTGTAAACCATACTTGCTGACTTTGATCATCTCCTCTCTGGAAGAAGCCTGGAGTAGATAAGCAAGTGGCAGCTGATGGGGCAGGGCCAGATTAATCATGTTATATGTCCCATGGCCCTATTCCCATGAATGCTCGGTTCCTGATATTATCCTGCCCTCTTCACTAGGAAGTGAAAAGGATGCGGGAGGACAACCACTCTTCCAGGAGCCCAGAGAACTGAGATCCAGGAGGATCTGGTAGACTGCAGTAGATAGATGTGCTATCAACCTTGTTAACTACCCTGCTATAGCCATATCACTACATACTTTATCTAACTACAGTAGAAAAGAATGTGTACCAAAAGTCAAATACCTGGGGTTTGGGTTGACTTTATATTCTCCTTTTCAGAACACCTGCACAATGTGTTTAAAAAACTGAAGTAAAATCATGTATTTTGTTTAGGTGAAACCACTTACTAACTACAGAGGCCAAGTTCCAGTACAGCTAGTTCAGTCTGCTTTTTTTCAGTCTGCATTTGCTTAAATGACTAAACCAACTTCGTATTGCAAAGTTGTTACTATATATCTTCTGTTTGTTTTACATAGACCCCTGCCCTTCATCATTTGTTTCATTTTCTCTACCTATCATTGTTCTTTATATACAGACATAATGTAGATTGGACCTCCATACACTAAATACAAAATAAAAATGTACACTTTAACGATAATTGGGCAATCAAGAGACTCTTTATAAGTTCATCAAAAGCCTAGATAATATGTATTTGAACCTAAATTTACTTAAATATATTAAAAAGGTATTACATTTTTGGATCTAATTGTAATCATTAGCAATAATAGAATTACCATTAGTACAAAGATATGAATATGCACTCTTACATTAACCCTCCTAACTGCATCAGAGACAATAAATAATAATTATCCCCTAAAGACAATTACTGTTACTTTGCCATAATTGTGACCATAAGGATATTTGCAGGTTGATTTTTTTTATACAGTACTTCATTAAAGTCAGCTAGTGTGCTTGAACAAAAACAGAACAAAATAACATTATTAGACATGATCCCCTGTTTACAACTCAATTCAGTCTCTAACATAAAATTATAGAGAACTGCTTTAAAACACATTGAGACAGTGTCTTTCTGGATCTACTTTTATCTTTTCTGTCTCAACAGCTCAAGATCTTTCATATCACATGTGCTATTTACAGTATATGATGAATATTAGGGATGTGCACCAACCACCATGTTTTGGTTTTGGATTTGTATCTCCTTCAAGGTTTTGGATCTGCATTTGGTTTTGCAAACCACCCTCAATTGTTTTGGTTTTAAAAACAGCTAAAATCAAGTAATTTATGCAATCCAAAACCCGAAATGCCGAACAGCAAAAAGATCAGAACTGTGACCTGGATTTACCCAGATCTCCTCAGGAGATTAGAACCGCGACTTGGATTTACCCGGATTCACAAAATTCGGGTGGATTCGGATTTTTGGAGAACTGAACCGCACATCTCTAATGAATATGCTTCTTTCTCCCCACTAGGGCACCTAACACTTGGTTGCTTATGCTCTGTTGCTTATCTGGGTGATATGGTCGCTAATGTAGCAATATATATTAGCCATGTCCTGTATTGTATTGTTCTGTAAGTCACTTGTATACAATTTGTTTTTGTACTTTGTAAGGTGCTGCGGAACACTTGTGGCGCCATATAAATAAATGATAATAATAATAATAATAATATAACCATTAAAAACAGATTGTTATTATGTTTTCTGGTTTCCCATACTGTAAATGTTACATGAATAAAGGAAAAAAGTTTAAACAAGTTTCTGGGGATGATGTATGATATATGATGTAAAGCGATATATTGGCTGATCTTCCAATCCATGATGGATCACAGTGACCATCCCAATCCACTCTATTCACTATTTGATAAATTGGGTGGTGATGCCATGAATGACGATATTGTTACTTTAAGCCCGTTACAATATATTGTGTCATCTTATGGCATATAGTGCATTGTGTACGGCACTGTGATATATTGTTACATTACAGTGCTATTACACTGGGTCGGCATATCACTGAGGTGTGTACCCATCTTAAGAGTGACTGTGATGATCTGGAGATTTTACATGGCATTCCTGCAACACACATTCTGACAGTGCTTCTCAAATTAACTTCCCAATAAAGATAAGACCATGAATACAGCATGAAATGTGTGTGATGCTGACCTTCCACCATTGTTTGCAGCTCCAGTAATATTCTTTCCACCTGTTTGAGGATATTTTTAGTAGCATGAGGTGTTTGCTAAAAGTTTATATGTGAAAGTGCCATTCAGCATTAGAGTCTTTTAATTAGTTATCTTAGAAATGCAGTGATCACAATAATGCTGATGTTGATTAGGAAGAGAATGTGTTAGATAATTATACACCTGCTAACTGATGTGCCTGGTAGTATCCATTTAAATAAATTGAGTTTTTTTAAAGTTTTCTTTTATATGAATACATTGAAGATGGGCTATAAGACATATGTAAACATTTTTCTTCTCTACTTAAGGATTTCTATGTAAACCACATTGGTGATTCTATCCTCAGGTGCTAGGATTACCAGGCTGCTGGGTGACCACACTCTAGAGCACCATGTGGAACAAACAGTCCTCCCTCAAGTCAATCCCTGCCACCTTCAGCTACTGCCACTGGGACTTGTTGATGGTCATTGTAAAGCAGACCTTGAGGGGGAACTGCAGCTTCTTGAACTCAAAGAGGTACTCTGATGGTCAGTGAGTCAGAACATTGCACAAGAGGAGGAAATATTTTACCTCTTTTCACCCCTTAGGAGTTTATTTTCTTAAAATTCCAGCTTAGTGGAGTCTTTTGGGATTGTTGTGTTCATATTAAGACTGTGCTGCTCTGTGCACCTTGGGGTGATCTTGCTGGTAGCTGGCCACTGCTGCTCTATTCACCTCAGAGTTATTTTGTTGATACACTGCAGGATTACTCTGGTGTGGCTGCAGCACATTCCAGTATTCAGATAGGGTAGCCATACCAACTGCCAGTGATGTTTGGCAGCATTTCGGGTGACAGTTGGTGTGACTCCCCTATTTGTATATTGGAACATGCTGCAGCCATACCTCAGGAGTCAACACTTGTCCCAGACAATGAGCTACAGCACTTGAGCCATGTTGCTTTGTCACCAAATCACCTCGGTCAAGAGAAAAATATTTTACCCCTTTTCAGCTCCATAGGAGTTGAATTTCAAAAACCTCCTGCTTAGTGGATGCTTTCGTCATTAAAGGAATATACACCCCAAAATGTCATGTTTCTAAATCCAGTATTGATGAGTCAGTGAGTCAGGAAATTTTCTTTGTTAAGAAGATTGCTACATTCATAGGCACTGCAGACTTAGAATATGTGTTAACATTTACCTAGTGACAGTGTCGGATTGCAGCATGAAGGGCCCACTGGAGGAATGCAGTAGTAGGGACCAATGGTTAAGGGGTGCTGTCAGACACTAGAGGGGGTGTGGCTTGGCACAACACTGGCTTGGCTAACCATTTGAGAGTGCATGTTCTTGCTCCATTTTTAAATATATATTAAGTACATGTAGAGTGAGACTTCTGGTTCTGGCTTTGATGGAGTGAGTGGCTCTGTCTGTGAGCTCTGCCGCACACTGCCAATATCACCGGGTTAAGGCTACCCAGCCATCTCAGCAGAGCAGCACCACTTACCTCCTTCCCCCGACACCTTCACAAAGAAGTTGCTCTCCCAGCAGTCGCCCGGTAAACAGCTCCCAGAGCGCCAGGAGAAGAGAAGGGCGGATCCCATCATGGCGCCGGATGCCGAAAATGGGTCTGTCCAGCCTGCTCATAAGAAAGCAGCAGCAGAACAGGAAGACTCTCCCACATGACAGGTACCCAGGGACTATGCTTCTCCAGTCACTTACAATTATATTGTGGCTGCAGTTAAAACCACCATGGCCCCATTACTACAGCAGGCAGTGGCAGACATTACCACTCAGCTGCAACACCTCAGCCAGCATGTAACTGACACTGAACATAAAGTGGGGGAAGCTTTCCATGATGTTTACCAGCTAAAAGAAAAAGTACAGTAACTAGAGAAAGATAATTATTCCTTATGAAACAAAGTTGACGATTTAGAAAATAGATTGCGTCACAATAACATACACTTGGTAGGTCTTACTGAAATGATTAAAGGCCCATCCTTAGCACACTTTGTCAGAAACACCCTACCAGCTATGATGAAAATTGAAGAAGAATGTTGTTACCTAGTTATAGAGAGGGTGCATAGAGTAGGTCCATCTCCCCCCTCCTCCACATCTCTAAGCCTAGAGTGGTGTTGTTTTGTTGTCTGAATAATCTCCATAAAGTCGCTTTTTGGTCTGCTTCCAGACAGTCTTCATCTCTTATTTGGGAAGGAAATAAGCTATACTTATTTCAAGATTACTCAGTTGAGTTATCAAGAGTGAGAAAAGCCTATTATGCTCCAGCCTGGTGCGAGATAAGTGCAAATTTGCATTGATGTATCCTGCTCATCTTCGATGGATTCAAATACAAAGATTTCTCCAATCCTGCAGATGCTGAGGCTTTTCTTCATGAGGTGGCCGCCTCAACCTCATCTCATTCTGTAGATATATCTGACCCTCAGTGATGCAGTATATATACAGCTTTGGTGATACTGCTGGAATGATATGTAGTGCTACTTCTTTACACACCCTTTGCTGTATGCCCTCTGACATGCCTAGTCCTATCTTTTCATAGATAGGATGTATGTTATTTTGTTATATATATATTCATGTTGTTATTCAATTTTTATAAAGTGATTTTTACTTGTTTCTCTATAATAGCTGATGAACAATTGTTTGCTAATTGGGTTTAGGTTCATGAGACTGTCGTCTCACCCTTTTCTGATTTTGCTGACTGACCTAACCCTTAATAAGGCTGTTTTTATTTTATGGTTATACTAATACAGCGTTATGTGGCTACCTAGATTCTAACCTCCATTTGTACCCTTTATAACATAATCTCAGAGATGCTTATAGTTGACCCTTCACAGTTAGTTTTGTTATATCTGCATTAATGTACTCCGTATATAATTGGAGATTGTCATATATTTTTCTTTAGTTTAGATGTGAAAAAATTCACAGGATTTCTTTACAAACTTCCAGACTAATGCTAATTTAGTCATTTCATATGTATGTTTCTTTTTCTGTACCTCGATGTATGTTTTTCATATGTTTAAAATATTTATAAGGTGCTGACACATTGCTAAAAAAAAAATATCACGGTGCATTGGGGTGCATTAAGATCTCTGTTTCGGTTGTATTCTACTGCCTCCCTTTAATAGGTTACTAATAGTTTATGTGCCTGAAGTCACTTAGATACACAAATGATTCTATGCCTAAGGCATTTTCTACTGCTATCATTGTGTTACAAGTGCGGTCACGAATTGTTTCCCTCCAGCAATATACCTTCAACTGCCAGTGTTTTTCCTAAGGTCTTTACATCAGTTGCTAGGTGATCAGGATGTTGCAGGATGTTACATGTAAACCAGAACAGGATTATTATCCTGAATTTCGTAGATGGGCAGTTGACTCCAGTTGAAATGATCCAGCACTACGCAGCCAATTCCGTCTTGGGATCTCTGAGGGCATTAAATATATTCTTGTCCAGCATCCTCCTTCTAAATCTTTGGATGACCTTATGCATATGGCTGTCCACATTGATCATCATCTCCGTGAGTGAAGACGAGAGCAGAATATTCCAACTAGATCACCTCGGTCTCCCTCCTGGGTTCCATATTCAGAACAAGAAGAACCCTTGCAAATTGATGCCTTTCACTTACCAACAGAAGAGAGTGCAGGAGACATTCCCAAGGTCTCTGTATGATTTGTGGAGACAAGGGTCATTCCTTGTGTAACATTCCACTCAGACCAGTAAATGGCAAGGGCCAAGTGTTCAGAAGGAGTTACATTTAGACCTAGCTCCAATTTCCTCCAAGAATTCCATTCTTGTTTCTGTGGCTTTCCAACTTTCAAATTCTACTTTGACCACTTCCGCATTTTTGGATAATGGTGGAACTGGTAATTTTATGGACATCTTTTTTTTTAAATCTCTGGGGGTTTCCACTGTTCCTTTGGACCAAGACATTCCCATTTTTGGACTGGATGGAGCTCTGGTCTCCAATGGTTTCATCAAATTCAAGTCACCTCTCAATCGTATGTCCATCGGTCTATTACATTTGGAGATGATCTCTTTCTTGCTACTCCAGTGTCCTCTGGGACCCATCATTCTTGGCCTCCCTTGGCTCAGGGATCATAATCCCACTATTGACTGGTTCTTTGGGGAAATCATAAAATGGAGTCCTGCATGCAGTCTCAGTGTTTCACCTTACCTATTCTAACGATTCAACCTGCTGTTCCTGAAACTCCTCCAGCTATACCTATCCAGTATCATGATTTTTCCGATAATTTCTCTAAACAAATGGCTGATGTCCTTCCACCTCATCTACCATATGACTGTGCCCTCAAGTTGGTCTAATTTACCAAAAAGTCTGTTATATTCTTTGTCAATTCCTAAAAACAAAGCTATGGAAAAATACATTGAGGATGGATCAGCTAAAGGATTTATCTGCCCTTCCAAGTTTCCAGTGGGGGCTTGTTTCTTTTTCATAGAGAAGAAGGAAGGTTCTCTCCATCCTTGCATCAACTTCAGGGGCCTCATTAAGATAACTGTCAAGAATTCCTATCTGCTACAGCTCATTTCAATCCTCTTTGATCAGCTACATCAAGCCACTTTCTTCTCTAAAATCGAATTCCGGGGAGCCTACAACCTTATACGGATTAAGAGTAGCGACAAATGGAATACTCACCCAGGACACTATGACTATTTGGTCATGCCGTTAGGCTGGCCAATGGCCCAGGGGTTTTCAAAGACCTTATTAACAATGTTCTTTGTGAATTTTTGAGGCTCTTCGTGGTAGTGTACCTTGACAATATTCTCATTTATTCACAGTCATTGAATCAACACCATCAACATGTTCATCAGGTACTGCAAAAATTGCAAGAAAACAATATTTTCGCTAAATTGGAGAAGTGTGATTTTGACAATACTCAAATTTCTTTTTTAGGCTATATCATATCTTCCAAGATATTTCCTATGGAAATTGCTTTTTTCTCCCATAAGTTCACAACTGCTGAACATAATTACGATGTGGGTAATCAGGAGTTACTCGCTATTAAATGGGCTTTTGAGGACTGGAGGCATTGGTTGGAGGTAGCCAAGCACCAAGTTACTGTTCTTACTGACCATAAGAATTTATCTTACATTGAGTCTGCTAAAAGATTGAATTCCAGCCAGGCATGTTCGGCGCTGTTTTTTACCCATTTTATTTACATAATTTCTTTCTATCCTGGGTCAAGAAACATTAAGGCTGATGCACTTTCCAGAAGCTTATTTCCAGTTAAATAGCCTACTATTTCCAATGAACCTATTATTCCCAATTCTCACATTCCATTTTGCTCTCACCTGGAATTTGGCTGAGCTCATTCAGGCTTATCAGTCAGAAACACCATCGAACAAACCTCCTGATCTTTTGTTTGTTCAGGAGAGATTCAGAAAATCAGTTTTGTTGGATTTCCACTCTCAACAAGCTTTTCGTCATCCTGGCATTAGCAATACTTTGAAGTTACTCTCCTTCTCAGTTTGGTGGCCTTCTTTAACCAAAGATGTCCACGAGTTTGTCCTAGCATGTGAGATTTGTGCTTGAAATAAGATGCCTCGAACAGCCCCTTCATGTATGTTGCTTCCTCTCTCTATACCTAAGAGACTTGGACTCACATTGCCATGAACTTTATTGTCGATCTCCCAGTTTATGCTCGATGCTCTGTTATTTGGACAGTGGTGGACCTTTTCAGCAAAATGGCACATTTCATCCCTTTGTCTAAATCACCCACTGCCCAGGACATTTCTTTGTTGTTCCTCCAGCATATCTTTCATCTGCATGGATTGCCTATGCACATAGTGTTGGATTGTGGGAAGACAAATTATTGCACATTTCTGGACAGCATTCTGTTCCTCTTTAGGAATCTGTATCAGCCTTTTTTCAGGAAATCATATTCAACCCAATGGGCAAACAGAACACGTCAACCAGTCTCTTGAACAAAATTTACACTGCTATGTCTCCAACTGCAATAATGACTGAGTTTTCATCTGTCTCTTGTCAAATTTGCATTTGACAACTCGTGGGATTTAGCATCTTCAGTCTCTCCTTTCTTTTTTGTGACTGGACAACACCCCAGAGTGAATTTGTTTCTCCACTTTGCCTGATTTGCCTTCTGTCTCTTGGCTCTATCATATTTGTAACAAGGTGCATCAAAATCTTCACAAAGTTCTTTCTACTCTAAGAATTCAGCAGACAAGTATCTAAGGTCATGTGCATTCAGGAGTTTGGCTCTCTTCCAAAAACATCAAGCTTCGCCAACCTACTTAAAAGTTGGGTCAGAAATATATTGGTCCTTTTTTTATCATTGTTCAGGTTGATCCAATATCCTTCAAGCTTCAATTACCCAAGTACCTCCATATTAATAACACCTTTCAATGTTCCCTATTAAAACCAGTCTTCAGCTCTGTCAAATTCAAACACAAATTTCCATCCAGACCTGCTTTGCTTGTTGTCCACAGTCAACATGAATTTGTTATCAAGAAGATCTTAGACTCTAAGTTCTCCAGAGGCTTCTTGCAGTTTTTGGTTAACTCGAAGGGGTATGGCCCGAAGTAACATTCCTGGGTCCCTGATAATGCTTTACATGCTCTGGGATTTTCCTGACAAACTGGATTCTGGGGATTCTTCAACCCACAACAAAGGGGGGTACTGTTACAAGTCACTGTCATGACTTGTTTCCCTCCAGCAATATCTCTTCATCTGCAAGTGATTCTCCTGGAGTCTTTCCATCAGTTGCTAGGCAATCAGGATGCTGCAGGATGTCATGTGTAAATAAGAACACACGTGATTGGATCCTTTCCTTAATTGTTCACGCTGGTCTTTTTCCACCTTGATGACTATAGCATTTCCTAAAGGATCTCTGGGCTCTGCTTCATAGTAAGTATTTCTTGCTCCTGATTTCAAGCGGACTCTCACTTACCAGCTTCCACACTGCCTCCTAGGTTTCCACACTGCAACTTAGGCTCCCAACCCATTCCAATAGCTCTCAAGCACCATCCTTCACTCAAGCCACACCACCAGCTCTCAAGCTGCATCTCTGGCTCTCAGGCCGCACCACCAGCTTTAAAAGCTGTATTACTGGCTCTTAAGCCACATCACTGGCTCTCAAGCTACACCACCAGCTCTCAATCCACACCATTGGCACTCAAAGCTGCATCTCTGGCTCTCAAAATGCACCACCGGCAAATTGCTGCAACTCTGGCTACAAGACGCATAACTGGATATTAGTTGCACGGCAGTTCCTCAGCTATGAACTGTCAACCACCAATCATGCCACAAAGTCTGAACTAACATCCTTTTATATCATTTTCTGTGTACTCAGACTCCAAGTTTCTAAGTTGATTTTCCTCTGCCTTGTTTCTTGCTATTGGTTAATAAAGTCATTTTCTAGTACTATCTGTTCCAGTTCTCTGTGCCACATAACTTCATCCAATCCTCTTAAGACATCTGTCCAGGTTTTAACCCTTTTTTCTAAGATAGTTTTAACTAGTTAGACCAGGAGACTGTAAGACATTGTCTATTCCCTTGCTATGTTTTGTTGCTTCCCTTTAGTGTCCACCCTTTCCTCCCTACCTACACTTTATAGTTATTTTAAGACAAATCTCAGATTTCACACCCACTACCAAAATTTTGGGTACCTTTATTGGCAAGCAGACTCCAAATGGTGGATGACTGGAGGGCACTACATCTCACTGAAAAATAATTTACTTGTTTCACATTAGCTCATAATTATAGATGTGCTTCGACCCCCGTGTTTTGGTTTTGGATCTGTATCTCCTTTTGTTTTGGATCTGGATCTGGTTTTGGATCTTTATCCTTGGTGTTTTGTTTTTTGATTTTTGTTTTGGATCTGTATTTGTTCAAAAAAATGATATAAACAAAATGTATGCCTGTTTTTTGTTCCTAAAGTATTATTAACCACTTCACAGCTCACAATATTGATTTCACTATTTTTCACCAATATAAGCAAAAGGCTGCAGCGAGCTCACTGGCTAAAGTAAGCAACAGAGCAGCAGCACAAATGCACATCAGTTAAAAAAATATAGGACATCTATGAAACTTTGCCACACAGCAGTGGCAGACAGGATGGCAGTTTTATAAACTATGATAATGTCAGTCGGCAATGCCACAAATTGTGCAAAATGTAAAGAAAAGAGGGGCAAGAAGGAATTGTCCCTCCCACCCTCTTATGTGGGATATTAAAAAGGACATGCACAGTTTAAAAAACCAAGCACTTTAGCAAATAGGACTGACACTTTTGTGGCTGAAATCCTTGGTTTGTATAAGCCCCCACAAAACATTTTTTGGAATAACTACCTTCAGTTATTAAGGAGGAGGTTGGTGTTGGTGGTGGAGATTGCATGTGCTGGTCCAAACTGCTGGCAGCTGATACTGGACTGCTTGTTATTAATTTACAAATTATAATTTTGATAAACAAATTGCATGAATTTGCTGCAAATGACGTAACAGGGAGGAGGTGCCTAAATGGTTAACATCCCTTCCTCTGCTGACTTTGGCTTTAAATGGAACAGATGCCTTCACAACTGTTGTCAGAATTTAGATTAAAATAATTCCACACCCAACACGTGGCTTTTCTGGCTTTCTTTTTATCATGTGCAAGAACTGCTGCCACTGGTGGCTGATTTACGTAAACAACATCCCTATCATCAACATCCTCATTAGTATCATATAGGGCACAAATTTCCCCTTCATCCTCCTTTTACACTTCCTCCACATTATCATCTTCATTTTCAATTATTTCACCATCTAATACTAGCACAGCTGTCATGGCGTCAGTGATCAGCTGTAAAACTTGGTGACAGCTGTTATACTTACTTACTCTATCAAAGGACTGTTTAATAGTCAATTGTTTTTAAAAATACTACTAGTAGTAATCTTCTTGGTACCTTTCTGTGGTGCAGATCCACCCCGAGCAGCAACAATAGGCATAACACTCAAGGATTCTTCTAAGGAACCACGGATAGGAGAGGAGTCAGTCATTGTTATGGAATTGGATGCAGGGCTAGTTCCGATCACGAATGATGATGTTGATGGTGATGCAGGTGTTGGTGGTAGAGATTGCGGGTGCTTGGATCCATATAGAAGGGAGCAATTAGGTGACAATGGACTGATTGTTGTTTGTTTTTTGTCCCCAGAGTTTCAGAATTTGAAATACCCTTTCCAATTTGATGAATGCACAGCAAGTGACTTAACAGGGAGGATGTTCCAGAAGGTTAAGGTCTTTACCTCTACTCACAGTTACATGGCAACGTTTATAAATGGCTTGGCAAAGGTTGTCTGGATTTGGCTGGAAATAATTCCAAATATGAGAAGTGGATCCTTTGCCCTGGCATGGCAACAGTGGGATTATTCCCACCATGGGCAACAACTGTTGCCTGATTTACAGTTTTTACACAAACATCCTCACCATCAACATGCTTATCATCATCCTTGTTGTTATCGCCAACTACGTAAACATCCTCCTCATCTTCCTCCTGCAATTTAACGTATCCTCAATTTCTACTTCAGCATGTTGACTTGTGCTGCTCATCCCTACATTTGTAGAGGGCACAAAAATGGTGGAAGGAGGATCCTCTTCAAGTACAGTATTAGAATGGCCAGGCTCACACATGGCAACTGCGGACACACTTGGACTCTCCTTGGGGATCTGTGACTTTTCATAGAACACATTTGGTTCTGGTGTCTTACTCGTCTTAACAATTTTAATTTTTTTGTACCTCTGCTACAAGCAGAAGGGTTTAAATCATCACAACTAGAACTGCCAGTAATAAATAAAGTCCAAGGCCTTATCCTTTCCTTGCCACTTCGTGTTGTGAATGGCACATTGCCAATTTTTTGTTTCTCTAAAGCTGACATACTGTAGCTTTAGATTTTTTTTAATTTAACAGGGAAAAAGTTGATTTTACATGGACTGACTTAAGCCCTGGTCCATCGGCTTTCATATATGACGTTGACAACCTTGCATCATCATCATGACTACTGCCGGCAACTACAAGACTGCTATGTGGATCCTGCTCTTCTGTCATGTGACTGTCCTCCATACTCACTGCAGTCTTACAGTTGTGTCTTACAGCAGTGTCACCAAGCAATTATAGCTAACGCACACAACCACACACAAATAATATCTTTTTAAACATGAGGGAGAGCACCCCTGAATGAGGCAGCAGCCCCTTGAAAATAACACAGACAGTACCTCTGCACAGCTATGTTGCTGATAAGTGTGGCTAATGTGCACACACACATAATTATTACTATTTTGTAAAAATATTTGTACTTGGGGGGAAAGCACCCCTGAACAAGACGCCAGCCCCTTGATAAACAACACAGGCAGCACTCCTGTGCAGCTATGTTGCTGATAAGTGTGGCTAATGTGCACACACATACACAGATTTGGCTGAAGAGCACCCCTGATGGACAGAGCACCCCCTTGACAACACAGCAGCACCTTTTATGGACTGCAGTGACACAGGAGTCACCGACACCCCCCTCTTATGTCTGCAGCACAGCTCCTAGTATAGAGTAACACAGGACAACATGCACAGCACAGCCCAGCACAGCAGCCAGCTCTAGTATTGGCTAGTGGACAATACCCAGCCCCTATGACAAGTGACAACATCCAGCCCCTATGCAGTATGGACATTAAGCAGCCAGCCCCTGACAAGTGACAACAGTAACAGCAAAAAAGGAAGAAAAGAAGACTCATTGTGTGGGGGCCCCCACACAATGAGTCTTCTTTTCTTCCTTTTTTGCTGTTACTTGTATTACTGACTCTAGAGGAGCACCACTGGTTGAAAGAATCATTAAATTCATTTCAGTGAAATTTGTATCAGAAAAACGAACTAATTACCAGTCTATAATATAATAAAAGTACCTGTGCCCAGGCCATTCCCTTTTATAACACTAAAGTGACAACAGTAGCCAGCTCCTATGCACACACAGCAAAATCACAGCACAGTGATCACAGCCCCCTCCTTCCTCTTCCCTCTCCACAGCTGGAATGACAATGGCAGCGATTGCGGTTCCATCTATACAATCCAAAACCTATGAGAATCCTACAGCGGGATGATGACGTTTTGCCTCATTTTGAGATATGAGTCAGGCGGGAAAACTCGAGTGGACTCGGATCTCAGCTCGGATCACTAAGTTCGAGTGGGTTCGGATCTCTGAGGTCGGAAACCGCTCATCTCTACTCATAATACTCTCTCTAGAATTGATTATATTTTCATGTCTCAAACTTTATTTCCAAATATTTTGGAGGCCTACATAGAACCCATATATCTTACAGACCATTATTTGGACAATTTTACATATTCCTACAGATAGAGGGCCACACAAACTGTGGAGATTTCCTTCACATCTTATATCTTCTCTTTAATTCCGCAGCAAAGTGGAATCAACATAGGTGGAATACCAAATTGATAATCTATCTTGTGCTGATTCAAACCCTCAGCAGTTATTGCTTATGTTTCTGCTTATAATTAAAAATACTCTTCATCTTATCTGCGACTCCAGCAATCTCTCACTCATGCTTATCAAGACTTCAAATCTAACCCTTCCGCGACCATCAAACATATTTATAACACCTCTAAAATTAATTTTGATGAATTTTTTGCAGAAAATGGGAGATAGATACTTATTTTCGGTTTATTACAAATTTCATAAATTTTACAACAGTCCTTGTTGTCTCCTTTCTAGTTTGCTGAGAGGGTCTCACCCTCCATGGTTGTACACCCTCTGCGTAGACATGATGGATCTCATACCATGTCTGGCATCCAAAGTAAAGGAAATAATGCAAAATTTTTATGCCAATTTATATTCTCAATCTCGCTCTCCACCCCCTCTTTTACCACTTTGGGTCAGTCAGCTATACCTGATTGGGAAAATCTACCTTTTGCACAGTTATCTACTTTGATAGAGGTTGCGGAGGTGATAAAGAGACTAAAACCAGCCAAAGCCCCTGGCCCAGTTGACTTCAATAGTGACTTCTACAAATTGCTCTCCACTAGAATTGGAGGTTCCCTAGTTGACATTTTTAACTCCATAGTACTAGGTGGTTCCATATCGGAATATTTAAATTCAGCAATTATAAAGGTACTGTACTGCCAAAGCTGGGAAGAGACCTTTCTCTCCCTGGTTCTTACAGACTGATTTCCCTTTTAAATTCGGATTACAAACTTTTTAATAAAATCCTTGTGGAAAGAGTCAAAACTATTCTTTCTCAGATTATTCACCCTTACCAAACAGGATTCATCTAGGGACGACACTCTGTAGTGATAGTTCGTAGAGTCCTTTCTGTTATACAATCTCTACATCTCTCCAGGTCCTCAGCCCCTAAATAAATTATTACCCTAGATGCAGAAAAGGCATTCGGTCTTGTCTCATGGGCACCAGTTTTGGTCTCTAAATTATTTTGGCTTCCCAGCCTCTTTCAATAATATCCTTCAACTTTTATATATGGATTCTAGTGCCCAAATTTTGAGAAATGGTTACTTATCCTCTCTCTTCCCTATTCAAAATGGAACTAGACAGGGCTGCCCGCTATACCCCCTTCTCTTTGCTATAGATATAGAACCTTTAGCTATAGCTCTTCACCTTTTCCCAGACTTTTGCATTATTTCAGTTGCTGGAATTGAGCTCAAAGTAGCTTTGTTTGTGGATGACATGTCATCTTCAATCCCGGCAGCTATGTCCATTATCAGTTCCTTTGGTCTAATTTCAATGAATGCAGAGCTTCAGTGCCATTACAGTAACTGACAAGAATGGTATTCATTATGTTAAATTTCATAGCTTACAAGAGGAGGAGACAGTGTTGTGTTGTGACTAACCACTTTGATTGGCAGGTGGTGGAATCTTGGTGTAGTTTCTATAGAATGAACCAAGCACCCATGTTCATCTGTGGTTCTGCTCCAACAGGTAACTGAATCTCTAAAAGAGTAACAATGTAAAACACAGTCTGGAACATGAGACCTAGACGAGGCCCACTGGGGATTTCCCTGTACCCATGTGAGCTAGTCTGACCCTTTCTAGTGCTGAAGTAGACATGCATTTCTACTGGTTGCTTTACAAATACTTAGTAATGTGTGTTATAACTAGGGATGTGCAGGCTCGGATTAGTTTGAATTTTCCCACCAAATTCAGATTTTTACTGTCAAAAATCAGGTCTCAGCAAGAGGCAAAATGTCATATTTCATGTACAAACATCATCATTCCTGTACAAAAGTCCATAAAACACAATGTTTGTCCATGAAAGATGATGTTTGTGTCTTTCTGAGACCCAATTTTTGGCGGGAAAAATCCAAACTTGACAGGAATATCCAAACTAATCCAAGCCCACACATCCCTAGTTACAACAGAGCCTACAGCAGTGGCAGAAGATGCAGGATAGGGGAACAATTTTCTTGTCAAATTAGTAGCTCCATATACAGTCTCAACCATATCTACTCTGTTTTGAGACTAAAGCAGCAATCCCACATAGGAGATTTGTTTCTTTACAGCATCTATTTATCTGTGGATTTACAGGAAACGAGAGGAGGGACATTGGGCCTGATTCAGTGAGGATCGCTATTGTGAATGCATTAGCAATTACGCAAGCAGTGCAACTGCGAAAGTATGCTAATCCATTACTCAAGCATAATACAAGGATGCCCACAACTACACCACCCACAAATGGTACTTCCTGTCAACCACTCTGCGACTGTGATCGTAGTCCCAATCGCAGTGGCCGGTTCGCAGATGCCCACTGCGATGCATACAAATGTGCATAACACAACAATTGGCTGATCGCGTGCGTGTTAGCAACAATGATCCATTCTGAATCAGGCCCATTGTCAGCAGAAACAGAAATAATTTTCATATTTCCCCTACACACATGCACTGTGCACCGCATTATATTTGTCACTGCAAAACATATACTATATTTTATTTCTTTAGGTATCAAGGGGTATAGTTCAAAACCTTTAATGGACATACAACATATTGTTAACTAAATCATTGACAGAATTTACAGTGGTCAGCATCCAGTGACGCATGAAGGTGGATTTGCAAAAAAAAATGACATCTGAGATTTCTTACATTTATTTATGCAGTCATTGGCCTGACACGATAATGTTACTCTGTAAGTAATTGATGACAAGAGCAAAAATTCTGTCATTTATTTTTAGAGGTTTGACAGTTAAAGTTAATATAAATCTTTATTTTCAACTTTTCAAATTGGTCATGGCCTTAACTGCATTCCCTGTTGAGTCAGCGTTCAGACAATGAATAGGAAAAGACAACATGTGATAACATTGATTTATTTCTAAAATTGTTATTGATATTTTTTTAATGAAGAACTTTCATAAACATTTTGCAACAAATTTTCTTTTGGTTTATAAAATCAACAACTGTAATTATGTCATAATGCATCCCCTTACAGTTTATTTTTTAGATAATATGTACTGTACATTCAAGCTAAAAGCATCACTTTGTCTTTACTGCTGATATAATGCTTTATTGGAGTGGGAAACAATATAATAGTAAGGGGCCTATTTATCAAGAAGGTTTCATCATAAAATTATGTAGAAACTGCAGTTTCTGCATAATTTTATGAATTGTTGCTATGTACTAATAGCCTATAGCATGTGATGTCATAGAAATCTCCTGCAGAAGGCTCGTTAGTGCTGCAGATTGCAGTCCCCTTTATTATTAATTGGAACTATGGTGTGCCCCTATGTACCAAACTCAGAAAAGTTAAGCTTTTCAGAGTTTGGCCCCATTAGTTAATACTACATTCAGATGGTGTAAATTACACTAAACCTATGGAGACTGGCGAACAAGAGAGATCTTCCAATTCCTCTCCTGCAGCCCAAGGCCGGCTCTGAAAGCTGACACTGCGCGCATGCGCAGTGCTAGATAACCCCAGTGGAGTCTTTCACGAATGTGAAAGACTGTTCCAGAATGCCAGGGAAGTAACTCACATTATTGCTACTGCTGTCCCTGCTGGTTAAGTTTAGTACATAGTGGGGATATTTTCATTCAACATGAAAATACTGTCCACGATACAGAATGTTAAAAATCGTGTCAGTGCTGTGATTAATAACACTGGGGAACAGTCAACCTGTTGCCAGGGATTTAAGAGTCAATTTTGATTAATTTTGAAAATGCCATGCTTATTTTTCAATTGACTTTAGTTTTTGAGATATGCATTTGTCTTTAGTATTTATAAAAAATGTAATTTAACAATGTTAAAAATAGTTAAAAAGATATTTTTTTTTATTCTGATTAAATTTGATTCGTAAAATTATATAGAAAGACAATTACATACATAAGTGTTAGGAAGCTATGAGAACCGTTTTTTGTAGGATTTTCTTTTCTATTTTTGTTGAGGCAGTCCCTCTGCACACTCCAACAGTGATCGGACATCATGCGATGATCTCACCTTCCTTGATATCTTCCTTCCATTACCTGAATATCCTGGTGGAACTGTTCACCCTGTTCTTCACTTAAATCTCCTAGATTGGACAAGAAGTGATCTAAATGGCTGTACAAAAAATTGACTTTAATACTCATGATGGCACCTACTTTCTCAAAACATTTTAGCATGTTGTGGACTAATTCATGATAGTTGTCTGCCTTGTGAATGACAGGCACATAATTTAGCCATGCTTCCGATTCGGTTTCAGTCATAGATGTAGTAAAATTTGGATCTTTCATCAGTTTCCGTATCTGTGGGCTGTCAAAAATTCCTGCCTTTAATTTTTCAATACTAAGGCTGCATACACATGTAAAAATTTTCTATCCAACCATCCAACTAGTTGATTGGTTGGAATGAAAATCTGGTAACGTATGGGAGTAACTGATGATCAGCAATTTGCTCCTAAATGTCAGAAAACAGATGAAAATGGTCGTCAGACAAGTTTTTTAAATGTTTGATCTAAACAATTTGTTCAAACAACAGTTTTTGTCCATTTTCCGGCGTTTGGGAGCAAATTGCTGATTGTCAGTTACTCCCATACCTTACCAGATTTTCATTCCAACCAATCAACTAGTTGGATGGTTGGACAGAAAATCTTTACGTGTGTATGCAGCTTAAGGGATGGAAATGTTCGACAAATATATGTGAAACAATCGCCTGACTTGTCCAATGCTTTTACAAATTGTTTCATTAAATCAAGTTTGATATGGAGAGGCGGCAGTATGATTTTTTTCCTGTCAATTAAGGGCTTATGGATGATGTCGGCTTCTCCTACAGTTATAACTTCTCATGGAGGCCATACGGTTTGCTGCCAGTGCTTTTGTTTTGCACGACTATCCCATAAGTATATGAGATAAGGATACTTAGTAAATCCACTTTGCTGCCCAAGAAGAAAGCTTACCATTTTTACATCAACACAAACAGACCACTGATGCTGAGAATAAGTTATTTTTTCTAAGACTAACATGATATTTTCGTACTGTTTTTTACATTTTGTTGAGTGACCAATAGGAATTGATGCAAATTTATTCCCATTGTGCAGTAATACACATTTTAAGCTCCTTTTAGACTAGTAAAGTACTTCAAATGGAAAAAATAATAGAATTGTATAACTTTTCATTAATTTGAAAACAGGAGCCAATTCAGCTATAGCGAAGATGTAATGTGAAAATAGAACATGTGGGTACTCTCAAACCGATCTTAAATCCTTGGCAAGAAAAAAAAAAATTTTGTTCCCCAGTGTAATACATAGGCCACTAAATACTACTAAAAATAAAAATAATTGCAATCATCATACACGCAGGACGCTCACAAGCGGGTCGATGTTACCACACTGTGCATGCGCACGATGGAGGGAGCTCCGTCGTGCGCATGCGCGATACCTGGCTATTGACGGGGTAGCCGTCGCTCCGGGTCTCGCACCAAAGGGGGCGTGCTGTCGATGTTGATTGACAGCACGCCCCCTTTGGTGGTCATGCCGGGCGTGTGACTGCCAGATGGAGGCATTCCCATGGGAACACCTACCATCTGAAGCCGGCCCCACTGACATCAGTAGTGATGTCAGTGGGAGTGATTTTGGCTCTGATAGAGCCAAAATCACTCCAGGGCTTGTGGCAGAGAGACCCTACCACAGGGTCTCCATCGCAAGCCCGAAGGTTGCGATGGTCTTGACCATCACAACCATCATTATGGACGCTCGCATAAGCTGTGGGTGGTCACCCACAGCTATGCGAGCGTCCAGGAGGACGCTCCATTTTCATGTAGGAGGGCCCTGATTCAGAGCGAGCTCTCTGGTCAGAGCGTCCGGCTCTGAATCAGGCCCTAAATTCAAATAGGGGAGCTACACCAACTGCATTTTATAACACTGCCAAACATCACTGGTTGGGACACACTGGCGTAACTCCCCTATTTGAATTTTGGACTTTGCTGCAGCCCCACCTCTGTAGCCACCACTGCATACAGGTAACCTTTATGAGTAATCTTTCTTCGACAAACAGAACTCAATGTCCTTTTCTGAAATTTATTAAGCATACCCTTATACTGAAGGCATTTACAGAAACAGATTAATATTTTGTGTACATGGGAATTGTGTCACAAAGCTCACAGAATATCATATGTTCTCCTGTATTATACTAATAATAATTTTATGCATAACTAAGTAATGAGATGTTATGTTTTCAACATCAGTGCATTCAATAATTTCTCAGTAACTCAAAGTCATTTACATTTACATTCTATGCTTTCCATTAGTAATTTTGTTATTCAAGTAAGTAGTCAGAAATATTGTTGCTGTTGACATGCTCTGTAAGTGAGATTTTTAAGGTGTGGGTAATCACACGGAATATATTTTATTACATTGTTATTGGGTGATAATGACTTTTTTCTTCTTAGGAAACATAACAATTTGCGTACTGTATACTAATGTAATTGAATCACTTACAATGTTGAAAGTACAATGGTAATAAACAAGATATTCAACATAAATGACACTTTCAAACTAGTACATACTGTATAATTAGATTTTATAATTTTATATGTATTTACATCCATTATTAAAGTGATCAACAATGAAGTGCATAACTGTCAATGAAGTAAAATGTGCTTTGTTTCAAATCATAAGTTGTGTACAGGGGAACGGTATTAAATGTCCTGACAGGATAAACCCGACAGGAGGAGATCCCGACGCCAGCTGATAAGTACCATAACCCTCCACTCTCCCCCCTCTAACCCTAACCCTCCCTTAGCAGTGCCTAACCCTAAAACTCTTGGGGTGGTGCCTAACCCTAAGTCCCCCCCGGCGGTGCCTAAACCTAATGCCTCCTTCCCGCACCCTAAATCTAACCCTCCCAGGGGAGTGCCTAACCCTAACCTACCACCAGGGGTTCCTAACCCTAAATCTCCCCCTAAAGGTGCATAACCCTAACCTCCCCCCCCAAACCTAAACCTAACCCTAACCCCGCTACACTCCCTAAACCTAAGAATCCCCCCCACATCTAACGTTAAGGATGCTCTGGACTTACTTCATTCAGGCTGTCGTCCTTCGGCATTCTGGCATTGGGATTAGGATAGGCATTGGTATTTCAACGCCTAACTTAAGTCCCCCATTGGGCATCCCCTGTTGGGTTATAGACTGACGCCATTTAGTCCACCGGTCTTTAAACTGCATCCCGTGTACAGTATTATAAGAAATATCTTACCCCTTACTGTAAAACAAAAATGGTATTAGCAGTAATCTTCAAGTTCTGTGATGTTTATAAAAATCATTCAGCTTCTGACCTTGTGAACGGATACAGTAAAGAGATCCACTAGGGCCGTATCTAGGGTGGTGTGACATGTGCCATGGCACAGGGCACATGAGGGCACTATTTGGGCCTGTAAATGTTCTGTTTATAATCAGTCTTACAGTAGTTTCCTCTGCTTTTATCCCTGGCATCTCCTTGCTGCCCAATCTCCTCTCTGGCTGATTCCCCCTCCATCTGGTCACCTCCCCAAGCACCTTCAGTCACATCCTCTATTATTTAACACACACATTTCAAAATACTGTCATACCTGGGACTTGTACCTATCACCTCTCACATGGCAGGCAAACACCTCATACATGAAGCTATCTTCCCCAAAATTTCTGATAGCAGCCCTGAACAAAGCCACCAATTCCTGACCTAGGTGTTACAAGCACACCTCCAGTACCCTTGTTGGTGAGTTCAGCTGCCATCCCAGGGTACATACACTGATCTCCCACCGCTAATATATACTGCATATACTGTACACTACAAATAGCGCTCTTTCTATGCATTTACTTGGGGATCAGTCATTGGACTCACACTGTATTTGGCAGTAACACCTGGATAACAGTGAAACAACGTGAAACACAGGCATGCCAGTGCGTTTGAACACTGTTGCATGGGCATACATAAATTATCCACTGCGATGCCCTACGCAGCCTGAGGCCTCATAGCAAGTGCTGAAGTTAGCAATTTGTGAAAAGGTCTGACCTTGTGCAAGTGTGCATGAGGCTGGGATGCTACTCAATTGTACTGATGGTTTCACAGTTTTGTTAAACATTACGGATGTGTGTAAGGTAAAGTGGGTGTCCTTATGTCGTACTGTGGCGGGATAGCAATCGTAATTAATTAGCATACTATCGCAGTTGAACTGCATGCATAATGGCAGCTGTGATCACAATAGCGATCCAAGCTGAATCAGGCCCCAAATTCCTAAGAAATGCTTCTACAGACATTATATACTAGATTACATTTATATGAGTGCCTGATAGGCAGTTTTTACACAATACTCGTACAATGCAAATCATTGCATGCTGGTTAAAAGTCTAAACATCAATATACAGATCTGCAAATTAATAGAAATATGAAATTACCAATATAAGGAAAATAATTAAGGTATAATATAAAAAAGTACAGAAAGTGTTGTTTATTATTGTACTTCATTTAGTTTTTATATTTGACTTTAACAATTGGTTCACAGATGCAACACATTTAAACAGTTTAAGGGCTGGTATGACATCTCAATAGGCTATAGTGTATTCAAATGTTAGGGTCACCATATATTGATGACTGACTTCTAAACTCACTACAATGCAGAGTGAGGGGTAAGTTTACTAAGAATCATGTCTGATCCAAGCCTCATGAGTTTAAACACTCACAGCATCACTGAAACACGGGAGACTTTTGACAGTTGAAACTCTCAAATTTACCAAGAATCGTGTTTTGCTGTATCATGTTTCTCAATTTGGTTTGACCACAGCGAAACACTCCTGAACATGCATTTTGCACATACAAGTGAGATATGTGCAGGCTGCATGTGTGTATTGTTTTAAAAAATTAAAAATCAGAAAAAAGTGGCATAGGATGCTGCTCCCCAAAACAATAACCAGCCTCAGGCTCTATGAGCCAGTCCTGGTTCAAAAAATATGGGGGACAAATTTTGTAAGGATCTTCCGTATTTAATGAACCAGCACTTGGCTTTGTGAGTCAGTCCTTGTTTTAAAAATTTGGGGACTAAATAGCATGGGGTTCCCTATATTTTTAAAACCAGCACCGGACTCCACTGGTGAGGTGTAATGCTGCAGCCAGGTGGCCGTTTCACACCCAAACTAGTCAGCCCAGGCCAGGGAACCCAGGGGGATGGGTCAACTCAAAAAAGGAGTACCCCTCTCCTTTGCACTCAAGGCCTGGGCTGAAGCCTGAGCCTTTTCCCTACACTCTTGGCAGGTGGACTGGCTCACCGAGCCTGGGGATGGTTATGCTTTTGAGGAGGGACACCACATCCTTTTTTTAAAAAAATAACCCTTTTTTGGCTTAATTACAGGCAGAAGCATGTATGAATCACACTGATCTGTGCATTATTCTGCTAAACAGGAAGCTCAGGAAGTAGTCTATTTAAAACTTCTATTATTAACTGAGCTTGCTTAAATTATACCCATGACTATAATCACAATTCGAGGTAAATTCCCATGTTGTATTCCTGTCTATTGTTAGTACCTTCAAATTTGGACAATGGTGTATTTATTTTTATTTGTATTTTCACCCCTGTTTTGCAAACAGTTTCATGATTTGTCACCTGAGTTTGCCATTAGTAAATTTTTTAAAAATGTCTAAACACACTCGAGATTGCAATCTCACACTAACATGATTCTTAGTAAATTTACTCCTTCAATGTTCCCAGTCTGAAGTCCAGAAAAAACAGGAACAGGTTTGTCATGTTAACACATTTGTTTCCGATGTCTGTCAGTATAAAACAGAAGAATCAGTGTAATTACTGGTATTACTTGTAATGACAATAGCTAATGTTTTCCATCACTTACTCCCTTTAAATAATTAGTATTAAGGGAATTTTGCTCTCAAGAAAATGTGGTTTAATTAAAAACAAACCGGGGGGAGTGGGCAGCTACAAAGTTAAATGTGGACCTAACAAACATTTGTTGGCTGAGGACTTTTTTTTATGCTGATAAAATACTGTGCACAAATTTGTAATGTGTCACTATTTCTGAAACGGAAGCAACAATGAATTAATACAGAGCGGAGGATTGTGCATAGTGGATGGTTGGGGTACAGTGGTGATATGCAGCCCATGGAGCTATGTAGCTCTAGTAGACTCGGAGAGTTTAAAATGGATGAGTTCCACTACAGCCTTGAGGGCTGGAACACTTGGCAAGCTGCAGATGTTTCCACCTTGAGGGCTGAAAAGATGTTACAAAATATGGCCTTTGAACTGTGTAACAAGATGCAGCCTTTGGGCCATGGAGCAGCCTTGGGGGCTGGTGAATCTTGGCGAGATGTGGCCTTTGGACCATGAAGCAAGATTCCGCCTTGGGCCATGGAGCAACCTTGAGGGCTGGTGAGCCTTGGCGAGATGTGGCTTTTGGGCCGTGAAGCAATGTGCTGCCTTTGGGCCATGGAGCAGCCTTGGCGGCAGGTAAGCCTTGGTGAAATGTGGCCTTTGGTGAAATGTGGCCTTTGGGCTGGTGAGCCTTGACAAGATGTGGTGTTTGGACAGTGAAGCAAGATGCGGCCTTCGGGCTGTGTAGCAGCCTTGGGGGCTGGTGAGCCTTGGCAAGATGTGGTTTTTGGGCTGTGAAGCAAGATCCGGCCTTTGGGCCATGGAGCAGCCTTGGGAGCAGGTGAGCCTTGGCAAGATGTGGCCTTTGGGGGTGGCTTGTGCCGCCGTGTTGACACAAGCAGCAGTACACTAGCTCACATACACTTGGTGCAGAAGTGTGGCTTGTGCCACCAAGTTGACACAAACAGGCTTGTGTACACTTGGTGCAGAGGAGCGAATTGTGCCGCCGAGTTGACACAAGCGGCAGTACTCTGGCTTGTGTACACTTGGTGCAGAGCGGTGTATTGTGCCACCGAGTTGACACAAGCGGCAGTACACTGGCTTATGTACACTTGGTGTAGAGGTGTGGCTTGTGCCGATGAGTTGAAACAGACGGCAGCATACTGGCTTGTGTACACTTGGTCCAGAGGTGCAGCTTGTGCTGCAAAGTTGACACAAGTGGCAGTACACTGGCTTGTTTACACTTGGTGCAGAGGTGCGGCATGTGCTGCCAGGTTGACACAAGCAGTAGTACACTGGCTTGCATACACTAGCCGCTTGATAACACAAATGGCAGGAGACTGAAATGTGGACCATGCTGCCTGGTTTACACAAATGGCAGGTTTATTGTTTCTCTAGAAATTTCAGAAAAAATCTCTTACCAGTGCAGGAGCATTCAAAGATCTCAAAGGAACCCAGGACCGCTCTTCTGGTTCATACCCCTTCTGGACCAGGAACTAGAGATCACTACATGAGACCCGGGAATTCACGATTCTTTCCACCACAAATTCTTGATGTCCTTGGATAAGGAAGGCCACAGGATTGACTCGGGAGATAATCCTAAATGGCCCAATAAACCTGGGACCCAATTTATGTGACCGCTGGTGGATGCTAATATTCCTTGAGGACAGCCAAACCAGATCTCCCTCTTTAAAACTGCATGGTTCCGATGCTTGTCTGCCCAAATCTTGGTCCGACAGAGTGCCTTGATCAGACATTGGCAAACCTTCCTTTAAACCAATTGTAGCCTAGAAATTGATGAAGAGAATGTAATATGGTAGAGACTGCCTCAAAGGAGTTTACTCTAGGGTGGAGCCCAGAGTTTCAGAAGAATGGTGAAGCAGAGGATGATAAAAGGCAGGAATTGTTGAAGGCAAACTCTGTGATGGGAAGAAGGGACACCCAGTCATTTTGTTACTTGGAGATGAAATATCGGAGGTACTGCTCAAGAGACTGGTTCACATGTTCTGTCTGTTTGTTAGACTGTGGGTGGTACCTGAAGGACTAGCCGATGTTGATACCTAAGGCAGAACAAAAATTCTTCCAAAACTGTGCCACAAACTGAGTCCCTCAGATGGAAACTATATCAACCGGTAGACCATGGAGTCAGAAATTGTGAAGGATAAACAGAAAAGATAATTCCTTAGCAGACAGCAGTTTGGTGAGTGGGACGAAATGCACCATCTTACTAAAATGGTCAGCAATGGTCCAGATAATGAAGCAACGGGAGAAAGATGGAAGATCCACAATGAAGTCCAAGGCAATATGGGTCCAGGGCTTGGAAGGAGTAGGAAGGGGCAGCAGGAGGCCAGGAGGAGCAGTGCGAGGAGATTTGTTTGAATACAGGTGTCACATGCTAGCACAAACTCATGAACATCTCGACCCATAGATTTCCATCAGACTGAATGGGACAATAATTTTGTCATTTTAGCAATGCCCAGATGCCCAGCAAATTCCAGCAAAACTGCTCTCCAAAATATTTTTGGAACAAACTTGACTCCTTGTGGCATCTCTGCTGGAGCTTGCCAGATTGGCAGGCACAAATGAGATCCCGCAAGGCTTCTGGTCACAGTAAAATGAATGTTGGAAGCTGAAATAATGGTTTCATCCAAGACAGTGAGTGGTTGAACAGGCCGAAAGCTATGAGACAATGCATCTGCCCTTCTGCCAGTTCTTGGTGCCAGGCCAGAACAAAATGATGTAGTTGAAGTGAGTGAAGAACAATGCCCACTGAGCCAGTCTGGCATTCAACCTCTAAGTGGTTTAGATATAAGACAAGTTCTTATGGTCAGTGAGCACCGTGATGACATGGTTTGCTCCTTTCAACTAGTGCCTACAATCCTGAAATGCCCATTTGATGGCCAAAAGCTCATGGTTCCCCACATCATAATCCCTCATGGCTGAGGCAAATTTCTGGGAGAAAAAAGTGCAAGGATGTAATTTATCACTTTCAGGATCTTTCTGCGACAGGATAGCACCCACACCGATCTTGGGGGCATCCACCTTGACAATAAAAGGAAGATCTGGATTGGGATGTCGGAGACCTGGAGCAGTAGCAAAGGTGGATTTTAAGGAGTTGAAAGCTTGAAGAGCTTGGATTGACCAGATCGCAACATCAGCTCCTTTCTTGGTAAACTCCACAATATGAGCCACAAAGGACGAGAAGGATTTTATAAATCTTCTGTAATAATTGGCAAAGCCATGGAAGCGTTGCACAGCTTTCAAATTGGTTGGTTGAACCCAGTCCAAGATAACCTTGACTTTTCCAGGATCTGTTGAGAAGCCTCGGGATGAGATGATGTATCCAAGGAATGATACCACTTGGAATTCAAATTCAGACTTCTTCGATTTTGCATATAAATTGTTCAGAATATCATAGAGGTAGATGATTGCGAAGACTCCAAGATATTCTCTCAAAACATCATTGATGAAGCCTTGGAAAATGACTGGGGCATTAGAGAGGCCGAATGGCATCACCAGATATTCATAATGGCTGGTATGGGTGTTAAAGGTTGTCTTCCACTGACCATCTTCCATGATGTGAACAAGGTTATATGCTCCCCTGAGATCTATCTTGGTGAAGATGGAGGCACCATGGTGCTGGTCGAACAGGACTAAGATGAGAGGCAGTGAATAGGAATTCTTCATGGTGATGTTGTTCAACCCCAAAAAATCTATGCATGGACAGAGAGAGCCATCCTTCTTATGCACAAAAAAGAAGCCGCTCTGACTGGGGATTTGGAGGGCCGAATGAAGCCTTTTTCCAACGCATTCAGAAAATACTCCTGCATGGCTTTGCTTTCTGGAAGAGATAATGCATACAATCTTCCCTTATGAAGTCTTGATCCTGGAAGCAAATCAATTTCACAGTCATAAGAGTGGTGAGGTGGTAGAATGTCCACTTTTTTTTTGGAAAAGACTTCCACCAAGTCTCGGTATGCAGCTGTAATCTTGGAGGCCAATACGGACTGGACAGCAGCAGCCAGACGAACAGGACGAGTAATGCAAGAAGAAGAACAGGTGCCTCCCCATTGGAGAATCTCACCAGTATGCCAATGGATGACAGGGTTGTGCTACCTGAGCCACGGAAGACCTAAGTCCAGTGGTGCCAGTGGGCATTAAAGCAAAAGGAATTTTAACTCCTCAAAATGCAATGCTCCTATGAACAATCGGATGGGAGGTGTTTGAGAAGACCTAACTATCCTGGACAGTTCTTCACTTTTGAGACCCACCACTGAGAGAGGTTGTGTTAAAGGCTCAGACACCAATCCCAAGGTGTCAAAGAAGGAAATGTCCATAAAATTTCCCGCTGCACCACTATACAAGAATGCAGAGACAGGAACTTGATGACCTTTCACCTGAATGATTGTGGGGATAAGGACTGAATTAACGGGAGAGACAGATGCAAGGCCTAGATGTAACTCTCCCACTACATCTAGACCTTGCCTTTTCCTGATTTTACTGGACAATTTATGGCAGTATGTCCTTTTCCTCCACAATATAAGCAGAGACCTTGAGAGCATCTTCTCCATTTCTCCTCAGCAGAGAGACGGTAGGCACACAACTGCATGAGTTCCCCTGGTTCCGGTGGAGTTACCCATACTGGTGACCAAGGAGCAGATGCAGGAAGCTCCTTCTCCAATCTTCATTCCTGAAGTTGGAAGTCAATACGGGCGGCAAAGTGCATTAATTCATCCAATGTCTCCAGAACAGAATGCTGCACGAGAATGTCTTTTATCTCAACCAAAAGACCTAGGCGGAATTGACTTTACAGTGCCAGATTGTTCTACCCGGAGTAAATCGACCATTTGTGGAATTCCGTGCACTAGTCCTCTGCAGCTCTTTGACCCTGTTTAAGGACCGAAGTTTCAATTCTGCCAATGCCACCTTATCCAGATCTTCATAAAGAAGACATAAGGCAGAGAAAAAAGCATCTACCATCAGGAGGGCACTGTGTGTGGAAGGAAAACTAAATGCCCAGATCTGAGGATTGCCTTGAAGCAGGGAGATGATAATGCCAACTCGTTGGGTCTCAAAACCCAAGGATCTGGGCAGAAGCTTAAAATATAATTTGCAAATTTCCCCAAAATTTAGAAAATCTTTGCGCCTGCCACAGAAATTATTACGGCAAATTTAGTTTAGGTTCAGGAGGACCAGCTGGAGCAGGAACTGCTCCTGTCTCCTCGACTTGGAGAGAGACAGGAGTCACAGAGTCAAGGCCTGAATCTGAGCAGCAAGTATTTGAGCTGGATTCTGGCCGGGATCCATGATAACAATTCAACAGCTCTAATTCTTATATGGCCAGTGATAATGTCATGATTCCCAAATAGAATCAGCAATGAATTAATACAGAGTGGAGGATTGTACAAAGTGGATGGTTGGGGTATGGTGGTGATATGCAGCCCCTGGGGCTATGTAGCTCTAGTAGACTCAGAAAGTTTAAAATGGAAGAGTCATGCTACAGCCTTGAGGGCTGGAACACTTGGCAAGCTGCGGCCATTACTGTCTTGAGGGCTTAAAGATTTTGCAACAAATGGCCTTTGGGCCAAGTAACAAGATGCAGCCTTTGGGCCGTGTAGCAGCTTTGGTAGCTGGTGAGCATTGGTGAGATGTGGCCTTTGGGCCATGAAGAAAGATGCAGCCTTTGGGCCGTGGAGCAGCCTTGGGGGCTGGTGAGCCCTGGCGAGATGTTGCCTTTGGGCTGTGAAGCAAACTGTGGCCTTTAGGCCATGGAGCAGCCTTGGGGGATGGTGAGCCTTGACAAGATGTGGCCTTTGGGTGTGGCTTGTGCCACCGGGTTCACACAAGCAGCAGTACACTAGCTTGCGTATACTTGGTGCAGCAGTGCGCCAAGTTGACACAAACAGCAGTACACAGACTTGTGTAGGTGCAACTTGTGCCACCAAGTTGACACAGGCGGCAGTACACTGGCTTGTGTACACTTAGTGTAGAGGTACAACTTGTGCCACCGAGTTGAAACAGGTGGAAGTACACTGGCTTGTGTATACTTGGTGCCGAAGTGCGGCTTGTGTCACCGAGTTGACACAAGTGGCAGTACACTGGCTTGTGTACATTTGGTGCAGAGGTGCGGCTTGTGCCGCCGGGTTGACACAAGCAGTAGTACGCTGGCTTGTGTACACTAGCCGTTGGATGACACAAATGGCAGGAGACTGAAATGCAGACTGTGCCGCCTGGATGACACAAACGGCAAATGACTGTAATGGGGACCGTGCCCTCTGGATGACACAAATGACAGGAGCTAAACAAGGCAGACAGGGAGACTGGATACTTGACTGTAAACAGGAGACTCACAGCTGAACTGGAAACACGTGAAATGCTTTCACCGGCAACAGAACAATGCATCAGCCAGGTTTGAAAAAGGAGGATGCACCAATCCAGTTCCAACAGTGATGATGTTAGCTAGATGGGATGACTTTACAAGTTCAAAGCATGATGTCTCTGTCTCCAAGGAACCAGTCTGTGAGAAGCATTATCCAACAGGACTCGACTGCGGCTTGTGACTGTATGCCCATAAAAGAGTCATCTATGCCTACTTACACTTAGCGAGACAGACCAGGAAGGGAAGAAGCATTTTAACATAGTAGATTACAGTACATTAAGGGCATATTTGTATAATTACAAGAAATGGCAGACTTGTCAGTAGCTGTATCAGCAGAAGGTTAGTAAGTACACACTAATGTTTTATTTTTGTTTGTTTTAAAATAATTTTGCTACTTTCATTCAAGCATGAAAAAGAATATTGTACCTGCTGTATTATAGAAGTTTTTTCATATAAATCAATCATCAAGGCTCACAGCTAATGCATCTTGTGCTTGTTGGGTGTAGTGTAAGTGTATCTGATGTATATCCAAGGGCATAACTTGGTAGAATTTGTAATCTATAATGTGCATGTCCATAAAAGAGTCATCTATGCTTACTTACACTTAGGTAGACAGACCAGGGAGAGAAGAAGCATTTCAACATAGTCAGATTACAGTACATTAATGGCATATTGGTATAATTACAAGAAATGGCAGACTTGTCAGTAGCTGTACCAGCAGAAGGTGAGTGGGTACACACTAATGTTTTATTTTTGTTTGATTTAAAGTGATTTTGCTACTTTCATTCAAACATGAAAAATAATATTATACCTGCTGTATTAAAGAAGTTTTTTTCATAATTAAATTAAGTCTCACAGCTAGTGCATCTTGTGTTGGTTGGGCAGACTGTAAGTGTATCTGTTGTATACCCAATGACATAGCTTGGTAGAATGGATGGATTTCTTGCTCCAATCGCTGGCACCAATGTGGGTCTGCCAGCCAAAAAGGATTAGTACTTGTATTAATGGACCATCAGGGACCAATCTCCAGTGGATGCACAGTAATTGAGCACTTCTGCCCTTCCACTGCTTCTCTCATTTTCAAACTCATTATTTAGCTTTTGTGTGTTTAGTGGCATCCCATCCCTGGGAGGGACCCGTGTGGGCAGAAGAGTATGAGGTAAAAAGGGGAATCACAGGTAGGGATGTGGCCATGCAGGCTGAACCTCCATTTTAGTCATTCCAGGGGTGCCGGAGATGTGGAGACCAATCTATATGCAGTGCCAGCTCCTTCACTGTGCCAAGAGCCGAGTGCTACACATAATGCTACAATGCAGCACTCGGCTCTTTGTCACTAAGGAGGAGTCGGCACTTTGGTGTTACCCTAAGGCGGGTGACACACAGGTGCAGCCCACACCCCCTTTGTGATGCCACTGTATGTGGCAGTACTCCCCCACCCATCTATCCCACAACACACTTTTCTCCTGTGCCCACTACCACACAATTTTTCAAGTGTTCCGAGCAACACACACTTTTAAATTTTTTATGTTTTGCCCTACCACACAATTTGATGCCATGTCTCAAAAGAAGGGATGTGTGGAGTTTTTAAACTTTAATGGTGGTTCTAGGTTTCATATTTGTTACTCTGTATTAATCCATATTTCTTGTATTGGTAAACAAGATCCAGTCATGCATAAGTTATTTCTTTGTTATATACTATGTCTACAGCTAGGTATACTGTTATCACTTACTGTATATATGCATTGATAAGCTTCCAGTACTCCCCCCAAAAGTCCTGGGGGTATCTACTTACTGTTATTTATGTAATACTTTAAAGGAAAAGTGACTCCTAAACATGGAAATTGAGGTTCTAGTTCTAAAAGCTTATTAAGTGTGATGAAAATTGTTCATAAAAAAATGTTAACTGTTGTTTAGTATTTAATGTTGCATCCTGCAGCCTTACACCTGATGTGCCTGGCCAGTCAAAAAGGGTGAAGGGGAGGTACCAGCATTCTGACCATGACTGTAAGAAAATGCCAATCTAACTCTGCACAAGTTTTGTTCACAGCAGTAAATTTTATGGAAGACAAAAGGATGTGAGCCAGATGATGAGGGCATCTGGAGAGATAAGTGGCACTGAAATCACTATTAACTGGCCTGGAAGAGGTAGCCCATGGCTCACTCACATTGGAAAGGAAAATATGGTGAGAATGGTCCAGTTGTACTGGTGGGGATGCAATCGGGAAACCAGCTGACGTGATCCCAACAGCCGGCTTCTCGACTGCTTTATCCCGGTGTGGGTTAACTGACAGGCATCTATATCTAGACGCCTGTCATTTTCCCAATGCTGGGAGACAGGCGCCCGGCATACCGATTGAAGGGATGCCGGGGGCTGCGAGCAGACAGCCATGGGGGGACAGGGTTAGGTTTAGCGCCCCCTGGGGGGACTTAGGGTTAGGCGCCCCCTCAGGGACTTAGATTTAGGCAGCAGGGAAGGGGGGAGTTAGGGTTAGGCACTTGGGGGGAGGTTAGGGTTAGGCACCCCTAAGGAGGGTTAGGGTTGTTAGGTTAGGTTAGTTATTAATTACCTGAGGTCGAGCGAGATTTCCAGCGCTGTCGGGCTGCTGCTGCCGGGAATCGAACTGCCGGTCATGCGGCCGGCAGTATTTCATACTGATTCCTTACTGGTGGTCTCCAGGTTACTCCTACACAGGTAAGAGAGCACAGGTGTGCCTTACAGTACCTGTTTAAGAAAGAACCTAGAGAAAACTGCATATCCCACCTACACAAGGACCTTTCCAGGCAATACAGTTTGACTTTTATAAAGGCTTCACCAATTAGAAATTTTAAATATGTATCAGTATATTGTAATATGTTTCTGGTTGGTCTGAAGGGTTTCCAGCAGTAGCATGTACTGCAAGTTTCACAGTTAAAAAGATAGAACAAGAATTTGTGTCCAGATATGGTATACCACATATAATATAATCTGGTCAAGGAACTGGACAGGTATTTTAAGAGATGTGCACAATAATGGGAATATAATCTAAATGGCACTTCCCCTATATGTCCCGAACTTCAGGAAATGGTTTAGACCACAGTTTCTCAAACTGGGTCCTCAGGGCCCCAAACAGTGCATGTTTTCAATGTCTCCTCACAGAATCATAAGTGAAATAATTAGCTCCACCTGCAGATTTTTTTAAATGTGTCAGTGAGTAATGAATGCACCTGTGTACCTGCCAGGAGACCTGGAAATTGTGAACTGTGTGGGATCCTGAGGACCAAGTTTGAGAACCACTGGTTTAGAGAACAAATCCCACCATTAAAAAAAATTGGCAAAAGTCATAAAGGATACAAAGTTCAGCTGGGTGGATGCCTTACCCATAGACTTGCAAAGCCTCAAGGTCACTCCTAGGCCTCCAGTGTATCTGTCTCCATATGAGATTTTGTTCGAGAAAAATGTCCAAATTTGATTAGCCCAAAAGAGTACTATGTTACCTAACATGATCTAACTACCAAATATAACCTTACCCTGAATAGATGATTTAGGATGATACAATAGAGCATCTCCTCCCAGGCCATGAGCAATGCTGAGATAAACTGTCATGAAATTGAATCCTGGTGAGTTTGTAATTGAACAGAATCTTCTACATTCAGGTTAATTTGTAGATCATTACAAAGGACTGTATCAGGTGCTACTGACCACCTCCACTGCAGTAAATGTCGCAGAGTAGCCTTCCTGGATGCATGCATTGCATTGCCAGAGAGTAGCTGGCAATGCAATGCATGCATTGCATTGCCAGAGAGTAGCTGGCATGGTACACATCAGCTCTCAAGCTAAATGCGCAAACAAGGAAACTAATCACACCCTAGCTTTGGAGGAATTGTTCAAACAGTAAATAGGGAAAAATGGCCTGGTATGGTAAGAGGGTAATATCACGTTTGGGCTATGGAGATCCTCTACTGAGGGATTGGAAGTCAAGGTTCCAGGTTGGGAATGGACCCAGAGGCAAGGGGCCTGGATATATGCCTTCCTCATCCACAAGTATCAGATGTTGGCTAGACCTGACCAAAGGCTCGGAGTCTAACTTACTGGGAGGTATTCACAAATGACCTCTCCATTTGGGATTTGGATTTAAGCTTCACACAGCAATCAGGTCGTAGACCTTTGGTAAGGTATCTGGCACAAGTGAAAACACAAGAACACCATCACAGGGAAAACACAGGAGAGTGATACTGGGAGTTTGCACTTGGATGACGTACTGAGAACATACACTGTTATACAGATGCAGAGCTATTGCAGGATAAGGGCACTAGGAGATAATACTTGGAAGATGTACTCAGTATGTACACTGTGGATCCAAATGCAGAACTGGCACAGGAGAATGACACTTAGGAATTGGTACTCGGATAACGTACTGAGTGCACACACCATGGATTAACAGTAGGAATATATCACTAAAAGAAAGGAGTTTGGAACCTGGAACGCTGCAACAGCAAGAATTCACTGGAAGTAACAACATTGTACAGGCAACTTTCTGTTGTTCAGAGCCCAACTAAATACCATAAGGCAGCAGTCCATTGGAGGACAGTGTCAGCTCACCACAACCAATGCTACCATTGGGTAAAGGGATAATCAGGTGATGTGATCTGTCATGCCTGCATTCATGATGGTAACCACAGGAACTAAATCATGGAGCAACACATGATGTCCTACCAGACCCGAGGCATGATCCTCAGTGTGTCACTCGCCACCGCATCTGGCATATGACCACTCAAGAGATCAGGGGAAGTCAGCACTGAGGTGAGTAATGGCTGATCCTAAGCCATAACCTGACATTTTACACAGCAGAGTGCGATAGGTAAGGTTTTCCTGCTTGACCCAAATTTGAAAAACAAGAAGAGTGATAATAGATCACTAGACCTTATAAGGTTCATGATAAGCCTGGCCATATTAATATGGATGGCAGGAATGCTAACATATTACATACTTGCCCAAATTATGAATCTGGAATAGAATCAGGTTCCGGGTGTTGTGGAAAGAATGGTAGTAATGTTCACCAATGGGTTTATATGACTGATAAAATTTTACCCTTCACCAAGGTTCAAAATAATGTGAGGAAGAAAAGAGACACATGGAATTACCATGGTAATGGCCAGTAGTTTCACCAAACTCTCCATTGTATATGTTAATATTGTTGGTGAAGTCACATAGTTAAGATGCATTCAGCGGTTATGGAATGATGGATTGACCCACTTATGGGGAAGGTGGAGAAGAGCACCCATGGAGCAGAGAGATTGTTATAATATGGCAAATGTTTTCAGGTACATATGTAGGAACTGTGGAAAAATCTCAAACATTAAATGTATTTTGTGTTATGAAATGTAGGGGGAATGAGACTTTATATTGACTACTGAAACTAAGGGGAAAAGAGAGGTGGCTCACACTACAATAGCACCAGTAGTTGATTATAGTTGAGCTAGTTTAGAAAAATAGTACAAATTTAACACAATAAATAAAAATTTTTAGATGTAGTTTTTCTGACAATTCTTTTTTTAGTATGAAGAGAGACCTTAAAATAATTAGAAATTTTAAAATATGAGTCTTGCTATTATATAACATATTTACTTTGTTTAGCAGTGCAAGCTTCTTCTGATTCTGATCCCGTGCACTGTTTCAGAGAGGCTACAAAGGCGAATCAGATCAGCCAGAATACAAGCTACAAGTTAAGTTGCCTTCTATCAGTGACACTTACTTTAATCAGTGCCTCTGGCTCTACAGTGTTGTGGAAATAGCATGCTAAAGTTTTAAAGCCAGCCATACTAGTGGGCCAAGACAAAGCATTGTAGATGTTTTGAGGCTCCATGTCATTTTTTCGACTGGATATTCCCGTATCTTTGAGCTACAGTATAAGTAAAAACGTATGCTGCCAGCAAATAAGAAAATAAGTATTTGTTTCTATTATACTGTGTATCCCTTTTTGAGTGCAATCAATACAACATATCAGCAATGTATTTCAAATAACATACAATTATTCTCATTATTCAGAGAATACTACAGAACCCTTTTTTGACAAAATAAAAAAATGTTTATGCTTGTACAGTATGTTGGAGGACATTTTTAAATTTACTATAGAATGTGAATGTGCAGATATGATCTGTTCCCTATTGGCCAGGATTTGCTCTAAGGGTGGACAAAGGATGTGTTAATTTGACAGTGAAAGAAAATAGTTTCACCTCTGTAACTACCACAGTGGCATACAGTACATATTCTTTATACTGTATGAGTGATACAAGTGATACATACCTACAAATGTATTTTTAGATAAAAATCTAAAGTTGCCACCCAGCCTGGATTCTTCTGGCCAATCTGGAAATCATAAGAAGTCTGTATACAGGGGCTGCCTAATCCTGGATCTGTGGCATCCAGTACTCCAACAGTTATAGTTATGGTGAAGTCACTGGCAGTGCATCATGCTGAGCTGGCCATTTCTCCTACTGTACTCCACATCTAGTCCACCATGTGGCCCACCTCCTCGGAGTAATTCTTCTAGTCATGAGGAAGCTTTGAGTGTGCAACCATTGCCAGAAGTCAGGATCCAGATGCCAGATTGTTATGAATCCCAAAGCTCACTCTGTGTGAACCCCAGGCTAGCAAGTTCTTCCGCCACTAACAACCACCCGTTGTTCCCTTTTACCTATAAACGATCACTGGTACTTAGATGGCTGTCTGATCTTAATACTCGGGGTAGTAGTGGTTCACACAAATGTACTATGAGATCTGATGGTGAGAGGAACAGCAGGAATAGGTACAGTCAGTGTTTCAGCTTGGAAGCCGATGATGCGGTTTATGAGCTGATGAAGGGACTTGGGAGTCCATGGTGTGGCTGAGAGCTGGGAGCAGAAGTTTGTATACAAGTGGTGTGGCTTTGAGAGCTGATGATGTGGCTTACAAGCCAATGATGCGGCAAGAGCCAGAAGCAGGAATTGTGTACAAATGGTGCAGCTTTGAGAGCTGATGATGTGGCTTTGGAATCGATAGTGCAGTATGTTATATCGTAATTAAACCTTGGCACAATCCTTCCTATACCTTCTGTCCTGCCTATACCTTCTAGAATTTACGCTGTTTGCGTACGCAGTCAAACAGTAAAATAAAAGCCTTCAGACTTTGAAATGTGAAATGTGTTTCCAACGCACAAAGGTTATTATTCAAATATAAAAACAGTAGGTTACACGCTGTGATCTAAAGACAATTTAGCGCAAAGAAATTATACAGATCCAAGGTACAGTTATTACATATGCATAAAACAGAGATTAAACTTCAAACAATGATAGAGAGAGAGCACACATGTCCAAGATGGCTGATGAGGGAGTGTGTGTGTGGGGGGGTTGCTAGGGCCCATGTCCTATTGTTCAAACCGCATGGTCTCCGAACACAAACTCCATTTTGAATGTAAGAAAACTCACATAATGTTGTAACTCTGTAAATCCTATATCCATTATTGATTATACTTATAATAACTATAATAAACCTATCTGACCAAACTACAAACAGGATAACACAAACTAGTTACAGATATCATATAGGCTAACCACTGTACAGTTTACTTAGCCATATTCCAGGTGTACATAGTCTCATCTTGGCAGTCTTCTGGGGAGAAGTCTGCTGTCCTTAATATCTCTCTGCAAGTGTGTGTCTGCCTACGTCTCTGTCTGGTGTGTCCTTGCAAGCATGTGTCCACAGTGTGAATGCTATTCTGTGTCTCTGTGAAAAAGCTATTTTCCCAGCATTCAACCTCACCTGTGGGATCTTGCCCATAAAAGGACATTTCAAATCTTATTGTGTTGTGTAGGGTCTTTGGCAGGAAGTCGTCTATAAGTGTGAACTGCTAAAGCTCCTAGCTAGGGTAAACAAATGCTAATTAGGTTGTAGTTTCAGTTAGCCATTTCTATGTAAACTTGTTCAGGGACCTGACCCTCTGTCCAAAATGCAAACAGGCAAACACAGTCTCATTGGAGTAGCATTCAACAGTTTATTGGTAACCTGTTACAGGACATTTAACAGGTTGATTCAAATGAACACAGGTCAGCCTCCAACAGCGCTTTTATCTCATTTTTCCGGCTGCATGCAAATTTAAGCTGCTAACTTTACAAAGTAACTCTCTACAGTCCATAAGTTGCGAATGCATGTTGCAATCTTCTCACCGATGACACCGGAAAGCTGTTGAGACAGAGTAGATCAGTACAACACCAAACATGGTTTACTTATCATATACTAAACCTTAGATATTAAATAATCTTTATTTCACAATGTTAATAATAAATGAATAAACCTTGAATATTACACTTTGAAGCTATGGAATCTTTTATGTGAGTGTGCAGTGTGTAAGTATTAGGGGTTTGGGAAAAGACGCTAGTTAGATTTATGTAGTGAGGACTTTTAACTTGGGGCATATGCGTACGCATGCAGCTAATAAACAGCATTCGGATGCAGGATATTATGCATTCGTTAATGTGCGTATTTTTAATGTGTGTATGGGGTATGGTGAAATATGCAATTGCATGATGCTAATAATAGCATCTCTGTATGTACTTAAGTGTGAGTTTCTCAAAAATGTTGCAGGATGGCCATTCGCAAAATGGCATCATGCAGATTCTAATTTTTAAGATGGAGTCTGGTTGCCATTCACAAGATAGCTTCACTCCAAGCTAATTTTACACTGATTCTGTCTCAGCCACTAAACCAGCTTCGACAAGTAGCAGAAATAAGTGAGTTGAGGGTGCTGCTTTGAGAGCCGATAGTGCAGCTTTCAGCTAGTAGTAGGATTTGGTGTATTTGAGATATGGCTTTGTAAGCTGATGGTGTGGCTTGGGAGCTGGTAACCAATTTGGTGTACTTGTGATGCAGCTTTGAGAGCCAATGGTGCAGCTTGGGAGCCAGTACATGAGTTGGTGTACTTAAGATGTAGCTTTGAAAGCCAATGGTGTGGCTTGAGAGCCAGTAAACAAGTTGGTTTACTTGTGATGCAGCTTTGAAAGCCGATGGTGTGGCTAGGGAGCTGGTACATAAGTTGGTGTACTTGTGATGCAGCTTTGAGAGCCAATGGTGTGGCTAGGGAGAAGGTACACAAGTGGGTGTACTTGAGATGTGGCTTTGACAGCCGATGGCAGCACATAAGCTGCTGGTGTGGCTGGAAGTCAATGGAGTGGCTTGGGAGACAGTGGCAATACAGAAGCTGCTAGTGTGGCTGGGAAGTCGATACAGTGGCTGGTGAGTCGGTTGCAGCACAGAAGCTGCTGGTGCAGCTCGAAAGCTGATGTAGTGGCTGATGAACCAGTGGCAGCACGGAATCTGCTGGTGTGGCCATAAAACCAAGTTAGTGGCTGGTGAGTCGGTGGCAGCATGGAAACTGCTAGTGCAGTTCAGCTGGGGAACTAGAATGATACCAGGAGGAGAGACAGAATGCTGACCATGAAGCTGAGCTGAGAGAACTAACAGGAGCGCTATAGTCAGTGATACAGCAAAAGGCCAGCATGCACAAATAGGCAAAGGGACCAATCATGCTGTGTTGTGGGGTACAAGTGACATCCTGCAGCATCTGGATTTCCTAGCAACTGACGGCACTGGAACAACAGTATCAGCAGAAGGTAAACTGCTAGTGGGAGACAAGTCATTACCATGACTTGTAACACAGATGTCAGGAAGAGAGGTAGTTATGGAGTCTGGAGAGGAGTTATGTCTATCATTCTTCAGAATGGCCTTCAATGGTGAAGTTAAGTAAGCAATGTCAAGGGCATGAAGGGGTTCTGGACTGTCGAATGAAATCATGGTGGGGAGGCTCTGAGGTTTGCTTATAAAGGGACATGATTGTGGAGGCTCTGAGGCTGACAAATAATGGCCTTCACTGAGGGAGCTCTGAGACTTTAAAGGGGCATGAGGAAGCTCCAAGGCATAACAAGGGCATGAGGGGCTGTAAATTATATACATTGACATGAAGGGGCTCTGAAGCATATAAAAGGAAATGAGTTTGCTCTGAGCTGGCATATAAGGATATGAAATGGCTCTGAGGTACTGTATACAAAGGAATACTGTAGGAGAGGTCTATGAGGTACTGTATATAAAGGGGTATGAGGGAGCTCTTAAGTACTGTATATAGAATACAATTTGGCCACACCTCTGACAAACATCCCCTGTCAGGGAATCTGAAATTGAAAATATGGTAACCATACTTAAATCTTTTCTACTTTAGAAGAGTAGACCCAAGCTTTATTGACTAAGTTAACACTGCAGAGCACTATGTTGCCAATCTGAACTAAACTCTGTAATCTATCATTCAGTATGCTCATATTTAAAACTACAGTAGCTGGGATACCCGGTATTGCCCGGATTGAAAACTGGAACTGAAGTACACCTGCAGCCTTTATTTGTTTTCATTGTCCTTGCCTATAACTCCACTCCATTGATCCTGAAATGGACCCACGGTTTGCTAACATGCTTGCCTGAGCAGCCTCTGTGGCCTGCCACTCCCCCTGCACCCAGTCACACACACAAGGTGGGCCAGACCAGTCATGGCTGTTGAGGAGAGCCCAGGTGTCAGCAATGTTGATTTGGTGATGGCCGGACAGCTGTTTACAGCTGGCACACTTGCAAGCAATCATGGACAGACAGTGCCACTGGTCACAAGGTAATCAGAGCTCACAGACTGGCAGCCAATCAGCAGTGGTGGCTTCTGATTAGCTTCCGGTCCATGAGTTACAATTGGCTCACGAATGGTGCCAGATTCAAATAGTGCTGGAGCTGTCGATCAATGTCTGCCATTGCCTGCTGGTGTACCAGCTGTAATTAGCTGGTGGCCTGGTCCCAAATCCATACCTGCTGGCTGCTGATGGCACATATAAGGAGGGGAGTTGCTGGGGTGAGCATAATGTATAAGGGGCACTATTAGTGTGTTAAATAATGTGTTATATTGGGCACTAATACTATGTGGCATAATCTGTAAAGGGCATTACTGTGAGGTATATTGTGTAAGGAACATTACTGTGTAGTGTAAGGGGCATTACTGTGTGGCATTATGTAAAAGGGGCACTAATACTGCATGACCTACTGTGTATAAGGGGTACTACTGGGTGGCATAACCTGAAAGGGCTCTGTGTGGCTTAACCTGAATGGGCTCTGTGTGGCATAACATGAATGGGCTATGTGTGGGGCCAAACGTGTTTTTTTAACCCCTGGGGGGCCCTTTTATGATCTTCTATGTGACACACAAAGTTCTAGTTGCGCCCATGCAAAAACACAGAGGCTCTGGATTTAATATGAACTTGCATAAGTCATCAAGTTTGATCATTCTGATATTAAAACAACTCTTTTGTAGCTTTTTCACAGGTTTTTGGCAAACTGCCAATTTCCAGTAAGGCCAGACCTGGAACCTGTGTAATTTAAGAGGGTCCCCATTTTTAGTGAAAGTGTGATGGTGTGTCGACCTGAAAAAGGCCCTCATTCAGAGCCGTTCGCTATTTGCGTTCGTTCGTTCAAAAACAAGGGGTGGCTATGCAAATGATCCGTTCGCACATTGCAGTCTGTTCACACCTCTAAGTCTGAACGAGCGAGCAAAACATACGCTCGTTTATTCGATAAAAACGCCCCCTGGCCGCTCGCACCATACGTCATGTCCGCTATTTATTAGATTAATCGAGTACATCGAACAGGATATGAACTGCTCGCTATTCTTGTGGTTGGTTTTTTCAACCGCTATTTTGCGAGCAGTTCTGAGTTAAAAAAAAACCAAGTGACGTGGTCATTGACGCTGCTGTATTAATTATGCACACCCATAAAACGCCCGTTTTGACCTTTAAGCACGCCTGCGATCAGATCTCCACTCCCCGTTTTCAAGCACCTTCCCCTGTTACCACCCACATACGCCTCATTCTGTCACTCAAAATAGCAGGCACTCGCTATATTGCGTACAAATGATTTTCAGCCGCACTGACTGGTTCGCGCATGCGTTCTAAAAACCGTACGCATGCGCAGATGTGCGAACATCGCTCGGAACGAGCGTACTGCTGCTAGTGAGAGGCTCTGAATGAGGGCCAAAGTTCAAACCTAGGCAAAGACTTTATCCTGGCCAAACTGCATAACCATGCCAAAAATTGGTGGAGCTAGGTCCAAAACTCTGGACATGCCTAGAGAACAAAAAGACGGACAGATAGACAGACATGCTTTGTCACTTATTATATAGATTTATACATTTGGAAAACAGGACAATAAAGTAAATTTTTGATTAGCACAAAATTATGCTTCTCTAATTGTATCTTGAATAATAGCATGCCACACATTTTCAAGGTGCATATCCTCTTCTCAGTCTCTGAAGCTAGTAGATTTGCAGTTAAGCTGCATACACACACTACGATTTTTTGAACGATTATCGTTAAACGATATTGTTTAACGATAATCATTTGAAAAAATCGTTCACTTTCTGAGTCAAACGATGAACGATTATCGTTCATGCGCGTTCACGTTTGTAGTTTGTAGTTCAGTCAGACTTGCTAACTCAACGATTTTCATTAAGGGAATATGCAAAAATCATTTGTAGTTCAAAAAAATCATTCATTACACTTTAAAAAATCTGACAGATAATCTGACAGAAAATCATTCATAAAATCGTTCATAAAATCGTTGGTAACAGAATCGTTGTGTGTGTATGCAGCTTTACTCTGGAAATTAGTAGCAATAATAAAAATGTATCATTACTATATCACTTCACTACACCCTACCCATCATTAAACTTTTCTATCTTTCCCCTGATATACTGTTTTATTTAACTCTTTGGTGTCTTAGTTATTCATGTGAGTGATTAGACACAAGGGCCCTCATTCAGAGCCACTCGCAAACAGCAGTACGCTCGTTGCGTTCCGATGTTGACTAACCGCGCATGCGTCGGTGTTACACTGTGCATGTGCGTACGGCAGATTGCGAGCTTTTTTTCTCTCGTTCCTAAAATAGCGTACAGGAAGTGACATGTCAAATGTGATTCACAGAACAGGGCGTTTTTGGGTTTTGACGGGGGTGGAGATGGAAAAACGCAGGCGTGGCGAGGCGTTTTTGGGGCGTACATACATTAGCAGATGCGAACGTCAAATGTGTTCGGACCGTCACATACGTCACTGGAACATCCTCTTTCCCTTCAAAATGCTCGCACAGTTTAGGGTCTGGATTACTCGACCACATTGGCGATGGCCTTCTCCTCCGTCCCGGGACTCCATGATGTTGCAGCGATTAATCGCGGGTGGTCACAAAAGCAATTAGTGTTGTATTGAAAACCGGCTTGGTATGTGTTTGGAAAGCAGTTTATTGGGATAGCACAAAACCGTACGCAGGTGGAAATCATACCTGCTAATGTCAGGATTACACAATCAATTGGCGTACATTTTTTGGGGTTTTTTTTGGCCTCAATTTGTTGTTTATGGCCTATTGTGACAATAATGTCATCATGTTTTAATTAGCTCCCCTTTTTTTTTTAATGTTGAATTTGCATCGTTATGTGTTGTGCAGATGTTGTGGCCTCTGGACTAGGCACAGGGCTAGGCACATTTGGAGGATTGGCTGATGTTGTGCCAGAGGTGGAGGATCCTGATGTTCCGGCAGGAAGGGAGGTCGGCTCCACCATGTGCTGGCGAACGAGCTGCTCCAGGGCATCGGCGATGCGGATGTTGGCCCTGGTATTTTCCGCCAGGGCCTGACCAATGGTCACGTTGGCCGCAGCATTTTGCTCCAGGGCCTCAGCCACCCGTATCAGACTGGCGTCCATCCTCTGCAGAATCTCCGTATGGAAATCCGATTTGAAATTGAGTTCTGTGAGGAGGCCCACTGCCTGCGAGGGGGCACGCCCTGGACTGGCTTCTGCAGGGTCCTCAGCCGGATGTACTGGTTCCTCCCCTGCAGAGCCAGCAGAAATTCTGCGGCCAAGGCTTCCCTCTGGAGCAGACTCATCCGCCTGTGTCTCTGTTGGAAAAATGAGAAAAGAGTCACATTAGAATCTACATATTGGCACAATAGCATTTCCGAGTTGGTGACATCACAATACTTACCTGGGCCAACATGAGGAGCCGCAAAGTCTGGCATGTCCGTATCCATGTTGGACACGCCAAACACCTCCACAGGCTGCACACACCCCTGTGCCAGCTCTTCTAAATCCGTCAACTCCAATGACACAGGGGTGGGACCCCCACCTGTCCCCCTTGCATGCCTAGCCCTGTCCGCGAGTTTTTGCTTTAGGCGATATTTGAAGTCGCCCCATCTGTGGGGAAAAATGGAAGCCATTATCCTTTGGTTTAAAATGGGGTTTGTTTTTAGGGGGGGCAAGGGTTTACTTACCGCCATTTGACATCCCGGGCTAGACAGACATAATCACCCACTCTATTGACAGCAACGGCCACCTCTTCCCACATTCTCCACTTCTGGCTTAGACTCATATTCCTGTCTGCCTGTGGCAGGATGTCCACACACTTCTGGATCAAAACCTCCATCTCCTTTCTTGTGAAATGTGGCTGCCTTTTTTTTTTGCCCGCTTTGGCCGGAATACTGGGCCCAGCAGCCTCTTCCATGTCATCCTCCTCACCTATTTGTGTAAATTTACAGAATTCACAAAATCACAACTTGCCTAATCTTATGTTTCAAATTAATCGTTGATAGAAAATGCATGAAAGACTTACCGCCTGACTCTTGTGCATTTTTTCCCTGGTCTGTCGCCATGTCTGAGGTCCAAACAAGAAATACACCAGAATTTGAATGTGTTTTCGTGACGTATTTATACATGCGTCCTTATTTTGCGGCCGCATCATTGATTGTGCGGCCCTATGATCCCTCCTTAATTTGTGCGGGAAACGAAACACTATTTATGGCTTGGTGTGTCTCAAGTCGAGGTGGCGTTTTTGGATTGTTGGAGGTTATCTTGGCTGGAGTTTATTGATTGCGTAGAAAGGAGTTGGAGGTTGGAGATTAGTTTGTTGGTTAGATTTGCGTTTTTTTGTCCGTTATCTTTGTTGGTTTATATTTTTGGGACCTCGTTTGTTGATTTGGTAAGTTTTGTGAAGTCTAACTTTTGTTCAATTGTTGTTTCATTGTGTTTCGTATATTTTGTAATTTTTGGATACCTAATTTATTCTATTTTAGATTTTGTTTATTTTCGACCAAAAAGAACTTTTGATTTTGCATCTTAGATATTTGCTCTTGGTAAGTCCATTTTTTATCTTGTATTAGCGAACTAATTAGCGCATTTTTAGTAGTTACTCTTGTGACTTGTATTAGCGAACTAATTAGCACATTTTTAGTAGTTACTCTTGTGACTTGTATTAGCGAACTAATTAGCGTATTTTTAGTAGTTACTCTTGTGACTTGTATTAGCGAACTAATTAGCGCATTTTAAACAGCTTAATAATCATTCTAACTTTTGGATGGTTTAGCTTTCGCTTTTTGAGCCAACATTTCGACCCGTTTTGATGTACTGTGTTAAATGTCGCTTTGCGGTTTTGCTAAATGGGTGTTTGGCATATTTGAACTTTGGTCTAGCACAAAATGTATCAACAAAAATGCACAGAGTGAAATGTGTCAAGTAATTTTGTTGTTTATTTTCAGTTTGGACGTATCATGACAATACCCCGGCATGTAAGCAGCAATGGATGGTATCATCAAGCTAAGTTGTTTTAATATAGTTTTGGGGTGGGTCAAAAGCCTTACTTTGAAATTTTTGAATTTCAGGTTGATCTGGGGCGGATTGTTCTGGCCATGCTCCCGGAAGCCGACCAACCTCAATCTCATCCCAGGCGTAGGCATCGTAGGCATGCAAGGCCCCAGATATTTCGAACACGTGTCACCCTTTTTGGAATGCCCGATGATGAGGTTTTAAGACGCTACCGTCTACCTCCCAAAATCATCATAGACACTCTCTCATTAATAGAAAGTGATCTTGAGCGGCAAATTGACAGTCCAACAGCAATACCACCACTGACGCAATTTATGGCGGTGTTACATTTCTGTGCCTCAGGGTCATTTCAAACAACGGTGGGAATAGTGGCGGGCATCTCCCAATCCTCCTTTTCCCGGATCCTGAGGGCAGTGATGGAGGCACTTTTCAAGCACCTCCATCATTTTATTCAAATGCCTTTGGATATGGGTGCCCTTAGTGTGGCCAAGGCCAATTTTTACCAAATAGCTGGCTTCCCACACATCATAGGGGTTGTGAATGGTACTCACATACCACTTCAGCCTCCAGCACGGCTGGAGGCAATATTTAGAAACAGGAAACACTATCACTCCCTGAATGTAATGGTGGTATGTGATGCCTCCCTCCAGATCCTGTCCCTGAATGCTAAGTTACCAGGAAGTGCACATGACTCCTTCGTCATCCGGCAATCAGGGATATGGCAGAAATTAACCAACCTACAAGATGGTGATGCGTGGCTTCTGGGTAAGTGGAGACCTTTAGTACATAACAATGTTAAGCTTGATACACAGTGTTCCTGATGTTGTCTCTTATTTTTCACAGGAGACAGTGGATACCCTTGCATGTCCTGGCTGCTCACTCCTTATTTGGCTCCCAGACCAGGCCCACAAAGTGAGTATAATTCCGCACTTACAGCCACCAGGCAAGTGGTGGAGTGCTGTATCGGCCTTTTAAAAGGCCGATTCAGATGCCTCCACCGCTCTGGTGGCGAGCTCATGTATTTGCCAGATATGGTGTCGAAAATTGTGGTCCTGTGTGGGATATTTCACAACATCGCCATAAGGAGTGGTGTCCCAATGCAGCCAGAGGATGCCTTACCTGAGGATGGCCCCCCCGAGGTTGGTCGGAGGTCAGTATGTGGGGGGGCCATACGCGATGATGTGGTGGCCAGATTTTTTAGGTAAGTTTGACCCAAACTACAGTGTTTATACCTAATGTGTTTGTGTTTGTTTGCGAACATCTAATTTATTTTTTTTTTTTTCACCATCTTCTGTTTGTTCACATAATCTTTGCCACTCCAACGCTCACTACTTCCTGCTACCCTTACCAAACCTGGATCTGGTGATTTTGTCCATATTTTCTGGAACCCATATCGCAACGCCATGTTTGTGGAATCATGTTGGCATGGTCCTTCGTCAACCAGTTCTTGATTGTTTTTTTTTATTAAATATTTTATTTGTATGTGTTGTATTTGAGATTATCACTGTTTTTTTTTTTTGGGACTGACCACTTTGATTTCTCATTTATGTTGTGAATAAATGTTTGGAGAGTGAAATGGTCTTCCTTTTTTTGGACGTTAACAGCAAGTGTAACCAGGTTAACACACCTTACATTTGACTAAGGGGTAATCCAGTACTGACACCAGTTGATGTAAACTGAAATATGTTTGCAGGTTCCCAACCCACACCAAAAGGAAGCCTGTCCAAACCTTTGGATTTTGAAGATTGGCCTAAGCAGCTTGCACACCAACTAGGAACCTGTAAAATGGCGAAATATCTAATTGACACTACACCCAAAAAGGGAAATGACATTGTTACTGTTATGTGTTTCTTGTGGCTGTTTAACATACAAATACAAAATACAATCTAACTTTTAAAAAAGGGAAATCCTTGCAGGAACAGTCTACTTATGTCAGGGAAAACTATTTTTGTTATTGAAAAAAAGAATGAGCCAGAACGTATATTAGAACTACAAAATTTATTTACAAAACGAAAATAAACAAAAAAAACTACTGGCGAAGGATGCCAGACAGCCGGTCAAGGGCCACAAGAATGCCAATGACATGTTGGCGCATCTGGCCAACACAATCGTCCACCTCTTGTCGACGCCTCTGTTCCTCTGTGGGTGAGAAAAGTGTGTGGATTAATAAAACAATAGGGAATCAACATTAAAAAAACAAAAACACAACGAAATCACTCCTAAACCGAAAAAAGAAAAACCAAAACAAAAAGGGGGTGCTGCCAAAAATACAAGGCCTATGTACAAATTCACACAGGTGTGATATGTGTATGTTGAAATCAGCAGGAAGAGGTAAAGGCAAACTGCTAAATCACCAAAAGTAAACCAAACAAGCACGAATAAAGGCACGACACATGATTACATACAAACAGTTTGTGGTTAAAAAAAATGAGAAAGAAAAACATACCGGGAGCCAAAACGGGAGCTCCGGAAGTCCCTCCATGTTCCTCCTCGGAGGAGCCTTCATTCCCCAAAGAACGGGGAGGGGTAATGATGGACTCCGGGGAGGGGGTAATTGGAAGAGGGGTGGGTGGAGGAGAGGGGGAAGTGGGACGGAGGGGAAGGAGGCCCGACAGTGACGGGAGAGGGTCTGGGAAGGCTGGGGAGGAGTGGGGTATAGGGGAAATATTTGGGGTGGAGTGTTGGCTGGGGGTTGGGGATAGTGGCCGGGAACGCCGTCTGGCCGGACGGTGACGGCGTAGTCTTGGCTGTCCTCCTAAAATATGTCAAACAAATTGAGGTTAGTTTCTGGGCAAATCCGGGGCCCAAATAAAAAAAAAAAAACCAGCAACAAAAAACATGCAAAAAGGAGTAGAATGAAAAAAACAGAAATAGAGGGAAAACAAGCACACGCTGATATGAGGACAAATAATTAATAGGACAGACAGGAAAACATGCACACGCAGATATGAGGACAAATAATTAATAGGACAGACAGGAAAACATGCACACGCAGCTATGAGGACAAATAATTAATAGGACAGACAGGAAAACATGCACACGCAGATATGAGGACAAATAATTAATAGGACAGACAGGAAAACATGCACACGCAGATATGAGGACAAATAATTAATAGGACAGACAGGAAAACATGCACACGCAGATATGAGGACAAATAATAAATGGGACAGACAGGAAAACATGCACACGCAGTTTGCAGCACAAACACAAACATGAAAACCACAATACATAACACTTACTTTCAAGGATCTGCATGCGAAAGCATGCCAGCAAGCGGGGCGTTCGCCGTTGCAGGTCTGACCACCTGCGCTCCAGCTGCCCGATGTTGCGGCGTGAACCCAACGACCGCAGGCGGGACCGTGCCTCCGCATACGCGGAGCGCTTCTGCCGGTTGGTGATGGGTGGAGGCTGGCTGGTGATCCGCCTATCCATCACCTCCGTAAGCACCAGCAGCTCGCGCCTGGTGAATGCGGAGGCTCTCATGATGGCAATGGAGTTTTTCATACAAAACATTTTTGATAAAGTGTGCCAAAAATTTCTGATTGGCTAATGTATTTTGGAAATTAACAGGAGCAATTTTATTTGTTAGTGTATGAGTCATGTGTTCAACAGGGCCAGAAATCTCTGGAGAGTTATGATAGGCTTGATGCAGTGACATGCGTTTGCAAATTTAAATAAAGAAATGAACCCCGGAAAATATGCGGGGATCCACAGCAATAGAACAATTGTTTAATTGTGGTTCACATGTTTTTTGAACAATAAAAGCGAATGTTCCATCCGTACGTATTCTGCGGGTAAACACAAACACGGACAAGAGTAAAGTTTCTTGCATTGTGTTGAAAAAAAAAAAAAAATTAAGCTAATTGATACATTGATTGGCATGATACGATTGAGGGAGGTAGGCAGAATAAAGGAGCAGGTAATCGACATCTGACAAGGCCACTTCCGGTTTCACTTGTGCGTGCGTTCCCTTCAAGCCATTTCGGGGATGTACGCTCGCTATTTCGCACGCTCGTTAGTTAGAGGAGGGGTCGCCTGAGTTTAGGGAGGAATTTTAGATGCGAACGAAAATACGAGCGAGCCATTGAATTTAAATAATTTTGTACGTACGCCTAACGTACGTGCGCCCGCTTGCGAGTGGGTCTGAATGATGGCCAAGATCTTTATATGTGTCACTTGTTTTTTTTCAGTGTTTTAATTGCAATGAACCATGCAGAAAAATGCATCATATGAAAATCACAGCGATGGTTTTCCAGGACCTCTGGGCCTGATTCAGGCCCGGTCACAAGCGCTGTATGCTCGCAACCGGGTCGATGGTGGGCCAGTGTGCATGCGCACGATGGAGCCGGCTCCGTCGTGTGCATGCACGAGACCCGGATAGCGACGGGCACTCCGTCGCTCAGGGTCTCGTACCAAAGGGGGCGTACTGTCGATGTTGAGTGGGCGGGCCGGGGTGGTGGCTGCCCAGATGGAAGCATTACCATGTGAATGCCTCCGTTTTGGGGCGGCCCCACTGACATCACGAGTGTCACGAGTGATGTCAGTGGGAGAGATTTCTGCTCTGTTAGAGCTGAAATCTCTCAGGGGCTTGCTGCAATGAGACCCTACCACAAGGGTCTCATCGCAAGCCCGATGGTCGCGATGGTCTTGACCATCGCGACCAACTTCCTGGCCACTCGCTATAGCTGTGGGTGGTCACCCACAGCTATGCGTGCGGCCAGGAGGCCATTCTAAAAAAAAAAAAAGACCGGCCCTGATTCAGAGCGAGCGCTCTGTCAGAGCTTCCGGCTCTGAATCAGGGCCTCTGTCCAGTCAGAAAATTGATGTGATTAAATATTTTTTTTTGCAAATAGAAACATTGGCCCTCATTCAGAGCCGCTCGTTAGCGGCAGTATGCTCGTTTCGAGCGATGTTCGCACATCTGCGCATGCGTACGGTTTTTAGTACGCATGCGCGAACCAGTCAGTGCGGCCGAAAATCGTTTGTACGCTATATAGCGAGTGCCTGCTATTTTGAGTGACAGAATGAGGCATATGTGGGTGGTAACAGGGGAAGGTGCTTGAAAACGGGGAGTGGAATTCGAACGCAGGCGTGCTTAAAGGTCAAAACGGGCGTTTTAAGGGTGTGCATAATTAATCCAGCAGCGTCATTGACCACGTCACATGGTTTTTTTAAACTCAGAACTGCTCGCAAAATAGCGGTTGAAAAAACCAACCACAAGAATAGCGAGCAGTTCATACGCTGTACGATGTACTCGATTAATCAAATAAATAGCGGACATGACGTATGGTGCAAGCGTCCAGGGGAGCGTTTTTATCAAATAAACGAGCGTATGTTTTGCTAGCTCATTCAGACTTAGAGGTGTGAACAGACTGCAATTTGCGAACGGATCATTTGAATAGCCACCCCTTGTTTTTGAACGAATGACCGCAAATAGCGAACGGCTCTGAATGAGGGCCATTGTTTTTAAATCAAAGTGCAAAGTAGTGGCATAGCAACTGTCCCCGCAGATTCTGCATTGGCTTGGGAGTACAGCGGGCGAGATTAAGAGGGGGGCGCAGGGGCCATTGCTATGTCACTGCAAAACATTAATCGCAATCTACCGAGATGCTCACAGAGCTCCCACTGGTAGATCATGATCCAACTTGACTACAGCAACTGTGAACATTGGCTTCTGAAGCGATCAAAGGCTAAAGAAGCCTCTGATCACTTTAGAGGCCTGCATTCCCAGTGATGCAGTGCACGGGTGATGTCTTTACATCACCCGCTATGTGAGGAACCTGCGCATCTTCTGAATACAGTTAGATCCAGTCAGCAGCAGCAACAATGATAGTGAGAGCCCTGACAGCATGTAGCCAGCGGTACCCAGTGTGGTCAGGTAAGTACTGCACAGGGGTGTGGGGGCTGTTCTGCAATGGGAGTGGGAACTAGTATTGGGGCACTGCATAAAGGGCACTACTTTATAGGGCACTGCATGAGGGGCACAGCATGAAGGGCACAACTACAGGGGGCTCTACTACAGGGGTACTGCATAATAGGCACTACCACAGGAAGCACTGCATATGGGGCAAAACTACTTGGGGCACTGCATAAGGGGCACGCCTACAGGGGGCACTGCATAAGGAGCACTACTACAGGTGGCGCTGCATAATGGGCACTAACCTGAGTTTACAGGTTATATCCTATGTTCCCAATAATCTTATTCTCGATGGATATAGAAACTGTGCAACCTGTCTTGAGCTGAGGTGACAAACTGGCAGGAGCGGCGAGGAGGGTTGGTGAGGTAGATCTTTCAGGGTGGGATGTAATGGGCATTACTGTGTGGCATAATGTGTAAGGGGCATTACTGTGTGGCACAATGTGCATTAAGGGGTATCACTTAGTGTGGCATAATGTGTTATTGTAAGTTAACAGCTGCCAACACTTGAGACTCCTGGAGGGAGGCAGGCCTACTAGGCACAATAAACTGGGTGGTCTTAGGAATGACCTTTCCATAAAACTCAGTAGCACAGGATAATAGTAAAATAGAATTTATTCACAAAAGAATGATAATCAGCAAGGTCTCAAATAAAGTCTGAAAAGGAACAGAGGTTCAGATATGCAATAATAAGTATAGGAGAGGTTCCCCAAATATATATATATATATATATATATATATATATATGCAGTCTTTAAAATATAAGAACTAACATGGTAGGGAACCCCGATTCCAGAATGAGGCCAACACCTCAGGATGACACAGAGGACCTTTGCCAGGGTAGAACCCTGTAGTAATGGAAATCTGGAGCAGAGCGGGCCCTGCAGAATAATATAGTTCCGGGACAGGGCCGAGCCCTGTGATACATGAGAGATGAAGTAAACTTGAGCGTTGTGGGGTAGTGAAGTCAGAGCAGGGTTAAGCCCTGTAAGGCGATGAGATTCCAGGACAGGGTTGAGTCCTGTGGCATGGCTAGAGTTCAGAGTGGGGTTGAGCCCCGTGATGCAGAGAGGATTGTAGCAGAGTTGAGCCCCGTGATGTGGAGAAAATTGTAGTGGGTTCAGAGCGGGGTTGAGCCCTGTGATGCAGAGATGACACTGTAATGTTGCAGTTGATAACTGTAACAAGAATGAGTTCAATATCCACAGGAACGGAAAAACAACAGGCAAAGAAAATAGTGCAGCAAAATGGTGAAACTGCAGTGATGGAGCAATAAGCAATTCTTAGGCAATAGGAATGCTGGGCCCTGTAGTGCAATGGATGACAGACATCAGAAGTTCATCTGGAATATAACAAAGTCCACAGCACAGCGGGGATCTGGCAGGAGTCCAAGAAAAGACCTCAAAGCAACGTTGCACAGACACATTTAGTAACAGGCTTTATACAAGAGGTCTGTGATCCATAGGAAGTGTCAGAACATGTGACCTAAATGGAATCAAGTTTGAAATAATGAGCAATCTAGGAATCCCAAAACCTGACGACACCTGAGAAGCAGATGATCACTTTAACACTTTAACCCCTGAATGAGAAGCATGCCAGCAAGCAGGATAGCTCCGCCAATGACCACAATGGAACTTTGGCAAAAGTAGTCTATCTTTATGTACTGAAACAGTCGCAGTCCTGACAGTACCCCCCCCCCCATTTTTGGGTGATCTCTGAACACCCACCAGGTTTTAAAGGGAATTTGGAATGAAAATTACGTATCAGCTTAGGAGCATGGACATCAGAGTCTTTAATCCAAGATCTCTCCTCCGGGCCATAACCCTTCCAGTCTAAAAGATATTGCAATTGATTTTGAATCCAGAATCTTAATCGATCTCAAACTCCACACCTCGAGCACTTCTTATGGGAGGTACTTTAGGCAAGCTGTCATGGAATTGATTAAGATTCAATGGTCTAAGCAAGGAGACATGAATGGAGTTATTTACACTACATAGTTGGAGGTAACTGTAACTTGCATGCCACTGGGGTGATAATTTTTATAATACGAAAAGGACCAATATACTGGGGAGCAAACTTCATGGTAGGTACTTTAAGTCGAAGATTTCTAGTAGACAACCAGACACGCTCCCCAACAGAATACTTAGGAACAGCCGAACATTTTCTATCAGCAAAGGTTTTATGATTGTGAGAGACTTTCCTAAGACACTTATGTACCAGGGTCCAAATTCCAGAAAAATGTTGGAGGGTAGCTTTAGCTGCTGGGACATCCACAGTAGGAATTGATTGAAGCTCAGGAACTTGAGGATGTCGACCAGTATTGTAAAAAAATTGACTTACACCTGTAGCAGACAAATAATGAAAGTTATAAGCAAACTCAGCCCAAGGCAAAACTTCCATCCAATCATCTTGGGAGGCTCACCTGGTCAGCCAGACCAATGGGTATTCACCATCTCCTATTTAAACCAGTTCCTGGGAGCAATCCACTGCATGAACGTGTTCCTTCCCAGGATAGTTCTAGGCTCCAGGTTACTCATTGTATCCTGTTATCCATGACTCTATTTGATACTTCATGGAATTCTCACTATTTGCCATCTGCCAGCGCCAGTGCAAACAGACCTGCTTCTACCACTCTTGTCAGCAAGCAAATTTACAGCTACCTGCTTTCCATCTGCCACTGTGCTTCATCACCTCTCAGTGCCACAGCTTTTACGCTGCCTACAGACCTGCTCCAACCACTTAGTTTCAGCCAGCAAGTATACAGTTACCTGCCTTCCATCTACTGCTGTGTATCATCACCTGTGAGCATGGCAGCTCCACGCTGCATACCAACTTGTTACTCCTGAGTGCAGAGCTGGCGAGTGCTTCATTCCACCATACCACCGGGACAGTGCATGCAAGTTACCTATTCTGTTTTACTCTGTGGTTGGTGGTTGTACAGGTTATTTGGCTATACTGCTGTACTGACCTTGTATTGGTATCCCTGCACTGTGTGCTATTGTCTTTGGCTGGTTCAGAGAAGGGTGCTAGTTCCAGGGCTAGGGTTCAGTGTGCAGTGTACAGTCTATATACTGAGGTATCCAGTAAACTGTATTACTTATCCAACCTCTCAGTTTCTGAATTCCTCACTTGATCCAGTTCCAGGTCTTGCGTCAGAGCAGTAACAGAGTTACAGCTTCCTAAAGTTGTACTCTGACTCCGATTCTTGGCTTGAGTTCAGAGTTCCTATCTGTCAGTACTATATTGTTCTGAGTTCCGGAGGTAATCCTTGTTCCTGGAGAATATTCCTAGTCTTGCTGGCCTTCAATGGACCTAGTTTGTTTACTCCAGGTACAATCCAGTATCCATGCATGTCACAAGTCAGTGGTTCCTACAGTACATTGTCATTAGTGTACCTATATTCTGGTTAATACCCATGAGCCAAAGTATTATCAAGCCACCTCATTTCCTATGCACATCCGTCATACCTAAGGGTACTGAGTTGCATCTAAAGAATACCCAGACTGTGACAGCTGGATGATAATTGCTCAATTATGTGAACATCAGTATTGCATATAAAAAAGAATCAGGCTCAAAGTGCATTGAAGTTTCAAGAGGTAGACTAATTGACAATTGCATGTCTTGGGAGCTGAAATGTTAGCAATATAAGATATGGTCATCTGTCACTTTGTGAACATGACATAAAATATATTGGAATATTGGAAAGACAATAAAATTAGAATAATGGAATATGAATATTACTTATCTGCAAATCATGGGACACTTTTTTGCATTGATTGCATTCTTTTGTCTAATCACTTAGTTATACAGATGACATCTGCACTCATTGGTGATATTTTAAAATCTGTCCATGCACTTATATATCTAACTCATTCTCATCCTGTTCATACACTGTACCCTCATTCGGCACTCTTCTTATGTCTCGAAGTCAAAAGACATCTGTGCCTTTCTTTATGAGCATTGCAATACTTTTATGATAATATCAATCACTGGGATGACTCTTTTTGGGAGACATCAAAGGCAGTGATATATGGTCATATTATCAGTCCATTAAAAAAAGCAAGAGAATTCTCATTTCAGCTATTCTCCTCATTGGAATTCTATGGTGCAGGCCTTTCATTCTTCTGTTAGCCATCCTTCTGGTGGATTACTTTTATCCTACAAACATGCATTTCAAATAATTTGTTCTGTCACCAGCTAGGCAAGGACTTTATTATTCTAAAAATAAATATCATAAATGGGGCAACAACATGTCGAAACGCCATGCCAGTTCAACTAAAATGCAGGACAGGAGAAGCTATATTACTTGAATTAAAGATTTGACCTCTGGGAAACACCATACTCACTCCTGGGATATTCTGTGGCAATTAAAAACATATTTATAGTACTTCCTCCATTTATTTCAGTCTCCAACTGACTTTCATGGACATTGGTCAATAGGGATGTTTTGGGTACAGACATTACCCATGAAGAACTACACTTTACCATCACTGGACTCCTGGTACTGCTGTATAAGGCTCTGTACCATAACATTGCCTCTTCTCTTTTGGAATGCTTTCAAACTATCCATTGCCAATCCTCTGTCACTATTTTTAGTTTAATGTGACCCATATGATTTTCTTACCTAAACCTTATACAGATGCCCAGTTAGTTTCCTCTTATACAGTAGGCACATCTCTTAATGTTAAATAATAGCCAACAGGCTCCAGTTGATCCTATCTGACCTTCTAACTTTTCATGAATTGTGATTTGTTGGGAGTTACCATTCTGTAAAAGGAATTTGTTTGGAAATTGTGGTCACCAATGCATCTACTCATTCTCCTAATTCCCAAAATATGCTCCTTGGATGCTTGGAGGCATTTCATACTGTATTTTCTCTTGGTAACATTTCAATGTTGACTTGGAACACAGAACTTTTGTTCCTGACTTTATAGGTTTAATTAGATATTTTTATAATCTTCTCTATCTCTTTCCTACAGAATGGGCTGCAAGAAGATGGATTGAAAGGGTGCCCATTATTGCCCATTTTGTTTAGTGTGTGGATATATCCTTTATTTCACATCCTGCAAAAGTGGCAGGTCTTTGAAGGCTTAACATTGGTGGATGTGAGGTTAAGATTTCTGCTTTTTCGGATGATATAATATAACTTTCTGATATCACATTTTCTCTAAACCATTTGATGGCTAAGATTGAGTAATATTAGAAAATGTGGGATATTTTCATTAATGTGGAAATGTCTGTGGCCGTAAAATTGCATTCAAGGGTCTCTCATCCATCTTGCAGTCACTGTGTTCTGTTTGTGTAAGCAGGGATGATTATCACATACCTGTGATCAGATTCCCCCAAACCCTTCATATTTTTATTGCTTAAACATCTCTTCTATCATCTTTCACTCTAGGGAATTAGTGGGTAGGGTGTCATCTCCCGCATTCCTATTTTGATAGATCTAGCCTTATTAAAATTGTTTCCTTCCCCAAAGTCATGTACAGTACATCCCATGGTCCCTCTTCCTCCTTACAACTAAAGTGAACACTGCTACAATTCATTTTATTTTTCACAAATTTGTTTGGAACATCTTTATTTGAAAGACCTTGAATAGGCCACATTAACTTGCAACAACTGCTTTATATTGGTGAAATACATTTTCTCAAAGTTATATTATTTCTTCTATAGTTAGCTGAATGCAGGCATTCACTCTACTACTAATCTAGTATAATTTTATATCTTCTGACCATGATGTTCCTCATGATGCCATGGAGGAACATCATTCTCTAGAGAATGGGCATGGCATACTTCAGTGTATGTTTTAATTCAATGCTCACAAGTTCATTGCATCTCAATTGGATGACAATCCTCAATGTCAGAAAGGCATGGTGGCTTGGGGGGAGAATGGACTTACTTACACTGCCTGCTTATTGCACAATTCCTCCAGGAAACCATTGTCAATTTGGAATCGGTATGTAATGCCAGCTGTTGGGATGCCTCCTGTGAAAATACTGACAGCGGCATCCCGAATGTTGGTATCCCGACAGGGGTTGGGTAAGTATACTTACCCTTCCCCGTCCTCCCCCTAACACTAACCCTCTCACCTCTCCATGCCTAAACTTAACCCTTCCCCCTTTGTGCCTAACCCTAACCCTCCCCCTAGAGATGCCTAACGCTAACCCCACCAAAACCTAAATGTAACCACGCTACACTACCTAAACTTAACACTCCCCCCATGGTTAACAGCTAAGGGCACCCCAGACTTACCGCATTCAGGTTAGCATCCTTCAGGACTCTGGCATTGGGTATTAAGATAGGCATTAGCATTTTGACTCATGCCGGACTTTCAGTGTCGGGATTCAGACTGGTGGCATGCTGTCTGCCAGTCTGATAACTACATCCCATCAATTCCCCAAGCTTCTGAGAAATATCCTTTCCCTTTGCATATTTACATGCCCAACATACATCAGCTGGTTCCTAGGTATGGTTTCTGATGCTTCTCACCATAACCCCAGATGTTCCTCTCTCTTTACTAGCCTACTCCCACAAGGTCAATAACATTCAATATGAATTCCTTAGCAGAAATCATTTTAAATCCACCATACTGTAGGTATAGCCTAATGGTTTCCAGACTTTCAAAAATTAACAATTAACTCTACCCATACTTGACTGAGATGTAGTACTGATCATGTTGACATTTTCACTGCCTTTGGAGTTGTCCAATTGTTTAAACATTCTGACTAAAGGTTAAAAAGTTTGCTATTGATTACTTGGTGAAATGTTAAACTGCTACTACAAAATGAGCTATCCTGGAATGTTTTCTCCACAATAATGCATGACATGTCATGCAAATTGGCTTTCCTTGGCAATTAGCACATATTTTATTTGATATTCTTTTGTCTCATCAATGTGACTGTTTTACTAACACTTTTGGGTGTGCCTGTTATATTAGCCACTGTTTATTGTTGTAACTTTTATAATTGTTTTGTATTGCTGTTCTTATTACTGTGTTAGGCTTTGCTTTGGATTTAATAAAAACTATTTTAAATAAGGAAAATAATTTTTAGATGCAAACTAAACATACAGTATATGTTTTTATGTTTCTTGTGAAAGAAGCATACAAAAGTCTCCTCATACATCTAGCCTCAATACACCACTCATCGCAACTTGCCTGGTGTGACTGAGCTGCCAGTTTCCATGGAACTCTGCTAGGAACAGTGATTCAAGTAGGATGCACCAGTATACACAACTTAAGGCCACACTGGCCCTGTCTTCAGCTGCTATTCAAAGGAGTGTATTAAACCTATTCAAAAGAGTGTGATAAACTCCCTGTATACAGGTACGGATATAAAATGGAAGATAACAGCGCTATGTAAAAAAAATGTATTGTGCTGCGTATACCCATAGTGTTGTTCTCTTTTATAGGATGCACCAGAATACTGTGCTGATTAATTTCATATGCGACACTTGTATATCTGTGTGCACCTGAGTCTGTATATGAAGCACAATGGAACTTGGAATGAAAATAGCTGTAACCGCTAAATTGTAACACCTCATATAGAGATTAAGAGACTCAGTCGCACACAGATCAACAAGTGTTGTATATCAAAAAATCAGCACAGTCTGCTGGTGCATCCTAGTGACATCACATAGTGACTTAGATACATTTTCAGCAAAAAAAGATGCCCGGCATCTCACGGGACCCGGCCTTGTCTAGAGGGGCTCTTTGGCATGACAATAATATCAATGCTCAAAGCAAAGATATTGCATTAAGGCACTTTCTAAAAGTACAGCAGAAAGCTATTAAACACCTTCTTTTGAGCAAAGAAAATAAAAAATAACATTTGCAACTTATAAATGCTGTGAGTGTATACAGTTTCTGAATAATCCTTATAATAGTGACATATAGTGAGTGACACAATTTTTAAAGGTGGGCATAAACTTCAAGGTGAGAGTTGCATTAAAATTGCCTATAATTTCTTGTGATACAATGTAGCATTTGCATTTTTTACGATATGGATATATGTGTGTGTATATATATATATATATATATATCCATCAGACTTGAGTGATTATGCATTTAGCTTACTTTATATACTAGTACATCACTTTTAACAAAGTGAAGACAGCTACTTAGTTAATCTACCCATAAGTATGCTAGTCTTGTTGGCTGATCAATCATGCAGCATATAGTAATAATAAATTCAATTGTTTTTCATCATACTATGAGGGGAAACCTAAAGAAGCATTTTCATGAAATACTGTAGTAAAGAATTTTTATTAGGAACTTCCAATATCATGAGGTGAATAATAAATGGATGCTACTTATATTTTACTACTTATATTTTTCCCCGCTGCTCTATGTATAGTCATTTAATTCTAACAATATCATGAAAAAATATACATATTTTACAATATGTAAAATTCAATAATTCTGCATTCTTTAATGGACACTAAAATCAGCAAACCATAACATATATTGGATTCCTTTGGCTGTCTCTTAAGTTATTAGACGATTTTAGTTCCCCAGAGCTACATTTAATAAATATGAGTTTAAGAAGTGAGAGGTTCCTGATAAAGACCTATTTGTTATTAGAATAGAAATTGCCATCTAGATGAACAATGACATGATTCACTGTAGATGAAATAAAGCCTTTAAGAGCCCAGACGCAGGCTTCTTTTCAAAGAAAATGAATCATGTTGAAAAAAATAGAAACATTTGTAAGAAAATAAAATATAGAATCTCAATATCTATGCAAATGTTCATTTTTTAATTTCACTCGAGAAAAAGTTAATTATATTTTATTAAGGTGAGACAAAATTTAGATAAACAATTGTGCAGCTAAAGCCTTTAAAAGATAAACTAAAATAGGGGACTGATGTGAATGGCCAAGTATGACAGAATATGTGTGTGTTATGTAAAATAACTGGTAATAAATAAATAACAAACTTAAAAGCAGCAAATTAATGTGTTACTATGATGATCCAGGCCACTTCTGTCAAACCCCTTCCACATTAGTTGCTCATGTTGTTATACAAAATACATGAGGGTTAACTGTTTGATATATAATACAAGCAGTGAGTACATACTTGGACCACCTTACAGCATATCAGTGTAGATAAAATAGAACCACACACTGAGGCAGGGGTAGCCAACCCTGGTCCTTGTGAGGTACCAACAGTGCATATTTGTTATGAATCCCACTGCCTGCTCCATGTGAGACCCCTAGAACCCGGCTAGCGAGATCTTCACCAATAACAACCACCCATGGTTCTCTTAGAACTATGATAGGTTCACCGATACTTAGGCGGCCGCCTGGACTTACGCCGGGGTAGTAGAGGCTCACACGGAGGTACAAGGGAATTCAAGAGATGATGTGTACAGTTAGAGCTGATACACGTAATGGTTCTGATGAGTTGGCAATTGCATAGATGATATGGCACTGATACCGATGGTGTGGCAAGTTTGCCGAAGGTGCGGCAATTGTGCCGATGTTGCAGCGATGGTGCTGATGTTGTGGCAATAGCTGTAGATAAACAGTCTAGGGTTAGCAAATGGCTTTGAGAGCTGATGGTGCAGTAAGTGTGCCGATGTTGCAGGGATGGTGCCATTGTTGTGGCATGGGAGCTGCTTGGAGCAGCTAAGAAGCCGAATGAAGAATGGTGGTAGCACGGGAGCTACTTGGTGCGGCTAGGAAGCTGTATGGTAAACGTTGGCAGCATGGGAGCTGCTAGATGCGGCTAGCAAGCTGTTTGGAGATTGGTGGTAGCACAGGAGCTACTTGGTGTGGATAGGAAGCCGTATGGTGAACGATGGCAGCACGGCAGCTGCTAGATGCGGCTAGGAAGCCCTTTGGAGGGTGATGGTAGCCCAGGAGCTGCTTGGTGTTGGCTGGGAAGCTGAATGGAATCAATGTTATGGTAAGAACAAAAACTGCCCACACAGCTAAGCTGATGAAATCCACAGACATGCTATAGTCGGCACAGGTGCAATAGTTCAGTGACTATAAATAGGCTGCAACACTTAATCAAGCTGCACCTGTGGATGAGACATCACTTCCTGAGGCATGCCGATCACCTAGCAACAGGTGCAACAGGAGTAACCCCGTCCTGCCTGGGAAAGCTGTCAGAAAGGGTCAAGTCATGACCGCGACTTGTAACAATATTTTTCAGGTCTCCTCACAGAATCACAAGTGAAATAATTATTTTCACCTGTGGATCTTTTCAAATGTGTTATTGAGTAATGAATACACCTGTGCACCAGCTAGGTGATCTGGAAAACGTGAACTGTCGGTAGCTCTTGAAGACCGAGGTTGGCTACCCCTGCACTGAGGTCTATATCAGCTATCTTTGATATCTATTAACAACATGCTAAATGGTGAAACATTTGCATTCAGTATGATTATGGCATTGCACTCATTTTGTTGGCACACATGTGAGATCTACATGTATGTGACAAAACAAGTAATACTGTAGCAGCTATTGAAATTAATTTATTCATCACCAGTTATTTACTGTACATAGCACACACGTATTCCACAGAGCTTTACAGAGAGCATTTGGCCATTCACATCAGTCCCTGCCTCAGTGAAGCTTACAATCTATACTCCCTACCATATGCTCACACACATACACATTAGGGTTAATTTTGTTGGGAGCCAATAAACCTACCAGTATATTATTAGGGTGTGGGAGGAAACCGTTGCAGTAAGGCAGTAATGCTAACCATTACACTGTCTGTGAGATTTAGCAAATATTTAATTGGTTAATATAAATCTATGCATATCTGTTGTGTTTGTACTAGTTTTTATTGAGAAACACTGGAATGATCACAAACTAGATGATAACATGCATGTAAGAACTCTTCTCCATTATCCCACAAGGCTGCAGCGTCCAGGTGAATATCTGAGACAAATTTCCAGAAGGAATAAGAGCACATTCAGTTGGGAATTTTTCTTTATTTGTTTAATGTGCAGCAAATGGTTTTCCTCCATGTGGCTGTGTGCATGTGTGAAATGTGACTAGACTCATTTTTCACATTTGTATCTGGTATTGGCACGCATGTGGTTTTTATTTTTTTAGTGGGGGGCAGTGATTTTATTAAATCCTTGTTCATGAGATCAAAAATGAGTGACAGTTAGAGTGCCTAATTTGTGCCTAAAATGTGCTCCAAACAATCAATCATGGTGACTTAGCAGAAGACTAGTCTTTATATTCATTGCACATGTGCTACAACAAGAGATCTAAAACCTTTTCAAAATGCATGAAGGACCAGACAATACCACCAGATATGTAATTAAGGGGACTAATTCCTAAGCCTTGGTTGGAGATAAAGTGAACGGAGATAAAGCCCCAACCAATCAGCTCCTGTCATTTTTCAAACACAGCCTGTAACATGGCAGTTAGGAGCTGATTGGTTGGGACTTTACCTCAGATCAGTTTATCTCTATCCAAGGCTTAGCAAATAGACCCCTAAGTGCCTTTGTGGCTGCACTGTCTCCAACAGAAGTCAGGTGCCAGAAGATGTATGTCTTTGATTTTAGCAGTAGCCCTGTAACACCTAGTATAGGGTTTGTATGAATAATGAAATAAAGATACTATGGGATATATTTACTAAAGTGAGAGTTTTTATAAATGCAGATGTTGTCCATAGCAACCAATCAGATTCTACTTAACATTTAACTAGCACCTTCTAAAAGATAATAACTGGAATCTGATTGGTTGCTATGGGCAACATATCCACTTTTATAAACTCTCACTTTAGTGAATACACCCATAAGAGAGGATTTTGCAACATGTTCACAGAATTTTGTCCCTCTCTCCCTGACAAGTGAGAACCCACATACCAGTGTCTTGCTGTTTCAAAGGCTCTGTTGCTTCTGAAGTGAATGCATTAATGGAGTGATAGAGAAGGGATACAGATCCTTGTCCATTGGGGATGTATTTAGAAAGTATTTCAATTGAGTGGGAGATCTCAAAGTGGATGATTTGATATGGGACTGAAGAAAATTTTAATCTGAATATAAAAACAATTGGAGAGATTGAAAGAAAGTCTACCTCTCTTGGTAATGTGAAATATAGAAAGGATAAATTGTCCCATAACTTGTGAGAATCATGTGAATCTGGCATTTCAACATCGGAGAATGTTGCCAGATGCAAATCCTAATGGAAAGTGCAGGTTCTGCTAGACAGGGGTGAATTGTGATTGGGGCCAGGTATGATTGTCTAATAGTTTATTTAATTTATCTCAAATCTTAAGTGTGAATATAATGGATGGGAGTAAATTTCCCTAGGCTAATCTGAGTTATTTAGGGAGCTGTGGTAATAATCCAATCCGTTGTCCAGACACCATAATATATTCTATGGCAGTCATCTTTTTCAGTTTGAGTTAACATGCCAGGACAGAACTCGGCAAAGTTGTACAGTGTGATAATATCTTTCAAATATGGGAAGACTTAACTCCCTGTCAACTGTCAATTTAGCTAGACAAGATCTATTAAGTCTTGGTATCTTACCATTCCATATAAACTTTCCACAAATAGATTAAATATTTCAGAGAGATGCTGTAGTCACCTAAACTAGAAGGGTTTGATACACTTGCAGCAGCTTGGGGGAGGATATTCAGTTTGGCAACATTTATTTTACTAATCCATGAGATAAATAAGGAACTCCAAGAAGACAGATCTTTTTTAATCAATGTAAATAAAAGGATATACTGTAGCTGTCCTGAAAAATCTGGTCATATACACTAGTGATTTGTACTCCCAAGTATTGGATAACCATGGACCTCTATGGAAAGTCAAAATTAAGATGGTGTTATCTACTTTTGGGAAGTGAAAGATAAATGGCTATTGCTTCCAATGTGTTGTGATCAATGTTGTAACGGGACAGTAAGCCATAAGAAGCAAATTGTGCAAATAAGTTGGGTAATGAGGGTTTGGGCCAATGTAAGTGTCAGGAGGACACCATCCACAAAAATGGAGACTGTGTATTGGGATTCAACAATAAAAAAACCTTTAATATCGCAATTCAAATGAATCTGGGCATAGAGTGTACAGCATGGGGGACCATTATTCAAAATTAACAAGGAAGAGGAAAAGGTGATTGAATAGTACTGAAGCCACAGGTTTTGATGGAGGGCTGCAATTGTGATTGCTTTTATGATGATTCATGCAGGAATTTGAAATGGGAAGAAAGTTAAAGAACATTTTTATTGTCAGTTTCCATTTTCAAACTACCACCCATCACTGCTCTTTTTAACTTCAATCCATAGGATTGCAGTTTAAAAACGTACACCTCTTGGGTAGTTTTAAAACCACCTCTTGGGCAGTTTTAAAACCATGAAGTAGGGCAAACAGCCAGGTAAAACCGGAAGTCACTGTATATTTTTTAATGCTACAGTGCTTCTCAGTAATTTTACAGACTGCACTGCTTCCATACATCGGCTTGTGAAAATAACCTTCATAACTATCAGTGCGGACTTGCTCCCTATCCTTGGTGCAAGAGATGCAAAAATAAATGGATGAAAAGATTCTCCAGGCAACCATTTACATTGAACATAGTGTAAGTATTCAAAGCATAGTGGGTATTCAAAGCATATGGCTTCTGACGAATAGTGGTTATGTCTGATAATAGATGGATGCTGTGATCATCATGATATATTATGAGCTTCTTGTGTAATGGTTAGTTTTGATATGGGGATTAACACAGTCATTGATGTTGGATAGCAAAGGGAGTTTATAGGATAGTGGTATTGGGTGGTACTACTAGGTTGATGATACAGAGCCACTTACAGCAACATAAAGGTAGTATGATTCACTCCTCCATGACCAGCCACCTATGGATGGTGCTGCAGTGAGATATCAAGATGTACTAAGCACTCCTCACCCATCCTCAGGAGCGGATCTTCCCCCTACTTCTCCCCTACCAAGCTGCCTCCCGCTATTTTTTTCTACTGATCTGGAGCACCGCATGCAGAGAACAGAGTGACTTAGTTGTTAAAGGAACCATCTGTGTTGTGATAAAGAGCATTTATGGTTTATTAAAGCAACATCTCCACTATTCTGTGCAGAGTGACATTGTATAATTACAATGAGAAGTCAAGCGGTTTTCTGGCTTTGTATCAGGAAACAGGGTATTTTATACACATAATTACATAAATCTACAGAATAATTAATAAAAGGGTGTTCACATGTACATTACAATAAAGGTTTTCATTTGATACTGTAGGGAAAAAGCATGTGACAATATACAATATTGCATGGAACAGGGTTGGCTAATTAAGAATAAGTCATTTATAAAGATGATGTTTTTGATCTTTGAGCACTATCATATGATCCTGGTGACATTAAGTGACTTGGTCAGAGTGACATCCAGCAGATAACATAATGTTGGTTCTTCTCTTTAAGCAAATAAGAATACAGGGTGTTTGATTGTCATGTCCCAGACTGACCAGCGCTCATAGTCACATAGTCCATGAAAATGTCTCTTTTTAGCTATTTTCCTTTTTATTGAAGACATTTAACCCATCATCCATCAGAGTCTCTGCAAAATCTATAGAGACATCTATTAGAATACAACCCTAATTAATTTCTTAATTCAGACAATACAGACTCCATTTTGATTTAACCTCAACAATTCCACCACTTGTTAATGCTAATTAACACCTAAAAATACATAAATCAAAATGGTAATAATAACACAGTTCTAAATATCTTCCTCCACTTAGGAGGAGATAATTGAGAGAGGAAAAGGAAATTAGGTTATAGGGGTGTAGTACATGCACTGGTTTGATCTCGCAGGAGGTGTGGAGCTCACTAACCCTGCCAGAGTCAGTGAAAACCTGGAGAAGAGTGACAATAAAGAAATTCTTAAGTGCTTCATTGAATTGAGGCACAAGCCTTGTTACGTTATATATTTCAGCAGCTGGTTTGTGTGCTTGCAAGTATTTAAGCAGAAAATAAAATGGGTAAAAGTGATGTTTATGCTGAATCTGTGTACATAGGTTCTTGAAACCATGTACAGTACCATGGTTTGAAAACACTTTAAACATATATACACTACAAAAATTACTAACAATCCCATCATGACAAAGTGTAGTATTTGCATAAACCATCCAGTAATGCCTTTCCCTATCCATCCAAAAGCATGCCTTGATATTGGTGCATGCCTTCTTGTATGTCTTGTAATTGCTGTTTTTTCACCTCAATGGGATTATAATTATCTAAAATATTAAAACAGCACATACCTTTGAAGTGTTCACATCCACTACCTGCTTTTATAACAAGTAATCTATGGCTACTCTGTTTTCTAACATTCCTTCTCTAACCTCCCTTAATTCATGATTTATCAGAGAAATAGCAGTGCTAGTGCCATTTATAGTTTTAGTCATTCCACAAGCAATACTATATATGACTCTTGTATTGTACACACTAAAACCTGGGATCCCCAGTAAAGACTATCATAACCTGGCTTCAACTGTAAAGATGATACAGTTGAAGCTGGACGGGTTGGGATCCCCAGTAAAGAGAAACCCAAAGCTTTATACTGTGCTTCATATAGCAGAGGAAAATTTGATCTACAATTTGAAGGTAATGACCTTTTCCCACATGCTGAAGACATTAAAGAAGTTATGCTGCTGTGAGCTGCAAGAAAGGTTAGTTGTCCTAGATAACAAACCCCTAATAAATTAGATGGAAAGTATGAATAAGCAATATTCCCACATACTAAAAATATACCCTTATTTAAATATCTATCAAGAAATATGAAATTAACTTGGACCTCCTGTATACAATTATCAGTATTTCCCAATGACTGAAGTAGAGTTTGCCCTGTAATATTCCAACAATGTTTCTGCTATGCACTTGGTTGTATTTTAATCTTACACTTGGTCAAATGAAACTTTAAAGATGTATCATAAGGGTTTGGACTTCACTGTAAATCATAAGGTATTTCACTAAAGATCATATTACTAGTTGGTATAAGTTCTATTTTTGCCATATGTAGAGCTGTAAGTGGGATACAGAAAAAAAACATCTTTTGTAAGCTTCTCCTACATGCATAAGTGAAACTATGCAAAAGCCATAACTTCCTGCAACAGTGGTGGCTAATTCAACAAATGTGTTCTTTCCATAAGCCCCAGCCCTGGCTAGAGCCATAACTAGACTTTTTGGTGCCCTATGCCAGAAAGAGCATTGACGCCCCCCTCATTTTTCAAATGGACATAATGCACCCAAAAAAGGGCCATGGCTTCATGGGGAAGGGCCAGGGAAAGGGATAGGGGAGGTCAGGAGATGCTGGGGATGAAATAAGAGGAAGCTACAAGCAAGAATGACAATAAACAGAAATTTGACAGGTCCTCACACCTCCCCCTGTCCTGTGGTGCCCTGTGCGATGGCACCAGCCGCACTACCCTAGCTATGGCCCTGGCCCTGGCTATTGGATTTTAATGATATTCTGAATCTTCATAATCAACTACTGGAACAACTGTAGTATAATATACTTCCCTTTTCCCCTTTGTTTCGGTACTTGTAATATAATCTCCATTTCCATCCATTTCATAACACCATGTGTACATTGATTATCAGGGATTCTACCACAATTTCTACATATACACCTAAACACATTTGCCATTTTATAGCAATATTTTGGTTCCATGGGTGCTCTTCTCCCTCTTCCCCATGAGGGGGTATAATTATCATCCTGGCACCATTTGATACATAAAGGTGGGTTTTGTCAAGTGAGCAAAACAAAAAAGAAAAAACCTCTTCTGGGATAACAGTAGAAGCAGTTGGGCTCTAGGTGTCAGACAAATCTTTTTTCCACCAGAGTACTTTCTAGTACTCAACACTATATTAAGATACCTAATATTCATTGGAAGGACATGTGCAAAACCTGTTCTCTTTTAAGATACCTAATACTTATTGAAAGGATATGTGTAAACCCTGGTTTTAAAGATATAGCGATCATTAGTATTGTCTAAACCAGAAAACCTGGTACTGCTATAACTGCAGACCTTCTGTACAATTGTGACACAGCATGTCATTACAGACAGGTGTTTAAAGAGATTATCATTTAAAGACACGGTGACCATTTGTATAAACATAAAAATTGGAAAACATGGTACTGTTACAAACGTATATGTGATACTGTGTTATTATTGTGTGATATTTGAGACTCCATTCCAAGATATAGTGATCATTGGCATTTTTGACACTGTGTTACTATTGTATGATACTTGAGATTCTATTTCAAGATATAGCGACTATTGGTATTGTTAAGATCTGAAAACTTGGTACTGTAATAAATACAGACCTAACAAAATGTAAATAGAGCTTGCCACTATAGACAGATGCTTAGGAGACTATCCAAGTTTGACAATAGCCTGCATAGAATCTGCACTTAAAGATACAGTGACCATTTGTTAAAACACAAAAATTGGAAAACATGGTACTGTTATAAACCAGCCAAATGTGAGTTCAAGTCGTTATGTTTGGAAATTTCCTTGTATCTCTTTTTGATATTTGGAAATTTCCTTGTATCTCTTTTTGATATCTGTGGAATTGCATGTGGAATTACTAAAACATATATGTTATTTGTTCATGCAGAATAAATCTGATGTTACCAGAAGTTTAAATTACTATCTGCCAGATAAAGACTTATGGTTGATATTACTGCATTTATTGTATGATAAATGCATGTAGGTAGTTTTACATCATCATTACTCTGAACCCACATTACACTTATATTTTTGGTATTGGTTTAATATTATAATTGTCTTTTTACATGTGTTCTATGTACTGCATGTCTATGGGTTGAGTAACACCTGACGCTATTATACTATCAGATTAAGGTTATTCATTTGTTAACCAGGTTTTTTGGCTATACATTTCTTCTTCTCTTTCTGGTTACCAGCGCAGTGGGATCGCTGTTCCCGCTAGCCAAGTCCCTGCTGTGGCTAGGAGGTGGTGCCTCCTGGATGCAGTAATAGGAGGTGCCATGGAGTACACTGCAGACCCGGCTTGGCATGTCGAAGCTGGATTATTGGCTGAGACAAGATCAGTTTAAAATTGAATCGCAGCGACACCATCTTGTGACTGGCCGCAAGATGCCATCTTGGAAATGAGATCGCAAGACGCCATTTTGCGAATGGCCGCCTAAGCGCCATTTTAGATAAACTTACACTTTAGTACATGTGGCGATATTACTATTAGCATTATGCGATTGCATCTGTGACCATCGCCATAAGTTACGGCGATTCATCAAAAGCCCATTTCATGACTCTCTGGATAAAGTGTATATTTACAGTATGTCAAAATTGGATTGCATTAGCTAAACAGAGCAAATGGCCACGTGACAACTAGCTTGTGTAGACAAGCTTCCTGGACATAACGTCTGCTCTCACTCCAGGTGGCCCTGCTCGAATACAGCAAGAGGGTCGTTTGTAGCACTTTACATTAGCAGGCTTCTTGATTTAAAATACCTTCAAAGCCAAGAGTGTTATCTGAGGTTTGGGTCTTGGAGCTGTGCTAATTTGCATTTACACAAGAACCTGGGAGAACAAAGGACTGCACTTTTGAGCCTGGGAAGGGTGGGGGCTGCTGAGAGAGAGGGGGCATGTGGAACTATAATGCTCAGCATTCCACACTGCTAGGTGTTCACTTTAAGTTTAAGTGAGATTTAAGTGCACCATTTCTTATACACACATTAATATGCACAATTGCGCTATTAACTAATCGCATATTAGTTATGTATAAGATCCAGTATGAAAACGCTGTTTATTAGCTTCATGTGCATGCATCTGCCCCAAGTTAACAAGCATCTTTACATCACACCCCGCATACTTACACATTACATATTCATATAAAAGGTTTAATAAGCTTTTAGGTATAAGATTCAAGTATGCACATTTACTATAATTGCTATGAAATAAATGTTATTTCATAACTAAGGTTTTATACATGATAAGTAAGCCATGTTTGGAATTGTACTGATGCGTACTCTCTCAGCACTATTCCGGTACCATCGGTGTGGAGATCGCATCATGCATGCTCAACTTATGGACCGCAGAGACTTCAAGCAAACAAAATGTACATTATATGAACAACTGTTAGGATGATTGCATTAGGCAGGAAACCAGAGACCCCCAGTTGTTAGAGGCTGGGTTGTGTCTATTTGAATCAGCCTGTTAATTGCCTTGTAACATATGCCCTCTCCGTTGGGACCAATGGTATTAGCAACAAAATTCTCTATTGTGTTGTTTATTTCTGGGGGGTATAAATATGCTCTGACTCTGGGTTCCTAGTCTTTGTGCTGAATGCTGATTGATGAGGGGTTTCTTGCTGATGCCTAACATCTGGACTAGAAAACGCTGCATATTTATAATTGTACTTGGGTCTGTATAATCTCTTTGCGCTAAGATTATATGAGGATCATAGCATGTAACTGCTGTAGTTTTACTTGAATAATACTTTGTGCTTTGGAACCACATGTTCTAAGTCTGGAGTCTTTATTTACTGGATGACTGCATATGCAAATTAGCATCATCCTTAGAGGTTTATAGGAAGGATATTAGATGGTATAGGCAGGGGTATATAGAGGTTCAAAGGCAGTATCCTTAGTTGGGGGCTCATAGTGAAGTCACTTACCAACTCACACGGCACATGCGGTTATCAATATCTCAGCAAAGGGTGGAGTGGCCACATGCAAGGTTTACCTGCAACCGCTTTGTTGTGAAAGATTGCTATCTGTTTTTGTGTGAGCCAAGGAAGCTGACTAGAATCCAGGGAGGAAAAAGTTTGTTTTCCTTTGTTGATAGAACCTAACGTTTAAAGGGGTGCCGCAGTATTGAGCACGCGGCTGAGTCACAGTTATGCACACAGTAAAGATACACTTTTGCATCGCATCTAAAAAGTTGTCATATGGTTGTGTGGTAGTCGCATTATTGTGTATGTGACTGGTCACACAGTAGCATATACATACTTCCAGTTGTGCTGCCACATGTTTAAATAAAGCTGTTGAGGTTTACATTTTTCAATTGTTATCAATATCTGGGTTAACATGTATTTTTCTGCGCAGGAAAAAGTGTGTAACCGTGAGTATCTGTTGGTAGGGGTAACTTGTTCCCTACAGTTAGAGGTACCATATGACCTTTAAGGGCTAAGTGCTAGTCGCAGCTTACCTTTCTATACACAGTAGCAGGTTTACATGTTGTCTTTGTGGTAGAGAGGTGCATGGAAGTAGCCTACTTAAACTTCCATAGGTGTGGAAGTTGCCTTACTAAATCTTATCCGGGTGTGGAAGTTAGAGGTACCATATGACCTTTAAGGGCTAAGTGCTAGTCGCAGCTTACCATTCTATACACAGTAGCAGGTGTACATGTTGTCTTTGTTGTAGAGAGGTGCATGGAAGTAGCCTACTTACACTTCCATTTGTGTTGAAGTTGCCTTACTAAATCTTATCCCGGTGTGGAAGTTGCCTTTTTCAAATCTTATCCAGGTGTGTGGGCGCTGACGTTTAAATCATCCACAGGTAAGTGAAAGTATCTTGATTGTCTTTCACCAGTTTAAATCTTTATTGAAAAGCATAGGAGTTGTCTCAGAATGGGGGCCATGCAAACAATAGAGATGTTAGACAATGATGTGCTGCTAATGGAAGCGCCATTTGGATTGGCCCGTCGTATTATGCATACTAAGTACAGTACTTATGCGATAAGGTATTGTGATGTATGGTTTAAAATGACGATGAAGAGTGTTAAACCGTTTCCCAGAATTGGTAGTTTTGATAAAAATGTACTAGATAATGTCCGGGATCACATCAGTCTGATGCGCTCCTGAGAGAAAAAGGTCAAATATTATGAATGTTTAAAGTTGTGGCAGCATGAAGGGGATGTGTGGCTTAAAAATGTGCAAGCGATGCAAACTAGCGTTGCAAGCGCATTTCCAGAGAATACATCTGCGACGCTGAATTGCAATACGGGTGAGCCGCAAAATGGTGCGCACGTGCAGCAAGGTAGCGTTGTGTAGAGTATTGCCAGCAGTTCATGCTCACCTTATGTGGATGGAGGTGCAAGTACAGTTACCAAAAATACCCATAAAAATGTAACAAGCAATTTGTACCCTCTCTTAAGCAACCATAAAGAAAATGTTTATGATGTGGATGATGAGCCTATTGTAATGTCTGCCATTTCCCATGCTGTGCAAATGATAGATGCTGCATCACCACAATCATGAGTGGTGCCACCATCTTTATCTGTAACAGCAAGTTAAGTGCTAACACCCTCTGCACCCATAGAAGAAGTTGTTAATACCATACATAGCAGCAACAGATTAAATCCCCAGCCAGGTAACAAGGTCAAAGGTAGCAGCGCTGCCAGTCTGCATCCCATTCGGACAATAACCATTCCGAATGGAAATGCAGATGTGAACGGTGTAGTGCCCATGAGGGAAGTAGTAATGCATTGTCCCTGGACAAGAGCAGAACTAAATTCCATCATAAATGATTTCCCCGTTCCCAAAAAGGAACTAGCCAAATGTCAAAGATTTTTGAGAAATTTGGGTATGAGACAACTATTAAAGATTGGCATGTGGTGTTAGGGTCCTGTCTACCGACGTGACAAAATTTATCACGGATTGTGTATTGGATGGTGACGTTCCCTTAACAGACCAAGTAAACCAAGGTAACATTTCCCGCATTGTAACTCAATTGGGTATATATTTTCCGGTAGTAGTTAACTGGAACAAAATTTTCACCATTAAGCAAAAGGAGAGTGAACCTGCAGAAGATTAATGCGACAGGGCTCTGCAGGCTATCACCCAGTACACTGGGTTAGAAGATATTAAAGATAGCATCTCACCACAGGAGAATGATAGTCACGGTACTCATGGACGGTCTGAAAGAGAATTTAAAGACTCGGGTTCAGACCTCACAACCTGGCTGGAGGGGGAGTCACAATACATACCCTCATTGAATCTGCCATAGAACATGATAAAAACATCTCAAAGAAGAGAGAGACCCAGAGCGAAAAACTAATGGCTGTCAGTATACAAGCTCTGGAGGGAATTACGGTAACATCACAGCCAACAGACACACTCGCATCTGCACACACACTTACACCTGAACAGTTATATGCCCTCACTAACCCCATGCAAAAACAAACACAGCTCTGTTCCACAAACCCTATACAAACACAAGTCCCATACTACTCACAAACCTCATATCCCCCACAATACCCTTACCCTCCCTATCCTTACCCATATCCACCACCTTTACCCTCTGCTCAAACCTCACAACAACACGTGTCTTCACTCAATCCACAAACATTTGTAAACAAACAGAACACTTAAGTAGAAACTGTACAGTAAAAAGAGTAGGAACCCCAAATCAGGGAAGACCTGGACATCCCCATAAGGGATATGCACAGAGACTAGCAAATGTCCAGCAGGCACCAGCTCCAATTGTGGCCGTAAATGCTTTATTGGAGAATGGTAGCCAACGCTAGGGGTCAGGTCATACCTGTAGTCTACAGATAGTCAGGTTAACGGGAAGTACTAGGGAATAACCGGTCATGATGGTTGATGTAGCTGGTACTGAATATCCTTTTCTTGTTGACACAGGGGCGACCAGGTCAGTGATAAAATCTCCCGTTAATTTTACAGGTGATCAACGAGACAGTACCAACAATGGGTGTAACAGGTAAAGTGGAACATTATTTTTTAACAAAGTCCACAGAGGTTACTGTTGGGCCGTTGCATACCAGGCATTCTTTCCTCCTGGCTGCTGCGACTCCTACTAACCTGCTGGGTAGAAACTTGTTATGTAAGATGGGATGTGTTATATATTGCACCCCTGATGGTGTATTTTTAGATATCCCAGAGAGAGTTGCACACGAGGTGTGGGATATGTTGGTCACTCCCCAAAGGGTAATGTACTCTACAAGTTTAAATGAAAATCCATCTCAGGTAGAGGAAATGTTGTCCCAAATTCCAGATTCCCTTTGGACTAAGGATGGACAGGACACTAGATTAATGGCAAACGTAAGCCCTGTAATCGTAAATTTAAAAGGCGGTAGGCAAGCTCCAAAAATTCCACAGTACCCACTAAAACAGGAGGTAGAATTAGGGGTTTTTCCAATAATTGAGCGATTATTGCAACAGGGAATTTTAGTTCATACAGCTAGTGTAGCCAACAGTCCCATCTTCCCGGTGAAGAAGAGTGGTGGGAAGGGTTATAGGCTGGTCCAAGACCTTAGAGGTGTTAATAAGGTAGTAGAGAGCCAATTCCCTGTAGTGCCAAATCCAGCTGTCATCCTGATGCAGATCCCACCAAATGCAACCCATTTCACTGTCATTGACCTCTGTTCTGCTTTCTTCTCTGTGCCTCTCCACCCTGACTGTCAGTATCTATTCACATTTACATACAGAGGTGTACAATACACATGGACACGGTTACCCTAAGGTTTCATAGACAGCCCCAGTATCTTCTCCCAGGCATTGCACGACTGTTTACAATCTTTTCAACCTGCCAATGGATCTGTTCTAATTCAATATGTGGATGATTTATTGCTATGTTCTGACTCATTTATGTCATGTTTGAATGACACTAAACTTTTGTTGCTTCATCTCTCGCATACAGGACACAAGTTGGCTAAGGACAAACTACAGCCGTGCCAATCCAGAGTAAAATATTTGGGACACTGCCTAACCCAGGGGTTACGACATCTTACAAATGATAGAATCCAGGCCATACAGAACATTACACTGCCGCAGAATCATCAGCAAATTCGTACCTTCTTGGTAACGTGTGGATACTATAGAATGTGGATCCAAGGTTTTTCTATTTTGGCCTTGCCTTTACAGAAATTAGTCTCTTCCTCAAAGCCTGATCATGTCATACACACAGAGGAAACAGAGCAGGCTTTTCTTAATCTTAAGGATAGTCTGACAAAAGCTCCTGTATTGGGAATACCTGATTATGAAAAACCTTTTGATTTGTATTGTACGGAAGCCGATGGTTGTGCTGCAGGTGTCCTTACACAAAAACATGGTGATGCCAGTAGGCCCATAGCATGCTACAGTGCCCAATTTGACACTGTGGCAAGATCACTCCCCACTTGTTTGAGAAGTGTAGCAGCTACCACTTTATTGGTGAGTAAAAGTGAGGATGTAGTATTGGGTCATGATATGATTGTCTACACTCCCCATGCTGTATCTGCTCTGTTGAACTCAGCTCCAACCACTAATTAACTGAGTGGCTTTGTGCACATCACCAGGTATCATATTTAGTTTGCCTCTGTGTTCATATTGTGTGTGAAGATATGGTGATGGTGTGTTTTTATGTATACCAAGCATTTCAACATGTGTGAGGGTCATAACTTCTGGGACTACTCTTCCCAGGTAACACAAACCTTCGGAACTCGGGGAGAACCACTTATACATTTTTCTTCCACATAAAAAATATACATTATCAGGGAGAACATAAGGAATGGTATGCATCATTATCATTAAGCACATTTCCCTTGAAAACAATCCTATTTCTTGGTCTTCCATCTGGTACATGCAAGTTTCTGGCTGTATTATTTTAGCACAATAACCATCTGGCACCTTACCAATAATTTATTTGGCGGAACTCAATGTTTACCGATACCTAAAATGTTTCCCACTAGATTTAATTGAGCGTAATAGATCATGGTTTATGGACTCATTATCAGCTCTTTGTGAGAAGGTCATCATCTGATTATTCCCCGTCACTTCCCAACTCCCGGGTTTATTAGAGTTGGTTATGTTTAAACAGATCAGGTCATACACACAGAGGAAACAGAGCAGGCTTTTCTTAATCTTAAGGATAGTCTGACAAAAGCTCCTGTATTGGAAATACCTGATTATGAAAAACCTTTTGATTTGTATTGTACGGAAGCCGATGGTTGTGCTGCAGGTGTCCTTACACAAAAACATGGTGATGCCAGTAGGCCCATAGCATGCTACAGTGCCCAATTTGACACTGTGGCAAGATCACTCCCCACTTGTTTGAGAAGTGTAGCAGCTACCACTTTATTGGTGAGTAAAAGTGAGGATGTAGTATTGGGTCATGATATGATTGTCTACACTCCCCATGCTGTATCTGCTCTGTTGAACTCAGCTCCAACCACTAATTAACTGAGTGGCTTTGTGCACGTCACTTCGGCTAGGTTTACCAAATGGGAACTACACGTCTCTTCGGCTAGGTTTACCAAATGGGAACTAGCTCTAATCGCACCCACAAACATCACTGTTAAATGTTGCAGCATGCTGAATCCAGCCACGTATTTACCATATGTACAACATGATGTACAAAGGGTGGAAGGAGGTGACTTGCTGGTGAGAGGTGAGTTCAGCGGACATAATGATATGCACGATTGTATGGAATATCTGAATCAGACCTTTACTGCTAGACCTGACATACACGACACACCTTTAGAGAATGTGGATGTGACTTTTTATATGGATGGGAGTTGTCATAGACAAACAGACACAGGTGAATTATGTACAGGTTATGCTGTTGTAAATTACACAGACATCATAGAAGCTAAACCTCTTGGTCCTCCTCACTAAGCCCAGGTGGCAGAGTTAGTAGCACTAACTAGAGCTTGTGAACTGGCAGCAGGCAAATCTGCTAACATTTACACTGACTCAAGGTATGCGTTTGGGGTGGTGCACGATTTTGGGGCTCTATGGCATCTGAGAAATTTTATGACAGCAGCAGGCACACCAGTTGCACATTCCCAACATAAAACATCTTTTAGAAGCAATTCAACTGCCCAAAGCGGTGGCAGTATTTAAATGTAAAGCCCATACATGTGAGGATGATCCAGTGTCACTTGGCAACAACAGAGCTGATGAAGCTACAAAATGGGCAGCAGGGTTAAAAATGTTTTCTGCCACTGAAAAAAATTATGTCTTTCCAAAAAATTGATATGCTGAAATTAATTGAGATGCTAAATTTGTGTTCAATTCAGGAAAAGTCCATTTGGAAGTCCAAGGGATGTGTGCAAGAGTCCTCCGGGCTCTGGAGGGATGGACAAGGTAAACCTGTAGCCCCCAAGGCATATCTCTCCAGCCTGGCTGAGGCAGCACATGGTCTGACTCATCTGGGAAAACAAGGTATGTGCAAGTTGGTCAGAGCATACTGGTGCGCACCAGGTTTTTCTTCACAAGCAGAAAAGATAGCAATGTCCTGTCTTACCTGCTTGAGGAAGAACATAGGGAAAGTGATCCCTACCGAACCGTCCCACATTCCACTAACTGTTGGACCGTTCCAGGTGATACAAATTGATTTAATCCAATTACCACCCTGCAGGAATCTTAAGTATGTATTAGTGTGCACTGATGTATTTTCTAATTGGGTTGAGGCGTACCCAGTGGACACTAATACTGCTGCATTTACTGCCAAGAAAATAGTTCAGGAAATTGTTTGCAGGTACGATATCCCTAAAATCATTGAGAGTGACAGGGGTACTCATTTCACAGGTGATGTTTTTCAAAATATGTGTAAACTGATGGGTATTAATAGCTGACTTCACACCCCCTAAGGACCGCAAGCCAGTGCCAAGGTAGAGAGGATGAACGGGACTATTAAAAATAAGTTAAGTAAAATCATGGCAGAGACTGGACTAGGATGGCCAGAAGTGTTACCTTTGGTCCTACATAGCATAAGGATGACTCCTAGACCCCCTCTAAATCTGTCCCCATTGGAAATACTGTTCAGTAGACAACCTCATTTGATTATATTATAAGTCCACCGGAAGACTTGAAGGTAACAACGAGGTAACTGTAAAGTATGTTATATCAATGAGTAAGCAGTTAAAGCAACAGCGGCAGAAACTGAAATTGTTGTCCCATGATATGCCTGAAACTAACTGTCATGATGTTGAACCAGGAGATCTGAAATTTCTTGCATTTAGGTTGTTTGACTGATCGGTGGGAAGGTCCGTACCAGGTGCTGCTGACAAGTACTACATCTTTGAAGGTGGCTGAGAGTGATACCTGGGTCCATTCCACTCACTGCAAAAAGGTCAATCAACCGGTGGAGAAACAAGTAGGTGACAAGGCTGATAGCGTGGACCTGTCGCTCGCGAGCTTGTTCCAGGAGGATTGAAAAGGTCGTAGTGAGATACCTGAACTAAGAGAAATTTGCAGGTCTTGTTGTGACAATGGACGGGCCTGCTGTGTTCAGTTTCATATTCTCTTTTAGAGTGTTCATCATCCTGGTCGGTTTGGGAATATCCAGTTTCTGTGATGGGAGACTGATTGAGGAATTGGGAGCTGATGGCAGTGCTGATGGAGTGGAGTCAGGAGGAGTGCGATGCCAATCAGGGGAGTGTCTGACCAATCTTAGTACTTTTATTGTTAAGAGAACTGTCATTCCGGATACTCGGGGATGGTGTGGAGGTTTCTCGTCTGAAGATTCCTGTATTTGTGAGCTTTGTGGGTCCTAAGTTGATGAAAACTGTATCCAACAGTGCAAATCTAAATATAACCCGTACTGGGGTGGGTATCCTTTAGAGAATAATCATAGCATGGTAGGCAAAGTGCTAAATCAAACTGATTGCTGGGTGTGTTCACATGTGTCACAGGGACAGCATAATGTAGGGTTGGTGCCATTTCTGCTGAATATCACGGAAATTTTAGAATTACAAAAAGCGAAAACATTGGATGGAAAATTTCTCTCATCCAAACCACCTCATTTCAAACTATATCAATTCCAAGTAGATAGATCACTTTTGTGTTTAAACATAACCAACTCCAATAAACCCGGGAGTTGGGAAGTGACGGGGAATAATCAGATGATGACCTTCTCACAAAGAGCTGATAATGAGTCCATAAACCATGATCTATTATGCTCAATTAAATCTAGTGGGAAACATTTTAGGTATCGGTAAACATTGAGTTCCGCCAAAGAAATTATTGGTAAGGTGCCAGATGGTTATTGTGCTAAAATAATACAGCCAGAAACTTGCATGTACCAGATGGAAGACCAAGAAATAGGATTGCTTTCAAGGGAAATGTGCTTAATGATAATGATGCATACAATTCCTTATGTTCTCCTTGATAATGTATATTTTTTATGTGGAAGAAAAATGTATAAGTGGCTCTCCCCGAGTTCTGAAGGTTTGTGTTACCTGGGAAGAGTAGTCCCAGAAGTTATGACCCTCACACATGTTGAAATGCTTGGTATACATAAAAACACACCATCACCATATCTTCACACACAATATGAACACAGAGGCAAACTAAATATGATACCTGGTGACGTGCACAAAGCCACTCAGTTAATTAGTGAGACAACTGGCTTTCAAGTTTTAGTCGCATTGGATCCCACCAGGATCGCTCAGGGTACATTAAACTTTAGATATATTCAGGAACTTGCTAAATTGATAGATAATATCACCGAGATGTACGATGACACATTCAGGTATACAGGGAGATAATTGCAAGCGTACAAAAAAGAACTGGTGCAACACAGGCTAGTGTTAAATTATTTAACTGCTGTTACTGTAAATGTTGCACCTATGTCACCAATGATACCAGCGACCCCAAGGAGGTGATAGACCGGAAGATGGATGAAATTCTGCAGCTAAAATGGGTGTTTCGTAAGAACCATAACGCTTCAGTGGCTGAAGTAAGGGAGAAGATAGAAGGATGGGTTTCATGGCTGAACCCAGTGAAATGGTTCTCAGGTCTAAGGGAATGGGTCCAGGAAATGTTCGCCAGTAAAGGCAAATTCTTAATCCTTATACTGATTGTCATCATAATAATTGGCATATATGTCCGGTGTGTTCCTATTGTGTTGAAGTGTGGAAAATGTAAAAATAGAGTAAAATGAAAGAATAAAATTATGATGGTGGTCAGTATGAATACCGAGGTAAATACAGAACTGCATTACAACCCTGAACTAGGAAATGCCATAATTTAATGTATTATATTTAGACATGCATACAATGTATTATTGAAATGTTATTTTTAAAATCATCTCAGATAATGTAAAGTCTCAATTCCCCTTCAAGACTGCCTTTATAGGAGTGGTGTATCCCACATCTTTCACATTATCTTCCAAGATCCGCGGTGTGCGTATAATAGTAGTTTTATGTCCCCACTCAGAGACACATTATTGATGGATTAAAAACCACCTTGTGCCATCCCATAATAACACTAAATAGTATATAAATGGAAGCCTAAATTATATTTTAAAATCAGATTGTGATAGCATGTTGTTCGCTATCAAAGGGTGGACTGTCGAAGCTGGATTATTGGCTGAGACAAGATCAGTTTAAAATTGCATCGCAGCGACACCATCTTGCGACTGGCTGCAAGACGCCATCTTGGAAATGAGATCGCAAGACGCCATTTTGCGAATGGCCGCCTAAGCGCCATTTTAGATAAACTCACACTTTAGTACATGTGGCGATATTACTTTTAGCATCATGCGATTGCATCTGTGACCATCGCCATAAGTTATGGCGATTCATCAAAAGCCCATTTCATGAGTCTCTGGATAAAGTGTATATTTTCAGTATGTCAAAATTGGATTGCATTAGCTAAACAGAGCAAATGGCCACGTGACAACTAGCTTGTGTAGACAAGCTTCCTGGACATAACATCTGCTCTCACTCCAGGTGGCCCTGCTCAAATACAGCAAGAGGGTCGTTTGTAGCACCTTACATTAGCATTCTTCCTGCAATAAAATACTTTCAAAGCCAAGAGTGTTATCTGAGGTTTGGGTCTTGTAGCTGTGCTAATTTGCATTTACACAAGAACCTGGGAGAACAAAGGACTGCACTTTTGAGCCTGGGAAGGGTGGGGGCTGCTGAGAGAGGGGGGCATGTGGAACTATAATGCTCAGCATTCCACACTGCTAGGTGTTCACTTAGTTTAAGTGAGATTTAAGTGCACCATTTCTCATACACACATTAATACGCACAATTGCGCTATTAACTAATCACATATTAGTTATGCATAAGATCCAGTATGAAAACACTGTTTATTAGCTTCATGCGCACACATCTGCCCCAAGTTAACTAGCATCTTTACATCACACCCCACATACTTACACATTACATATTCACATAAAAAGTTTAATAAGCTTTAAGGTATAAGATTCAAGATTCATGCACATTTACTATAATTGCTATGAAATAAAGGTTATTTTGTAACTAAGGTTTTATACGTTATAAGTAAGCCATGTTGGGAATTGTACTGATGCATTCTTTCTCAACAGTATTCCGGTACCATCAGTGTGGAGATCGCATCATGCATGCTCAACTTATGGACCGCAGAGACTTCAAGCAACAAAATGTACATTATATGAACAACTGTTAGGATGATTGCATGAGGCTGGAAACCAGAGACCCCCAGTTGTTAGAGGCTGGGTTGTGTCTATTTGAATCAACCTGTTAAATGCCTTGTAACATATGCCCTCTCTGTTGGGACCAATGGTATTAGCAACAAACTTCTCTATTGTGTTGTTTATTTCTGGGGGGTATAAATATGCTATGACCCTGGGTTCCTAGTCTTTGTGCTGAATGCTGATTGACGAGGGGTTTCTTGCTGATGCCTAACATTTGGACCAGAGAGCGCTGCGTATGTATAATTGTACTTGGGTCTGTATAATCTCTTTGCGCTAAGATTATATGAAGTTCATAGCATGTACATGCTGTTCTTTTACTTGAATAATACTTTGTGCTTTGGAACCACATGTTCTAAGTCTGTAGTCTTTATTTACTGGATGACTGCATACGCAAATTAGCGTCATCCTTAGAGGTTTATAGGAAGGATATTAGAAGGTATAGGCAGGGGTATATAGAGGCTCAAAGGCAGTATCCTTATGCAGAATAACAGGCAAGACTAGACTAGACAAGAATGGACTATGACAAGACTGACAGAAAAACAAGCAAGGACTGGACAGGCAAGATACATACAAGAATTAGACAAACAAGAACTAGACAGACAAAATGCAGACATAGATTAGTGACTGAAGAAACAAAGGGCCTGATTCAGAGCCGCTCGTAAGCGGCCGCTCGTTCGTTCCGAGCGATGTTAGCCCAACTGCGCATGTGTATGGATCGTTATACGCATGCGCTAACCAGTCAGTGCGGCTGAAATTCATGTGCTCGCAAAACAGCAAATGCCTGCTATTTTGAGTGACAGAAAGAGGTGTATGTGGGTGGTAACAGGGGAAGGTGCTTGAAAATGGGGAGTGGAAATCAGAACGCAGGCGCGCTTAAAGGTCAAAACGGGCGTTTTATGGGTGTGCATATTTAAAACAGCAGCATCATTGACCACATCACTGGGTTATTTTATAGTCAGAACTGCTCGCAAAATTGTGGTAGCAAACACCAACCCCAAGAATAGCGAGCAGTTCATACCCTTGTCGATGTACTCGATTAATCTAATAAATAGCTGACATGACGTAGGATGCGAGCGGCCAGGGGGCGTACTTTTCCAAAAAATGAACGCAAGTTTTGTTCGCTCATTCAGACATAGAGGCGTGAACAGACCGCAAACAGCGAACAGTTCATTTGAATAGCCATCCCTTGTTTTAGAACGAACGACCGCAAATAGCGAGTGGCTCTGAATGAGGGCCAAAGTTCAAGGTGTGGCCTTGAGGGCCGGGGTGCAAGTGGAACCTTAATGATGCGGCCTTGCAGACCATGGTATGGCTATGACAGCCAAGATGAGATGCAGGCTATGATGCGGCATTGCAGACCGTGGTGTGGCTATGATAGCTGAGTTGAGATGCAGGCTATGTTGTGGCCTTGTTGGCCATGGTGCGTCTATGACAGCATAAGATGAGATACAGGCTATGATGTGCCTTGCAGACCGTGGAGTGGCTATGACAGCCGAGATGAGATGCAGGCTATGATGCGGCTTTGCAGGCCATGGTGCGGTCATGACAACTGAGATGCGGCTTGAGAGCCGAGATGAAATGCAGGCTGAGGTGTGTCTGGAGCAATATGGCAGACAGGTGAACTCTGGCATGACTATAACACTAGCTGGAAGCAGACAGACACAGCTTGGCTGGACTCTAGTATGAAAATGCCACAGGCAGCAGCAGGGTATATTTCACAGGCTATTTCTAAACAGACAGGCAGGTGCAGGACACTGGAAGAATAACTCAGCATACAGGAACTGTGGAACAAGGTAAGACCGGCTAGGATTCAGACTTCTGAGAACAAACACTCTCCAGATGTCAGACAATATAACCGGCATGGAGCGCAAGGCTAGCTGAAACTGGTGTCTTGGGGTGGCTTAGCTGGGCTAGTTTGGGGGTGTCCTGCGCTCTTGATTTGAACCCTAGTATTTTAGGTACCTACCTGACAGAGGTTACCCGGATGTGTTGGGTAGGCCCATAACCTTGGCCATGCTTATACCAAAAACCTCTATTCACTGCAAAAATGTATTTATTTATATACAAACAGTTAATTTGGAGTTGAGCACCTGTATTTCTTTTTGTGAAACTTAAAGGAAGCAGGGTCCAATCAGAACCAATTCCAGGAGAGAGCACTTCTTAATCAAAGGCATATGTGCACCTGAGCTCTGCACCCAGACAGCTAGTAATTAGTGGAGCACATGATACAAAACACACAGACAGTCATGAATGATAGGCTATGATCTAAACACAGTCAAGACAGGATTTCCAGCTACAGTACCTGCAAAAATCCAGTCCAAGGACAGGACATGATGCAGTATCCCAGTAACAACTATGACTGGGAACTGCCACCAAGATGATTTGCTAACTGCAAATCCTAACAAATAGCTAAGATACTTTAGTGTCCAGGTCAGCTTTTGCTACCTCAACATCAAGGCTGACTGCTGTAATAAATTTATTTGCTTCTTCGGGAAAGCAAACATTTATTACTTGTTGCAAATCTTTACTTGTAAAACTATGTATTCTGTGTTCTTGGGATATGTATGTCCAGGTAGCAGTAACATCTTTCCTTGGATCTTGAAATGCAGCAACTATTTCTTATAAATCAGTTTTGCTGTAGGGGTGATATACCTCTAGTAATGTTTGGGGTATGGCAGCATCCACCAAAACACAGTCATCATTTAAGATTGCCTTCCTTCCTGGCATAATCATTGTATACATTGGATTTAAAGATGTTTGTTCCTCATAACCGCTTTTTATCACCATTACAGGGATAGCAATAGTATACTCCCTTTTCTCATCCCCATCCATATATTGTTTAAGTTCTCTATTTCCTTCAAGTGAATAAACTAATTTACCTCTCTTATTTAGAACCCTGTGATCACAGCTGGGTTGTGTCCTCAAGTATCTGTGTATCTTATTTGGTGTGGTTCTCATTTTAATGCATTTGGACTTTCCCAGATCAAAAATGGGAGATGCAATACCTGCTGTAACTAACTTTTGCAATACTGTTGTTAGTGGTGTATGAGGTGAGGCTGCTTCATCAATAGGGGAATATACAGTAGAGTATGAACAGTGTAAGTTGGAGTTGGTATGTAAACAATAGCAGCATCTTGAGGTGCGTTATTGTGAGTAACCATAACTGTAGGTTGTTTTGTGTGTTATGGCATTGGATGAGATCCCAAGACTCCAGCCTGTTCATTACTCACAGTAGATATAGAGAGTATAGACACCATATGGTAGAACCAGGAATAATCTTCAATATCAGCCATTCGTTCCTGATCCCCCAGGCCAGGCTCTTGGTTCCTCATCCCAGGATCCACTTTTGATATTACAGGATATAAAGAGGTGTGAGGTGAATGAAGTGTACCACTGAGAATGTTTACATTGTATTAGATGTGTGGTTCAGTTCTCCAGAAATCCGAATCCAACTAAATTTTTGCAATCTGGGTAAATCCGAGTCACGGCTCTAATCTCCTAAGGAAGTTCGGGTAAATCCGGGTCGCGGTTCTGATCTTTTTGCGGTTCGGAATTCAGAATTTAAATCTGAATTTCGGGTTTTGGATTACATAAATTACATGATTTTAGCTGTTTTTAAAACTTTTTATCTATTTTATATTTAAAAAATCCAGATCCAAAACCAAAACCTAAACACTTGAGGGTGGTTTGCAAAGCAAAATCCAGATCCAAAACCTTGAAGGAGATACAGATCCGAAACCAAAAAACTGTGGTCGGTGCACATCCCCACATTGTATGGAGGAGGAATCATGTTCTGTTCAATGCTGAGGGCAATATAATGTCTCCATTTATGGTATCCAGTCATTATGTCTACATTGTCTAGATAGACAATGTTTAGGTAGACAATGGAAGATAGACAGGCAGTAGGTTGACAGGGCCTGAAGGTTGACACACTAAAGGCCGACTAGTAACAAGGTCGACAGGTAAAAAGGTTGACAGGCAGTAGGTCGACAGGGACTGAAGGTCAACAGGGTCTAAAGGTCGACACCCTAAAGGTAAAATAGTAACAAGGTCGACAGGTATGAAGGTTGACATGCATTAGGACAACAGGGTCTAAAGGTCGACACACTAAAGGTTGACAAGTAACAATGTCGACATGTATGAATGTCGACATGCAGTAGGTTGACAGGGACTGAAGGTCTACACGGTCTGAAGTTCGACACACTAAAGATCGACTAGTAAAAAGGTAAACAAGGACTGAATGTTGACATGGACTGAGGGTAAACAGGGTCTGAAGGTCGACACACTAAAGGTTAACTAGCAACAAGATCAACATGTACTGAAGGTCATTAGGTCCACACTCATATGGTCAACATGCAAATGGTCAACACATGGTTTGTTTTGTTTTTTAGATCTAACTTTAACCCTAACCCTCCTCTTGGTGCCTAACCCTAACCCTCCATCCTGGTGCCTAACTCTAACCATCGGGGTAAGTGCCTAACCATAATCGTCAGAGTAAGTGCCTAACTAACCTTCAGGATAAGTGCCTAACCCTAACCATCAGAGTAAGTGCCTAACCTTAACTGTCAGAGTAAAGGCCTAACCCTAACCATCAGAGTAAAAATTAGGCAGAATGGTTAGTACATCTCAAAACTAAGGGAAAATAAACTTATTTTATAATATGCTATTTATCACAAACTTAACTCACATTAACCTGAGTTCATTTTCCAAGCCTCTGAGAAACACATATAAAAGTATTGCAGCACTGGACACAATGAAGAGAAAATAAATAAATATACCTTAAGCTGCAGACTGTACTCCCCCATTGCGACCAGTACAGCGAGTCCTTCAGGCTAGTATCCATGTCACCCAGATAATTGTAACTGGACTAGCCCCCATCCGTTAAAGGAAAATTTTTTGGACCATCTGTTTTTAAATAAAGAGCATATATGGTTTATTAAAGAAATATCTACAATATTCTGCGCAGAGTGAAGTGGAGTAATTACAATGAGAAGTCAAGCTGATTTCTAGCTTTGTATTAGGAAGCAGGGTATTTTATACACATAATTACATAAAACTACAAAATCATTAATAAAATGGTGTTCACATGTACATTACAATAATAGTTTTTCATTTGATGATGTAGAGAAAAAGGATGTGACAATATACAATATTACATGGAACAGGGTTGGCTTATTAAGAATAAGTAATTAATAAAGATGATGAGTTTTTGATCTTTGAGCACTATCATGACACTAAGTGACTTGGTCAAAGTGACATCCAGCAGATAACATGATGTTGGTTCTTCTCTTTAAGCAAATAAGAATACAGGGTGTTTGTTTGCCATGTCCCAGACTGACTGGGGCTCATAGTCACATAGTCCATGAAAAATGTCTTTTTATAGCTAGTTTCCTTTTTATTGAAGACAATTAACCCATCATACATCAGAGTCTCTGCAAAATCTATAGAGACATCTATTAGAATACAACCTTAATTAATTCCTTTATTCAGACAATACAGACTCCATTTTGATTTAATCTGAACAGAGAGATCTTCCTTCAAGTAAAGTGGGGGAAGAGGAATATTAACTGCTAGGATGAATTTTCATGAAGCATCAGAGGTCACAGGCAAATTGAGACTTCTACTAAGGCATACATGCAAGCAGATCTACGTGTATTTCAGGAGCAACTACTGTATAAGGGACACATATGCCCATTTTTTTGAGATTGCACCATGTTAACATAAAAAGGTTAAAGTGGTCTAGCAACACAAATATTTAATTGAACTCAAAACAGAAAAGAAATAAACCAGCACTTGGTTTTACCTATATTATACATGGTACCAGCGTGGCAATATTAATACCATAAATGTATACAAAACAGAAAAACTTTTGCAGTCGGCTATAACAATAATATACTGCAAATCTGTGCATGTGCAGCAAACAAAACCAAGGGGATTTTGTCATGATTTGAACAAAGCATTTTAGCCTGCAGCCCAGTGGCAAGGGACCCTTTTTTCTGCAGGTCCCTACACTAGCATATATGCCCAGCACACCATTACTTTGCAGTAAAAAAAAGGTTTTCTGTTTTGTATACATTTAATTGAACTCCTCTATGGAGCATCTGTGTACACAGCTGCTATATGAAAATATGCAAATGTGCAGACACAAAGGAATGTATTGAGATGCCTACCTGTGTCTTTGCAAATCCAATCATTTGTGCCTTGTTTACTGTTTAGGGGATCACAGACACAAAATGTGACATGCTCCCAATGCCTGCATCTTATACAGAACTCCCCAGTACCTCCTCCAAAAGCTCCCTGACTGTCAATCACTCTGTGAAATAGTCACTACAAGTAACTACAGTAATGTACCTTGATGTATGTGCTGTGCATTCACAGTTTACCAATAATCGCTCAACTACAAAAATGTTGGCATACCGTACAACTCTGAATCAGGCCCAGTGCCTTGGCACAATTGTACTTTCTAAATATTGCACACATACTAGAGTTAAATTTATTAAAATATAAATGTATTTTACTATAGTAGACAATTGTGTAAAGCCTGATGAAAACCAACTCTATCTGACTGTATTTTATTGTGATCCTAATCTATTTTTTAAAGTCACAGCTTATAAATATTTGATAAATGCACTGCACAATGAATGCCTACACTCATATTGCTTGAGGCTTATATTGCTATTTTCAACAGATAGTGGTAAATTATGATACCACTAACAAATTAAGGTTACTTGCAAAACATATAAGACTTCATTACGGAATGTTAATACATACTGTACTACTGTAAAACAAAAATAAATATTTTTTCCCTGTGGGGTATTGTACCCACCAAAGTCAGCTTGGTGAAGTTGTAACTGTTGACATATTTGTTTAAGCCATTGGACATGTGAAATACATTGTGTAGAAGGCATGTTGTAACATATTGTGAAATACTTTTGCATAATGTTGTGTAGTTTTCAATCTGCTGCTTGTTGAAATGTCAGTGATAGTTATATTAAGTAGTGTTTTTTATGCATGTGTATGCATAAAACATCGTTTTAACTTACAGTAGTGTTCCACTTATATATCTTTCAGTGTCAATGTTCTACATGTGGAACGTTGGTGCTTCTGAGTACTGAAGTGATTTTATTCTGTTTTCTAGGAAATTGTTCATATGTTCATTTCATATTGTTTTGATTAATGTCTACTTGGAGATTTCATTGTCATGGAGAAGGTTTTAAAGCTCGGTACACACTAGGTCAACATGACGGCCAAATGGTCATCGTGCCTACTGAGCAGCCAATTCAGATAAGTATACAGTACATACCAATTGGCCACTCAACATGTCATTCTGATGTCACAGCTGGGAAGGTATTTGAATTTGCCCACTCAGCTGTGACATCAGTTCTTGCAGCAAATGTACGGGCGGTTGGCGGACCGCCTGTAGATACAGCCAGATGTGCTGATATATCTGTAGATATATAACCCATCAGCTGTGCTGCACAACATCATTTACAGACAATTGGGGTTACACACCACCAACGCACTTGTGATATATTTCTGTCATGCAATTGAATGGCGATAAATCGCCCAGTGTGTACTCAGCATAAGGAATCATGCAGCCATTTAGATTTTCATTGTGAAGTTGCCAATGTTGCCATGAAAAATGGACTCAACATTTTGCAATAAAGAAAAGGCGGTCCCACTGCTCCAGTAGGCTTGGACATTTCCAGATCATCCAGCAGCCATTATGTGTCATCTACCACTCAAGGTAAATGTTGGGCCAAATGTAATAGAGTATGAGTTTTAGTTAAAAATCCAACTCACACCTTCTCGCATTTTTTGAAGGTACGAGTTGGTGCTGGGACTCGCAAATGTAATAGCCTGTGAATGTTTGACCTCAAGGCTACTACACTATGCAAACGTGTGCGAGTATTTCCTATGTGATGTGAGTAGCATTAAAAGGTGAGAGTTATACAGATGCCTTCACAGATCAGTGAGATCTATGAAGACTTTTGTGTGTTAAAAAAAAGAAGTGACACAACATTTTTTTTTAATTGGTGTGCCCTCTTACCCAGAAGCTCTGTAGAGACTGTGTTGGCTTTTAAAATACACGGGACAAAGTTTGTAGAGGTCCCCTGTATTTTAGGAACTGGAACTATGTTATGTATAGCATGTCCTGGTTCTAAAAATACAGAGGACAATATTTGTAGGTGTCCCCTGTATTTTAAGAACCAGCACAGGGCTTTCCTTAGCTAATCCTGGTTGTGGAAATACAGGGGACAAAATGAGTATTCCACAGCCAGGGGAACCCTTTCACTAGGTCCCCCGGTCAAAGCATTAAACCTGACTGCTAATTAGCTCAGGGATCAAAGGGGAGGTGGTGACCCCTCAATAAAGGGATAACCCTCCCCAGGCCTGGGCTGATAGCCTGGGGTTAACCCCAACACCCCTGGATGGTGGGTGTCAGGCTGATAGTGTAAATGTGGTGTAAAAAATAGAAGTACAGTAAAAATATTGTCTTTTGCAGTAGAAGTACAGGTCTCCCCCACATGCTGGTACTTGGAGAACCACAAGTACCAGCATGCGGTGCATTATGGGCCCACTGTCACCTGTAGTTCTTCTGCAAAATAAATAAAAAAAATGACAAGACTCACCGAGACAGTGTAATTTTATTTAAACATACATGCACACTCACATACACACTCACACTTACTATCAGACATACTCACCTAGTATCCCTGTAGCAAATCACGTGCCCTTGTCCATGTTGAATGCCACAGATACCTTTTAAAAAAAATCAATACTTACCTCTTTCTATGTGTAGTTCATGTTCTTTTCGGTCCATGTAGGCATCCAGGGGGTTAAAAAGAAAATGCCAAATCTCGATCCAGCATGGACAGGAAAAATGGTAAGAATGGTATGTGTTTACATATACCCTTCCTCTGCACGAATGACTGGGACCCAAATGTGACAGTCATTGCCAGAGCTGCCAACCAATCAGCGGGCACCTCTGTATGAGCTGCTCGCTGATTGGCTGTGCGCGGTCAGCCTGTCTCCCTCATAGACTTCAATGGTGTGAAATCTCCATTGAAGTCTAAGGTGGGAACTGTTACATTGTAGCTAATGATGTAACCACAAGGTTGATTGAGGTGACGCTTGCATCTATCATCAAAGGCTACAATGTAGCGGTTCCCACCATAGACTTCAATGGAGATTTCACACCATTGAAGTCTAGGGAGAAAGGCTGACCATGCACAACCAATAAGGGGCAGCTCCTATGGTGGTGCCTGCTGATAGGCTGTTGATACATCTCCCCAAATGTATCTTAATTTTATAGCCTCCATCATTATCAGGCACAACAATTATTCATCAGAATAAATATACTTTGAATCTCAAAACCTAACCCTATTCTCCATGTAAAGAGTCATCCGATGATCTATTTATTCATGTATTTATTAATTGCAATATTTATCAGTACTGTATAATCAATGCAATATTTTCTGCCACAATATTTATCATGTTTTGGCATTATTTATGTTGGAAATCCACTGAACCAGTAAACACAAGTGAAAATGACACACTCCCCAATGTGGATATTATTGATTCACACCAGTCCCATGCACCAACTAATAAGTGCACCATTACCTCATTAACTAGACCAGTAAGATTTGAAAATTTCAATTTATTTAAAATGTTAATGTCACTGCAAACACATCAAATGAAAAAGAAAGAGTCAAACAAGAAATCCAATGGTAACACATATTAAAAACAATTTTACAACCAATTAGTGTACTGGACCAGCAAGCTGGACCTTACCCATTATTGACACTGTCTTTAAATTCAGATCAACAAAGTACATACATTACCCAGAAATCCCTGATAAAGTCAGGCAAACATAATGGATGTAATGCATTGGTAAAGACTCTCTCACCAAACACACCAAGAAAGAACTGCTTGCCAGTTACAGCTCTACTAGTAAGGAAGCAGAAAGTACAATGCTGCACAGATATGAAGCTGTGCCCCCATCAGGCTCTAGCAGTAACAGCGTCTATCAATTGCTAGTCACCCCAAAAGAGGTAAGTGCTCCATACAGGTCCTACATGAATTCAGTAACAATTTACCTACAAACAATTATTTTGGAATAACAGAGAATGACTTATTTTATTATTTTACTCCAACAATTAATACTCTTACTACAAAGGATCCAGCTCTTTGGATCCACTTCGGCCTTATAAGAACACTATAAATATCTACTTTTATTTATTTATTTAAGGTTATACTTCTATATCTGCATGATCATCCAGACCCATGATTTTTAAATTGTGCATTTTTATTAGACACAATAATTGGTATCATTATCAACCCTACCTTATTCTTATTGCATATGCAGTACAGTACTAAGTATTTGATTTATTTGATTTATTTTAGTCGATTTATTTAATTGTATCAAAATATTTTAATTTTAATTCCATTTTTAGCTCATTTAATCTGTTTTAGTGTGATGTATTTTACTATTGTTTGTTTCAAAATAAAAGCATTATTATTTCTTATCTACATCTGCATCACAGTATTTCAGAAACAACCTCATTATGACATCTGATTTATAGACCAAACCTCTCCTCATTCATTACCACAATCCCCACTCTCTCTCCTTTCCACCCCCCCACACACACACATATGTATGCAGATTAATCTGTGCCCTGGTACCAACCAATTCTGGAAGTAAATGATCAGTTACTGCCTGCTCAAGGTATCCCAGAGCTGCCACTGGCAGCATAGGTCCAGACTATTAATTCACATGAGAGTGCAGCTGCCATTACAAGCTGCTATATAAATACTCTATACAGTATATGCATGGATCTGTAATTATAACCTGGATTAATTTTTTGCTTTTTACAATCTTAAGATCTGACAGCTATCTATGCTTTTCCATTTATGTGCCTGTCAGTTGTCAGCAATAAATACTATCTGTGTTAAACTGCAAATATTTATGCACAATTTATGATGCTTTACAACCTAGAATATTATCAAGTCTAACGCTCAGCAGATATATTCCTTTGATCAACTGACAAATTTGCTCACATGGGACTGGTCTTGTAAATGAGTTTCACCATATATTTAGCATCTGTTTAGAGGAATGCATTTGCTGGGGCAGATGCTGTTGTGATTCTCTAACTAAGTGATTTGCTTCAAAGTGATGGAAAATGTCAGTAAAGACAGCTGAACAAACAGTTCACATCTGAGGACAACCAGCAACAATCTATATACTGTATGCTACACACAGACAAGATGCCAAGGACAGATGTGTTCATTTTTTTCTCTATTTCCATTTGTTTATTTGCTCTATTCACTTGCCACTTATTATGAAATCCCACAGTGGCATTGGGGCCTATGTATCAAAGCTTGATGAGAGATAAAATTGTGAGATAAAAAGTATTAACCAATCAACTCCTAACTGTCATTTTTGAAACACAGCCTATAAAATGTAAGTTAGAAGCTGATTGGTTGGTGATTTATATCACACAATTTTATCTCTCATCAAGCTTTGATATATATGCCCCATTATCATTAGAATTATTACACCCTGTACATCACACATATGGATAAGTAGATCCAAATTGTTCTCTCAGTATTCCATGATCCTTTAATTAATACTGAGGAACACATTTCCTATCATTGTTCATTAACTGTATTATCTGTAACTTGTTGCCACATAATAAATGCATTTGAATCATGCAATCATCATCTTGATCCTTCTGTTTCTAGGTGCTGGTGATACATCAACATATCCATACTCCTCACTGCCCCCACACAATATAACATGTATTACTAGTTCCCATATCCCCATGTCCATTTCACTCACTGCCTCCACACAATATCATGTGTATCACAAGTCTCCCATATCACCATGCACATTTCCCTCACTAAACCCACACAATATCATATGTATTACTTGTCTCCCATATCACACAATATACATTTCCCTTACTGCCTCCACACAATATCTTGTGTATCACAAGTCTCCCATATGACATGTCCGTTTGCCTCACTGTCTCCACACAATATCATATGTATCACCAGTCTCCCATATCACAATCCCCATTTCCATTACTGTCCCTACACAATATCATATGTATCACCAGTCTCCCATATCACCATGTCCATTTCCCTCAATGCCTCCAAACAATATCATATGTATTACCAGTCTCCCATATTGCCATGTCCATTTCTCTCACTGCCCCCATATAATATCATATGTATCACCAGTCTCCCATTTCCCCATATCCATTTCCCCTGCTGCCTCCACACATCACCAGTCTCCCATGTCCATTTCCCTCACTGCCTTTACACAATACAGTGCATCCGGAAAGTATTCACAGCGCGTGACTTTTTCCACATTTTGTTACGTTACAGCCTTATTTCAGAATGGAATAAATTCATTTTTGTCCTCTAAATTGGAAATAGGATTCACCTGAGCTCAATTTTGAGCTTCATGACAAAGGCCGTGAATACTTATGTACATGTGATTTCTTAGGTTTTTTTTTATTATTAAGTTTGCAAAAATCTCAAAAAAACTTTACACATTGTCATTATGGGGTATTGTGTGTAGAATTTTGAGGACAAAAATAAATTTTTGCCATTTTGGAATAAGGCTGTAACATAACAAAATGTGGAAAAGTGATGTGCTGTGAATACTTTCTGAATGCACTGTATCAAATATATCACCAGTCTCCCATACTTTAAATGTGTAAAATAGATTGCATACTCTGGTGGTCATGCTGAAATATCCAAATACCCATTTGTTCATTGTGAAATACATTAAACCTTCTATCGGATGAGGTGTTGTCATGTGTGCAAACCACTTATCATACTAACATAAAATAAAGACACTGAGACGTGGATTTGGCAGATAACTTGATGGCGATTTATTGGAGCAATAATAATTATTATTTATTTAAGGATGTATGGTGGCAAAGAAAGGACGGCCAGAAATCAGCCAGATCTGCTATGCCCACACACAAACAACAAAAGGCATAGCAGGCGTAGATCGCCCAGAGTGCATACACATAACCATGTAACTCATATCATCAACAAAAGGTAACGCTCACCCCCATCTTGACTTCCCACCCGTTTAGGTGGTGATACTGCCCCCCGTTAGGTTGGTACAGCCAACTACCAGTCAACGAAGGGAGCGCCCTTAAATCATAATTGCACCCGGACTGGCGACCTGCCGTTCTTTCCCGCCACCCAAAACCAAACCCACAACATACCAAAATTTATAGGGGAGGGAGGGTGGGGAATCTGGAACAAAGAGGCTTTGGCCCACACTTTTATCCCACTATATAATGTTCCTGTTACAATCCCGCCCCTGCTTGCCATAGGCTAACTCCCACAAGTAATTTGCATACATGCCTGCCCCCATCCTAGAGGTTTAAAACACCTCTTTTCTTATGCAATCTTTCGGTTTCTCTAAACCTTCTATCGGATGAGGTGTTGTCATGTGTGCAAACCACTTATCATACTAACATAAAATAAAGACACTGAGACGTGGATTTGGCAGATAACTTGATGGCGATTTATTGGAGCAATAATAATTATTATTTATTTAAGGATGTATGGTGGCAAAGAAAGGACGGCCAGAAATCAGCCAGATCTGCTATGCCCACACACAAACAACAAAAGGCATAGCAGGCGTAGATCGCCCAGAGTGCATACACATAACCATGTAACTCATATCATCAACAAAAGGTAATGCTCACCCCCATCTTGACTTCCCACCCGTTTAGGTGGTGATACTGGCCCCCGTTAGGTTGGTACAGCCAACTACCAGTCAACGAAGGGAGCACCCTTAAATCATAATTGCACCCGGACTGGCGACCTGCCGTTCTTTCCCGCCACAGCAAGGTTCTGCTTATAGAACCGCTGCACCGCCACCATACCAAGTACTACCCCAATAACGCCAACTCCTCAAAAAGATCCCCAATAAACAATGACAAACCCTCCTCTGTTAAATGAACTCCATCAGGTCTATACATATAACTAAATCGAAATTGAATGTTCTTATGGTAAATGAAACGGCCATAATTGGCCATCACAAATTTGGCAACTGCGAAATTAAGTTTCTTCCTAGCTTCGTCATTAGCAGGAAAACTCCTAACCCCACGCCAGACCTGTCGAGGTACAATGCAAGACCAAATTAATTTACACAAGGGCCAGGCCGATAGCACCCTCGCCAAATCGTTGACAATATCAACTCGTAATTCTACAGTGGACATCTGCCCTAAGTCGTTGCCTCCTAAATAAGCCACCAAAATACGTGGCCTACCAAAAAGCCTTGCATACTCTAACAGTTTAGGACAAAAGGAATGCCATCTCATACCTCTGGAACCTATCCAACAGACCCTAGCTGAATATTCAAAAATTGGAGCTTGATCTGAACTCAAACCTAGCAGCCCAGAAAATATATGAGTGGCCTATAACCCAAATGTCCTGCGTGTCAAAGAGCAATCCTAAAGGTGGAGGAAAGCAGTAAATAAAAAATTAGTAATTGTCATAAAACAATAAAATTTTATGGTGTATTAGTGGGATCTGATAGAACATAAGTGAGTATCTGCCAAAAAGAAAAATTTTCTATTGGTCGCCGACTTTACTATTTGAAGTGGCTGAGACAAACAGAAGACACAAAGGGGAAGAATGGGTGGGGGGGAATTGGGAAAAAACAGGTGAACTCGGCAAGAGGTAAAATAAAAACCTGCTGAGGGATGGACTATGGCCTAATTAAATGATTGAGAATAGCCGAATTGAATCCGTCAGTTCAGGTAAAAATTGTAAAATCCCTCAAGACTCCCATTGCCAGCAATGGCGAGTAGCTAATCCCGAGTAGGACGGACAGGGGTAACAGACAAGTCAGGACAGTACATGAGACAAGACAAAAACCAGGCAAGCATAAAATATAAACGTAACCGGAACAGACTGTGAAATGACTTTAAACAAAGGGCCTTCATGCCTAGGTCGAATGTAACCTTTATAACTATCCGATTTCCAATGTCCTAGGGCCTTAATTTCTGATGCCGAGAAACCCGCAGCTGCAGCCGAAGTTGCGGCTCCGATCAGAAACGAGTGTGTACCAAAATCTTGAGGCGGGAGGCCTAAAACTGATACACACCTCTTCAAAAACCAACCAAACTGGTATTTGGTAAGCGGAGTCCTGTCCATATGCATGAGTCATGAACCAGGAACATCCGGCCGCAATAACTCATACCGCATAGCTAGTGCCACGGGGCAGATCTGTTCGTCCCTAGATGGACCCAACGAGATCCACCTACCCCTACCAGTCTGGTCGGTCTTCGACTGCCGAATCCTACAGAGAACAGACCTCTCACTGACCAGGATATCCGAGAGGAGCATGGCGGCATCAACCCATTTGGATGATGCCACCAGCTCCGATACCCTCAAGGTGCCGTGAAAAGCCTCCGAAAACACCACTTGAATCAGGACCGCCTCATACGCAGTAAGAGCCACTCCGAGAACCGCCCCTAATACTGCCGGAAGCAGATGAGCGTCCACAGGTCTCCTACGGTCAGCTACTGGCCGGGAGACCCGTGCCAAACCCTTTAAAGCCTTCACTATCAGAAAACTTTTAGTAAAGTCAGGTTGGCCCTTCAATTTACAATAAAATGCAATGCCCCCCAAAGAGCGCGCAACAGAAGCCCTGGATCTGCCAGCCAAACAGAGACTCCAAATAAAAGAAAGCATCGAACGATGCTGACTCTTACCTGCCTGTTTGCTGCTACGGGAATAATCTTCCCATTCATTCCATGCCTGCCGATATGCTCGCAACGTGGAGGGGGCTAAAGACTGTTCTGCTTAGCCCTCCATGCCGGCTCGATCACCTGCCAAACATAAGAGGGGCAAAGCACAACGTCAGCACCAGGGGCCACAGATCGGGACCTAGCCCACTGGAAACGTGATAACGCATCGTCTATCTCATTCTCCACCCCAGGAATGTGTCTTGCCTTAAACATGATGTTACAGCGCAAACATGTGAGCACAGCTGCGCTAGCAAGCGCAAAACCAGCAGGGAAGCCGCATGTTGCTGATTGTATCGCATGGACCATGCCCAGGTTGTCACACCTGATAATGATGCTGCGATTGCATAACCATTCCCCCCAGATTTCCAAGGAAACCATTATGGGAAAGAGTTTGAGAAGGAGTAAGTCCTTAGTCAAACCCTTTCCCACCCATTCTTCCAGCCAACGGCCAACGCACCAGGAGCCATCAAGGTAACCTCCGAACCCCGTGGTGCCTGCTGCGTCGGTGAACAGCTGCAACTGCAAATTGTCAGCGGCTGGAGACATCCACAACCGAACGCCATTAAAATCCCGAAGAAACGAGACCCAGACAGAGAGGTCCTGCTTAATCTCTGAGGATAAACGTAGCAAATGTCTCGGTTAGTGACACCAGCCGTGGCCCTTTCCAATTTACGTGAAAAAGCTCTGCCCATTGGAATTACTTTACAGGCCCAGGAGGGATTGCGCCTGCCGCAGGGTAATTCTACTGGAAGCCGTGCATTCCGCTATGGCATTACTTGACAGGCTTATCGAGAGGAATGCGACAAGAACCCACCGAGGTACAGATCTCGATACCCAGGAATGACAAGGGGAAGGGCCCTCCGTTTTGTCCACAGCAACGGGAACTCCAAATGAAAAAACAGCGCTCGTAAAGAAAACAAAAGATAACTGCATCTGCCTGAACCGGAAGGGCCGACACACAGAAAGTCATCGAGATAGTGGGCTATTCCATGACTACCGCAAAAATTAAATAAATAAATTCCGCGCACCAGTGTAGGAAGGTGCTAAAATGCTCGAAAAACGCACAGGACACAGAACACCCCATAGGCAAGCATTTGTCTATGCAATATCCGTTGTCCAAGCTAAAAACCCATAAACTGGAATGACTCTGGGTGCAAAGGAAGTAGACGAAAAGCTGACTCAACATCTATCTTAGCCATCAGTGCGCCCGGACCATAACACCTAATGACGTCCAAAGCATCGTCAAAAGACTGGTACACCACCGAGGAAACCTCAACTGGTATGGCATAATTTACTGACGAGCCTGGCGGATAAGACAGATGTTGCATGAGCCCTTATTTTCCTGGAATTTTCTTGGGAACCACTTCCACCGGGGAATTCACAAGATCCCTAATGGGGGTTCTGCAAAAGGCCCAGCAATGCGCCTGCGCTAACCTCGCCAGCCACTTTTTCCCTAAGAATGTGAGGCAATTCAAAGGCAGACTTCAAATTTCTAGGCGGATATGTGTCGACATCCCTGCAAATAGGTAAACGAAAACCAAAACTGAAGCCTTTTAACGAAAATTCTGCGTCCTGCAGAACCGGGTACCAACTCAACCATTTTGCTATCGCTGTGACACGGACAGGGGATGGAACTTTACTTAGCACTTGTGCCTTTTGCTGGCTGTGCAGGCTGCTGCTGGGCACCCCCCTTGAAACACTTGGCAACTGGGTGATTGCCACCACATCGCAAGCAGAGGTGACGAAAACGACATTTTAATGTGGAATTATTAAAGGCGAAGCATTTTCCCCAGACGCCTGCTGTTAGCCCTGACGAACTGAACTAGCTGCTTTGCACGCGTTGTACCCCTCATAGGCAGGACGCGAAGGCTGCGTGACCTCCAGCAATGTATATTTGTGGAAGTAGGAGCATAGCTGAGAATGGAGCTTCCCGGTGATAGCTGCTTGGGGCAGTGATTGCAATAATAAGCTGTGCACCCTGTAGAAATTCACTGTAGCACATGTATTCTGTCTATTTTGTAAGTTAAATGCTCAGAATACAGTATATAATACAATCTCCTCTATTGGCTGATAATAATGATTAGGGATGTGCAGGCTCGGATAGGTTCGAGTTTGCACGTGGAGTTCGGATTTTTCCCTCCAAAAAAACGGAACTCAGAACGAGGCAAAACGTCATCTTACATGGACGAACATCATCATTCCTGGACAAAAGACCAGGAATGATGATGTTCGTCCATGTAAGATGACGTTTTGCCTCGTTCTGAGTTCCGTTTTTTTGGAGGGAAAAATCCGAACTCCACGTGCAAACTCGAACCTATCCGAGCCTGCACATCCCTAATAATGATTCAAAGGAGATAAAAGCTAGATCTAAGGTGCCATACATAAATAAAGCAGTGTCAAAGCCATTACCCCTTACTGTCATATAACGCATCACTAAAGCATTCTATTCCCCTCAATGCCCAGCATAATACTGACACTGTTTGCTGCAACTGTTTTCTACCATTAAGAGCCATAATCAGCACTTAGACCAGCTATAAAATACATCATACGAATGTACTGAATGATATAATTCTGGCATATACAGGACCAGCAGACACAGTAAGCAATTATATGTAGAAGTAGAGCCATCCTGTCTGAGCTGAATCTTTTTATTTCATGTGCCGGCTCCTTTACAGATCATATGAGCAAGTTGGGGAATCTGGGAGAGGGCAGAAAAAGAAACCATGCTCTGTCCTGGACATAGATGCACAGATTGGTCCCCTTATGTACTGGATGGTGTATTATCCAGTATTAATAATTGATCCAATAGGTGATCCATATCAGTGCACCCCGTACAGTGCATGTTTTCCAGATCTAGTTGGTGCACAACAATATTCATTACTGGCTTTTTAACTTTTTCTACTGGCTGACACATTTAAAAGATCAACAGGGACTGTAGTGCTAGTTATTTCATTTGTGACACTGAGGGGATCCTAAAAAACATGCAACTTTAGTATTATATGCTATTTCTATTGTAGTCATCATGGTGTGGGCTGAGGGGGGGTTCAGGCAAGGCACTCATAAACCCCTCCTGCATTTGCCTATGGTGCTGGCCATTGCAGCCACAAAGATAATATTGACCAGGGGCATTAAGGACTAAAGGGAAGCACCCCTCCCCCACACTGGCACACCTTCCACAAAGCTGCTGCAGCCTGAGGGGGGATAGAACTATCAATAGGGGAACCACACCTGCAGCTCCTAATAACATGGGGGCACTATGGAGCCAGGGACCAGGGTCTGGGGAGGCTCATTACTAGGCAGGACATAGCTACACCCACCCCCAGCAGAACAAGAAATCAGAAAAGACAGTGATTGAGGACAGAAAGGAAAAGTAAAAGCAATGATATGAAGTAAATGAAAAGAGACTAAATACAATAAGGAAAAGGAGGAGAGAAGAAGAGAAGAAGGAGGAGAAGCACTAAGAGAGTTTTATTATGGAAAATGACAACTGACAAAATGCACTTCCCTGTCCTGGAGGAATCTGGAACAAAGAGGCTCTGGCCCACACTTTTATCCCACTATATAATGTTCCTGTTACAAACCCGCCCCTGCTTGCCATAGGCTAACTCCCACAAGTAATTTGCATACATGCCTGCCCCCATCCTAGAGGTTTAAAACACCTCTTTTCTTATGCAATCTTTCGGTTTCTCAAATCTGTGTTACTCATGGTCACAAAAAAAGCATACACTACTGGTACAGTACATCAGCTTGATAACGTCATAAAAACAAAACCTTTGACTTCACCTATAATGGTATCCTTTCTCATAAAACTTTATATGCTTACTGGTATTAATATGTTGTCAGTTCTAAAACAGTAAGGGGTAAATTTACTAAGGTGCAAATTTCTATTATATGTCATCTGAGATCAATCTCGGATGACATCGTCCGGATTCCTGTGTTTCGTTTTTAGAACAGGTTATTGAATTACTAAGCTGCCGAGTTCCTGTCATTCGTGTTGTTAGATGGTGTAATCATTTGTTATCATTCGTATTATTAATTTCTATTTACTGTTCGGTTTTCACTAACTTGAATGAATAGATGCATGCACGGATCTAGGAGATCTGTGATACATGCATTTGTGTGTAAATAAACAAACACAGAAGCACGGACGGGATCCGCAAGATCTGTCTTTGCTTCTGTGATAAAAAGATGAAAACTGGTGTAAAATTAGAATAAAGAACGGCATGGCCCCCTCCCCAAAGATCAACTGTACTAAGATGTACTAAATACTGGGGACAAACTATGTAGGGGTCAACCTTATTAAGCACAACTAGTATCAGGCTTTTCAGAACCAGCCCTGGTTACCAAAATACTGGGGACAAAAGATGTAGGAGTCCGCTATATTAAGCGCAACTACTGTAGCACTGGACTCTGATCCGGTCCTGGTTTTGGATATACAGGGAAAAATATGCCTAGGGTTCCACTGTATATTCTAGAACCAGCACTGGACTGTTTCTAGCGGGGTGGTAATGCCACAGCCAGGGAAACCCTTTCACCTGGTACCCCAGTCAAAGCATTACCCCTGACCACTAATCCACCAAGGCCAGGAATACCTGGGGAGCTGCCCCCCCAATAAAAGGGTCCCCCTCTCCTGGATGACCCAGGCCTAGGCTGCTAGCCCAGGGTTATCCCAGACATCCCTGGCCAGTGGGTGCCAGATTGATCGTATAGTGTGGTGTAAAAAAATAGATGAGATAATATTATCTTTCTATGTGGAACTATGGGTCACAGCAAGCCTCCCCGGAATGCTGGTACTGGTAGTTCTCCAAGTATCAGCTTGCAGGCATTACCGGCCCATTGTTAACTGTAGTTCTACAGAAAAATAAATATTAAAACAATACAGAACTCACACACCGTGAAAGCACAATTTTAATAACTCATACAGTACATGCACATGCACATGTACATTCACACTCCCTATCTCACTTACTCACCTATGTATCCCTGAAGCCATCACATCCACTTCTCCAAGTAGAATTCATAGGGTACCTGTAATAAAAAATCCATACTTACCTATTCCTATGCGTGGTAAAATACATTTCATTCTTTACAATATTGTAGGCGTTATCCAAACAGGCCATGGGTGACTATTATAGACTATGAAGATGAGTGCCTAGCTGTGTCTTTTTGACAGATAACAGAAAGTCTAGCTTCATCCCCAGCACTTGTATATGTTAACTAGTGGGGCAGTGTGATCGGACACATTGATATGCATTAAGGCATGTGCAGGGGCATCTTAAGAGAGAAGGGGGCCCGTGTGCACTCCTCGTGCAGGGTACCCTCCTCCCTCCCCGGTGGACTGCAACTGACTGATGCGGCTGGCCAGCTACCAGAGCATTAGTAGACTCCGGGCACTAGAGTGTACCCAGAGTCTACTGCGCATGTGCAGAACACTAGAAAAATGGCAGCGGCGGCCATTTTCTGGTGTTCTCAGCAGCGCTGACATACGCCGCAGGACCACGGACAGGTAAGTTTAAAATAATATGCATGCAGGGTGTGCGGTCTGGGGCCTCCCTGGACCCTGTGGCCAGTGTGCTCCGCACACGCTGCACCCATTATAGATACACCACTGGGCATGTGTATAGTCTCTTCAGCATTCCGTTTATAATCCACATTATGATGATTACATCATGAATGTGGCCACATTTGGACATGTATGCACCTGAAAATCAGGCCCTTAAATTCAATAAGTGCTTAAGGTAAAAAAAAATTCTTCCAGGCCAAATTCCACAGCTGTATTAAAATAATAATAATAATAATAATAATAATAATAATAATAATAATAATAATTATTATTATTATTATTATTATTATTATTATTATTATTATTATTATTATTTTATTTAACACAAAAATGTAGTAAGCAGTATCTGTAAATTTACTTGTAGATTTATTTACATTTTTAAAAGTTTAATCGTACATATTGTTTAATTGCATTTTCTTTGCTTCTATGTGTAGCTTAGAGAAGGCATCCAGCTTTTTATAGTTTTTCTGTTGGGATTTTTAATATGTTTGAGCTGAGAAAATGATTGCTCAGCTGTGTGATTTATGACCAATAAGGTTAAAAAATATACACAAAACAATGTCTTATTTTGAAAAATGCAAACTTAATTTTGTCTTCTCAAATTATCTTATAAAGTGCAGCATGACTGAACCTGCTACAGTTTTTGTTCCAGTGAAGTATTTCATGCATATGAGTGACACTGCTGAAGCTTCGCTGAGAAATTAGTGGCCAAATTCACTTGGAAATCATCAATTAGCTTTTAAAAACACTAAGGGGTACCATCCGCTTGTAGATGTGGGGACATCGGCATGATTACGACATCATAATCACGCCATCATCTCCCGCAGGGTAAAGTGCAGACACTGAACATTCAGATGTTCAGTGTATACACATCAATCATCCCCGAACATGGGGAACCTGACGACGGTTGTCAGGTTGACAGTCTTGTTCGGGTGATGATAGATGTCGGAAAAGACCAACAGGCGCGCACCTTGCTGGTCGTTTTAGACATTTAAATGCCCAATTTGCAGCTGATACTTGAGCGATTGTATGATTATGATGTTGTAATCGTGCAATCGCTCAGTATTATTGACAAGTGGATGGGCACCATAAGGCCTATATTTACTAAACTGCAGGTTTATAGAAGTAGAGGTGTTGCCCATAGCAACCAATCAGATTCTTGCTATTATCTTCTAGAAGGTACTAGATACATTGTAAACAGAATCTGATTGCTTGCTATGGGCAACACATTTACTTCTATAAACCAACACTTTGGTAAATATAACCCTAAAATACCTTTCAGTTTCAGCACATGAAGTCACATTATATGTCACCTGACTTAGAATGAAAATGTGTCTGTAAATTCTTTGTACACCTTTCCTCTTCTTCTCACCTGGGTTTCTACACTGCACAGGGAGCTCCATAAGACCTCACTGAAGATGGCCAGCAACAGTGGATGAGTGGAGTGGCAGGATGAGCCCTCAGCAGCATGGCACCACCCTGCCATGCTAGCAATGTTCTATTAGTCGCAGTATTATCCATTTTTTGGAAGGTGCCAATTTTGACAAAATGTTTGCTATTTGGTGCTCCCCATGCATTAGAATAATGTTTTACATTGCATTCACTAAAGTTTACCTTGTTTATTAGAAAATTCAATCAAATAATAATAAAGAGTCCTTGACACAAATCAGCTGTAATGGTAGCCAGTCCAAGCCCTGCTTCAACTGGTAGCCAGTCCAAGCCCTGCTGTAGCGAAAGTCAGTTTCATGCCAAGAAATGAAAACAAGTGTGATACAGTATATGTTGTATGACCTCTGACAAAATCTTAAAAATCTTGAAACTTTAGCCACTCACCATGTCAAAGATAATATTTTTGATATTGTTTTTATGGTGCAGTTTAAGTTCAAACATAGGAAACACAAATAATTACAAAAAATTTGACTAAAGTCAAATGTGTCAGTGAAAGCATTATTGAAATAGTAGCTAGAAAAAAATATGTAGTGTTGCTTTCCCTTGGTGCCCTAAACGTGCTTATTTTGCTTATTGGTTAATACAGGGTTAAGGCTATGTATATCTGAGTGGGTAAAACAGAACTCCTGGCATCAGAAAGCTCTAACCACATCACACATCCCCCGCTGACATTTAGTCAGTGGTCAGGTACATTCCTATTCTCCATGCTCTCTCACAGCACCAGAGCCTGTCGGGGACACGCTGCTATATTGTAAACAACAGCGTGCCCTGCCGCTTCCCGCCTGCAGCAGAAGCATTCTTTACTTTCTTCCTCAGCACTAGAGTACCCAATTGTACTCTCATTGTGCAACCTACGGTATGTTAAATCAAGTTGCAGAAAAGCAGATGCGACGCAGTGTTAGTGGTGCTGCGACTTTTCACTTACCTTATCCATGGTGGATGATGCAGAATTATGACATTGTGTTTTTGAATGTTTAAACTGCAGAAATCATGATTTCAATGTATAATACAGCACATTGGTTTAAACTCAATGCAGGCAGAGAGAAGGTATATAAAAGTGGAAACACCATAGAGGTGGTTGTGTCAAAAGAATTGCCCTGTATAGAGCTGTTGTCATGAATTTGGATATTCTCAAATCGATGTGGAAGTCCCAGAGGGTGGTGGCCATTGCAAAAGAGCTTACATAGGCCGCCGCCTGCTGGGTTAAGAGTTGCAGTCTGACACCCACCAGGAGTGAGGTCGGAGAAGACACCAGAAGCCCTGGGATATCAGTAGGCCATGCAAAAGAGTTAGCCCCGGCCACTGCTGCCCAAGTGCAGACTTCAGGAAGCTTGGAGGTGGCGGAAGGTGCCCCACCTCCTGTGAAGACCACGCGGAGGCTGCGGCTGAGCCAGGACTGATAAGCCCCACATTCCTCCCTGGACCATCAGGGTTTGGTGCTAGGCTGTGGTCCTTGTAGCTTGGCGCTAGGCCGTGGGCTTGTTAATTCGGAGCTAGGCTGTGCTCATTGTAGTTTGGCACAAGGCCATGGGCACACTAATTCGGTGCTAGGCCGTGGTCATTGTAATTTGGCACTAGGCCATGGGCATGTTAATTCGGCACTAGGCCAAGGTCATTTTAGTTAAGCTACGTTGTAGGGATTTTTGCTATCGGCACTAGGCCATGATCATTGTAGTTCAGCGCTAGGCCTTGGATGAAGGTAAGTCAGGCTAGGCCGCAAGGATTGTTGCTGTCAGTGCTAGACTGTGATTATTGTTATTGTTGGTGCTAGGACTTGGACATTGGTATGTCAGGCTAGGCAATGGGTACATAAGGTAAGAAGGCCCTAGAGGCATTGTGGAAATAGGTCAGGCGGTCAGGTCCCCATTAAAGGTAGACAGTGCTGGGACTAGGAGGTTCCCCCTCACAGTCAGGCCCCCTTTGAAGGTAGGCTGTTGCTAAGTCACTGTATCTCCCACAGTCAGGCCCCCATCGAAGGTAGGCTGTGGTAAGGCACTTGTTTTTGTATTGGGTCCTGTGTTGGGATCTTGCTGTTGTGTTTGTTTGCAGGTGCTGAGATCAGGTCCACTCATCCAGCAAAGGGACAAGATTATTTTCGGTGAGCATTAACTGGGTTTTGTGTGCTGTTTGTGTCATGTGTTACCCACTCCCCTTTCCCTTTCGGGTGTTTTTGTTTGGAGTGCACCCCTATGCTTGGCACGTAGGTGTAGCTAGTCTGAGGCCTTAAGTGCTAATGATGAGCACCCACTGATCCCAGTGGAGGTCACCCCGACCTCAGCACGTTGTTCTTTTCCAGGGTCAGGAGTAGAGACTTCATTCATGACTGTCTGCATCTGACCTGTGTTCCAGAACCCTCAATGGTAGCACTCTCGGTGACCTGAAGGTGAGAGGCTGGGAGTCAGGAGGTAAGTGTCTGAGTACACTGGCACCGCAGCTGAGGACATGTACTTCCCTTGGTTAGCCCCCTCCTCTCTTACATTTGGCAGGATCTTAGGACAGTGGACATGATGTGGAACACCATCAAGAGGACCCCCCTTTGGACAGATCCGGAGCAGAACCATACCCAGATGTGTGAATATGAGAGTGACTGGATCATGGTGATCATGATGCAGAAGACATCATGAAGATAATGCAGCAAGCATTACAGCACAGCAAGGAGGAGAGCAAGAAGGAGAGGCACAAGAAAGCCACTGTGACCACCAGCAGGATGTGTCAGTGGCTGGGACATCATGCCAGTGAATGTCCCTGGCATGAGGATAGGGCAACAGAAAGCCAAAAACATCCCCATGGGAGAACACACCCATGGCCCAATGAGCGGTACAAAGTTGTGGTAAGAAGGACCTGGGGATAAGCAGACCTTGGTGTATACTCTGTGGGACCTATGGGCATTAGTATCATAGCTGCCACTGTGATGAAGAGTGGCACTAGGATTCTGAAGCATTCCGGTGTGAAGGCAGTTTCAACTGCAAGCATGAGCTCCCAGATTGTCCCTGGAGTGAGACCCAGTAGATGACAGAGGAAGCCCAGGCAACTGATGATGAGGAGGAATATGCCCTTCACCGGCAAGCAGTGCAAAGATATCTGGCTGCCTGGCTGGAGTCAGGGCTCCAGTGCGGCGTGTGTGGAGCCATTGGGCATGACCACAACCATTGCCTATGGGATGAAGACTGGAGGTATGAGGATGATGAGCTACCCAAATGTGATAACTATGGTGACCCCGAGCATCAACTGGCCAACTGTCCCTGGACCAATCCACCACCGACCGACAATGAGGTGGTAGGGCTGCTCGCAGAAATATAGAGATTATTGGCAGAGGGAAGAGGCCCTGTGGGTATCTGAGGAGGGTCCTGACTTCAACCAGCAGAATGCCTCCCCTTCGGATGCACCACCTGGGGAGTCGGCCACATCCAAGGAATCATCAGCCCCTCTAGGAAGGTTGGATGAGGCTGGTCTATGTCACATGGAATGACAGCTGCAAGTTGCAGATGAAGAGCCAGCAGAGACACCCCCATACGATGTGCTGTGGATGGCAGCAGGTGGCAGGAGCAGGAGGATGCCCTGGCCGAGCCTACAGGTGGTGGATGGATGTTCTCGCACCAAATGGATGGCATAACCCTAGGTGGTTTGGGAAACAAGGGGTTGACCATGGATCCCCTCACAGAAGCAGTTCTCCCCAGATGGGCAGAGGCATGGAGCCATGAACAGCCACCACGTCCAAAGAGGAACCCCCGGCGGAGGCCCAACTGTACCGGGACAAAGAGTTCCAACTCAAAAGCAGAGGGGAGTAATGCCTTTGTAAGGACCACAAAGGAAAAAGCAGGGAGGAGTGTAGCATGGGAAAGTGTACCAGTGTGGTCACTAGCCCTTCTACTAGGCATCCTCACCTTCTACACCTGGAGGGTGGGAGTGCCTTGGGTCGTAGGGGTCCCCGGGCATCACGATGGGGAGGGATGCGGAGGGATCCCATCTCTGTCCAAAGGTGTGGTGGGGTCCAGAAGCAGGCCGGGCGGCAGACCGGAATCATTTGCAAACCTGCCCCCCATCCAGCAGAGCAGTGGATTTCTACTGCTCCTCCTTGTGCGTGATGGTATGAAGTCTGAATTCTGGGTGATTCAGACTCAGCCAATCAGCATGCACCCCTTTGAATTTGGTGCTGACTGTGAGTCAATCAGGGCTCACAGACCGGCAGCCAGCAAGGGATGGCCACGGTGGGCCAATTACAGCTACCCGTGTCATCACCCCGCCCCCTGTCACCAGCTTCAATTAGCTGGCGCGAGGGAGCAGAAGTCAGTACGACGGCCGAGAAGAAGCAGTGAAGAGATCCCGATGATGGAAGTAAGAAGACAATGCCGGAAGTCCCGGAGGGCGGCGGCCATTGCAAAAGAGATTACACAGGCCGCTGCCAGTCGGGTGAAGAGTTGCAGACCGACACCCAACAGGAGTGGGGTTGAAGAAGACACCGGAAGCCCTGGGACAGCAGTAGTGGAGATCACCCAGCCTCAGCACGTTGTTCTCTTCCAGGGCCAAGAGTAGAGACCCCATTCGTGACTGTCCACGTCCAACCTATGTTCCTGGACCATCGACGGGAGCACCTTCGGTGGCCTGAATGTGAGAGGCTGGGAGTCAGGAGGTAAGTGTCCAAGTACACCAGCACTACAGCCAATGACATGCACTTCCCCCTCTTACATTAACATATTATAAACATATAACACCAGTCATAATTTTTAGCAGGAAAAATCAGGAACTCAGCTCCTCAACCTCTCATTAACTATGACAAAATCAGGAATCCTGAACCTGTCCTGGGCCAAAATGTATTTTCCATAAGATAGGTTTTATTTCAAAGTGCCTTCTATTCTAAATACTAGTATATATTGTTAAAGAGGATTATGACACCAATAGAGTCTATAAGTGGCTCATGGGAGGTGTACCTGGAGCCCATAGACCTTACAACTATAGATCCAAACACAGCTGGAGACAACGTCGAGAGGCCCACTCGAGGGAACCTATGTCGTCCAATAGCGACAGCGAGTTTGCCACCCGGGATTCAGACGGGTCACAGGAAACTCCATCAGTCCCTTTAGGGACACCAATCGTTATAACAAAAGGTTCAAAAGGCAGAGGCAGACCACCCGCAGGGGGGGCCAGAACTCGAGGCTCCAAAGACCTAGAGCCAAAGAGAATTTGATTTACAACCTGTCTTCGAGAGAATTAAGTCCTACGGAACTTAGCGTCCTGGATAAAGGACTGTCTTTTATTCCAACTAATCACTACAATGAATTCTCTTGGAAAATTGACTTACACAAATTTGCACGCAGGCTGCGTCTACAGGAGCATTTCCAAACTATACCTCCAGAGCCTGGTTCTGCACACCAGGGTTTCATCAATTCTAAATCCAAGTCAAAATTTGATCCTCAATCGACTAATGCATCGATCAAGTCATTTACACGTCTTCTTGACAACTCTGTAACTAGATATAACGCTGCTGCAACCACTATACATAACAATCTGTCTAAAACAGAGAGAGAAGCTTTAAGGGATTTGGGCACATACAGGGACATTATTATCCGCCCCGCAGACAAGGGGGGTGGGATCGTGATCATGGACTTGAGCGCGTACAAATCTGAGATCTGCGGTCAACTAGCGGTATCAGACACCTACAAACGGTTACCCACGGACCCGACAACACAATTTAAGAGAGAACTGGATTCTATTTTAACAGAAGCAGTTTCTCAAGGTAAATTATCTAAGGAGTTAGGTACAGCACTTCAGCAGGATCATCCTGTAGTCCCTATTTTATTCACGGTCCCCAAAATTCATAAAGATATAAGGAATCCCCCCGGACGGCCGATCATTTCGGCAAGGAATTCCCTTTTCCAACCAATATCTGAATTTCTGGATAGCGTTCTACAACCCCTAGTGATGAAACAGAAGACCTTCATTAAAGACACCACGGATTTCCTGAATCTTCTCAATAAAGTGGGTAGGGTACCCAGTGGAACTCTGTTATGCGTGATGGATGTCAGTAGTTTATACACCAGCATACCCCACGCTGGGGGGCTTACAGCTATGAGGGAGTTCCTAACAAAAGAAAATATGGAATCAGTTGATCTGGAACTGTTTTTGTGTTTACTAGATCTCACCCTCAAAAGAAATTATTTTCTCTTTGATGGGGATTTCTTTCTTCAGCTCAATGGATGCGCGATGGGGAGTAATGTGGCCCCTTCCTATGCGAACATTTATATGTTCAAAGAGGAGAAATCTATGTTTTTTGAGCAACCTGGGATCTCAGAGTGCATACTCACCTTTGCACGTTACATCGATGACCTCTTCATGTTGTGGACCGGAGGCAGGGATCGTTTCATTGAAATAATGGATTACATCAACCACAGAGACTCTCCCATCAGACTCACTTATCAAATTGACGAGTTTAGTATTAACTATCTTGACGTTCAAGTGAGCATCAACAATGGGTCCATTGGTACTAGAGTATTTGCTAAAGCGACAGACAAGAATACACTTCTGAGGGCCGATAGTCACCATCCACGTGCCTTAATTAAGGGACTCCCCAAGTCACAAATGATCCGAGTGGCACGTATCACAAGCGACCACGAAACCCTTGGGAATGAATTGGACATGGTGATTAACAAATTTCTATGTAGGGGTTACAAACTAAGTACCCTGCTTGAACAAAAGGAATCAGTTATGACGATGCCCAGGTCCCATCTGTTATCTCCCCAGGTGAGATTTAAAGAGGACATTATCCCGTGGGTCAGTAAATACAACACCTCTAGTCCTGTCCTACCAAGGGCGACGAGGGCCTTGTGGCCTATAGTTTCCACTGATAGTGATTTAAAATGTTTTAAAAATAAACGACCCATGGCATGTTTTTCTCGTGGAAGGAACATCAAAGATATGATTGTCCACACGGACATTACTAATTTTGCGAAGGTACCAGGAACCATTAATTTTCTATCTAAAGAGAACGGCTGTTACAAATGTCTGCGATGTACTACATGCCGTAGTATGATCACTGGCTCTACCTTCAAGCACCCTCATTCTGAACAGCAGTATTCTATCAAGTATGTGCTAACTTGCACTTCTTCGTTTATTGTATACATTATCATTTGTCCCTGCGGTCAATATTATGTAGGGAAAACCATCAGGTCCCTTCGTGAGAGGATGGCATTACACCGCTCGGCCATTAAATCGGCCTTGAGCGGGAAAAGTTCTGATCAGCCAGTAGCCCGTCACTTTGCGGAGAAGAAGCACGATTTATTCCAACTTAGACACATGATAATTGACCATGTGCCACCGTCTCTGAGAGGCGGCGATCGAGCCAACAAACTCCTCCAAAAGGAAGCCCGATGGATGTACAATTTGAACACCATCAGACCCAACGGGTTGAATGAGAGAATCACATGGAGTGTTTTCTGAATGTTCTGACCCCGCATGCTGGACCATCAATCGAATCGGTCTGTTTTGCTTCACTCATGGATTTTTACACATTGCTGCTAATCCATGGCCAACAAGTCCGTAATCTGCGCTATAAATCGATTTGTCAGTGGCCTTAGAGTTCCCATTATGCACTTCTCCCATTCATGTATCTAGTATCCACGCGTATTGTGTTTAGTTTGTTGACATTGTTATAGTTCAAGTGTAATTTTTCTTATAGATTTTGTCCTTTTCTGATTACGATTATTTTCTCATGGGGCATTTAACTATTGGTTCTAATTCTTTGTCTAATTCTTTGTATCAGTCTTTTCCTCTCTGCCGGGTACATGCTCTTTTAATTCTTGGTGCAATCACTGTTTTTGTTTTGTTTTATGGTGTTACAGGACTTGTAACGGATCCCGCAGCTGTCACTGATCTTTTCTTTTGTTTACCTACCATTCAGGCTGGTCCGTGTCTTTGGTTACCCGGGTTACCGGGCGTCATCGACGTGACGACGTCATCATTCTGAGACACGGCAGCCGCGCACCTGCACTCTTTCCTGGCATGCTTCTTCCGATCTGACCGGGTTTCCTTGGTTATATAAGGTATGTCTTTTAGTTCACTTGTTACTACTCACCTTGACAAAGGGGCGGTGTGGCCCCGAAACGTTGGTCGCTTTTCCAGCTTATGGAATAAACAACATTCGTTACCTGCTTTTAAGTCTCAGAGTGCCACTTCATTATACAGTATATTTTCCTTCATTAGGAGGCACCTGAGCACCGTTTTGATGGTGGATTTACTAGAGTGCCGGACTATTTGTACAGATATATATATATATATATATATATATATATATATATATATACATAAAATATATCTTAGGGATGAGCGGGTTCGGATTTCTGAAATCTGAACTCCCCCAAGCCCCCCCGATCCGAGTCGGGAACGGAGTCTGGCTCAGGTTTTCCTGCCTGTTTCGGAAACTGAAATCGAGGCAAAACGTCATCATTCCACCTTCCGGATCTCGCGGGTTTTGGATTCTATAAAAGGTCCCCGCGTCAGCGCCATTTCACACTATGGCTGTGGACAGTGAAGAGGGAGGGTGGGAGTTAAGGCTGGCTGGGCTGTGTTGTGTTGTGCTGTGCTGCTGTTGTCCATAGGGGCTGTGTCCACTCCTCCAAAGTCCATAGGGGCTAGCTGGGCTGTGTTGTGCAGTCAGTTGTCCAAAGGGGCTGTGTCCACTCCAAAAGTCTATAGGGGCTGGCTGGGCTGTCTTGTGCAGTGTCCGATAAAGGTTGTAGTCCTAAAGGGGTGCTGTAGTGTTGTCCGGAGGGTGATCTGTCCATCAGGGGTGCTCCCCCAAGTGCAAAAAAAACATTTATTTCTGTGTTTGTGAATTGTATGCACTGTAGCTGCACGTGCATCAACAAAGGAGCAGCGCCAAGCGTGCGCCTGTGTCATAAGTAAAGGGCCAGCTCACTCATCTCTTAAAGGGTGGTGTAACCCCCAAAGTGCGCACCACAAAAAATAAATAATTCTTCTTTTTTTCTGTGTTTGTGTGTGAAATGTATGCGCAGTAGCTGCACGTGCATCAACAAAGTAGCGCCAAGCATGCGCCTGTGTCATAAATCAAGGGCCGGCTGGCTCATCTGTTAAAGGGTGGTGTAACCCCCAAAGTGCACTTCAAAAAATTTTTTTAATTATTTTCTGTGTTGTGAATTGTGTGCGCTGTAGCCGCACGTGCATAAACAAAGGAGCAGCGCCAAGCGTGCGCTGTGTCATAAGTCTGTTAAAGGGTTGTGTAACCCCAAAAGTGCACTAGACAAAAAATAAACAATTCTTCTCTTTTTCTGTGTTTGTGTGTGAAATGTATGCGCAGTGGCCACACGTGCATCAACAAAGGAGCAGCACCAAGCGTGCGCCTGTGTTATAAGTCTGTTAAAGGGAGGTGTAACCCCCAAAGTGCACACGACAAAAAATAAACAATTCTTTTTTATTTCTGTGTTTGTGTGTGAAATGTATGCACAGTAGCTGCACATGCATCAACAAAGTAGCGCCAAGCATGCGCCTGTGTCATAAATCAAGGGCAGGCTGGCTCATCCATTAAAGGGTGCTGTAACCCCCAAAGTGCACTCCAAAAAAAAGAAAAGATTATTTTTTGTCTGTGCTTGTGAATTGTGTGTGCAGTAGCTGCAAGTGCATCAGCAAAGTAGCAGCACCAAGTGTGCGCCTGTGTCATAAGTAAAGGGCTCATCTGTTAAAGGGTGGTGTAACCCCCAAAGTGCAATACAAAAAAAATAAAAAAAATTCTTCTTTTCTGTGTTTGTGACTTGTGTGTACCTTAGCTGCATGTGCATCAACAAAGTAGCAGCGCCAAGCGTGCACCTGTGTCATAAGTCAAGGGCCGGCTGGTCTGTTGAAGGGTGGTGTAAACCCCAAAGTGTACAAAAAATATATAAAAAAAATGTTTCTGTTTGTGTGCGCCTTAGCCGCACGTGCATCAACAAAGTAGCAGCACCAAGCGTGCATCTGTATCATAAGTCAAGAGCCGGTTTGGACATCTGGTCCGGACTGAAGGACCTGCCAACAATTTCTGACATGTCTACTGTCACTGCATATGATACTGTTACCATTGACATAATGGTGGAGGATTACATCGGTGACAGCATCCAAGTAGGCATGTCAGACAATCCGTACCTGTACTGGCAGGAAAAAGAGGACATTTGGAGGCCCCTGTACAAACTGGCTCTATTTTATCTAAGTTGCCCCCCCTCCAGTGTGTACTCCGAAAGAGTTTTTAGTGCAGCCGGTAATCTTGTCAGTGAAAGGCGTAGGAGGTTGCTTTCACAAAATGTGGAGATGATGTTCATCAAAATGAATTATCATATCTTTCCTACGACACCAGCCTCCAGAAAGTACAGAGGGACCTGTGGTGGCGGATTCCAGCGGGGACTAATTAGTACTCTGTGAGGATGAAGATATACACTACACTGAAGAGGGTGAGGAATCGGTGAATGAGGAGGATGAGGACGACATCTTGTCTCCATAGAGCCAGTTTGTGCAGGGATAGATTAATTGCCAGCTTGATTTGTGGGGGCCCAAATGAACCAATCATTTCAGCCACAGTCATGTGGCAGACCCTGGCAACATGATTGGTTTGTTAAAGTGTGCATGTCCTGTTTATACAACATTAGTGTGGGTGGGAGGGCCCAAGGACAATTCCATCTTGCACCTCTTTTTTTTCTTTGCATGATGTACTGTTGGGGCCTAGTTTTTCAAACTGCCATCCTGTCTGCCACTGCAGTGTCACTCCTAGATGGGCCACGTGTTTGTGTCGCCCACTTGTGTCACTTAGCATAGTCATCCAGCTACCTCGGTGCAACCTTTTGGCCTAAAAACAATATTGTGAGGTGTTCAGAATAGACTGGAAATGAGTGGAAATTAATGTTATTGAGGTTAATAATAGCATAGGAACAGAAAATCCCACAAATTCTGAGATTTTTAGCTGTTTTTATGCTTTTTTCCCCAAAAAATACAGATCCAAAATTCAAAACCCAGAACCCAAAACACGGAAGGTTGATTTTGGCAAAACCAATCCAGATCCAAAATACGAAGAAAGATCCAGTTCCAAAACCAAAACACGAAAAGTGGCCGGTGCATACCCCTAAGATATAAATCTATCTATCTATCTATCTATCTATCTATATATATATATATATATATATATATAAAAATTAACGGAGGGGGGTGCACTCACCAGTCTTCTAAAATAAATCTTTATTTCATCTCATTAAAAATGTTTTAAAGCATCTCAATAAAGTTCCGACGTTTTGGTCCTATCCATGGACCTTTGTCAAGGTACTATCCCAAGCAGTGCAATGCACCTATATATACCTGAGTTCAATAAAGAAACTCCTCCCTCACATTAAAGATAATGCAATCGATAAAAACAGTATGCTACAATAGATCAGAAAACATACCAGGACATCAAAACATCCTAACCGACTATACAGTAATGTCTATCTAGAGCTATTGATACAACAAAATGTGTTCATAAACAAGTGTATATAACAAACCTTACAGCCATAATCGAACTGCATCCCCCGCTGGCGTGCGTGTCAACTCCTCCCATTTCCTGTCATATGGAATGCAAGCCACTCCGGTAATCATAGTAACCACTCTAGCTACTTCCTAGAGCTCAGTTGTAAACAATGACGCATAGGATGACATTATCCCAGCGTGAGTCACAAAGAACACAGCGGACAAAGTTAAACAAACAAACAGATTTACAACACATTGCATCTCATTAAATCAAGTATGAATGATGCTATCATAGCGATCACATAGTGGCTCATTGTTCAATGGTCTGTGGAAATGTTAACATACACGCCCATTCAGGGAGTGCAGCCCACGGCCAACCAAGGTATTAACAACACATCAAGAATTTATAAATAAACTCAATGCTAGAATATTATTAATATATATATATATATATATATATATATATATATTACCAATTGAGGCATAATGTGCCAATATACATCAGGATACATATACCTGCATCAGAATGTATACACACATGTACAAGCATGGTTTGCCAACTTATATTTAAATGTTAGAGAAGAAATCCTATTACTGTAAATACAACCAAAGTTAAACACTGAAATAAATAAAAAATGAAAAATAAAAAATAAATAATAAATGTTAAATAATAAATAACAAACTCCACAGGAAAACCAACAAAAAAAAATCCAAAACAAATTATTATTGAAAACAACCTGATGATGCACCCCCACTTGATATCCAGAGTGTATTAATCCAAAAACATGCCCAAGTGTATAGCTTCATTAAGGCCACGAGGATGGACTGTGTCCAGTTTGTGTATCCACATCACTTCTCTCTGGAGCAAAAGCTTTGCTCGGTCACCTCCTCTCTTAGGTAAGGGCACCAAATCGATGATCATGCATCTCAATGATGCCAAAGTATGCTGTGTTTCATGGAAACACTTGGAGACTTTAAAGACATACAATCTGTAACAAAGTGTTTTTTCAACAAGAAGTGTATGCATCTAAGGACATTTGTTGTTTTAAAATTGCTTTTGTTTTTCTTTTTTTTTCATTTTCCTCTGTTTAGATATTTTAGATTTTTGCCATAGCCAGCTGTAGTGGTGATTGTGGTTTTGTATTAACTACATGGAAAAATTTGGTCTCAGCTGAGTTGTTATTTAGTGCTGAACATGATCAATTGGTTCTGACCGATGAGGATGCAGAACATGTGTTATTTGGGGTTAATGATTTCAGTAAATTACCTGCTGAGAGTGCTCTTGACCTTCACCACAAACTCTTTCATTTAAAGAAAAGGGAAATAGATCTGTTACTCCATGGGCAATTTTTGTCTGATTACTATCGTAAAAAAGCAGATTCCTCGTGGTTTTAGAATAAAGAATATTCTCACGATGTGAGAAATAACCCTACGTTTTGTAGTAAATGGTGTACAGTACTTAATAAATGCACTTTTGATTTACTTTTGTTGGTGATTGAAGAGGTTGGAGTAGATCTAAAAAAAAGTCAGAAGTGAAATCTCAAGTATTAAACCCAATATAGTGGCAATGTTACAGGGTGATAACTCTGAGCAATGGATAGATAAATTAAGAACACAAATTGATAAATATTAGAGAGATTTGATAGCCTTCAAGAGGGTTAAGCTTGAAAAGGTTAGTAGGGATTACCGGGAACATCGCGTGTATCGGTGGCTTACAGGCACCGACAATCCCACCTACAGATTTAGGAACACAAGATATAGAAATACCTTTTTTCAACTTGATAGCTACACCTCATCTGACAGAGATTCTTCTTACACGCAAACTAATACTAAACCACCTTTGGCACGGGTTAACACTCGCTCCCAGTTTGACATTGCTTTAAACGCAGAAGGCCCCACCCGAGGCGGGGCAAATACAAGGGGAGGGAGAAAACCGACAAAAACACAAAAAGTTCGGTCATAAATTTATCATCACATAAACTGAGTGTCGATGAGATGAACCTTCTGTCGAAGGGTTTATCTTTTGTCCCCACTACCTATCATAATGATTTTAGGTGGAGTATTGATAAATATAAATTGAACCGAAAACTAAGATTAAAAGAGAGATTTAAGGATGACTCTAACACACAAATTAGTGTATTCAAAAGGAAGAGCACATTCGATCCACCATCTCAAAACCCTAGTATCAAGACGTTCTCAAGGTCATTGGATCAAAGTATACAAGAATCTCTCAGAATTCAGCAGAAAGTAAGACATAATTTATCTCCATCCGAAAGAATGGCTTTACATGATCTTAAAAATAATGAGCAAATCACTATTAGAACAGCTGATAAAGGTGGGGCAGTGGTTGTGTTAAACACCACTGACTATGACACAGAAGTAATGAGACAGCTGTCAGATACTGGTACATATTGAGTGTTGATTGGAGACCCGATAGTGGGTTTTAAAAACAGATTGGATTTGGTCCTGGATGGTGCATTAAAGAACGTTTGGATTAATGACGATACTTTTGGTTTTTTAAAAACAGAATGTCCGATATGTCCGATTTTGTATCTATTACCCAAGATCCATAAATCCTTGAACCAACTTCCAGGATGTCCGATAATTTCGGCACGCAATTCTCTGTTTTCCCCTGTTGCCCAGTATCTTGACAGCTTTCTCCAGAAATGTGTTATTAGGACTGACAGTTATCTTAGGGATACGCAAGATTTGATTGATAAACTGGGGACCCTACCTTTAGTACATAATGGGTTTTTGGCTAGTTTAGATGTATCGTCGTTATATACTGTGATTCCCCACATGGAGGGCATGATGGCAGTTAGGATGGCTCTTTTGAATACACATGTGGGATCTCCACCCATTGAATTTTTAATGGAGTTATTGGAGATGATGTTGACATGTAATTATTTTTGATACGGTGACCGATACTATCTCCAAATGGCTGGGACGGCAATGGGCAGTAACATTGCGCCAGCCTATGCTAATATCTATATGGATTCTTATGAAAGGAATTGCCTGATCCCACCGTTTGGAGATAGTATTGGTTTTTACTATCGTTACATTGATGATATTATTTTGATTTGGAAGGATTCTGAAGATGCTTTACTGAAAATGTTGGAGTATCTTAATCAATTAAATTCACCAATTCGATTTACTATGACCTATGATAGTGTCGAAATTAACTTTTTGGACATTACCATATTTGTCACTGATGCTGGCTATGGCTACAAACTCTATAGGAAACCTACTGACCATAATACACTTTTAAACTATAATAGTCATCATCCGATTACTCTTAGGAAGAATTTGCCAATTTCTCAATTTTTACGAGTTTTTCGGAACAACTCTGACCCTGCTATGGCTGATGTTCAAATTGTTGAAATGCAACAATGTTTCCTTGATAGAGGATACAATTTGAAAAATTTGAATACATGTCAACAAAAGGCTAAAAAAAATTTTTGTGATGGTCACACTGCTTGCGAGCGCTCACGAGCTGTGAATCCTTTTGTAATAACCACAACTTTTGACTCTGCTGGTTCAATTGTTCGTAATGCAGTGGTTAAACGTTGGAAGCTAGTTGCTACAGATCCCGTTCTAAAAGAACGTATACCGAAACGACCGTTGATGAGTTTCAAGCGTGGCCAGAATTTAAAGGACATATTAATGTGCCCGGATAGAAAGAAGGCTGTGGGTGCTCAGACTTGGATGAACCAAGTGAAGCCAGGGTGCTTTCGATGTGTAAATTATATCACAGGCAGGAGCATGATGGTTGGTCAATTCTTTCACCACCCACACACAGGTAACAAAATCTATATTCGCCATCGAGTTACCTGTACCTCTGACCATGTGGTTTATATATTGGTGTGCCCGTGCTATTTGTATTATGTGGGCAAGACAATTTGTCCTCTCCGTGAGAGGATGGCCAACCACAGATCCTCTATTAGAGCTGCGCTAGCCAATGGTTTTTCTGACAAACCAGTAGCAGGACATTTCCATGAAGCACAGCATGCTTTGGCATCATTGAGATACATGATCATCGATTGGGTGCCCTTACCTAAGAGAGGAGGTGACCGGGCAAAGCTTTTGCTCCTGAGAGAAGCGATATGGATACACAAACTGGACACAGTCCATCCTCGTGGCCTTAATGAAGCTATACACTTGGGCATGTTTTGGATTAATACACTCTGGATATCAAGTGGGGGTGCATCATCAGGTTGTTTTCAATGATAAATTTGTTTGGATTTTTTTTATTTTTATTTTTATTTTTTTGGATTTATTTTTTATGGCAGTGTTGGTTTTCCTGTGGAGTTTGTTATATGTTATTTAACATTTATTATTTATTTTTTATTTTTTATTTATTTCAGTGTTTAACTTTGGTTGTATTTACAGTAATAGGATTTCTTCTCTAACATTTAAATATAAGTTGGCAAACCATGTTTGTACATGTGTGTATACATTCTGATGCAGGTATATGTATCCTGATGTATAGTGGCACATTATGCCTCAATTGGTAATATATATATATATATATATATATATATATATATTAATAATATTCTAGCACTGAGTTTATTTATAAATTCTTGATGTGTCGTTAATACCTTGGTTGGCTGTGGGCTGCTTTCCCTGAATGGGCGTGTATGTTAACATTTCCACGGACCATTGAACAATGAGCCACTATTTGATTGCTATGGTCGCATCATTCATACTTGATTTAATGACATGTAATGTGATGTAAATCCATTTGTTTGTTTAACTTTGTCCGCTGTGTTCTGTGTGACTCATGCTGGGATTATGTCATCCTATGCATCATTGTTTACAACTGAGCTCTAGGAAGTAGCTAGAGTGGTTACTATGATTACCATACTGGCTTGCGTTCCATATGACAGGAAATGGGAGGAGTTGACATGCACGCCAGCGGGGTATGCAGCTCGATTATGGCTGTAAGGTTTGTTATATGCACTTGTTTATGAAAATTTTTTTTTATATCAATAGCTCTAGATAGACATTACTGTATAGTTGATAAATAAATTTACATACTGCGCTCAGCTTAACCTTTAACTAAGTTAGGAAGCTGGTCTTATGTGAACTGATATAAGAATCGTGAGAATCTATAGGTTTATGAAAAAAAGGGGGGGTTTAATGCAAGAAAAGGGGGGCATATACAAAACAATTATATGTCAATGATTACAACAAAGATACATAAATTGGTTGAGAAAGATGATATACAATAATCAAAATAGGTGGTCAATAAAAATAACATATATAGGAGATCGTAAATAAGATGAACTGTTGTGCTTGTAGAAGGCTGAATTCCAGAACTCAGATTGATCCAAGGGATATTGTTAATGAGATGAGAGTTCTGGGCAAAATAGTCTTTATAAATAGGGTTGTAGAGGCGTCCCGCTAATTATATAGTAGTGTGTTGAAGCGCTAGGTGAGGTGCCCGGGTAAAGCTTCCTGGAGGAAGGGAGTACGGAGAGATCGGCAGACAGGGGGTTAACTCTGGTCGGTCACTGCTAGCTCCCGTGCAGGTGCCGGCGGTGCGCCTGTTCCCAGGTGTCCGCCGGAGCCACAATCCGAAGCAGCTGCTCCCATGGTGTGGGGGATGTAATGGTCAGACTCAAATAGCCAATAGCCACACACCCATGCCACAACAGAGACTTACCTTCCTCGGTAATGTCGCTGCCCGCTCCTTCCTCTTGCCGGCTGTGTTAATATACGGTGCTTGTCCTCCCTCCATTCTGCCTGGTCTTCTGGTCTGTCACAAGCTGCTGCTCACAACAATCCCCACGTGACCATACCCTGAAGTAGAGGAGAAACACTCAGAGGAGAATGGCCCGACACGTGACAGACCAGAAGACCAGGCAGAACGGAGGGAGGACAAGCACCGTATACCAACACAGGTTGCAAGAGGAAGGAGCGGCAAGCGGCATTACTGAGGAAGGTAAGTCTCTGTTGTGGCAGGGGTGTGTGGCTATTGGCTATTTGAGTCTGACCATTACATCCCCCATACCACGAGAGCAGCTGCTTCGGATTGCGGCTCCAGCGGATGCCTGAGAACAGGCGCACCGCCGGCACCTGCACGGGAGCTAGCAGTGACCGACCAGAGTTAACCCCCTGGCTGCCGATCTCTCTGTACTCCCTTCCTCCGGAAGCTTTACCCGGGCACCTCACCTAGCGCTTCAACACACTACTATATAATTAGCGGGACGCCGCTACAACCCTATTTATAAAGACTATTTTGCCCAGAACTCTCATCTCATTAACAATATCCCTTGGACTCAATCAGAGTTCTGGAATTCAGCCTTCTACAAACACAGCAGTTCATCTTATTTACGATCTCCTATATATGTTATTTTTATTGACCACCTATTTTGATTATTGTATATCATCTTTCTCAACCAATTTATGGTTCTTTGTTGTAATCATTGACATATAATTGTTTTATATATGCCCCCCTTTTCTTGTATTACACCCCCCCTTTTTTTCATAAACCTATTGATTCTCACGATTCTTATATCAGTTCACATAGGACCAGCTTCCAAAATTACTTAAAGGTTAAGCTGAGCGCATTATGTAAATTTATTTATCTACTAGTATATTTACAGTATCAGCTGTACTATGTACTGCAGCTCGCCACAACCATACCCATTCTCAGTGCACAGATATCCTACCTTCCCTCCTCTATTACTGTATATTCGGTTAGGGTGTTTTGATGTCCTTGCATGTTTTCTGATCTATTGTAGCATATTGTTGTTATCGATTGCATTATCTTTAATATGAGGGAGGAGTTTCTTTATTGAACTCAGGTATATATAGTTGCATTGCACTGCTTGGGATTGTACCTGGACAAAGGTCCATGGATAGGACCGAAACATCGGAACTTTATTGAGATGCTGTAAAACATTTTTAATGAGATGAAATAAAGATTTACTTTAGAAGACTGGTGAGTGCACCCCCCTCCGTACATTTTTTGTATGCAGAGATACAGGTGATCCCATATGGGTAGCTACCCCAGCGATTGGAAACCCCAGACGTGAGTGTGGACCAATATTGGACTATATATATATATATATATATATATACACACATATATATATATATATATATATATACAGTCCATAGCTGCCTTCCCTGAGGGTCACAAAACCCCCACAACACACACAAAAGCAAAAATAGGCAGCACTCAGAGACTTCATATATAACTTGCTATATGTAACTTGCAAGTTATATAACTTGCTGAAATCCAGCACTCAGGTACAAAAACAACTTATTCCGGTGCCTTTCCTAAGACAAAAGTCCATGAAAGATGATTTTTGTCCATGAAAGATGACGTTTTGTCTCTTTCTGAGACCTGATTTTTGTTGGGAAAAAACAAAGTTGGCGGGAAAATCCAAAGAAATCCGAGCCCGCACACCCCTGATATATATATTATTATATATATGGAGTGGAGCAATACAAATAATTATATATATATAAATACAGTATATTGTATATATATATATATATATATATATACATATATACACAGTATATAGTCATGCAGAGCAGCACTCCAATATGATACAAGACACATTTTATCTGCAAGGATCTCTGTATAAGAGAATAAGAATTCAGAATTCTTTGTTCCTGATCCTGCCTAGCAAGTTACTACAGAAAGAGTACCCCTTGGAAATCCTTGGAAGTCTTGTCGTTTTGGGTTAATCTGACCATTTAAAGTACCACCTGGACATCAGATAAGCTTTTAATTGTTTAATTTTTTGTATGCACATTACCTATTTTGAGCACAAGTTTAGGTTATCTTAAAATACTACACTATTAGGCACACGTCTAATTATTTTTCAGCACTTTGTTCTCCGATTGCCACATGGAGTATTGAGAAACTGCAGCCACCTGTTATTTCCTGTTAAAGTGCAACAGAATATGCTGCGCTATATAAGAAACTGTTAATAGAATGGATAAATAAATACATTTCCAGGAAGTGTTCTTCACGAAGTATCATCACCATTATATTGTATGACTCTATCTACACAAGGAATTTGAAGTTTGTGCGCTAGTATTCACTTATTGTTTTCTATATATATATATATATAGATATATATATATATATATATATATATATATGTAGCCAAATGTCTTGCACTCCTCTTCTTTTATCATTAATACCACGGTGTCCGCTACAAATATAAATATAATCCTCCACGTGCTGCACTCAGTGGACTTAAAAAAGAATTTACACAGCTGCCATGGCTTGCAACGTTTCGGACTTTAATAGCCCATCTTCAGGCTTCAGACATTATAACATACATACGAAACACATACCTTATATACCCATTGCTGCTCCACATGCCGCCGGATCTCGCCTGGTCCCTTCAGCTGTACATGTCCAACTTCCGCTTTCCTCTCGTAATGCTCCCTGGCCATGTGAGCATCCTGGTAACCATGGAGACCCATTGGCTGGGAACAAGCAGTAATACCCTGTTGTAGTGCAGAATATAAAATATACATAAAACATACAAAGTGAACATATTAAAAATACAATCCTGCATATAAGGAATAATTTTAGCTCCTGTCTTGTATATCCATTTATATACACTAAATAATTTGCCTTCATTATCAATCTAATAGGCTAGAGAAAATGACATCAATCCTTCCATCACTTATATATTCTAAAAAATTAGATTCAAACCCCTTCCTTCTTATAGGAATACATTCAAATTTAATTGATCATTTAATCCCCTAGGCTTAACTGTATCCAAAATATGGATCCATTTGGCTTCCAAACACAACAGCTTTTTGTGTCGATCACCACGTCTTCCGTCATCTGGGATGTGATCAATAATCATATGTCTAAAATTCGATAAATTGTGTTTGGCTTCCAAAAAATGTTTAGCGATTGGTTGTTCCGAACCCTTACCACCAATAGCACATCTAATTGCTGATCTGTGGAGAGCCATGTGCTCTTTGAACGAGCGCATGTTCTTCCCCACATAGCATAGACCACACGGACATTTTACCAAATAAACAAGATACGTGCTGGTGCATGTGAGTCTGTATCTAATTTCATATTTTCGCCCACTATAAGGATGACAAAAATATTTACCTGTAATCATATGGCTGCAGGTTACACAACCCATGCATTTGTAACAGCCATTGTTACTTAGAAATTTTTGCTCCTTATATCTCATAGCCAATGTAACATCTGTATGGACTACCCAGGCCTTAATATTCTTGCCTCTCTTGAAACAGGGCCGGATTCTAGTATGTTTAAGGCTGGGGAGTTCTTTATCTTTTTGTACAATGGGCCATAACTTTCTGCTATTTGTATAAATATTCTTATTTGCCGTGGTGTACGTATGCACCCAATTCAGGGTGTCAAGTGACTCTTTTTTTAAAGTATTGTTGAGAGCTTCAGTTCTAGAAATCAAATCCACTTTCTTCCGTGCCTGTTTCAGAACTTCTTCTGAGTAGCCTCTATCTCTAAATGTATTCATCATAAGATCCAGATCTCTTATCAAACTTTCAGGATCACTATTAATTATTTTTATTCTAAGCAACTGCGAAAATGGTAACCCTGTTATAGTTGCCTTAGGATGGAAGCTATCCGCACGGAGGAGCGTATTCCTATCTCTTGACTTAGAATATAGACTCGTGCAGATTTTATTATTTTTGATTGAAATAGTCACATCCAAAAATGGGATCTCCTCTAAGCTGATCTGATATGTAAATTTTATAGGATGGTCCTGTCTGTTGATATCTTCCACTAGTTCTACAAATTCATTAAGACTACCTCTCCACAATAACAACACATCATCTATATACCGTTTGTAAAACAGGATTCTATCCCTAGTCATTCTGTTAAAGAAAAAAATATTTTCCACACCCGCCATATAGGCATTAGCATAGGTAGGTGCCACCTGTGAACCCATGGCACATCCCGTCCTTTGCAGAAAATACTGCCCATTAAAGAAGAAATAGTTCCTCCTAAGTAACATGTCCAATAATGTCATGAAAAATTCAATACAAGGGCCCTTGTATAAATCATTCCCGTTTAGTAAATCTCCCACCACTCTCACACCTTCCTCATGTGGTATATCCGTATACAGACTTTTTATGTCCATCGTACACAGCCATTTGTTAGGTGGTATTTCCCCCAGTTTATCCAAACTCAGGAGTAAATCTGTAGTGTCCTTGAGGTATGTATTACCCGATTGTACACAATTTGTCGAATTTTAGACATATGATTATTGATCACATCCCAGATGATGGAAGACGTGGTGATCGACACAAAAAGCTGTTGTGTTTGGAAGCCAAATGGATCCATATTTTGGATACAGTTAAGCCTAGGGGATTAAATGATCAATTAAATTTGAATGTATTCCTATAAGAAGGAAGGGGTTTGAATCTAATTTTTTAGAATATATAAGTGATGGAAGGATTGATGTCATTTTCTCTAGCCTATTAGATTGATAATGAAGGCAAATTATTTAGTGTATATAAATGGATATACAAGACAGGAGCTAAAATTATTCCTTATATGCAGGATTGTATTTTTAATATGTTCACTTTGTATGTTTTATGTATATTTTATATTCTGCACTACAACGGGGTATTACTGCTTGTTCCCAGCCAATGGGTCTCCATGGTTACCAGGACGCTCACATGGCCAGGGAGCATTACGAGAGGAAAGCGGAAGTTGGACATGTACAGCGGAAGGGACCAGGCGAGATCCGGCGGCATGTGGAGCAACAATGGGTATATAAGGTATGTGTTTTGTATGTATGTTATAATGTCTGAAGCCTGAAGATGGGCTATTAAAGTCCGAAACGTTGCAAGCCATGGCAGCTGTGTAAATTCTTTTTTTAAGTCCACTGAGTGCAGCACGTGGAGGATTTTATATATATATATATATATATTTATATATATATATATAGCCTTGCAGAGCAGCTTCCCTGGTGCTCTCTGAAAAGGATCACACAGCATGGGATCCCACAATAGAAGCAAGCAGCAGCAGCACTCATGTACATAACACACAACACAGCAGTAGGTCTAAGCAACGTTTCGGAGCTCTTTAATCACTCCGTCTTCATTACATATGTATATATGTAAATATATATATATATATATATATATATAAATTATATATATATAAATATATATATATATATATATAATTGCTTTTTATAGCTCCACTCCAAGTCCCTGAACCTATTTTTCCAGAAAAAATAGCTCTGCTATACACAATATACAATCCAAGTAGAAATTAGCTAAGGATAAATGCATAGCAAGGTACAAAAGCATAAGGCAAACTATTCAGACTAATAAATCTGAGGTCAAGGCACACAGCAAACAACTTAGTCAAAACAAGTTCAGAGGTCAAAAACTGAAGATCAGATTAATTCAACCATATTTTGAAGCAGGTAAGCACAACTGAGACTGAAGCTATCATAGCAATGCAATTGAGTCATCATGCTTAGTTAAACCATCAAGAACGAATGAGAGATTGCCTATAGAGGAGTGTGGAAGATTGCCCATACAAGAGTGTATGACTTAAAATCAGTTTACAGCCAAACATCTGCAGCACATAATGAAGAAAATCCCTCTAACTGGGCAATGGTATTTATAAGCAGCAGTTCACTATTTATGAGCTGTCATATTCTATAATTCTGGTGAAAATAGTAAATACACACAACGCAAAGTAGCCACTTCAAATTGGTTAAATGCATATTTACTATGACAATATATGCTAATTGAGCATAGCTGGATGCATCATCTGATTCAGTATATGGCCCTACATACATTATTTTTAAATCTATTTGTCTAATTTCATTTTGATTTTAGAATGTGCATTGATGTAAGCATCAGGCCCTCTGTCTATAACAAACTACACTCGACCCATGAGAACTTCCTCTTATGCAAAATCAACCTTGTAGCAATAACAGAAACATAACTTACACAATAAGACAAAATAAAAATAAAAACAATAGAATCCAAAATAAACACTCTGTGATCTTCCCATCTAGAAATACACAGGGGTCAATCCAATTAGGTGCAAATTGCGAGTAGCAAGTTTGTTTCATGAAACTCGACTACTTCGCACGAATGCATACACCCAAAATTTCCCCAATTCAATTAAAAATGCCTATTTGCGATACTCGCAGTGGAGGTTTGCGAATTGACTGCCAAATGTGATGTAAGAGAAGTGCATGAAAAAGTAGGGAGACCATCCTGGAACCCCCAAAATTGATAATTTCGTTAGCAGGACCGTATAGTAGGTTTTGTAAAAATGTGCTGTAAAAATAATTTTCATAAACAGAAAAACTCATTGTCAAAAGATTCTGCAGAGGAAAATATTCTTATTCTTGTGAAGATAAATACTATGGAGCTCATTCAGAGCCGCTCGCAAGTTGCGGCCACTCGCTCCCAGTGTATGCGAATCTGGATAACTGATGGCATGGCTGGCTCTTGCTCGGCAAGGAATAAGCATGCCCACTATGTCTTGGCGAGCGATCACTTTGTGTATGAAGACGCCCATTAGCGTCTGGGAATACGCCCACTAGTGCACGTCACCTCCAGTAAGTGTATTAAAGCATTGGTACATCGAGAACCATCAGAAGCGATCGCAGGTTGCTTTTAACCTACCACAAGCACTGTGAGGAATTCAGTATAAAAAAGGCTGATGACATGTATTTAGACGCTGCCTCTTAATTATGCACACCTCTGTAACGGCATTGAAAAACTCAGGCACGCCTATGTTCACACCCCCACTCCCCCATTATTACTGTCCAGCCCCTGTTACCACCCACAAACGGCCTCTCCTGTCACTCATTACACTGGGCTGTCTTTGCTGGGTGAGGGAGTGGTTTCCAATCACTCAGAGTAATTCACGCACATGCACTGTGAACAATACGCATGCGCAGATTAGCGAACATCGTCAGCAACGAGTGGCCACTTGCTAACGATCGGCTCTGAATCAGGTCCTATGTTTTTAGCAAACAAAGATAATTCTTTGTCAGACCAGTTAGATTAGACATATTTTTTTTACACAATTCTTGAAACATAATTTAACCCAAAGGATATTTTCTTCTTTTCATTTGGATTTCTGTAAAATATTTTTAGGACATGTTGAACGCATAGACCAAATCAGCTCAACAAACAATTTCATAAGAGTTTAGTGTGACCATATCCCTCAAAAAAGGTTAAATAAAAATCGTGTTTTGACTTTGGGATGTGCTGCTGCTAAATGGTTTTTGGTGGGGATTTGTGCCTTTCTTATTGATGGGTTGTTGTACTACAGTATATTGCATCTAAGTTGGATGGGGAATGGATATTCGTGGTGATTGCTGTTGCTACATCCAGCTGTGGAAATCACTGAAGGTGACGAAAGTGATCAATATAAAGGTAATGTTGGGATTATACTGAGCCAGGCAAGTTTTCTTAGAACAATAGGGAGGCGATGAGACTGCACCAAATTGAATGTCAAAATTTCTGTTAAATGATGGTGAAAGTGACAAACAATGGCAAAAATAAAATGTAAGTGCCAGGTATCCTTACTACATGTACATGTAAATGGTAAATGAAGGAAGGGGTCTCATTAATGGTCTGTAGTGTAACAGGAGAATAATATGAGAACATTATGAATATTTTGTCATTCAGGAATTGTCTTGCCCAGAAATTTGGACTCAGAATCAATGATAACTGTAATCTTGAAATCTTAAAAGTAATTAAGACTGCTAGGATGTTTCATTGCCGTCAAAGTAGAAATCATTGAACTTTACAATCCTTCAGGTGTTTCATTGTATAACAACAACAAAACACCTAGGAGATTGTAACGTTCAGTGATTTACCCTTTAACTGTAAAGATTTCAATTTGAACTGATTTACCATTGTCATTTACAGCATCAACAGTGACTGACAGGAGTTTTACCAGAGCATGTAAATATTTACATATTTGCTAGATAAGTTTCTATTACATTTGGATAATTCCTATTGATATATTACAGAATATTTGCAAAGATTGATTGTATTCAGCAGGGACGCTCAATCCTTAAACATTTTTATAATACCTTTAGCTTTATATGCTTTGTATTTCAAATTGATTTACTGTGTTACATATTGTGTTAGCTAAGGTGCTATATGAAGCACTGAGGCAATTTGACCATTAAATTAGATACAATGCTTTGGAGGCTTAATAGAAATTTTATTTATATATATATATATATATATATATATATATATATATATATATATATATATGAGATCAGCGTGTCTGGTTCTCAGAGAATTGGACCACCCGAACTTTGTTATTCCGAGTTGGATCCGAGTCCGGTACAGGTTTTTCTGCCTTACTTGGATCTACAAACAAGGCAAAACATCATCATTTCTGCAATGGATTCTCACAGATTTTGGATTGTATATAAAGTCCCTCCTCTGGGTGATCACTGCCATTTCCTTGCTGAATGCCGGGCTGTGCTCCATCCTGGTGGGGCTGTGTTGTCCAATCCAGGGGTGTACAAGTGTGTGCTGTGCTCCATCCAGGGGGCTGTGATGCCCATCCAGGGGTGTGCAGTGGTGTACTGTGCTCTGTCCAGGGGGCTGTGTTGTCCAATCCAGGAGTGTGCAGGGGTGTGCTGTGCTCCATCCACAGAGCTGTGTTGTCCATCCAGGGGTGTGATGTGCTGTCCATCAAGAGGTGTGCTGTCCATCCAGGGGTGTGCTGTCCATCCACAGGCTGTAACATAAAGTCAATAAAAGTTAAAAGAAAAATAATAAGTTAACAAAGAAGCTAAAAAGCTGTTTTTTTGTGCTGTACCCCTGTGTATCCATATAAGCACTGTGATTTTGCAGGTCATATCCCCCTGTGTATCCATATATGAACTGTGATGCTGCTGGCTGTACCCCAGTGTATGCTTCCATACCCCAGTGTATCCATATAAGCACTGTGACCCTCATTCAGAGTTGGTCGTTGCGGCCACACAGTCGTACGCATACGATATTTTTCTTTCTGCACCTGCGCACGGCTAGCTGTGCGCATGTGCATACGAGCTCTACCAATGAATAATACTGATGGTTGTAGGGCTTCCGACCTGGAAGTGGATTGCTAAAGTTGATTGACAGGAAAGACCGTTTGTGGGAGTATACGGGGGTGGTGGTCTGCAAACGGAGGTGTTCTTCAGCGTTTCCTGGCGTTTTAGGGGAGTGCATAAATTATCTGCTTCGTACGACCAAGAATTGCAGATGCATGACAACGTCACTCTACAAACAGGATGATCGTCCAGGCTAAGGTAGGCAAGAAGCGTCCGTAAGCCACAACAGTACAATCGGTAATCTGATGTTACCTGCGATGTTTCTATTTTGAACAACACAAACCAAGCAGCTAAGATTGCTGCATTGTAACTATTAACACTGCTAATTACCTTGTTACTGATTTCACTTCCGTGTGCATTAGGGGATTCATAACAGAAATGTTTCTTTGTGCTTTTTAAACATTTTTTTGGTAAAACAGTTTTGAAAACATCAAGCATTGTGTTTTGCGTAGCAGCCTTTTCAGATACCATACATTTTAAACCTTGTATACATTGATATAGTTAAAGATATACATTTTTGGTGTCAAATTTTTTATTTTATTTGAAATTTGCCTTTCAGCACAATTTAAATATTAATTGTGACCGCATCATTTGCATATAATTAAAATAAAAAATAAAAAATACATATATTTGTTTTTTAAACTAAAAAAAAAGAGCTTGAGACATTGGTGACAAGAAATATGGGGACTGGACAACAGGTGAGGGAGGAGATATCCAGGGCTACTTTCATCATTTGGGCCAGCTTGGAGGAAGAGGTAAGCTACGGACTGCCGTCTGGCGTGTAACACGCCGACTGGCCTTGTCAGAGGTAGATGGGATTTCCTCTGGCCTAGGCATAGGGCTCTCCATACTTGTGGGGGTGGCTGTTGGGCTGCCAGAGATGGTGGTCCTGGGAGGAAGGGAGTCTCGCTCCATCATGGCAGGTGGGTTGGCCTGCTCCTGGGTATTGGCCAAATGATCTAGGGCCCCAGCATTGGTCTCCAGGGCCACTGCCACCCTCACCAGAGTGGTCTCCATCCTCAGAAGAACACATCTATTCTCCTGAGTTTGGGAGACCAACCTGGTGAGGAGAGGCACTGCTCGGTCTGATGGTTGCCCTGGAGTAGACTCCACTGCGTCCCCAGATGGAGTACTTGGATCCTCCCCTGCAGAGTCTCCATCTGTGCTGGACCCAGACCTGACCTCAGGAGCAGGCACTACCTCCTCTGAGTCTGGAATATAAAAAACAAAATTTTATTTTGTTTTCATAAAAAAAAATCGCATAGACATTTGAGCTTTATACTTTTTGGCTACCAAAAATTTTTTCACCTTCTTGCACATGTGGAGCGTTGAAGTTGGCCATGTCAGTGTCCATAGTGGACATGCCGACTATCTCCTCTTCTGTCACACATCCCTGAGCAAATGTCTCCAACCTCGTCAAGGCCAGCTCCTCAGGGATTGGACCACCACCTGTCCCCGCAGCATGGTCCACCCTACTCCGTAGCTTCCTCTTCAGTTGGTACTTGAAATCCGTCCATCTGTCAATGTGATTTAGCAAATTTTAAGAGTTAGTTTATTTAAATATGATCAAGATTTTGACTTCAGTACACTCACAATATCATTTTCTTACCGTTTTTTAACGACATTCATGGTTCTGTAGGTTGTCCCCACAGCATTAACAGCCCTGGATATCTCCTCCCAAATCCTGTCTTTGGCTCCAGCCCCCATATTTCTTGGGGTATTGACAAGGTTCTCCATTGTCATGGTCACCAATGTCTCAAGCTCGATCCGTGAAAACGGAGGGTTTTTTGGCCTTGGCCTGCTTTGGCCTGCCTCCTCCTCCTCTACTGGTGGAATGGGATTCCCAGCACCTATAGCATTGTTTAAATTACATAAAATTGTATTAATTTTTTTAGGGAAATATGAACTGTTCTTGTGATGTTGAAAAAATGTGATTCGGACTTACCTGCCTCAGTTGGCCTCTGCTCACCATGCTCCTCGCTTGACATTTTGCTAACCAGTGAGAGAGCACGAAGAATACTGCTTGTGCAGACTTTTTAAGAGATGTGAGTGCATCCCTGGATTGGTTACCCGTGCATCCCTATTTGCCTAAGTACAATGCAGACCTTTCCTGCATTCCGTAATCACTGCGTGGGTTGTGCTAGATGTGAGCGCATCCCTGGATTGGTTACCCGTGCATCATTATTTGCCTAACTACAAATGCACACCTTTCCTTTATTCCGTAATCACTGCATTGGTTGTGCTAAAAAAATCAACCTACAACAAATACACATGTAGGGATTTCCGAAGATGGCACTTCCCGACACTGTAAGAATATGCACCATTATTATAAAGCTAAGTATTTTTGAACAAATAATCAAAAAACATTCTTTAGAACCAATTTAAAATATAAATTTAACTTTACAGAGTGATGTTGGACAGCTAATAGTGGCCATGTTGCCCCCCACCAACCTTCCTCAGCCTCCTCCTGGGCGTAGGCATAGGAGGCATGCAAGGGCCAAGATATATAGAACACGTGTCACCCTTTTTGGAATGCCTGATGATGTGGTTGTAACCACTTATGGCCTGCCTCCAAATATTATCCTAGACACTCTTTTAATAATAAAGAATGATCTAGAAAGTCAGATTCACATTCCAACAGCAATCTCACCACTTACACAGTTGTTGGCGGTGTTACATTTATTTGCCTCAGGGTCCTTCCAAACCACTGTGGGGCTGGTGGGTGGCCTCTCCCAGCCCTCATTTTCACGGATCCTGAGGCGTGTGCTAGATGCATTTTTCAATCATCTAGTACATTTTATTAGCATGCCTTTGGATATGGAAGCCCTTGATGTGGTAAAGCAGAAGTTTTTTGAAATTGCAGGCTTTCCACACACCATAGGGATAGTGGATGGCACTCACATAGCACTTCAGCCCCCTGCATGCAGGGAACAAATATATAGGAACCAAAAACATTTCCATTCCCTAAATGTAATGGTGCTATGTGATGCCTCCCTCCAGATCCTCTCTCTGAATGTCAAATTCCCAGGCTGTAGCCATGATGCGTACATGATCCAGCATTCAGGGATTTGGCCAAAATTAAGCACACTGCAAGCTTCTTGGTAAGTAAAAATCCAGTATGTATCTATAGTAATAGTGTAAACATGTTTTCATTGTAAATGTATGTATCTTTTGGTGTCCCATTTCCATCAGGTGACAGTGGATATCCTTGCACGCCCTGGCTGCTGACTCCTTATTTGACTCCCACACCAGGGCCCCAAACTCAATATAATGCCACGTTTACTGCCACCAGGCAGGTGGTGGAGCATTTTATCGGCCTTTTAAAGGGCCAGTTCCGGTGTCTCCATTACTCTGGTGGTGCACTCATGTACTCGCCGGATATGGTTTCTCGCATTGTGGTCCTGTGTGGGATTTTACACAACACTGAAACAAGGAGTCGAGTACCCATGCAGCCAGAGGAGGCCTTGCCAGAGGATGGCCCCTGGAGGAAGGTGTTGTGATGCTATCGTGTGGGGCCAGACGCGATTATGTTGTTTCACATTTTTTAGGTAAGAATATTTACTTGTTTTTTTTAGCAAAACACTTATTGCAAATGTATTTTAATGTATACTTTTTTTTGTTTTCATTTCCTACCAACCAAATCGCAACACTTTCCAAAACCTGCAAAACTAATGGAACCCATTGGCAATACCCTGTATGTTTTTGGACAATTAACACATTTAGCACGGATATACCCGAACATGTTTAGTTAATTTGCCTTTTGTTTTATTAATTTGTATGTTTTCCATTCAAAAATCTGTTTGTTTGTTACTATTGTTGTTTATGTCTGACTAAGCCAGATGTTTTCTTTGGCCAAACCTGTGGACATTTGTTATGTGTGAATCTGTTATGAAATTCTTTTTATGAGTAAAAGCCTGTTGGCAACATGTTTGTTATTTAATAAATTTGTTCAATTAAATACAAATGGTGTTTTTTTTTATTAAAGCCATTTTGAGGTGGATAATGTATGCCAACCCCTAAAAAAAATGATACAACATTACTGCAAATGTTCTTAAGGTTTACTAATACATTTTTGCAGTTCTTACACTATGGAAAGGCACCCAGCTTTGTTCACAAAGTTTTTAAAATGCAGAATTACACCCTTTAATGTGTTGCAAAAAAGAGGACAAATGTTTGAACCACAAAAACTTTAATGTAAGAAAATATTTTTGAGAAAAATGGACAAATATGATACAAAAAAAACTATAAATCCTCCAAACTCCCCACAATTCATTGGAGGCAGCAGTAGGCCTGCATTAAATAGCCACTTGTGTTTCGAAGCTCCTCCCTTATTTGCCTCCGGATGTGGGTTAGATCTGTGGACAGAAACATTTTTTTTGGATTAAATACTTCATTAAAATTACAAACATTTGAACATTACACATTATTCAATGTACCAAAAAGTGGGTAAACACAATGATGTTAGGGTGTGTTTGAAAGTTGCAGCCACACAACATTATTAATAGGTCTATACTTTTATGGTGTAAAAATAATTGGAAACCCTAACTATGTGGCATAAGCCAAAAACCCCTATGATGATGTTAAAAATAATGGGAGGTGTATTCTTAAGTCATGATGGCCAAATCCTTAAAACACAATGCACATATTCACTTCTAGAATATTCTTGATAATCCTAAAATACAATGTGTTTGTTTGCTATGGCAAACATCACTTTTCCTAATGAATTTACATCTAAGTACATTTTAAACACAGTGTACACAACATCAACAAGGGTAGTCTGGTTCCTAGCACCATGCCAATGTTTTTTTACATTGTAAAATACTAATCCTAATGTATTCATTAATTCCTAAAAATACAAAACATTTTAAAGCCCAATAAACCTACATTTTTGTGGTCCCCAATAAAAAAAGGCCCAGGCACAAAACATAAGGTCGTAATTGTGAAAAACAGCATTACTGCGCAATGATTTTGACACCCATACTGAAATTCCAAAAAATAACCAATGGTAATAAATTTTTTTAAATATATGGATAACAACAACACCAAAAAAAAAAGACAAAACACAAACCCACAGAGTGGTCTGGCACAACCACAGATGTCGTCGGAGATGCTGCAGGCGAAGGGGAATAATCTGGAGTTGGGGGAATGGTGGAAGGGGAAATAGAGCAGGAAATATCCAAGGGAGGGGATATTTGGGAAATTCGGGATGAGTGGGCCGGGGAGGGAGGAATACTTGGGGATGATTGGAAGAGGGAGGGAGGGTTACTGGGGGAGTATGCTGGTGGGGAGGGAGGGCTTGGTTCAGCAGATGGTGAATGTGAGGGTGAGGGCTGCATGTTGGCAACTGCATTTCTTTGATTTCTGCGTGCCCTTCTCTGTCTCCGCTGTGCTTCTAAAATTTAAACATAAAAATAAAAAAAAAATTAGTTTTCAAGTTCAGCTATACAATACATTCCGGACAATAGGGACAACATACAGGAGGGTTTTTTTAACATTGACTAAAATAATTGGCAAAGGAACATACATTTTTAACATTCCACTAATTATTACTTTTAAACAAATGCATACTTATGTCTAAGTATTTGTGCCCGCAAATTCATCAAAGTTGCAGGCGACCGGCGGCGCAGATCAGACCAGCGCCTCTATAATTGCGCAATAATAAATAAGGTCAAATTTGATTGGCTACAACACGCAGTGTGCAATTGCAAACATATGAGTGCAAATGATCTTAACGCAAAATGCACATGTATTTTTAAAGATAACACACTTATCAACAGTACATTCACAGATAATAAACTTACTTTGTTTTTTAAATTGTGTTAAAAAAAAGCGAACGGAGAAAAAAAACAAGAAATGAACAATAAAGTTTATTGACACATGATAAAAAACTCATTTTCAAGAACAGCAAGAGTTAAAAACTCATAATCAGATAATTGACAACAAGCTCATAACAAGCTGATCGATAGTCCATGATAACATGACATGTGACCATCAAAACAACACATACGGCCGCAAACATCAGAACATAATTAGCATACATCGAATGACAGCACCTGACTACGATTTTTTCGTTTGTTCGAGCAGATCAGTCGGTAGCTAGAGGAGGTGCACTGCTAATGAATGGGCATCACTTTGTTTACGATCGACCTGCCATACGATCGGAATTTGCGGTCCTTGGCCATACGACTGTGCGGCCGCAACGACTGACTCTGAATGAGGTCCAGTGACTCTGCAGGTCATACCCCAGTGTAATATTCATACAAGTACTGAGACGCTGCAGGCCATACGGCAGTGTAAAAACATTTATTGTGATGCTGTAGGTCATACCCCAGTAAAATATTAAATTTCATACAAGTACTGTGATGCTGTAGGTCGTATTGCAGTGTAAAATTCATACAAGTATTGTGACGCTGCTGGCTGTACCTCAGTGTAATATTCAATTTCATATAAGTTTTGTGAAAATGTAGGTCATGCCACAGTGTAAAATTCATACAAGTATTGTGATGCTGCCAACCATACCTCAGTGTAATATTCAATTTCATACAAGTAATTCAACCCTGAAAGTCATACCCCAGTGCATTCACATAAGCGGTGTGACTCCATAGTCAAAGTTTAAAATAAAGTTGAAGTTAGAAATAAAATATTGGTACCATTTGTGGTATGTGCTGTACCCCACTTTGTTTGTTTTTGTTCATATGAAGAACGATCAGTTGAGAGGAGAGCAGGAACCACATACTAGTGCTGGAGATGCTGATACCAGTCATGATGAAACTAGTCCATCAATGTCATCTACTAAAGCAGATGCCAAAGGGCATACAGGGCTTAAGTCAGGGCATCTAAAATCAAGGAACCAATATTTTACAGTGGTAAAGAAAAAACATCAAAAGGAAAGTTAACTGCAGAAAGACATAAAATTTGCAATATGCCATTCACCACACAAAGTGGCAGGTAAAGACTAAGGCCTTGGCCTTTATGACTGGTGGTTCTGCCTCTTATGATGATGTAAGCCCCTCTCCCTATAGAAGTGTCAAAAAATTAAAATCATTAAGGCACAGGAATAAACTATGTGCTAAGAAACATTGCAAATCTCTGAGGAGAGTCTAATTGTGTCCATGGGTGCCATGTGTGAGCCTGACCTTTTTAATACAGTAATTGAAGAGAAGCCTCTTTCCCCATTTGTGAGCCCTCTGCAAATGTGGGGATAAGCAGCTCAAGTCAACATGCTTACATAGAAATTGAGGATGCTAATGTGGAAAAGCACCAGGTTGAGGAAGGTATTTGTGTAGCTGATGCTATAAAGGATGTTGATGATGAGAATGTTGTTGATGATGATTTTGTTTGTGTAAATCATGCACCAGTGGAAACAGTTTTTGCCATGATAAGAAAAAGCCCATTGTCATGCCTGGACATAAGACAAAGAAATCCACTTCTTATGTGTGAAATTATTTGTACCCAAATCCATACAACAATTGTCAAGCCTTCTGTAACCTTTGTAAAGCCAGAGTAAGTAGAGATAGGGACCTTAACCATCTATGTGTTAAGTCATCTGCAGCACATCCATCAAAAGTTTTTGCCACATTCAGAAACGTTGGCTAAAAGAGTAAAAACAAGCAGTCCAGTGTCAGCTAGCTCTTTTCTCTCTGCTAGATACAACTACCTGCCATTGCCACCACCAACACCTTCACCAACAATTCCTCAAACATGATCGGAAGTAGTCCTGCATCCAATATGATATGGCTAACTGAGTCCTCCCCTATCCAGGATTCCTCAGAAGAACCTTTGAGCACTACACCTTCTGCTGCTGCTGGGAGTGTATCTTCATTCCAGAAAGGGACAAGGAAGACTAATAGTAGTTGTTTAAAAAAACAATTGACTGTAATACAATACTTTGCAAGGGGGAGCAAGTATGACAGCAGTCACAAAGTTGCACAGCAGATCACTGACACCAGTATGCTATTAGATCTGCATCTAATATCTGCCATAAATGCAGTGGGTTTTATACTGTTAATTGAGGTACTGTGTCCACACTACCAATCTAGAAAAGCAACTCCCTCCTGTACAGGGACATAAAAAAACTTTAGTGTACTCCAAAATGCCACTGACCACTTAACCACAGATACTGTATGTTGACATGTGTAGCAGGGCAAACTCAAGATTACATGACTGTAACAGCCTACTCGGTGGGTGTATTGTCTTCAGTGGCACCAACAGCAGCAGCATCTAAGAAACAGCAGCCATTCAGAGGCAGGCTACTCTCTGTATCAATGGTTTCACAAAGAGGCATACTGCTAACAACCATTTAGTAAAACTAAGGGAATTCATTGCAAAATAGCTTACCCTGCTTGGACTCTTCTCAGGATTTGTGTTTTCTGACAATGCCACCAAATTAGTGAGAGCTTTACAGTTGGGTTAATTCCTACATGTCCCATGTTTTGCTGACACAATCAATTTGTGATGCAGAGTTTATTTTAAAAATTACCGGGCCATGCAGGAGATGCTCTCTGTGGCCTGAAACATTTCTGGACATTTTTGCCATTCAGCAAGTGCATGTAGAAGATTGCAACACCTGTAAGAAATGTGTAATTTGCCCTGCCACCAGCTGAAGCAAGATGTAGTAAAGAGGTAGAAATTGTATGGAGGAACAGCAAAAACCCATCCAAAGTTACACAATGAGTTATGACATAAGAAGAGGAGGGGGAATGTACCTTACTCAAGCTCAGTGGAGAATACTTTCAGTGTTGTGCAAGGTGCTGAAACCCTTCAAAGTAGTCACTTGTGAAGTGAGTTCAGACATTGCCATCTTGAGTCAGGTAAGTCTCCTAATTTGACTGTTAGAAAATCACCCCAAGAAACTGAAGGAGGAGCTGAAATGAAGCAATTCCACTAAGTATGTCGGACTTGTAGATCAAGTCCTTTATTCACTTCACCAGGATCCAAGGGTTATATGGGAAAGATTTCTGGACTACACAACCTGACTATATATATGATGGTAGGTGCTACCTGATGAGACTAATTGCAGGCACAGAAACAGACAAATCTCAATATATATAAATGCAATACAATTTTGCAATCAATAGAGGTTTTTAGCATAATCATGGCCAAGGTTATGGGCCTACCCGCCATATCCAGGTAACCTCTTTCGGGTAGGTCCCCCATATATATTGGAAAATTGTATTGCATTTATATATTATTAATAATTTGGAGTTGTGCACCTGAGATTTGTCTGTTTCTGTGCCTGCAATTAGTCTCATCAGGTAGCACCTCCCATCATATATATAGTCAGGTTGTGCAGTCCAGAAATCTTTCCCAATATACTCCATATAATGTGCTTTATTGCACTTCTGAGGGAAAGGAGACTCCCCCTTTCTGGATTAGCACCCTTCGATATTGGTTTAAAAGCATGGAGTATGGTAATGTATATACACACTGTATTAGGCACAATTCTAGATTAGTCCTACAAGTTATAAAGTGTAGTGCAACTATGGTTCATATTTGGGGCGTGGGTCCCCCTAGATTGCATTGGTTGATCTGTCACAGGGTACCGCATTATAACACATTTTCCTTTATAACACATTTTAACCCTTCATTGTGTGTTTAATATATATGTACTACACTTTTTTATTTTAATTCTTTATATGCAGCTGCAGCTGCTCCTAACTATCTCTTTACACTGCACTTTTCTTACTATGGTGGTGCCCTGGGGCAGCTTGACTGGGCCAGTTTTGGAGGGTCCTGTGCTCTGGATTTGAACCCTAGTATGTTAGGGACCTACCCGAAAGGGGTTACCTGGATGTGGTGGGTAGGCCCATAACCTTGGCCATGATTATGCTAAAAACCTCTATTGATTGCAAAATTTTATTGCATTTATATATATTATTAATAATTTGGAGTTGTGCACCTGAGATTTGTCTGTTTCTGTGCCAGGATCCAAGGGTAGTCAGGATCTTCCAATAGAATCAATACATTTTGGCAAGCATGCTTGATCCTAGGTTTAAGACATACATTTTGTCTTTCTTCCCAACAGACACATATCTGAAGAGATGCACAGAGTTGTTGGTAAGCAAATTGTCAGCACAAGTGGTACATGATGTTGCAATAGCTCTTCCTTCAGTTTCTCCAGCAGGCGCACTGCTAAGAAAATTTTACATTTTCCCAAAATACCAACTGGTAATGCAGGTGAATCAACACAACCAAGTTTTGACATATGATTGTGTTTAAAAGAATTGCCTACAATTAATGAGACCACTACCACACAGTCGGGTACCTTGCCAGCATTCCATGTAGAAGGCTACTGTCTTTAAAATGTGGAAAAGATGATGGTCATCAAAATGAACTAAAAAAATCCACGAGGAAAACATTTACCACTAAAATGCAGAGACACCTGTAATGCTGGATTCCAGCTGGGACTAATTAGTTTTGTGTGAAGACGAGGGTGAGGAATTGGATGATGATGGCAACACCATCATACCTCTCTAAAGCCAGTTTGAGCACATAGAGCTCATTGCCAGCAATATAAGTTGCCCACTGGTAACTTGTTTTGTGGGGGCCCAAACAAACCATCCCTCTTCAGCCACAATTGGCAGTCCCTGTCGCTGAAGTGATTGGTTGTTTAAACTGTGCATGTCCTGTTTATTATGTACAACATAAGGGTGGGTGGAAGGACCCAAGGACAATTCCATCTTGCATCTCTTTTCTGTCACGTCTGAAACTGGAGAAGAGGACGTGGTGGGCCTAAGTTGGGGAAAGAAATGGAGACGAGGGGCCTGGATGTATGTTCTCCTCATCCACAGGTCTTGGGTGTTGGCGAGACTTGGGCAAAGGTGCGGAGTCTAACCCACAGGATGGTGTTCGCCAGTGATCCCCCCAATTGGGATATGGGCTTAGCTGCACACCGTGAGCAGGTTGCGGTCCTTTGACCAGGTACCCAAGCCCTGCAGGGATAGGGACACTACACCCATGGCCCAGCGAGGATATTCCTGTTAGGCATAGTACAGTCCCTGAAAATACTGTATAGAAAACAACTTGACACGAGGATCAAAAATGTCAATAAGGCTTTCAAAGTGGGAAGCAACTCACGGTTACTTGAGACGTCACCAGAGAGAGAAGGCACACGGGTAGAGGTGGTAAATGTTGTAGGATGGATGTCCACGGGAGACGTGAGGCACATAGGTGGGGATGGTCACACTGCTGCACAGGTATTCACCAGAGATGTAAAGGCACACAGGTAAAGGCAGTAACACTGCTGCACGGGTATTCACCAGAGATGTAAAGGCACACAGGTAAAGGTAGTAACACTGCTGCACGGGTATTCACCAGAGATGTTTAGGCAAACAGGTAAAGGTGGTAACACTGCTGCACGGGTATTCACCAGAGATGTTTTAGGCACACAGGTAAAGGTGGTAACACTGCTGCTGTACGGATGAATAGGAACCTGGACCATTAACTCACTAAGGCACGCTAGGAGACAACCGTTGTTCAGGCAATTTCCCATAACCTGTGGGACAGTTTTATACCAAGGGGAACCCTTAGACAGGTGCACAGCATCAGCTGGAAACGAGCCAATCAGGAGGAAGGATCCAGTCACATGGGCCATCTGTCATGGCGGTGCCCATGTCAGGATTTGTGATGCCGGACACCAACCCTCCAGGAAGCCACAGCAAGCGGGGAGAATCCTCAGCTTCTCCCCCGCCGTCGCGCAGGCCGACCAACCACCCAGGATGAAAGGGGAAGCCGGCGGTGCGGTAAGCGTGCGCTGATCCCTGGCTGAGCCCTGACAGTACCCCCTCCTTTAAGGGTGGGCACTGAACACCCACCAGGCTTATCTGGGAATCGCCTATGAAAACTCTGGATTAGTGGCGGAGCGTGTACATCAAAGGCTCTGATCCAGGCCCTTTCCTCGGGGCCGTAGCCCTTCCAATCAATGAGATATTGAAGGGTGTGGAATCTGTGCCGGGAATCCAAGATCTTTTCCACCTCAAATTCAGTGCCTTGTAATGACTTGACTTGAGGCAATTTAGGGGAACACTTCTGAAAATGATTGAGCACCAGGGGCCGTAAGAGAGAAACGTGAAAAGTATTTGAAATCTTCATTTGAGGGGGATGTTCCAATTTATAAGTTACTGGACTGATTATCTTAATGATACGATATGGACCGATAAAACGCGGAGCAAGTTTCATGGACGGGACTCTTAAGCAAATATTTTTGGAAGATAACCAGGCCCTGTCCCAGACTCTCAACAGGGGAACCGCCAAACATTTCCTGTCCGCAAATTTCTGTAATTCCTAGAAGATTGCTTTAGAGATAAGTGAATTTTATTCCATAGAACTGAGAAGGATTGAATCTCTTGATATCTGGAACTCGTGGATGTCTACCAAAAACCGTAAAAAAAGGAGGGGATTTAGAGGAAGAATGGAATTTAAAGTTATGAGAAAACTCTGCCCATGGCAGGAGGTCCACCCAATCATCCTGGGAAGATGACACAAAGAGCCTAATGAAGGTCTCCAGCTCTTGATTGACCCTTTCCATTTGACTATTCGACTGTGGGTGGTAGGCTGAGGAAAAGTTCAGTTTGATTCCACAGGTACTACACAGGGCTCTCCAGAATTTGGCTGTATATTGAACACCTCGATCAGAGACTATTTCCCTGGGGAGACCGTGTAATCTGAAGATGTCTCGAATAAAAATTTTTGCTAATTGAGGAGCAGAAGGAAGGCCAATGAGCAGGATAAAATGTGCCATTTTAGAAAAGCGATCCACAACCACCCATACCGTGTTATGTCCCTTGCACCGAGGTAATTCAGAAATAAAATCCATTGAGATGTGGGTCCAAGGAGCAGTTGGGATAGACAAGGGATGAAGAGGACCAACCATCTGTCTACGCGGAGTTTTATGTTGGGCGCATTTGATACAGGAGCGGACAAACTCCGTGACATCCTTCTTCATGGTCGGTCACCAGTACGATCGAAGTAAGAACTGGTAGGTCTTGGTGATTCCAGTGTCACCTGTGAACAAGGATGCATGAGCCCAAACCAGCAATTTTTTACGTAAATTAGGAGGTACAAAAATTTTCCCAGGTGGCAAGGACACTACTTGAGTAGGAGCAAATACAATTGGGTCAAAAATGGAACGAACTTGAGAACACTCCTCCTCCTCCAAGTTTGTCATGAAGGAGCGAGATAATGCATCGGCCTTCTTGTTCAACACACCAGGACGAAACTGGAGTTTTAAATCAAACCTAGAAAAAAAAAGTGACCATCGAGCCTGCCTGGCATTTAACCGGTGTGCAGTTTGTAGATAGATCAGATTCTTATGGTCTGTAATAATCGTGACAGGAAATTTGGCCCCTTCCAGAAGATACCGCCATTCCTCTAAGGCTAGGCACATGGCTAGAAGTTCTTGGTCGCCAATAATATAATTTCTCTCGGCAGGGGAAAATTTACGGGAGAAAAATCCACAAGGATGCATCTTCCCATCTTCAGCAGACTGAGATAATACCGCGCCTACTCCAATGGAGGATGCGTCCACCTCCACAATGAATGGTTTGTCTATTTGAGGCTGACAGAGAATGGGAGCTCGAGAAAAGGCACCTTTTAGGTTTTGAAAGGCTTGTACTGCTGGAACAGACCATTTAGAAGGATTGGCTCCTTTCTTTGTGAGGGAGGTAATGGGTGCTACCAGTGTAGAAAAGTGTGGAATAAACCTCCTGTAATAGTTTGCGAATCCTAGAAAACGCTGAGTACCTTTTAACGACGTAGGCAGGGGCCATTCAGAGATTGCCTTTAGTTTATCAGGATCCATCTGGAGAGTCCCCCCGGAGATAATATGGCCTAAAAAAGGTACTGAAGTTTGGTGAAACATACATTTGGAAAGTTTCCCGAAGAGGTGATGAGTGCGAAGGCGGAACAATACCTCCCGTACATGAAGACGATGACTCTGTAAATCTCTGGAAAAGATTAAAATATCATTGAGATAAATCACAACAAATTTATGAAGAATATCCCGGAAGACCTCATTGACGTAACCTTGAAAAATAGCTGGTGCATTACAAAGACCGAAGGGCATTACGAGGTACTCAAAGTGTCCATATCTGGTATTGAACACGGTCTTCCACTCGTCCCCGGGTTTAAATCGAATCAGATTATACGCACCACGTAGATCCAGCTTTGTGAAAACCTGAGCCCCTTGAACCTTGTCAAACAGTTCGGAAATTAAAGGTACCGGGTACCGATTTTTTATGGTGATTTGATTTAACCCTCGATAATCTATACAGGGGCGGAGTCCACCATCCTTTTTCCCTACAAAAAAGAAACCTGCCCCTGCAGGAGAAGAAGAAGGCCGAATGAATCCTTTAGCAAGGTTTTCCTTAATGTATTCCTCCATGGCCATGGTCTCAGGCACGGACAAAGGGTAAACACAGCCACGTGGAGGACTTTTCCCAGGAAGCAAATCGATGGCACAATCCCAAGGTCGATGCAGAGGCAGTTTATCTGCGGCTTGTTCTCAAAATACATCAGCGAAGTCTTGATAAGCCACGGGCAAGCCCGGCTGGGGGGAGTGTTTAGAAGACTCTGGTCGAAGGGACTTCTTAGCCGAGTTGGCAACCATCGCTTGGTTACATACTGGAACGACCTTGGTCAAACAATCTTGGAAACACTGTGAACCCCAGGATAGGATTTGCATAGCATCCCAGTTGAACACACGATTGTGTTTTCTCAACCAGGGCAGCCCTAATACCAGCTCATAGGAGGATTCAGGTAACACAAAAAATTCCAGCATTTCATGATGTAGGCACCCAATTTGGACAGACACCGGATGAGAGAGTGAAGAAATGGGTAACCCCACCAGAGTTTTAACCATCTAGACCAGACAGTAACAATTTATTAGGTAGGGAAACGACTGGAATACCCAAGGTGTGAATCAATCTCTCTGCAATAAAATTACCAGCAGCACCAGAATCAATTAAAGTGTGAACCTTTCTTGTCCTGGACTTATGGGAAAGCAACACTACTAAAAGACTTTTGGATAATTGGGATGACTTGAGAATAACCCCCAACTGAATGCTCCCTTCTTCAGTCAGGGTTTCGCATTTCCCGCAAGTAAAGGACAATTCCTCAGAATGTGGTTAGGTGCAGCGCAATAGATACACAATTTATTTTGGAAGCGTCTTTTGCACTCTGCCGGGGTGAGTTTGGCTCTGTTGACCTGCATTGGTTCATCTTCACTAGCTAGGGTGGGTATAGGCGGACTAACAGCTGAAGAGTGGACTGGTAGACGTTCACCTCTTCCCCTACTAGCCCATCTTTCCCGATGGCGAAGGTCAATTTTGATACAGAGAGAGATAACGTCAGCGAAGGATTCTGGCAAATCTCTGGAGGCAAGCTCATCCTTCATCCTCTCCGAGAGCCCATGAAGGAAGGACGCTTTAAGAGCTTCCTCGTTCCATTTTAATTCAGATGCCAGGGTCTGAAATTGGACTACATACTGCCCCATGGACCGTGTGCCCTGTCGCACTCGGAGGAGGTCAGAGGATGCAGAAGCTGAACGGCCTGGATCGTCAAAAATTCTCTTAAATGCGGAAACAAATTCCTCATAGGTAGATATGATGGGGTCGGCCCGTTCCCATAGAGGGGAGACCCAGTCTAACGCTGCTCCTGTTAATAATGAAATCACATATGTTACTTTGGCCCGAGATGTGGGAAAGTTCTGTGGAAGACATTTGAATTGGATTTCACAATGGTTGATGAACCCGCGGCACCGCCTTGGGTCGCCATCAAACCTTTCTGGAGTGGCAAGCTGTAGTCGGGGTTTGGGAGTAGGAACCACCGGTGGAGGACCTGATGGAGAAGGTACAGGAACCGCAGGCGGGGGAACCGGGAGAATAGAAGCCAACGTGGTTTGGATCGAAACCAGTTGCCTCGAGAGCTCCTGTAAATACTGAGCCACTTGTTGTTGTTGCGCCTCCTGGTTGTCCATCCGAGAGGTCAACTCTTACAGAGACCCAGTACCTTGGGATCCTGCAGCCTCCATTGGGCCTGAACAAACTGTCACGTCTGAAACTGGAGAAGAGGACGTGGTGGGCCTAAGTTGGGGAAAGAAATGGAGACGAGGGGCCTGGATGCACGTTATCCTCATCCACAGGTCTTTGGTGTTGGCGAGACCTGGGCAAAGGTGCGGAGTCTAACCCACAGGATGGTGTTCGCCAGTGACCCCCCCAATTGGGATATGGGCTTAGCTGCACACCGTGAGCAGGTTGAGGTCCTTTGACCAGGTACCCAAGACCTGCAGGGATAGAGACACTACACCTGTGGCCCAGCGAGGATATGCCTGTTAGGCACAACACAGTCTCTGAAAATACTGTATAGAAAACAACTTGACACGAGGATCAAAAACGTCAATAAGGCTTTCAAAGTGGGAAGCAACTCACGGTTACTTGAGACGTCACCAGAGAGAGAAGGCACATGGGTAGAGGTGGTAAATGTTGTAGCTCGGATGTCCACGGGAGACGTGAGGCACACAGGTGGGGATGGTCACACTACTGCACGGGTATTCACCAGAGATGTAAAGGCACACAGGTAAAGGTAGTAACACTGCTGCACGGGTATTCACCAGAGATGTAAAGGCACACAGGTAAAGGTAGTAACACTGCTGCACGGGTATTCACCAGAGATGTTTAGGCACACAGGTAAAGGTGGTAACACTGCTGCACGGGTATTCACCAGAGATGTTTTAGGCACACAGGTAAAGGTGGTAACACTGCTGCTGTACAGATGAATAGGAACCTGGACCGGGAACTCACTAAGGCACGCTTGGAGACAACCGTTGTTCAGGCAGTTTCCCATAACCTGTGGGACAGTTTTATACCCAGGGGAACCCTTAGACAGGTGCACAGCATCAGCTGGAAATGAGCCAATCAGGAGGAAGGATCCAGTCACATGGGCCGACTGTCATGGCGGCGCCCATGTCCGGATTTGTGATGCCGGACACCAACCCTCCAGGAAGCCACAGCAAGCGGGGAGAATCCTCAGCTTCTCCCCCGCCGTCGTGCAGGCCGACCGACCACCCAGGATGAAAGGGGAAGCCGGCGGTGCGGTAAGCGGGCGCCGATCCCCGGCTGAGCCCTGACATTTTCATTGCATTATGCGCTGTTTGGGGCATTACTGACTATCTTTTTGCATAGACAACAAACATTTCTTATAGTTTATTAAACTGCCATCCTGTCTGCCACTGCAGTGCCACTCTTGTTTTCTAGATGTGCCAAATTGGAAGTCGCACTGACACAGCCGCTGAAATCTTCTACACACGGTTAATGAATCCCAAAAGTGTCCAGAAATTGTTATGGCCACAGACACCATCTAATTTTTAAAAAAATTCTGAACCACCAAGTTGATTTTGTGAGCAAAACATGGTAGATTTTCAAATGTAACCAGTTTTTTTATTGCTCCCCCCCCAACCAAAACCAGTTGCCCCAGGAACCTGGTGAAATAATAGGCTGTTATAAGTAATGGTTCAGCTCAATAAATGCCTGCCTCCTTTGTATACAGGTGACTCTAAGTAGAATAACTGGATAATGTAGATGATGGTTGTCTTGTGAGAGACCAGAACTATGAGCAGCAGCACAGAGCAGCTCCTGCTAGGATGGGTACAATAAAGTGCAAATATGTTTAATAAAAAATTATTTGTGTATAATGGTCACATACATACATATTTACATGGTACATACCATGTATAAAGCAGGCTGAGGTAACCTGAGGCATGCCACCCATTGTTGACAAACAGCATCCAGCAGGCTCAGAAAACAGCATGGATGCTGGGAGTTGTAGTTCTGCTGGAGAGCTAAAGGCTGCTTTCCTCTAATGTAAACAGCAAGTCTTTATTCTATTATCCCTAACTACCTCCCTGAGCACAAAGTATGTCTGTTTACAGTATGAACTATTTAGCAGCACTTCCACAAGCAAGGCCACTGCATTTCTATTTGATGAACTGTATTAAGAACCTCCTCCAGATCAAATATGTATTTCAGGAACTGAAGAACTTGATCCTACATTGATCCTCCCTCATAAATTTTCTTCAGAATCAAAACATTAAAATAAATAAATTTACAAACTATTCAATCATTCTGTCCTTTCCCTGTCTTTAGTCCATAAACATATTGCAACTCCCTCGGGCATCTGACCTAGTTCTTGATTAATTAAATCATTCTTGGTTTTTAAACTTCCTATGGGGTCGTATAGTTTATTAAACTGCCATCCTGTACACCACTGCAGTGCCACTCTGTGCCATGTTGGAAGCTCAACTGCCACATGTTATTGGCACCCACTGCTGTCGCTTAGCTTAGTCAGCCAGCTAGCTTGATGATACCTTTTGGCCTAAACTGTATGAAATCAATAGTGTGAGCTGTGAGGTGGTCAAAATTGACTAGAAATTACTGGAAATAAGTGTTATTGAAGTTAATAATACTGTAGGAACAAAAACATTTCCACATTATGTGATTTCAGCTGTTTTTATGATTTTTTTAGAACAATACACAGATCCAAAACCAAACCACGCAAGGGCGGTTTTGGCAAAACCAAATCCAGGTCCAAAATATGAAGGATATACAGATACAAAACCAAAACACAGGGGGGCGGTGCACATCTCTAATTGATATATATTGTATAAATAAAACAAGTAAAGAGAAAAATGTTCATGAAAACAACAGCAACTTGGTATCAGGTAAAAAGAAGAACAATACATCAACAGTATGTCATTTTAAGAATTTTTGTGTTAAAAAGTAGAATATACTGTAGGAGTAGGGAGGAAGATAAGGCAGGGGGGAGGTAAAAAGAAAACAGAGTGCCTGTCAGGGGAAAAGCAAAACAAAGGAAAAACCAAAGGACAATGAGGTAATAGTAATGGATAGATAGACACTGTATAAATTGGTATATTTTTAATGAGATAATTACATATATTGATGTTAACAATTATGATTTAAAGATATCATTATTGTTCTATTCTGTTTTTTTCTGAGGTTATTATTATTATTTTTAAGGAATGGTATGGAAATAGTGGTGGCTGTTCAACTGCTGGTTCAAATCCCGACAGTGGAAGCCCAACCTGAAAAAAATCTGCCTGGAGCTGGTAAGTAGTGTAACCCTGCCCTCCCCCCCAACCCTCCCTTAGTGGAGCCTAACCCTAAAACTCCTGGGGTGGTGCCTAAGTCCCCTTGGGGTTGTCTAAACCTAATCCCCCTTCCTGCACCCTAAACCTAACCCTCCCAGGGGGTGCCTAACCCTAACCTCCCCCCAGTGGTGCCTAACTCCCCTTTCCCTAGCCTAACCCTAACCCTCCCTGGGGAGTGCCAAACCCTAAGTCCCCCCAGGTGTGCATAAACATAAAGACCCCTTCCTGCACACTAACCCCCCCAGTAGTGCCTAACCTATCCCCCCTTTCCATAGCCTAACACTAATCCTCCCCGGGGGGTGTCTAACCCTAAGTCCCCCCAGGGGCACCTAAAGCTAGCCCTCCCCCCACAGCTAACAACTAGACTGGCGGGACTTACCTTGTTTGTTATTTCACATAGCTGGATTTTGGCATTGGGATTAAGAAAGGCATCAGTATTTCAATGCCTATTTTAAGACCTGTGCTGGGCATTCAATGTCGGGATTTAGACCCGAGGCAATCAGTCCGCCGATCACCTAACTACATCCCGTTTTTTAAACTACAGTGCTATCAATGGATATCTGGGCAGAGCCAGCAAATTAATCCCATTTGCCACATTAAAGTAATGGTAGAAGGGATGTAGTCAGGAAGTCGGCAGTAAAAATGACGACCACCGGCTTCCTGACTTTGAAAGCCTAGCATGGTACTCATGATAAGTATCTAAATGCTGAAGTCTATCATTAGCCCCAAATGTAGGTAAGCTGGGCATCAGGAGCTGTTAGCCACAGGGGGGAGGGTTAGGTTTAGGGACTCCCAGGAAGACTTAAGGTTAGGCACCCCTCCGGTAGGGTTAGGGTTAGGCTAGAGGAAGGAGGGTTTAGCACCAGGCAACCCAGGGGGGAGGTTTGGGTTAGGCATCCCCCCCGGGAGGGTTAGGTTTAGGGTGCGGGGAGGGGGGGTTTGGTTTAGGCACCCCCAAGGGGAAGTTAGGCTTAGGCACTAGGGGGGAAGTTAGGGTTAGGCATCACTAAGGGAGGGTTAGGGTTGGGGGGGATGTGTAGGGTTAATACTTACCTTGTCGGGATCTCCATCTGCCGGCTTTCCGGCAGTGGTATTTCATTCACCGTGCTTAGGTCCAGCTGTATAACATATCGATTCCTGCTTAGAGGCTATCTTGGACTTAACTGGGACTGTGACATCCAATGCATAAGCCAAAAAAATACAAAGTAATACAAATGAACAGCACTGTGGAACTAGGACCAATAAAGAGCAACATATATTCATAAAAAATTATCATTATTACGCACAGAAACATATTACAAACTAAAACCATATCACAGGTCTAGTAAAATTTACATAAAACATTTGTTATTGAGACATTATTTTATATACTGTATCACATCTTTTGAGGATTTAAATTAACAGGTGTATGTAACAATGTCCTTTCCAAACTGTTCTGCTGTCCCAGCCACAGCTATATAAAGATGCAGACAATTAATTAATAGCCTAACAGCCGCATCCGCCTGTGGGTATATAATCACTTATATAGAAAAATTATTGTGGGGGTTCCATATATTCACTGGCACTAAGGGGTCTATTCATGAAGCAAAGAAGACCCCTGCTTATCTGAAATCATGGATCTTCTCTGCTTCATGCTATTCAAAGAGCTAGTTTACCATGGAGAAGTAGATTACTATGCCATTTTTGCATCACCATACTATTATATGGTGAGTGCGATTCATGAAGGAATGGAAAACACATCTTTTTGTCCCCTTCTGTGGTACAGATTTGTTATCTGAGGATGCATTATCTGTTACCGCAAGCTGGACAGAGCAGGGAAGCCACATATTTCCTTACTGTCTGCCTGGCACTGGCTCCTCCCTCTTTTCCCAGTGTCCATAGCAGCAGGTCTGAAGTGACCTGCTGCTCTCAAAGTATGCACAGTGAGGAGCAGGTCTGTCTTCTCACTGCTCTAGTGCACTACAGGGATCGCGGAGGGACTGGACAGCGCCTGAAGATATCGGGCATGTAAGTGTACATGAATGGCTACTAAACTTCACTATATATCATATCGATGTGATGCAATATACAGCAATATCTTTGAGTAGCCTCTTCATGTTCTATCTTAATAGATCCATAAGGTTCAAAGTACAGTCAGCTCTTATAGTTGCTCAGTTTATGAAGTGAAGGCAGGTAATGCATTCAAACCTCCACCGCTGCTGTGCAGACAAAAAGAGCACCTCTCGCTGTTCGAGTAGAACTGACAGGGTCCTTTGCAAGAGGGCTGAATCTGCCCTGTATGTCATTGCTAGACTCCTCCACATCGCCAACTGCTGACAGCTGGGACACAGCGACCCAGGCCAGGGAGCACGCGGCTCTGCAGAGTCCTCTCACAAGAACAAGCGGTGTGCATCTTGAAGATGTGGCGCCTGTGGTGGAGTGTCCCTGGCTATATCCTTAGAGCAATAGGTAGTTATAGAAGTGCTGTATAGAGCTGAAATGTAGCTGGGAATTGCAGACAAATCTTTGCAACCTAATAGAGCAGCTGCGTGGAACTGTAATGGTGCATACACATGGTCAGATTTTTCATTCAGATCTGAACGATAACGATTTAAAAATCGTTCAGTCGTTTATATCTGAAGGAAAATCTGACATATCTGACATGCCTGAACGATGGACGATGAACGATGTCCGTTCCCGTTTGTCAGATAACGATAACTGACATCTGATGGGTTTGCAGTCAGACTTGGATGATTCCATTCATTTTAATGCAGTCAAAAATCATTCAATCGTTCAAATCATTCAAATCGTTCAAAAACTTTGGTAAAATCATTCAATCGTTCAATCGTTCATCTGACAAATCTGACCGTGTGTATGCTCCATAACCTTTAGGAGAGATATTTAACATTTTTTTAATTCTCCATCAAGCACCTCAGGCTGTTTATTTATCTGTTTTAAAAATAAAATGCTGTATGGTTCAGCCTCCAAGGCTCTTTCTAGTGGAGTGAAAAGCTTAGTAAAAACTAATCAGTAAATTTTATTAAAGGTTTAAGCATATGAAATATCAATTACAAAATGCATTTTATATTGGAATATTGTCTTTTTAATTTTAGTTGAGATTTAAAAGAATACTTCCCTACGTATGTTATACTGTTTTAGTGTAAAATATTTCCGTGAACTCAATGTTACATTGTATTTTGCCTGGTTTCAATTTGGCAACTTTGAAAGCAAATCCAGTTGTCAAAACTGTCAAGTGGGGATAAATGATGACAAATGAAGGTTTGGAAAACCAATGGTCTGTAGAATTGTTTAATTTCCTCTTCTATTTTTTTCTCTCTGTTTTGTTTATTTAAATAAATTTGAAATATTAAAACTGCAAAGAAAATAGATGAGCTGTCAGCTACAAACAATGAATGTGTATAAGGAAACATGAATTATATCATGAGTTATTAACACATTTGAAAATGGGCTTTGTAGCAACACAGTTTTATTTTTATTTCTGACTATTATGCATTTTATTTAGAACTAACATATGTAGACCTTAAACAGACTTGATGCCAGCTACTGTAGCTCTTTATGTGTATGTAATAATAAAATGGACATCAAATGTAATTTGTAATATATACTTCTGATATATATCATTTTTAGAAAAAGCACATAGTATTGCCATACCATATCAATGCAGTATTTGTAGAAATAAATTATAGTGGAATTGAAGCAAACTTTTGAAGACTATGGTTTAAAAAAATTACAGTATTTATATAGTATATAAAACAAGAAAATGTGTGTGCAGGACTTTCTGCCTCAACAAAATAGTTTGTCTCTTTGTATCTCTGAGAAATGTTTAATTTAAAAGTTATCACTTTTTAATGCCAGTTAAGTGTCAGAGATGTATTGAGACTTTTTGGGTCTATATACAGAACATTGGTTCCTAACTTCAATACTCTATTTTGCAGTCCACCAGATTCCTATATAATATACAAATAACATATAACATGTAGTCCAGGCACACATGGTCTTGGATCACATTATGACTCACATCTATATAACAGTTGGAGAGAGTGTGGGGTAAAATGTTACAAAGAAAGATTGAGGAAGACATATGTAACATATGCCTTTCCTACCGCTCCTTTGTCAAATTTACAATTCTTCCAATATCACATTATCACAAGTTTTTGCAGATTAAAGAAGCAGGGCCGGCTCTAGGGTTGTTCAACCAGTGCGGTCGAACAGGGGTGCCAGCAATAGAGGGTGCACCCCTCCCCAGCATCCCGATTTCAGTGGGACAGTACTGACCTGCTGTTCCACCCGTGGGCCAAAGTTACCCACGGATAGTGAAATCAAGAGTTTGGGGACCCCCACCACCACAGCTGTGCACTGGTGCCGGATCCCTGGAGTGTGAATGGATGCAGCGCGTATGCGCACTGCCTGATGTTATTTGGAGGCTTGCCATGCAGACATGCCTCCAAATAGCATCACTTAGGGGGCATGGACTATGGTGGCGGGATGCTGGTGGTGATATATATCGATGACTGGCATCTTGTCCACAGGAATATACACTACATCCCACTACCTGTGCACAGACTGCCCATATTATGGAACAGCATCATAACCACCAGTTCAAATACACATTACAATACGGGTCATTCTACGTCAGTTCACCCAGGCCATTACACACACCGGCTACAAACCCATGTAAAGTTTTTCTTCTCTAGCTCTCATAGTTTTTGAGATATAGGGGGTAAATTTTGTAAAAATTTGCTCAGAAATGCCACTCCTGATGCTCCGTTTTTATGTGGACCAGCAGCGAGTTCCTATTGGGTTGTGACCGGCTCCTGATTAAAAATGACATCAGCGGTAATTGCTTGCTGGACCAGTGTGCCCCCTAAGCAGCCAGGCCCCATAGCAAGCACACCCCTTACACCCTCTATAGTTATGCCAATGCCTATTTAGTCTGTTCAAAAGATAACAGAGACTGCATGCTGTGACACTGCTCTCTATGCCCATCAACAGAAAACATAAAAAGCATTCTACTTGAGTTTCTTACAGTCAGTGGGTTTCTACAGACAGAACAGAGATGGTGACATGCACTGCAACATTTGATGAATATTTAGAATCTTTTATCAAAAAAATAAAACAACTTGTCCCTCATTCATTTATTGCTAAGGCAAAAGAAATGAAGGCCAACCTTGAACTTGACACAGCTATTGTTCTCCTGGACATTAGTGAAAACTATTCTTACGTGATTCAGAATTAAGTTCAAGAGTATCATTGGACGAACAATGGTTGTACACTGCACCCAGCTGGAATCTATGCTCATGTTCCCCAGTCTGATGACCTGTTCATCACAAGTGGCTGTGTCTTGTCTGATGATTTGGAACTTTTGTGTACGAAACACAAAAAGTAATTATTCAGTACATCAAGCAAAACTATTCCTGCTGTCAAAATTTTTTGTTACTTCAGTGATGGGCAGTAGCAGAATTGCAAAATCCTTCTCAACTTGTGCTGCCATGATTGAGCAGTGGCATCACAAGGGGCGTGTGTGGGGTGTGGGCCACATCCAGGTGTCAATCGCCGAGGGGTGACACCGAGGTGCAGGCTCCCCTTCAGTGACAGAAGCTGGGTGCTGCACTGTAGCAATAAGTGCAGAACTTGGCTCCTGTCACAGTGAGGGAGCTGGCACTGCCCGCACCTCTGGCACACCCCACCACCCCATTGATAACCACGGGCCGGGGTTCGGGCCACGAGGCAATGCCCTTTCCCTGAGGCCATGCTCCTTTTTCGACTGTGTGCATGGCATCCCTCACCACACTGGCATTTTTGGAACCAGCCATGGCAAATCTCCTCGTGATGGCATTGGTGGGCCAATTAAGCATCTGGGTGCCAGAGAGAGCCTACAGAGCCTAATAGGTGATCTGATTGACTCAGCTGAAAAAGTCTTACATTTCTGCAAGTCGAGAGTTGCAAATACAAAGTTAAGGTCAATATCAAAAGAAACACGCAAGTAGCTGCAAGAACGATATTCCCAGGCAAAAACAGTTCCTGGTACAAGAAGATTTCATCACTTCACCTCTATATCTGAATTTTCCATAAGAACAAAGCGACTCAGTTCAAATAAAAACTTCAGTTCCATTTTCCATTTCTCAAATCAGAATGATCCAACACCAGTCAATATGTCCCAAATCTGTACAAATTCATACATAGCATGTGTTTACGATAATCATTGTTTTTTTTGGATGAATACTTTTAAAAGAATAGGAGGAATGTGATGATGAAGTTAAGTTCATGCACAACTATGGCCCTGCGCGACCATTACCCTGGCCTCTACAGAAGAAAGAAGACATCTGTTATGTTCCTATGTGCAATATAAAGTCCTCTGTCAGCCCTCCTATCACGAAAGGTACTGGAGGGATGTATTACTTCCCTGAAAAGGAAGTTGATTATGTACAGTCTCAACTTCAGTTAGACATTAGGTGTCTCTGTAAAAAAAAGTAAGATTAATAAGCTGATGTATTTAAAAATGTCTTTTAGTGGGTATGCTCGCTCCCGTTTTCGTACCTATTCAATTTCAAAATCGCAAAATAGGATTTGCATGAAAATTCTTGCTGTGAAAAGTGTATGTGAAAATGGGGAAATCAGCCTGTACCCCAAAAATTCCAAACTAACATAGGATAACAATATAGAAGTGTATTAGAGGTCATATTAAATAGATTTGGCGAACTAAAATTGAGTCAAATAGCTGTTATGTGAATTTTTTTTTTACATGGAAAAAAATTCTAAAAGCTATTTTTTTTCAGCAAAATAAGTGCTCTCATTAAATTTGGGGTACATAAAAATGGGTAGAAATATATACAGGTTGAGTCTCCCATATCCAAAATGCTTGGAACCAGGGGTATTTTGGATATCGGAATATTTCGTATTTTGGAATATTTGCATAAAATAAAGAAATATCTTGGGAATGGAACCCAAATCTAAACACAGAATGATTTTATGTTTTATATACACCTTATATACCTAGCCTGAAGGTCATTTTATACTATCTTTTAAAAATTTTGTGCATCAAAAAAAGTTTGTGTACATACATGAAATGCATTTATGTTTCATATATACCTTATACACACAGCCTGAAGGTTATTTTATACTAATATTTTTAATAATTTGTGCTTTAAACAAAGTTTGTGTACATTGAACCATCAGAAAGCGAAGGTTTCACTTTCTCAGTCATGCTAAAATATTCCGTATTTTGCAATATTTGGATATGGCTCAACCTGTATTTTGGTCATTTTAGGGGACAGATTACTCCCACCTGCAAGACTAGAAAAACTTGTTTCACTCATATAGCACCCAAATATACCTGCCACATACCTTGAACCCAAAATGCCATCACTTTGCACTCTGGGCCTGATTCAGACCCGGACGCAAGTGGCCGATCGCTCGTCCACCGTACGAGCGGAAATATTTAAATGCAAGCGCTCGCTCATATGTTCTCTCGTAGCTAACCTTCAGCCCCATATTCTCCCAACCCCTCCTCTAGCTAGCGAACGTTTAAAATAGCGAGCGTCCATCTCCTCTTTGGTTGCAGAGAGCGCTCGCACAAGTCAATTCCGGAAGTGGCCCTGTCAGTTTTCGATTGCCTGCTATTTCATCTGCAAACATACTTGAATCGATTAATGGCAATAACTATATTAATTACCTTAATTGTTATTCACATGTTTGCAATCCTGTTTTTTTTTTCAATGTCAATAAACTTTATTCTTGTTAGTGTGTGTCATTTCTTCCGCAGAATACGTACGGTTTGACCAAGGGGATGGGTTTTCTATATTAAAAGTTTGTTTGAATGCTACTAATCTTTTGCGGTTTTATTTTATAGGCAGATTTTACTAGTTTAATTTTTATATTTAAATTCGCTTACGCATATCACTGCATTATATTTGTTAGGGTGTCGGTCACATGACTCATACAATAACCAATAGAATGGTTCCTGTTAATTTACAAAGTACATTAGCCAATCAAATTTTTTCTAGGACCTTTATTAAAACTGTTTTGTGTAAAAAAAAATCATTGCCATCATGAGAGCCAACGCTTTCTGTAGGCGTGAACTAATGATCCTTACTGAGGTGATGGACGAGCGCATTACAAACCATCCGCCCCCCATTACCGATCTCCGCAAGCAGAGGGCCTACGCGAAGGTGCGCCGCCGCCTGCGTTCCCTTGGCTTTCGCCGAAATATCGGACAGCTGGAATGCAGGTGGTTGGATCTGAGGCTTAAATCCCCATGCCTGCTGGACCTTTTGCATCGCCGGATTGGGCAAAGTAAGTGTTTCTGTGTATGTTTATATATATTTTTATTTTGTTTATTTATTTTTTTCTCATACCTGCGTGTGCATGTTTACAGTATAGCCCTGTTTGTTTATTTTGGACATACCTGCTTGTGCATGTTTACAGTATAGCCCTGTTTTTTTTAAAATACATTTTTTTCTCTTACCTGCGTGTGCATGTTTACAGTATAGCCCTGTTGTTGTTTTTTTTTTTTTTTTTTGCAAAAAAAAAAAATAGGAAATTTGAAATTAAAAATTATTTTTTCCATCATTTAGGGGCAGAGCGGAGAGTCAGATGGCGCAAAAGTGTGGCTCGTCCCCTATCCCCCACTCCCACCCAAACATCCCCTGCCCACTCTTCCCCAAATTCTCCCTCCACCCCTGACCTTGCCATCCCACAGTCCCCTCCCTCTCCTCACATTACCATCCCTCCAACTTCCCCCTCCCCTCAAACCCCCCTTCTCTTTTCCTCACCCTCCACTTCCTCAAACATTACCCCACCTCCTTCCATGAGCCACTGGCCCACCTCAGATGAGGAGGAATTCGGGGCTCCAGGCCCAGTCAGCAGTGTGACCGGTATGTTTACATTTTAAACTATGGGTTTTTTTATAATTTTTTATTTTGGTTGATGTTGTCCTTTTGCCTGTGCAGTTCAAAATAGTAAAGTAGTTCAAATGTTTTTTAAATATATCTTTGTGAAACATTGTCAAGGATGTTTTCCCCTTACACATATGACACATGTCCAAACACTCACACTTGTGTCTTTCTTGTTTATGGTACCAACAAATGGCATAGTTTTGCTTAGGTTAAATACATATGTTTTTTTTTGTTATTTCTTCTTTTTGGGCCCTTATTTGTTTTAAATCTTTTCGTTTTGCATTCCTTTTTTTTTGGACATGTTTTTGTAACTGATGTTTGTTTTTTGTATAGTTGTGGGTTTTTAAAATCTAAATGAAGGTGTCATTTTAGTAAGCCGCACATTTTTTTCCCCACAGAAGACCAGAGGCGTAACGAGGCAATTGCTGACGGATTGCTTGATCTCCGGGGCCATGTCATTGCCATGCTGGTGGCATTGGACCACCTTTTGGTGATCCTGCGCCACTAAGTTTTTTTCTTTGCCAAAAATAAAAAAAAATAAATAAAGTTTATTTTGAATTATTTAAGTTTCATTCCTTGTCTGTAAATCTTAGATTGTTGAACCTTACATAAGTCTACTATTTGTCCCTGTGTTTTTAAGTAATATAAATTTGTTTGTAGAAAGGTCAAGTAAGTATGTAAGCTTGCACATTAAACACATAACAATACCAATAGGTTTGTAGAATTAACGTCAAAAATCGAATAATTTTTTTGGGGGGTAATGTAAAAATTAAAGCTACCTGCTTAGGCCTAGAATTGAAAACATACTGATTCACCATAATACCTTTGGTGTTTGTTTTAAGCAACAAAGCAGGGTACAAAAGTTTAGAAATTAAGAAATTACAGTATTAGGCATTAAGCAAGTTTGCATTTTTTTTAACAGGTTACACTTGGTTGTAATTTACGAAGGAAATGGTTGGTTAACGAAAAATAATTTTTTATTGCACACAGATAATAAACACCAAGTGAATTGACAAAATAAATTCACACATTGAAAACACACAGAAAAGTCCAAACAACACCAAAATCCCCCCCCCAAAAATAAAAAATCAGGAGCTGTTTGAAGAAGTAGCATGACAACATGAATCCACAAATGAGGAGAAGAAATCATTGTTCCTGAAGTTATATCCAATGTGTCCACATAAAGTCATTTGTGTTGATCAGGTAGTATGTATGGATTTTTATGGTCATTTTAGGGAATAAAACAAAAACAAAACTAAAAAAAAAAGTTAAAAGTGTACATTAAAATATTACAAGTCTACATTGTGTCAATTAAATTAATTTGTGGAAATAATTACCTAAAAAATGTTGCAACAATTTGATCGCATATGGCCCCCCCACATACTGACCTCTGACCAACCTCGGGGGGCCGTCCTCAGGCAAGGCATCCTCTGGCTGCATTTGGACACCACTCCTTATGGCGATGTTGTGAAATATCCCACACAGGTCCACAATTTTCGAAACCATAGCCAGCAAATACATGAGGTCGCCACCAGAGTGGTGGAGGCATCTGAATCGGCCTTTTAAGAGGCTGATACAGTGCTCCACCACCTGCCTGGTGGCTGTAAGTGTGGAATTATACTGACTTTGTGGCCCTGGTGTTGGAACCAAATAAGGAGTGAGCAGCCAGGGCGTGCAAGGGTAACCACTGTCTCCTGTGAAAATATAAAAAACAACATCAGGACCATTGTGTAACAAGCTTTGCATTGGTTTCAACAGAAGGTGTCAACTTACCCAGAAGCCACACATCACCAGCTTGTAGGTTGTTTAATTTGTGCCAAATCCCTGATTGCCGGATGACGAAGGAATCATGTGCACTGCCTGATAATTTGGCATTCAGGGACAGGATCTGGAGGGAGGCATCACATACCACCATTAGATTCATCGAATGAATATGCTTGTGGTTCCTAAATATTGCCTCCAGCCTTGCTGGAGGCTGAAGTGGTTTGTGAGTGCCATCCACAACCCCTATAATGTGTGGGAAGCCAGCAATTTGGTAAAATTTATCCTTCACCACATAAAGGGAACCCATATCCAATGGCATTTTATTAAAATGATAGAGGTGTTTAAATAGTGCATCCATCACTGCCCTCAGGATCCTTGAAAAGGAGGATTGGGAGATTCCTGCAACTATTCCCACGGTGGTTTGAAAGGATCCTGAGGCACAAAAATGTAACACCGACATTAATTGCATAAGTGGTGGTATTGCTGTAGGACTGTCAATTTGCCGTTCAAGATCACTCTCTATTAATGAGAGAGTGTCTATGATGAATTTTGGCGGCAGATGGTAGCACCTTAACACCTCATCATCTGGCATTCCAAAAAGGGTGACACATGTTCTATATATCTGGGGCCTTGCACGCCTACGAGGCCTACGCCTGGGACGGAGTGGAGGTTGGTCGGGTTCTGGAGCCATGGCCAATATAATACGACCAACATCAACCTGAAATGTTAAGCCAGGTAGTTATTGTTTTTGACAAATGTGTTAAGAAAAATATACTTATCTTTTCAAAGAAAACCAAAGATTCTTAAAGGACTGGGTCGTGTCATGTGAAAATCCACCTACATTTCAAAAGTAGAAAATATTTTTAAGATTCATTTTATAAACTAGGAATAAAACCAAATATAGTTTTCTAAAATTTAGAGAAGGGAGCACACATTAGTTTGCAAAATAGTACGCTACATTTAGAGTTAAGACATGATTTTACACAGAACAAGCACACACTAGTTCACAAAATAGTATGCTACATTTAGAGTTAAGACATGATTTTACACAGAACAAGCACACATTAGTTCGCAAAATAGTATGCTACATTTAGAGTTAAGACATGATTTTACACAGAACAAGCACACATTAGTTCGCAAAATAGTACGCTACATTTAGAGTTAGGACATGATTTTACACAGAACAAGCACACATTACTTAGCGAAACATATGCTAAGACCAACACATCTAATTTGATAATTATTAAAACCAAAAACACTTACCAAAAACAGACAAATATCAAAAAGTTATAAAAGGTCACTTGGGTTCCAGCCAAAATAACTTTAAAAAAAAAAAACAATATAAAAATGTATCCACAATTTATTAATAAATGTTTATGGGATTTATAGAAATACTTACTCAAAAATATAAATAAAAATAGCAAATAAAAATACGCAAAAATGCTAACTTAAACAATGAAAGTAAAAAATAACGCTCCTTCAAAAAATTAAAAAAAACTCCTTCACGTTCCACCAACCAAACAACAAAACACTCTACAATGAAATACCTCCAACAATCCAAAAATGCCACCTCGAATGGAGTCACACCAAGCCATAAATAGTCTACATTTTCCCACTCAAATTAAGGACGGACAATAGGAGCGCACAATGAATGATGCTGCCGAATAATGCTGACGCATGTATAAAAATGTCACTGAAGGCCCAAATTGGTCTGCTGCATTGAGAAAAAACACAATGAGTACAGAGCAGCAAAGTACTAGCAAAGAGGCGCCATGTAAGTATTTGCTTTTTTAAGGGAAAATGCTTATGTTTAACATTACATTTTGAAACATATTACATTAAAAATGTTTAAACCATTTAAAAAAAGGTGTTCAGGATGCCATGGAAGAGGCTGCTGGGCCTAGTAGGCAAACTAGGGCCAAAAAAAAAAGGTAGCCACAATTCACAAGGAAGGAGATGGAGGTTTTGGTGCAAATGTGCAACGACAACCTGGCACAGGCACCAAGGAATATGGGTGCAACCCAGAGATGGAAACTGTGGGACGACATAGCCAGTGCTGTCAATGGGGTGGGTGAGTTTGAACGTTCAACCCGGGAGGTCAAACGCCGGTACGTAAAAACTACATTTGACTAAAAAGTGTTTACTGGTCCAAATACTGCTGTAATAATGCCAACTTTTTAACCAACAGATGGAGCGACTTCAAATATCGGCTTAAACAAAAACTGGCTGATAGGGCTAGGCATGCAGGGGGGACAGGTGGGAGTACCACCCGTGTCACTTGAGCTCATGGATTTGGAGGAGCTGGCACAGGGGTGTGTGCAGGATGAGGAGGTGTTGGGCGTGTTGAACATGGATACCGACATGCCAGACTTTGCGGCTCCTCATGTTGCCCCAGGTAAATGTTGTAATGTTAACAACTCAGAAATGTGTTTTGTAAAATATCCAGATTATAATTTTACTCTCTTCTCTTTTTTCTCACAGAGACACAGGCAAATGAGTCTGCTCCAGAGGTGAGCTTTGGCCGCAGAATTTCTTCTTGTCTGCAGGGGAGGAAGCAGTAGATTCGGCTGGGGACCCTGTGGCAGACAGTCCAGGGCATTCCCCGTCGCAGGCAGTGGCCCTCCTCACTGATCTCAATGTTAAAACAAATCAGCACACTGAGATTCTGCTGAGGATGGAAGCAAATCTGCTACGGGTGGCGGACGCCCTGGAGGAAAATACTGCGGCCAATGTGAGAATTGCAAATGCCCTGGCGGAAAATACTGTGGCCAACGTGAGAATTGCAAATGCCCTGGAGCAGCTCGTTCACCAGCACATGTTGGAGCCGGCCTCCCTTCCTCCACCTCTGGCACAACAACAGCCATCCCTCCAAATGTGCCTAGCCCTATGCCTAGTCCAGAGGCCACAACATCTGCCTCTGGCCAGGCCAGCCGAAGGAGCTCCCGGCCTCATTCCGGCTCCCTCCAACCCCCGGCCAAATGGCCTAAAAGGCGATGACAGCACTGGCTAATTACCCCACAATCCATCTCTGTGTTTGCCCCATATTCCTTCAAGACAACAACCTCCCTCTCCTTTCTTGTGAATTGTTTTTATTTCTTTTAGTTTTTTTAGTTCAAATGCCACTTATTTTGTGTGTGTGTGGCCCAAATCATTTTGAAAATTTTTTACCTTAAAATAAATATGTTTATGGAAAAAAAAAAATACCTAAAATGGACACAATCATTTATTAAAATTATGATCAAAATCGGCAAAATTCTATCATTGATTTATTCCAAAACTGGTTAAAAGGTATTCCCTCAAATAAACTTAGAAACAATACAACGGAAATAGAAACATTTAATTTTTTTTTAAAAAACAAGGGTTAAAAACAATTTATGAGTTTTAATTAACACTTAGCAAAAAACAAAAGGACGATTGGTTTCTTGTCCCCCAAAAAATTATGAAAAAAAACAAACATGCGTACAATATTGTTTCCCTAAAAAAGAAACACTTACAAATATTTTAAAAGCCCCCCAAAAAAACCATTTGTTAGCTAATTGATTGTATGACCCTGAAATTAGCAGCTGAGTAGTTCACCTGCGTTCAGTTTTTAGCTACTAAAAAAGGTCTATTTCCTAAACACCTTACAAGCAGTTTTGCAATTAAAAGATGATTGTTTTTGTGGCCTCAATTGATAAATCGCTACATCATCGATGAGCCCAGGCAAGTACGAAGAGTCCATCGTCATTGCGGTAGACTATACCAGACGACAAGCTGAGTGAGCAGTCTTAATGGAAATTGTATGATACAGTGACGTATCACTTGTTCCGTTCACATTTGGCACTCGCATAAGATAATTTATGTACGCCCAAAAAACGCCTCGACACGCCTGCGTTTTTCCATCTCCACCACCGTCACCACCCCAAAACGGACAGTTCTGTCAATTGCATTTGACATGTCACTTCCTGTTCGCTGTGTCTACGATCGACTGAAAAATGACCGCAATCAAACGTACGCACATGCGCACTGTTACACCGACACATGCGTGGTTGGACAACATCGTTTGACTACGAACGAACGGCCACTTGCGTCCGGGTCTGAATCAGGCCCTCTGTCACCCCAAAACAAACATGTCATTATTGTGCAATTAAAAATAATTAAAAACTTTGAAGTGCCTAAAAAGTCATCGGGGAGAGTGGGGAAGTTTTGGAGTCCCAGAGGTACTGAACCAAATCCCAACATTTTTACCTTAATATAGTTAATTTCCTCAAGGTAGGTAAAGTGAAATTTGCGGTAAAATTATTCCTGATAAATTATTGCGGCTAATTTAATAGAGGTTTTTCGCAGTAAAATCGCAGTTTTGCACATGAAAATGTGTAATCGCGGGCTAGTTGAATACCCCCCTATGAGTAATAAGATATCTGCACATATATATAGAAGTATACAAATTAAAATACTCCCCTGGCAGTCAAAATTATACCTAAAGTAATTTTAGTTTTTAATGAGAGATTTTTAATTAAACATTACAATACTCATACAGGCAATCAAAATCCTGTTATTTTTCTTTCATAGGCTTTTAAAGTATACTTTGAGGTTCAATTTAAAAAAAAGGGACATGATAACTTGTCTGCCTTAGGTTGATAATAAGTATTGAACCCATCTTTTTTTGGCAGCAAAAATAATTTACTATGAAGTAAAGGAATGTATAATGACTCTCAGGGTCAGGCACGGTGGATAAAACATTTTTTTCTGGAATTTCCATATGCTGATTGACAAAGGGGCAAAAAAAAGTGATGTGGATTAGGCATGTTTGATGAGATAGGAATGTTTTTCCACATACACCTCACATAAAAATGGAGCATTAGGAGTGGCATTTCCGAGCAATTTTTTTAATCTTTGTCCCTCTATATCTGGAAAACTATGAGTTCTAGAGAAGAAAAAATGTACATGGGATTGTTGCTATGTAGTAATATCAAGTGTACAAAGTTTCATGAAAATCTGAGACGATGGGTGTCATAATAAATATTTTCTGGATGATTTGACATGGCATGACACATACATAAATCCATCTCCATGACCATGGCATACATATCCTCTTTATATATGTTCAACTCATTCAGTGGGTGATCTGACTGATTTTTGTGCAACTCTGAATAGCTTGCAGACCCGCATAAGTGTGTATCTTTTTCTCAGGTGCCCTCGAACTCATGTGCAGTGTGAAAGATTGCAGATGTGGTTGCTTTGTGTGTGACTCTGAATGCAGGCCTAAGTAAGCAATCTGTAGAGGGCCCAAGTCTGAGTCTGTTATGCCACAAAGCTAAGAGGACCATTTGGATAAAGATAATAGGACTGTCTGAATAGACTGGATTCCTCTATGCAGAAACTCAGTGGAGTACTGTGTTTGTAAAAGAAAGAAACTACAGAAACTGGTTTAGGATTGAACCACAGCAATACAAGCACTATGAAATTCTGTGATTAGCCATTACAGTGATAGCAGTGAGTATGCAGTCTATTGTATCTTCCACTAATACTAACTAATCAGGTCTGGGCTTACTGGAGGGGCCCCCTGGTAGGGGCCAGGTTTGGCGCTGCCCCCCTCTTCCTCCTAGGCTGGGCTGCAGTGTGCTGGGCTGCAGTGTGCTGGGCTGCAGTGGGGGACTGCAGCCACATCAGTTTTCTATGGCTGTAAAATCCTTACAGAAACATGAAATCTATGTGGAAATGTACCGAATGATATTTATTATGCTGGTTCTACTCCAGTAATGGGTTAAACAGAACCAGTTACCAATAGTTCACCAGTGTAATTAGAGATGAGTGGGAACTGGACCCACCTGAATTTTGGGGATCCAGGGTGATCCGAAACAAAGCTCGAATCTCCTTGCCTGCCTTGAATCAATCTTTGAGGCAAAAACTCACAATCCCACTGTCGGATCATGAGGTTTTGCATCAAGCGGGCCTACCATTTATTGACTGAGAAAGCCATCTGTCATGGCTCTCTGCCAATCAGCGTAAGACCATTGAATATGGGCACAGGAAGTAGGGAGATGCCGCCCATCCCCCTTGCCTGACACCGACACCCCCCGATGCCGACTCCACTGTCACCCCCTGCTGCTGACCCCCCACTGGCAGCATCCCCCGCTGCCAACACCCCCACTGTCGACACTGCGGCCACCCTGCATTGGGGACACCACTGGCACCCATGCACTGCTGACACCATCAGGCCCCACACTGAAGACACCACTGGCACCCCCACTCTGTGGACACCGCCAGCACCCTACAATGAGGACACTGCCAGCACCCCCACATTCCCCATGTACCGAGGACACCATCAGCAACCCCACACTGCCAACACTGCTGAGACTCCCACACTGAGAACACCACCGGCACCCCTGCATTGCCAACACTGTCAGCACACATGCACTGAGGACACCGCTGGCACCCCTGCTTTGCCAACACCCTGCACTGAGGACACTGTCAGCACCCCTGCACTGCTGTCTCACGTACTGAGGACACCATCAGCAACCACACACTGCTGACACTTGCACACTGAGGACACCACTAGCACCCCTGCACTGCCAACACTGTCAGCATACATGCACTGATGACACTGCTGGCACCCCTGCTTTGCCGATACTATCGGCACTCTACACTACTGCCCCTCATATTGAGGATGCTGTCAGCATCCCCAAACTGCCGCTGCTCCCACCCCGAGGGCATCCCTGCACAGCCGACACTGTCAGCACTCCTGCACTGAGGACACCGCTTGCACCCCCGCTCTGCCGGCACTTATGCATTCAGGACACTGACAGGACCCCCACGCTGCTAACACCCTCTGGCACTTATGCATTGAGGACACCGCCAGTACCCCGTACTACCGACACTGCTGTCACAGTAAGTGCACTATTGGTGTTTCCAACCCACACTGTATAACACACTGTATCCGTGTTGGAAGCTGAACTTCCACAAGTTAGTGCCACCCACTGCTGTCACTTAGCTTAGTCTGCCAGCCACAGTAGCTGGACGCAACCTTTTGGCCTTAAACTAGATGAAAAAATCTATATTGTGAGTTGGTCAAAATTGAATTAAAATGACTGGAAATAAATGTTATTGAGTTTAATAATACTGTAGGAACAAAAACAGGCTCATATTATATGAATTTAGCTGTTTTTATGAATTTTTTAGAAAAAATACAGATCCAAAACCAAAATCAAAAAACAAAACACGCAAGGGTGGTTTTGGCAAAACCAATCCAGATCCAACACAAGAGGAGATACAGATCCAAAACCAAAACCAAAACACAGGGGTCGGTGCACATCTCTAAGTGTAATGCCAATTTTATGGAGAGTACTGGAAAGAGGAAGGGGCCAATATATTTCATGCAAAATAAACAGAAAAATACTAAAGGTAATTTAGGCATAAATTGCATTTACTGATGTGCCCAGCTATAACGTGGCATCACAGCGCTATCTCTCACGCCACGTATGGCGCGCCACACACCACGCCATGAGTCGCGCCACAATGAAAGTTTATTAGTGAAAAAAGTCATTACGTGTAATACAACATTTTGCCCACCAGATGTCACTTTTCCTAAACTACATAGCGCATGCGTCAGATTTCATTAAGTGTAATACAACTTTTTGCCCACCAGGTGTCACTTTTCCTAAACTACATAGCGCATGCGTGTGATTTCATGATGTGTAATACAACATTTTGCCCACCAGGTGTCACTTTCCAATGTACCGTACGGTATGTTCTGTATCACCGGCCGATGATTGTTTGACAGAACCTTAGACATTAGACTTTACAAACTACAGAACTCTATTAATGGGTGAAGCGTGTGGCCTAGCGGTCTAATGCCTAGTCTCACTGCTTCTCCTCTCTTCTTGTTCCGTGGGTTCGAGACCTTGAAAATACAGTATGTTTTTTTAATTTATTTTTAAAATCTTCACTTAAAATATTCAGTATTCAATACAGTACATGTGGAGCGCATGTCTGCCCAGTGCTTCGGGAGTCAAACAGCAAAACTAGGATTTTTATTATTGTACATACAGTACTGTACCTTAGAACACAAACTTGCGTCAATGCCGGCGCTGACATGAACGCGGACATTATAGTTATTTATTATGACCATCAAGTGGCAATGGGCACTGTTAAAGAAACTGGTTTCTGTATATCAAACTGACTGCGCGTTTAAACCGCAAAATTGCGTCAATGTCTGCGCGTGCCCAGTGGTCGGATTTTAATCACAATGAAATGTGTGCCCCATGTCCAGTGGAGCCAAGCCATACATTAAGTAGCGCTATTTTATGGCGCATGCCCAGTTGTCTGTATTGCTAACAGTACTGTTGAATTTTGACACTAGTGCCATTCTGCACTTTCCGAGACTTACAGTACCGCACAGTATACACAATAGTAAATTCATTACTACAGTACATAAGGTGCTACAGTAGTGGACTAACAGCAGTTTGTAGGGCAGATGCAGAGCGCAAACTTGCGTCAATGAAAATGTTGTCTTAGACTTGGTACATTATTAATTTAATATGTTTAGTAACTGATAGTTGACTGTGTATAAGAGAGGGGTCTCTATAGTACAAACTGACTCGGCGTTTAAACCGCAAAATTGCGTCAATGTCTGCGCGTGCCCAGTGGTCGGATTTTAATCACAATGAAATGTGTGCCCCATGTCCAGTGGAGCCAAGCCATACATTAAGTAGCGCTATTTTATGGCGCATGCCCAGTTGTCTGTATTGCCAACAGTACTGTTGAATTTTCACACTAGTGCCATTCTGCACTGTCCGAGACTTACAGTACCGCACAGTATGCACAATAGTAAATTCATTACTACAGTACATAAGGTACTACAGTAGTGGATTAACAGCAGTTTGTAGGACAGATGCAGAGCGCAAACTTGCGTCAATGAAAATGCTGTCTTAGACTTGGTAACATTATTAATTTAATATGTTTAGTAACTGATACTTGACTGTGTATAAGAGAGGGGTCTCTCTAGTAGAAACTGACTCGGCGTTTAAACCGCAAAATTGCGTCAACTGTCAGCACAGTTTGCGTTGTGGTAACTTATAGCCAGTTCTGATGGGTTACAGTACAAATAGGATCTCTGGCTTGTGCCCAGTGGAAGGGTTGCAATGCATTGCCAGTGGTGCTGCGCCATAGCCATAACCTTGTTCACTATAGTACTGTAGTTCAGTCTTGCTATCCAACCCTTACAAAAATCAATCTATTGTACTGTATATGTGCCCAGCTACAGTACTGTAGTTTGTTGCTCCATACGGTATGCCATACAGTATACCGCATTGTTGCGCACTACACTGTGGCGTATTGAGTCTCATAGCACTGCGCATGCCCAGTTGTCTGTATTATACGGTACTTATAACTGTAGTTGTAAGTACAATACGGTAGACATTGTAGTGATTCCCTGACTCTAGGAACTACAGTACAGTAGATGCAGTAGTCTAGGGGGCTAATGCCTAGCCCTACTGCATCTACCATTTTCTTGTCCCGCTGGTTCGAGACATTTAAAGTACATACTTTATACAGTAATTTTATTTTGTTTTAAATCTTCACTAATACAGTACATTATCCAGAAATTCTGGTATTTCTATGCCACAGTACTTTGACCAAAAAGTCTAACCTTGTTAATAAAAAATAAAAAGTGTAACCTTTCAAGCTTCGAACCCGCAAAAGGGTTGTACAGGCAGCGTAATGTATTGGTTTGATTATTTACCATTACACTACAGCCGCCTGCAATACCAAGTTTGCACCTGGCTTGAGTGTTTCCTACAATACTGTACGTCATCGTATCTCAGGCGCATGCCCAGATCTACTGTATACCTATTTAGCGTTTTTTTTTTTTTTTTACTAAACTCAATACATTTTATATATTAGGGGGTAAATGTACTAAGATGGTAGTGCTATTAAGTGATTTTGCCAATAGCAACCAATCTGATTCCAGGTATTACTGTACAGTATCTTCTAGAAGGTGCTACTGTAGATAAATGCTAAGTACAGTAGAATCTGATTGGATGCTATGGGCAACATACAGTACAGTAACTTCTTAAATAGAACTCCCATCTTAGTAAATTTACCCCTACAAGTTTCACTTTTTCCCCCCAATTTTTTTTCTTCCACCCCCCAAAATGAAAGTGAATTTTTAGTGTGTTCTGACTTTTTAAAAAAAAAAACTTACGCAGTTTACACTACCTTTAGGGGACGTTGAAGGCTTCCCGCAACATTGCACCCCAATTCACGAAATTTTTCCACCTGCTATTCATACAGTAGGCGAAACTTTTTTACATACTGTCTTACTGTACATTGCATTGACTTCCCGCCTACAGTAGGCAGAAAAGCTTTCAAATTGAATACAGCGATAATTTCACGCCTGGCAAAATGACGTAATCATACAGTACAAACACCAATTGTATAAATTAATGACAATTTTTATTTAGCCTACAGTAACATGCTTTACAAAGGGGGGGGGACGTCTTTAGCCCTACTGGGGGACCGAGGACTACACAAAAAGAGTTGGCTTTTATTTTAAAAGCATCACTGGCACTTTTGGCCTCAGATTCAGAGTTTCACCTATACCAGGTGTAGACTCTACCGTGCATCAGAGTGCACCATAATATAACATAAAAAAAAAAATACATGAAACAAGACAGTATTTGGGTGCCCCAGATGGAGGTGAACACCAGCTGTATGAATACGATAACAGAGCACTAACATTACCAAAAATCTCACCTTATCATTATGTCGAAAGGACCGCCGCTCTAACCATACAGTAGAAGCCTGTCTCTCAATTCACGGTGCACCCACTACTGTATGTCTGCAACTATGGATGTGGATGTTGAAGCAGCCACTACTATTGTAGTGTATATGAACTAAAGGAACCTGAAAACTTGAAACATCTGCATTACAAATGGCAACATCAAGCGCAGTAGCAGAAAGTGGCAGCTTCAGCACAATCTGTGATGATGCCAATGTGTGCCTTGGAACAGGGGTCAATGTACAGTAGGTGTAAGGAAAAGAGCAAGAGTATGAAGTACAGTACAGTACATAAGGTACAGTAAGGGAAAGTTATTGTAGACAAAGAGCTTATAAAATAAATTAGGAGAATACTGTATAATGTAGGGACAGAAAGCACAACCACAATACTGTACATACAGTACATTATGGACACAGTGTACAGTACTTAGCAGTCCGGATCACAAACTGAAAAGAGGAAGTTAAACCCCTCCTCCACATTACAAATTATTTACAGTACAGTATAAGCTACATAGCAGTTGCTTGACCGTTTCTTTCGATGACAACTGGTAATACTCTATGGAGAGGATCAATATAATTGTTACACTGGGCACGTGTCAATACTGTTCTCCAAAACTTCATTATCCCATCCAAAAGTTCCTGTTTAGTTGTTGGTTTCACATCAGACCTGATGAACCTCTTCAACTGGGCCCAGACCATTTCAATGGGATTCATGTCCGGTGACCTACAGGTAAGTAAAAATAAAAAAAATATTCAGTCACAGTACTGTACTTTAGTAAAAAGTGTACTAGAATAATTACTGCTTGGTACTGTACATACTTTTTGGTACAATAAACAGTTAATACAGTACTATAGGACAATACTCACTCTGGTGGTGTGCGTTCCCAATTTATCCCTCTCTCTTCCATGAATTTTGCTGAAGCCGAATGTTTTGGATCATTATCCTGGAATAATCGATGTCCTGATGGGAAGCATTTTCTCACAAATGGCACCATACAGCAATCTACAATTTTTTCTTGGAAGGTCTTATCCATGATGCCTAAAGAGATGAGAAATTGTCAGTAACAAGCATACACTGTACAGGACTGTAAATAATTTTTAAAACAAGCATTACTGTACTGCACCTTCAAAAATATAGATCGGTCCTGCACCCCAATGAGATATACCTCCCCATACATGGACTTTTAACGGATGCTTCAGACGTGGTTTAAGTGAGAGATGTGCACTGTGTTGGATGGACAGTCTTGAGAACCTCTCAAGAGAAACCGAAGTTTCATCTGTGAAAATGACATCATTAAAATTCTCTCCACTATCTATCCACCGTCGTGCTTGTTCAACTCTCTTTACTTTATTAACATCCTTTATCATGGGATTTATCCTGTGAAATAAAAACAAGTTTTAGTTTACTGTCATGTAAAATCAGTGCATTATTAATATACAGTATATATATTTTACAGTATGTACAGTACCTTGTAGGGCCAAAAGTCCATCCCAGTTCCTTATGCATCTGTTTGATGCTGGAACAGGAGATGTCCAGGTCACATTCTGCTTTTAGAATATGTTTGATTTGTAAAGCTGTACGCTCATCATCCTCACAAGTCAATTTGTGCACAATCTTTTTGACGCTCCTACGGTAGAACACATACAGAGCATATAGCAATTATTGGACAGTTAGTGTTGAAATTGGAACACAATAGAGTACCAATCTAGCAACATACAGTATACTGTAATAAAAAAAGGTTTATGTAAAGTACCTACCATATGCATTTAGAAGGAAATCTATATCTGGTCCGCAGACTACAGTACTTAAGTGTGGATAGCTAGTGCGATCTGAGATGCTCTTTTATGCTACCAGAGACAAAGAAAACCTTGCCGCCGAAACTCTGCCATGCCATTGGACCACAAGGAAGTGCATATTTCAAATACACCAATCAGCGGCCAGATTTTCTGCGGGAAGGAATTCTTTTGTATCTGGTAGCATAAAAGAGCATCTCAGACCGCACTAGCTATCCACACTGTGAATCTGCTACTTAACTGTACGGACTTGTTGCTCGGATTGTCTCATCGGCACGTATCAACAGTACGAACCCTTGAGATACTGTACTACTACCTGCAACGCTGCCTGACTTCTAAGTCACTGTTGTTGCTGCTCATTACCGTGATCTACCTCTGCAACTCTGCCTGACTTCCGAGTCACCTTTGTTGCTGTACCGTGAGCTTCTACAGCTGTTTCCTACAGTATCAACTCACTGGTACTGTAAGTACAGTAGCTTGCTATGTTTTTGCAGTTTGCTGTGTTAGACGCTGACTTGCGTTTCCCATGACTGACCGCCGCCATCTTGTTTTGCTCGGCGGCCATTTGTTTTTTCAGTCGCAATATTGCTGTGTTTATCGTCCCGCTGCCTCGGTATGCCCCGTCCTTCACACATCCCCGTAGAGGCTTACTTGTGAATCCAGTAACTATCACACACACATACCGATCGTTCCTAGCCTCCCATTGCCCCTCATAGTTTCCCGTGACTAACCGCCGCCATCTTGTTTTGCTCGGCGGCCATTTGTTTTTTCAGTCGCAATATTGCTGTGTTTATCGTCCCGCTGCCTCGGTATGCCCCGTCCTTCACCCATCCCCATAGAGGCTTACTTATGAATCCAGTAACTATCACACACACATACCGATCGTTCCTAGCATCCCATTGCCCCTCATAGTTTCCCGTGACTGACCGCCGCCATCTTGTTTTGCTCGGCGGCCATTTGTTTTTTCAGTCGCAATATTGCTGTGTTTATCGTCCCGCTGCCTCGGTATGCCCCGTCCTTCACCCATCCCCGTAGAGGCTTACTTGTGAATCCAGTAACTATCACACACACATACCAATCTTTCCTAGCCTCCCATTGCCCCTCATAGTTTCCCGTGACTGACCGCCGCCATCTTGTTTTGCTCGGCGGCCATTTGTTTTTTCAGTCGCAATATTGCTGTGTTTAACGTGTGTTTGCATTATTGCACCAGTTTGCACATTTAACTTTGAGACTAATGGTTTTAATGGTCATGTACACACTAAGTTTTGATTTATGTAATAAAAATAGCTAATTTGGCGCTGTACTTTACAGTACTGTACTGTATATCAGTTGAGATATTCACACATTTTATTACTGTTGAGCTGACACCTACTGTACCTTACCGTACAGTATATAATTAGGAAGTGTTTTTTATATACCTGTATTTATCATATTTATTATCTTGTGCCTCTATACAATCTCACAATAGTGGTTAGTGCTTTAACAGTTTTAGCGCTGTGTAATCTCCTATATTTACCTGTATATACTGTATAACACACGCACAGTCTTAGGAGACAGAAAGAGTACTGTAATTGTTTACAGTGTTGTAATGTGAAACATTTACTGTATACAGTACATGTACAGTTTTTCCACTATTTTACTTAACATTGTATTTAGTGTCTTTATACTGTACTTGTGTATTTCAGAGTGCACCGAACTGTCAACATGGTGAAGAGCAAAGGTTTTTACAACGGAAACGAATCTTGCCCACTTCCACTGACCAAAAGGCTGAGTGCACTAGTCCCACAACGGTCTACAAGCAAACCTTCCAAGAAGAAAACAGGTAAGGAAAATTTACAGGTACCTCTTCTAGTCAAGGCAAGGAAGAAGGCAAAGGCGAAGAACTACACTTTGCAAGTGGACATCGGAGAAAATGGACCAGGGAATGTGGAGCAACCCATGAACGTCCCGAACCAGGAGGAAACACCAGTCATTTATGGGCCAGAAGTATTGGACACCTTTGAGCCTCTTGTTGAAGATGTATCCTGCTCACCAACTCGGCGAAAACTGTCATTCCAAGAAGATAATGCATGCACATGTAGCTGTGCCAGGATGGTGAGAGACCTCGTCGGAAAAGTTGGTCAACTGGAAGCGAAAATTGACAACTTGAAAGAAGAGCTGAAGGAAGGGCTGAAGGACACCATTGCAGAAGCAATGAAAGAAGCAATCCGGCAAAGTAAAGAAGAATGGCAAGAGGCCGCTGCCCAGAGTACCAGGAAGAGACATGACCAGGCAATCCAGTATGAAATGGTCACACCGGATGAATTTGAGCCTGAGGAGAACGATGATGATTTCAACTTGGAGACTGACCCATCCTTCCACTTGCTACATATGGAAAATACAGTGGCATCAGAGCACTTGGACATGACACCAGTGCCATCATGCAGCCTGCCTCAGTGGGAGAGTACACCAGTGGCATCACATCGCCTGCCTGAATGGTCAGTTGCAGAATCAAGGATCAACAATGCAAGCATGCCTGTACTTTCACCAGGAACGCCTGTCATGTCGAGCACGCCAGCACCACTGACTGTATTTGGAACACCCTTACCGGATATACCACTGGCTGTGATCAATGTTGAGAAGGACAATGAAATTTACAGAGCTGTGAATTGTGAGATGCATCGATATGCGCAAGCAATATTTCAGGAACACGTGCCCTATGACCTGTATTGCAATTGGACGAAGCGGGTGAACTTTGATGGAAGTCGGAAGAAAGTGCCAATCCCCAACAACTTAAGAGAAGATATCCTCTCAAGATGCCGGACAAGATTCAGGATTGGAAAAGAAGAACTTACTCGGATAAAGGACACGCTGAATGGGGTGCTGCGCATGCCAAGGAAACATGCATGGAGGACAGTCACGCATACAAGTACAGATCTGCAATCAACAAACACGACTTGAAGGGACTTGTCAGAAGACAGGAAGACCCGGCGCCGCCGCTGTCCTGGACGTGGCAGCGGCAGAAGAAAGAAGCTGAGGACAGGAGAGGACTAGAGGGGTGGAAAGCAAAAGAGCTAAAGAAGTTCCCCCCCTCAAAGCCTCTTCCACCATAACAGATAGGCCCTATGTGAGGCCAACTGTACTGTACATTAATTTATATTGTAGTTTGTTAGGCTGGTGAGATACAGTAGTATTAGTGTGACACTATTAGAGCAGGAAAGGGCCTTGCATGGCATATTTTCTCTCCTACAGGGACCTCTGTGTGGGATTGAGCGGGACAAAGAAGAAGAGTATCTCCGGTGAGTACTGTATGTACCGTACCATACCTGTGTGTCTGTCTTTTACTGTCTGTTTGTCTCTGCCTATCCTCCTTTCTTCAGGGCGTACAGTGGACCTTGCACTCTGATGCAAGGTAGAGTCTGCACCTGGTATAGGTGAAACTCTGCATCTGAGGCCAAAAGTGCCAGTGATGATTTTAACTTAAAAGCAAACTCTTTTTGTGTAGTCCTCGGTCCAGTAGGGCATATCGGTCGGCATTGATTAAGGACTGTTCTCACGTCATACCTTTCCTCCTAGGTACTGTACAGTAGTCATGTCCGTGTCCAGCTTCGAACTCCAGGACATGCCAGCGGCAGAAGAAAGAAGCGGGGTACTGTAGAGAACTACAGGGGTGGAAAGCTAAAGAAGTCCCCCCCCTCTGTAAAGCATGTTACTGTAGGTTAAATAAAAATTGTCATTCATTTATACAATTGGTGTTTGTACTGTATGTAATTCAGTCTTTAAGTGCGCCTGAGACCCAACACGTGCATCTGTCATTAAAAAGGCACAAAAAGTCAATAACACACAGATGCAGGGGTGTATCATTCTACTGGACAGGATTTCAATCACCAGAGGCGCGCCGGCCAATGGGGGTTGCCGCACACAGTCATATACTGTACAGTATCCCTGTTGCCTTTATTAAATCACCCCTTAAGAGTGGAGTGCAATTAATAAAAGTACGTAATGGGTGACTTACTGTACTGTATTTTCTTACCTTTTAGTTGTTACACATCAATAAATGTAAATACAGTATACTGTACTTTATCCACAGCACCAAGTAAAGACAGAAAACGTTTTACCAAATAACACAAATTTTAATAAAAATCATAAATAAACAAAAATAAAGTTAACAAAAAATTAAAGAAAAGATCCACTAAGTGGTGGGCCATCTGCCTGTATAGGCCTAAAAAAAAAAGAATTTGTTCTGTGGAGAGAAAAAAAAGAGTACAGTATTACAACACTAATACACAATATTGTACAATCTCGACGTAAATACTGTACTCTACCTCGAGTCAGGCGTGGTCCCTGCCTCCCTTGGGGTCCCTGCCTCCCTGATGGTCCATGACTGAAGACTGTTTTGGAAAAAAATATATTCACATTAACAGTGCTGTGTTTACCTTTATATGGTATGGTGCTACTGTAAATGGTTTGGCTACTGTAGCTCCTAACAAAGTACTGTACAGTACATAAACAAACAGAACAATACAATGGCTACAGTACGGTACAATGCAAGAAAAGTACAGTACTATACAGTTTAAACATTGCTACACCAAAGGTGATTATACTGACTGAAGCTGGCAGACAGAGGGATACTTTTGGTGCGGTGTAGATACAGTACAGTAACCTCCCTCAATTTAATTACTATTACTGTACAGTACCTGCAAAGCATGTTTGCAAATGATTGATGACCCTGCACTGAACAACTGCTTGTTCGGAGTAGGCTCATCACTTACTGTACTGACAAACAACTGCATGATTACAATATCCTAATCATGCAGTGGTTATCATACCGGTATCTTTAAGTGGATGGGCACCTTTAGAGTGATGTCCTTTATAAAAAAAATGAAAACACAAAATGTGTAAGGAAAAGAGGTTGGAGATGCATCTTTGTAGTACAGAAGAGAGAGAAAGAGACGCTGTGAAAACAAAAAAGGAGAGAGACAGTACAAAAGAAGACAATGTACAGTTGTGTAGGGTACAGTACTTACACGGCCTGTGAGCCCTGCTTGGCCCAGGTTCTGGCAACTGGCAAGTGGGGGGCTGGGTGTGTGGCAGGGGTCTTCCACGTTCCCGCACTGTGGCGAAATTTTTTTTTTTCCTGTTACACAAGTACAGAAACAATTTGGAGTACAGGAGGAGGAGAGAGGCACTGTAAAAAGGAGAGCAAAATGTACAGTAGTACACGGTACTTACTCAGGGTGGCAAGCCGTGTTAGAAAATTTCGAAAGGAGACACGAGTTGGTGCTGGTGGGGGTGCCGCCGTTGGTGGTGGTATGACTGTGGACAAAGAACAGTTTCCATCAAACCATTTGGAAACACATACAGTAAACTGTAATGGAGCGTACCCACTACACGATATGCTCCATGAGTCGTCCACTTTATCGCCTAGTGTGTACACACCATAAATCTTGAACAGAGCCTCTATAACAACAAAAAACAAACACAGACAGAGGGAGAAAAAGAGAGAGGGATGGGGAGAGGAAGACAGAGAGAGAGAGAGAGAGAGAGAGAGACTGACAAGGGTAAAAAAGGAGAGCGATACAGTGCTGTATAAAACAATGTGTTGTACTTTACTTACGTGGCACGGAGATGCCAGTCTGTGGGGATGGTGGTGGTGGTGTCACCTCCATTGTTGGAAGTGGTATGACTGTGGACAAAGAACAGTTTCCATCAAAACCATTTGGAAACACATACAGTAAACTGTAATGGTGCGTACACACTACACGATATGCTCCCTGAGTCGTCCACTTTATCACCTAGTGTGTATGCACCATAAATCTTGAACAGAGCCTCTATAACAACAAAAAACAAACACAGACAGAGGGAGAAAAAGAGAGAGGGATGGGGAGAGGAAGACAGAATGCCAGAGAGAGAGAGAGAGAGAGAGAGAGAGAGAGACTGACAAGGGTAAAAAAGGAGAGTGATACAGTGCTGTATAAAACAATGTGTTGTACTTTACTTACGCGGCACGGAGATGCCAGTCTGTGGGGATGGTGGTGTCGCCACCATTGTTGGAAGTGGTATGACTGTGGACAAAGAACAGTTTCCATCAAAACCATTTGGAAACACATACAGTAAACTGTAATGGTGGGTACACACTACACGATATACTCCCTGAGTCATCCACTTTATCGCCTAGTGTGTACGCACCATAAATCTTGAACAGAGCCTCTATAACAACAAAAAACAAACACAGACAGAGGGAGAAAAAGAGAGAGGGAGGGGGAGAGGAAGAGAGAAAGACAGAGAGAGAGAGAGAGACTGACAAGGGTAAAAACGGAGAGCGATACAGTGCTGTATAAAACAATGTGTTGTACTTTACTTACGCAGCACGGAGATGCCAGTCTGTGGGGATGGTGGTGTCACCACCATTGTTGGAAGTGGTATGACTGTGGACAAAGAACAGTTTCCATCAAAACCATTTCGAAACACATACAGTAAACTGTAATGGTGTGTACATTCTACATGATATGCTCCCTGAGTCGTCCACTTTATCGCCTAGTGTGTACGCACCATAAATCTTGAACAGAGCCTCTATAACAACAAGAAACAAACACAGACAGAGGGAGAAAAAGAGAGAGGGAGGGGGAGAGGAAGAGAGAAAGACAGAGAGAGAGAGAGAGAGAGAGAGACTGACAAGGGTAAAAAAGGAAAGCGATACAGTGCTGTATAAAACAATGTGTTATACTTTACTTACGCGGAACGGGGATGCCAGTCTGTGGGGATGGTGGTGGTGGTGTCGCCACCATTGTTGGAAGTGGTATGACTGTGGACAAAGAACAGTTTCCATCAAAACCATTTGGAAACACATACAGTAAACTGTAATGGTGCGTACACACTACACGATATGCTCCCTGAGTCGTCCACTTTATCGCCTAGTGTGTACGCACCATAAATCTTGAACAGAGCCTCTATAACAACAAAAAACAAACACAGACAGAGGGAGAAAAAGAGAGAGGGAGGGGGAGAGGAAGAGAGACAGACAGAGAGAGAGAGAGAGACTGACAAGGGTAAAAAAGGAGAGCGATACAGTGCTGTATAAAACAATGTGTTGTACTTTACTTACGCGGCACGGAGATGCCAGTCCTGTGGGGATGGTGGTGGTGGTGTCGCCACCATTGTTGGAAGTGGTATGACTGTGGACAAAGAACAGTTTCCATCAAAACCATTTGGAAACACATACAGTAAACTGTAATGGTGCGTACACACTACATGATATGCTCCCTGAGTCGTCCACTTTATCGCCTAGTGTGTACGCACCATAAATCTTGAAGAGAGCCTCTATAACAACAAAAAACAAACACAGACAGAGGGAGAAAAAGAGAGAGGGAGGGAGAGAGGAAGAGAGAAAGACAGAGAGAGAGAGAGACTGACAAGGGTAAAAAAGGAGAGCGATACACTGCTGTATAAAACAATGTGTTGTACTTTACTTACGCGGCACGGAGATGCCAGTCTGTGGGGATGGTGGTGGTGGTGTCGCCACCATTGTTGGAAGTGGTATGACTGTGGACAAAGAACAGTTTCCATCAAAACCATTTGGAAACACATACAGTAAACTGTAATGGTGCGTACACACTACACGATATGCTCCCTGAGTCATCCACTTTATCGCCTAGTGTGTACGCACCATAAATCTTGAACAGAGCCTCTATAACAACAAAAAACAAACACAGACAGAGGGAGAAAAAGAGAGAGGGAGGTGGAGAGGAAAAGAGAAAGACAGAGAAAGAGAGAGAGAGAGAGAGACTGACAAGGGTAAAAAAGGAGAGCGATACAGTGCTGTAAAAAACAATGTGTTGTACTTTACTTATGCGGCACGGAGATGCCAGTCTGTGGGGATGGTGGTGGTGGTGTCGCCACCATTGTTGGAAGTGGTATGACTGTGGACAAAGAACAGTTTCCATCAAAACCATTTGGAAACACATACAGTAAACTGTAATGGTGCGTACACACTACACAATATGCTCCATGAGTCGTCCACTTTATCGCCTAGTGTTTACGCACCATAAATCTTGAACAGAGCCTCTATAACAACAAAAAACAAACACAGACAGAGGGAGAAAAAGAGAGAGGGAGGGGTAGAGGAAGTGAGAAAGACAGAGAGAGAGCGAGAGAGAGAGAGACTGACAAGGGTTAAAAAGGAGAGCGATACAGTGCTGTATAAAACAATGTGTTGTACTTTACTTACGCGGCACGGAGATACCAGTCTGTGGGGATGGTGGTGGTGGTGTCGCCACCATTGTTGCAAGTGGTATGACTGTGGACAGAGAACAGTTTCCATCAAAACCATTTTGAAACACATACAGTAAACTGTAATGGTGCGTACACACTACATGATATGCTCCCTGATTCGTCCACTTTATCGCCTAGTGTGTATGCACCATAAATCTTGAACAGAGTCTCTATAACAACAAAAAACAAACACAGACAGAGGGAGAAAAAGAGAGAGGGAGGAGGAGAGGAAGAGAGAAAGACAGAGAGAGAGACAGAGAGACAGAGAGACAGAATGAAAAGAGAGAGAGAGAACAATGCACTGTACTTATGCAAACTGTCACTGGGGCTGGGTGGGGGTATGGTCTCTGGTGATGCTGTTGAAAAAAATGACAGTACAGTATGTTACAGAAAAGAGAGAAGACGTTGGAGATGTTTTAAGAGAGAGAGAGAGAGAGAAACACAGGGACACAGGGAGAGAGAGAAAGAGAGAGAGAGATAGGGGGAGAGGGCGAGAGAGAAAGATAGGGAGAGAGAAAGAGAGAGCTAGAAAGACAGAGAGAGAGAGAGCGAGAGAGAGAGAGGAGGGAAAGGGAAGGAGAGAGAGAAAGAGGGAGAGGGGGAGAGGGCGAGAGAGAAAGACAGAGGGAGAGAGAGAGAGAGGGGGGGAGAGGGAAGGAGAGAAAGAAAGAGGGAGAGAGAGAGAGAGAGAAACAAAGAAAGGTTTACTGGATTCGCTGCTCTCCAGCTCCACTATATGGAGGTGTTCAGCATAAAAAAAATAATTATACACTATTGTACAGTACTCAGTGGGAAAGTAGAGGGTAAACATGCTCAACTGTAACATTACTACAGTATACAGTATACTGTATTACAGTACAGTATTAATACAAAATGACCTACAGTATAAAACTGTGTACAGTACTTACTTGGCTGGGGAGGGGAGTCTGGGTCCTCCTCTTGCCCTGGGGAGGGCTGAGGCACTTCAATGTCTTCAACTAAAATACACAAGGACAGAAACAATTATTGTGTAAGGAGAAGACGTTGGAGAAGTTTTAACAGAGAGAGAAACAGAGGGAGACAGGGAGAGAGAGATAGAGAGAAAGAGAAAAAGAAAGAGAGAAAAACAGGGAAAGAGAGTGAAAGAGAGAGAGAGAGAGAGGAAAATGAAAGAGAGAGAAAGATAAAGAGAAAGAAAGAGGGAGAGGGAGGTGTTCTTTACTTACTGGGCAGGGGGCTTCCGACAGCCTCCTCATCAATGACGAGTCTGTCTGTGTGTACAGTATAAGAAAAATATATATTATACTGTACAAAAAATCAAAAAGGTAGTAGCATGACACTATTGTGTCCATACTGTAACTGTTGTAATCATTACCACTGTCATTTGAAGAGGCTGCAGATGATGCTGGCAGTGATGGGGGTGGTGGAAGTGATGGTGGTGGCGGCGGTGGTGGCGATGCCGGGGCAGGGGGGGCTACTGGCCCTGTGGGGAAAAATTCATGTCGTCATTAAGGAGCATTTAAAAACAAGAGTTCAGACCTCTATTCCAAATTGGAGAGGGATTACGGTACAGTACTGTAGATGGCCTCAGTAGTGTGTACTGTACTTACTCTGAAAATTCAGCCAACTGGGCCCGGCTGCTGGCAGTGATAGGGGTGGTGGCAGTGATGGTGGTGGTGGTGGCGGCGGTGGTGGCACTGCCAGGGCAGGGGGGGCTGCTCGCCCTGTGGGGAAAAATACATGTCATCATTAAGGTAGATGGCCTTAGGGAATTAGCTATTGATTAAAATACAAACCAATACAGTATACTGTAGTACATAAACTACTGTAGTCTGTAAAGCTGGCATTGGGGCCAAAATAAAACAGTATGGTACAGTACTGTACTGTACTGTATATAAAAAAATATACTGTCCAGTAAAGTACTATATGATCAAGTGGTGCAACGTTACACATAGGCTATGTGGGTGGCACTGTCGCCACCCCACGAGCTTTACAAGATGGCACATGCGCATGACACTGGAGCCCGAACCCAGCGGAGGACCCCGCTGAGGACTTTGCGAGACCTCGCCGGAGGGGTAAATACTGTATTAATAAATACAGTACCGGTGGAATTTTCGTTTGTATCACAGTGATACCAAATGAAAATTTGCCCTGGTATTTCCCTTCTTTTGTACTGTACTGGAAATGGGGCACAGAGTGAGTAGTGATAAGATACCAGCCAATCAGCTCCCAAATATCATTTTTCAAACACAGCCTGTGAGATGACAGTTGGGAGCTGATTGGAGACACCTGAATCTGTCCATGACGTACAGTAATAATGTCAGACTTAAAGGGGGCAGGCCCAGCACAGATATATAGTGTGTACAGTACTGTAGGTTAACAGATTTGGTCGACAGACATTAGAATGGTGGATCAATCAACTTGCCTTTTGTTACTAATTTATTAATCAAACAAGCCATGTCGACCAATAGTGTGTAACCCTTTAGTCCATGTACAGTACTGTAGATTTAATCAGCCTGTCAATCAAATGTCTGACAGTCATGTCAGTATGTGTTAACAACTGTCAGTCATCGTCAGATACTGTACTATCCAGCACCCTACAGTGCAGTGTACAGTAATGTACAGTATGTCAGAGTCGTGCATTGTACTGTATTCATTATTGTACAGTATACTGTAATTCATGTGATTATACAGCAATGCTGTACTTACTACGAATTATTCACCTCCGAATTCGCTGTAGGCGAGGCCTGTCCCTCCGAAGCAAGTCACTCCACCTGCGCTGCAGTGAGCGACCTGAGCGGCGAATGCCATATAGGCTATAGATTTCATTACTCGCGGCTCTGTAGGCGAGCACTTTGTCTTGGTTAGTGGCGAATGCTTGGTCCCGCGACTTAACCAAGACAAAGAGCTCGCCGGACGAGTAGCGTCTTGCCCTGACAGAAGACATTTTGACTAGCCAGTGACGCATGTCGTACATCGCACGACGCACGACGCACGCCGACACTAATTCTCTTGTTACGGCAGGCGTCTGTGGTGCACTGTAATGTAGTCATAACCGTAGTGGCAAAGTCAGTTTTGAATATTCAGTACAGGCACATTCATAGCGGCACACTAGTTGTCCTAGCAGACGGGGGATGGTGTCTTTGGCAATGGTGACAATTCGTAGCATTTTTCAGGACACTAGGGCAGAGCTGACTGCTTACAGTAAATGGATTAACAAAGCTTCCTTTATTATGGTAATGTGAGGCTCTTGGCTTGCTTTGGGGGAAGGGACCTGATGCACTGTGTATGACTCTCGGCCCACTGGGCATGCGCCAGAAATCCCATCGCAACCCTCCTACTGGGCATGCGCCCGCCAGAGATGAAAATGCAACAGAATACAATACTGTACCGACTGCAGTAATACAGCCAACTGCGCATGCTCAGTGATAGCATAGCGCTACATGGCGTATGGCTTGGCGCCACAGATCCCATTGTACCACCCCTCCATTTCTAATCCATCGCAGATGGCTGACAGCCACCATAGCGCCAACCGTGTAATACAGAGAGCTCTCTCTCCTACAGATCCCACTATTACCGTACTTAGTGTGCAAGGTTGGAGCAGCATCACCAATGTCATCAGTTTGGGATGCAACGCTATTTTGCGCATCAAACGCACAGTCAGCTTTGAACACAGAGCGCTCTCTCACAGACGGAAAGCACTCTCAGACACAGTCCAAGGGACGTAGCCATAGTGTGCGAGGCTGAGACCGCATATGCATTGTCGCATGTTTGCGTTTTGCGGTTTCTGGGCGCACAGTTTGTGATGCAGAGGCCTGTCTCACATTCTAGACAGTAGTTTCACTAACAGTTCCTGCAGTTATGAAATCACTATTCTGTGGTGCTAAATTGTAGGGCACCGTCACTTTTGAATATTCAGTACAGGCACATTCATAGCAGCACACTAGTTGTCCTAGCAGACGGGGGATGGTGTCTTTGGCAATGGTGACAATTCGTAGCATTTTTCAGGACACTAGGGCAGAGCTGACTGCTTACAGTAAATGGATTAACAAAGCTTCCTTTATTATGGTAATGTTAGGCTCTTGGCTTGCTTTGGGGGAAGGGACCTGATGCACTGTGTATGACTCTCGGCCTACTGGGCATGCGCCAGGAATCCCATCGCAACCCTCCTACTGGGCATGCGCCCGCCAGAGATGGAAATGCAACAGAATACAATACTGTACCGACTGCAGTAATACAGCCAACTGTGCATGCTCAGTGATAGCATAGCGCTACATGGCGTATGGCTTGACGCCACAGATCCCATTGTACCCGCATATGCGTTGTTGCATGTTTGCATTTTGCGGTTTCTGGGTGCACCATAGCCACAGTATGAAATCACTATTCAGTGAAATACAGTACAGTACAGAGCCCTCTCTGGGCACTACAGTGTCAAGAGCAGACAGTGACAAAAAAAAAATATACAGTACGGTACAGTATATTCTTTTCCAGGGATCGAACCCCGGACCATAATTCTACCAAAGTGATCACCTAACCACTAGCCCACACGACAGCTACAGTGAACCACAGAGAGTGGCCTCATCCTTGTGCACTCCTCCCGCTGCTGTTTTTTAATTAAAAAATAAATAAAATTGTCATACTGTAATGCATCCCATATCAGTGAAAGCTGTGCGTGCATCTAATTATTCTACAGTATCGGTTATACCGTGACAACAACTCCGGCAACTTCTCTACTATTCAGTTACTGCACCGTACCGTATGTACAATACAGTATGTGCAGTGATTTGTACAGTATATTATGCAACATTAAAAATACAGTATGAGTTGTGCGTTCATGCAAATTCTGTGAATATGATAGACATTCAGTAAAGTGGAGCACTCGCCACCCAGCGGTTAAGCACTATATTACATGCAATTACAAAAGTGGAGCACTCGCCACTCAGCGGTTAAGCACTGTATTACATGCCGTACCATATCCTTCGTTGAAGAATACCACGGTATTCCACAAGTCCATGGCGTGACTCAGAGGCCTGCATGCCACGCCACAAGTCCGTGGCGCGACTCACGCCACGCCATGAGCAACAAAATAGCTGGGCAGATCTGTACGGTGTTCTTTTGTCTACAAAAGGTGGCTGTTGTATGCTCTGAAATCTGTAACAGGGTGCTTTTTATCTTGGCTGATAAGCAAATCTGTACTGTAGACAACAGTGATTTTCTGTACTGTATGCTTTTAATGAGTGGAATATTTGTAACGTATATGGATTTTAGCTATTCAATTTAGGCTTGCTTTGGATCTGTTTGAGTCTTTCTCATCATTTCAACATCCATCTATACCAGCAGTCATCATTCCTTTCTGCTGAATAAAAACAGTGATTATATTATGCTCTCAAAACACTTCAGAAATGTGAGTGCAATTTATACTTTAAGTCTATCCATATTCTTTATTTGCAGTCCCATGTGTTATATGCATGAATGTTTCTTTAATATAGATCTTTCTCTAATCACTATACATAACAAAGTAATGAGCAAACAAATGTGTTCATGAATTCCATGGTTCTGTATGAAAATACTGACTTGTAGCTACCTATAAATATATGGATCTTGTAATGTAGTCTTTACTCAGCTGATAAATGTTTGTATTGAAGTGCATTATGCCTGGAAAGGTTGTCAATATTTTACTTTCACTAAAGTTAGATCATAAACCATGACTTTAGTCAGCTGAAGCTAAATGTTTCATTGACACTGACACTCATAAATTTATATTACGAGAACTGATATCAGAAAGGTGACAAAACAACAATACGTGCTTGTAAATTGTGCTTGAATAATTTTATATACAGTATATAAAATTAACCTCTCTTACAGTGACATTTGTCATTAACTGTTTAAACAGGTTATTCTGAATGTTCAACTGTTTTATTCACTTACCCCTATATCTATCTAAATGTTTATTAATTAAAAATAATAAAAAAAATTCAAATTAAACAGCTTATTCTGAACTATTTTTATCTCCTTATACTGTATATGTTGCACCATACTTTTATCTCCTTATACTGTATATGTATTACCCTACATCATCTCCATGTAGAACTATTTTGTCACAACAGGGACCATTTTATTATATAGTTATACCACTCTTGGCTATGTGGTCACGCTCACAATGCACACAATGGATATAAATATTTTATATATATATATTTAAAGTCCTAATGTGCGGCACTCCAGCAGTATTAAACAAGGTCCCTGGTGCCCTCCGCAATCAAACCCAGCCTGTGGGTCCATAATGCATGCACTTGGACGGCTGCACTCAGGTCATTAAGGCTTCAATCAACATTTCGGAGACTTTAATGCTCCATCATCAGGATATAAAGAACATACATACATGCACTTACTTTTAACACCAACACCACCCCAAGAGTCATGTGCGACATCCATCTTCCGGCGGGGTGGCTAATCCGAATGACGTATGCAGCATCTGACCATTACCAAGGGAACTGCATGGACACTACAAATACACATATGGATCAGGACAAGATAAACATAGTAAAAGGGCAATACAGACATATAGGGAAATCATATTAATAACCCAAACAGGACCACAGAAACATAATCATAGTATACACCAAAACTAATATATATCATTTGATAAACACACCACAGAAAATAGAAACTAGAGAATAAGCCTACAGCAAAGTAATATAAATAAATAAACACAAGACTGTTATGAACAACACCAATGGAGTATACAAAACAGTCAAAACAATAATGAAAAAAATATACACAGTAACATGAGCATCATAAAGAAGCATATCTGCATATATAGTTAAATCAGAATAAATGCACAGAATTATAATCAAATTCACAAGACTAAATTCCATATTATAGAAAACAAAAAAGACCCAAATTTTCATTGAGGCCCGTGGGTGCTAGTGTCACAAGCCTAAAAATCCAATGAGACTCTGCCAGAGAGAATTGGTCCATCGTTACTTCAGCTGGTGATTTGAATCTTCATGATAAGGCAATTTTTCTTTCATATAAGACAGGTCACAACATTAGTAATTGGGTTGTAAAAACTGATGTTACTAACTGGGGTCATAGTACAGGGCTACAGCATAGCCAACCAACGGGACTTATGCTTGGGGGTTCAGAATTACAAAACACTATCCATGTGCGGAATCTTGGTGTTGTCCTGGATAGTGTGATCCATTGATGAAGGACTATTAACAGTACCTAGAATCTCAAGGAATTCGTCTGGGGGTCGAGCTTTCAGTTTTGTGGCTCCAACCTTTTGGAACTCACTTCCCCGCACAGTTCGTGAGTCCTCCACTCTAGAATCCTTCAAAAATAGACTCAAGACTCACCTATTCACCCAAGCATTTCACTAATGTCCCTTGTTTAAGCTTATTTTGTATTTTGTACTGTAAATGTAAAGCACTTTGAGTCCTTTAGGAGAAAAGTGCTATATAAATAAAATTATTATTATTATTATTATTATTATTATTATTATTATTATTATTATTATTATTATTATTATTATTATTACTACAGACAACTTTTTACAACCAAAATTAGGTTGCTACAATTGCGTGAATTGCCTTACCTGTTGATATATGACTATTGGCACCACATTTTGTCATCCACATAGTGGTAGAAGGTATAATATTAGCACAGGTTGTCCTGTAGTACTAGATTCATTGTGCAAAAGATTACCTGCCACTGTGGGCTTGTTTATATTTGGAAGACCAACAGGACACTTCAGGAGCATATGGCATTACACTGGTTGGCTATACGAGCTGCTATTGACAGCGGTGGCAGTGACCAGCCAGTGGCACACCATTTTGTATGTGCTGGGCATAATGTATTGGCCTTACGCTATATTATTATAGACCATAACCTAAACTGTTATGAGGAGGTAATAGAGCACTCAAGCTTTTACAATGTGAGTCCCATTGGATTTTTAGGCTTGGGACGCTAGCACCCAAGGGCCTCAATGATAATTTGGGTCTTTTTTGTTTTCTATAATATGGAATTTAGTCTTTTGAATTTGATTATAGTTCTGTGCATTTATTCTGATTTAACAATATATGCAGATATGCTTCTTTATTATGCTCATGTTACTGTGTATATTTTCTTCAATATTGTTTTGACTGTTTTGTATTCTCTAGTGGTGTTGTTCATAACAGCCTTGCTTTTATCTATTTATTTATTTATTTATTTATATTACTTTGCGGTATGCTTATTCTTTAGTTTCTATTTTCTGTGGTGTGTTTATCAAATGATATATAATAGTTTTGTTGTATACTATGATTATGTTTCTATGGTCCTGTTTAGGTTATTGATATGATTACCCTATATGTATGTATTCCATTTTACTATGTTAATCTTGTCCTGATCCATTTGTGTATTTGTAATGTCCGTGCAGTTCCCTTGGTAATATTCGGACGGTGCATACGTCATTCAGATGTGCCTCCCCGCCAGGAGCCAGATGCCGTGTGTGATATGTGGGATGGTGTTGGTGTTAAAATGTGCATGTTTGTATATTCTTTATATTCTTATGATGGAGCATTAAAGTCTATAAAAAGTTGATTACATTACCTGTGTCTAATAAGCCTTATTGACCTGAGTGCCGCCATCCAAGTGCATGTACTGTATATATATTTATATACATATATATATATATAATCACAGAAAGAGAGGCAGAACTCAGAGATTTCTTCCAGTGGGGAACATTGCAATAGGGTGTTTATTGGGTTTTGACCCACTCAACACCCTTTTGTAGGGTTCACCACTGGTATAAGTCTCAGAGTGCCACCTCTCTTTTTGTGATATTGATATAAGAGGGAACCAGTGCCAGGTATATTGGTTACAGACCAGAATGATTGGAAATGGTTTGCTGTATATATATATATATATATATATATATATACATATATTGTGATAGAAGCACTGGAGAAGTTTTGGATGGCATATAAGTGTGTCCCAGATTTCTCACATATGTGTTTTAAACCCCCAGGAAAAGTATGTTCTGCCGAATAGATTATTGTGTCGGCTTTTGGTAAAAGCCAGATAATGGGTCCTGGGGGTGTGGATTTGAGAAGAGAAGGGAGGGCTCCATCCATGTGTTGGGCCTTTCAGTCTGAGAGCAGGCTGATTGGTAGTTGCACCTGGAAGTGGCTCATATAAGCTGGATCAAGGTTTGGTTCATTGTCTCATATACACCTGGGGTGAAAAGACTGTGAGGTTTGTTCAGAGACACTGTGATATACTGAAAAGTGCTGTGTTTGTGCCTAAGTTTTGTGGTGAGGCAGTAGGCCTTGCCACCTTGAGAGAGGGATTTATTTGTATAGTTAGTGCCCAGATGGGCTAGGATTTATTTTTATGTTTTGTTTATTTTACTATTTAAATTGCACAATAAAAACTGGTTCCCACCAGCTTGCAGGAAACACTGGACTGGTGTGCTGTTCCTGGCTGCTGTATGTAAGGAGGTGTCCATCTACCCCAGGAGAGGGACCCCTACCCCGATCGTATCACTATATATATATATATATACAGTATATATATTCTATTCCAAAAGGCGGCATTTAGTGGTCAGATAAAGTAAGTGGAAATGGCACAGTAAGTGTTTGCAACATTTCGGGCTTTTAATAACCTGTCATTAGGCTTTTTTGTTATGTAGCCTGACGAAGGGTAATTAAAAGCCCAAAACATTGCAAGCACTTACTGTGCCTTTTTCATTTACTTTATCCATCCGCTGAGTGCTGCTTTTTGGAATACAATATTTGTACCTATAGCGGGCACCGTGGCATATTGTCCATATGGAAGGAGTATGCTGGGTCATTCAGTGACTATATATATATATATATATATATATATATATATATATATATATTTACACACATACAGTCATGTGCATAAATATTGGGACATTGACAAAATTTCCATATTTTGGCCTCTATTCATCACCACCATGGCTTTGAAATGAAACAAAGAAGATTTTCTTTAACTGCAGACTTTCAGATTTAATTTGAGGGTATTTACATCCAAATCAGGTGAACGGTGTAGGAATTTCAACGGCTTCTATATGTACCTCCCACTTTTTAAGGGGTCAAAAGTAATGGGACAAACTAAACAATCCTAACTTTCACTTTTTAATACTTTGTTGCAAATCCTTTGCAGGCAATTACAGCCTGAAGTCTGGAATGCATAGACATCACCAGAAGCTGGGTTTCATCCCTGGTGATGCTCTGCCAGGCCTCTTCTGCAAATGTCTTCAGTTCCTGCTTGTTCTTGGGGCATTTTCCCTTCAGTTTTGTCTTCATCAAGTGAAATGCATGCTCAATTGGATTCAGGTCAGGGGATTGACTTGGCCATTGCATAACATTTCACTTTTTAACCTTAAAAAACTCTTTGGTTGCTTTTGCAGTATGCTTCAGGTCATTGTCCATCTGCACTGTGAAGCGCCGTCCAATGAGTTCTGAAGCATTTTACTGAAAATGAGCATATAATATTGCCCGAAACACTTCAGAATTCATTCTGCTGCTTTTGTCAGCAGTCACATCTTCAATAAATACAAGGGAACCATTTCCATTGGCAGCCATACATGCCCATGCCATGACACTACCACCACCATGCTTCACCGATGAGGTGGTATGTTTTGGATCATGAGCAGATCCTTTCCTTCTCCATACTCTTCTCTTCCCATCACTCTGGTACAAGTTGATCTTTGTCTCATCTGTCCATAGGATGTTGTTCCAGAACTGTAATGACTTTTTAAGATGTTGTTTGGCAAACTCTAATCTGGTCTTCCTGTTTTTGTGGCTCACCAATTGTTTACATCTTGTGGTGAACCCTCTATATTCACTCTTGTGAAGTCTTCTCTTGATTGTTGACTTTGACACATATACACCTACCTCCTGGAGAGTGTTCTTGATTTGGCCAACTGTTGTGAAGGGGTTTTTCTTCACCTGGGAAATAATTCTTCTGTCATCCACCACAGTTGTTTTCCATGGTCTTCCGGGTCTTTTGGTGTTGCTGAGCTCTCTGGTGCATTCTTTATTTTTAAGAATGTTCCAAACAGTTGATTTGGCAACATCTAATGTTTTTGCTATCTCTCTGATGGGTGTGTTTTGATTTTTCAGCCTAATGATGGGTTGCTTCACTGATAGTGACAGTTCTTTGGATCTCATATTGAGAGTCGACAGCATCTGATTCCAAATGCAAATGTCACACCTAGAATCAACTCCAGACCTTTTACCTGCTTAATTGATAATGAAATAACGAGGGAATAGCCCACACCTGTCCATGAAATAGCTGTTGAGTTTATAGTCCCATTACTTTTGGCCCCTTAAAAAGTGGGAGGCACATAAAGAAACTGTTATAAATCCTACACCGTTCACCTGATTTGGATGTAATTACCCTCAAATTAAATCTGAAAGTCTCCAGTTAAAGCACATCTCGTTTGTTTCATTTCAAAGCCATTGTGGTGGTGAACAGAGGCCAAAATATGAAAATTCTGTCAATGTCCCAATATTTATGCACCAGACTGTATATATATATATATATATATATATATATATATATATATACACATAGGTCTGGCACTCGGTGTAACAATAGTTACTTAGCTGGTTGCCCCCACAAAGTTCAATGTCATAGAATCCGTCCGATGTGGCACTCCACGCTAATAAAATAAGTTTCTCACACAGCTTGAGGTGTATATATAACAGTACAAGTGATCATGTCTTTAATAGAGATGAATGTTTTGTATTTTATTCTGCAGGCTGAGAAGTTTACCCTATTGTCATATTTTTATTGACTCATTCATCAGTCATCAAAATATTTTGTTTAAGCTTAGATAATCATTTGCTGGAGTTAAAAGATGGAATTAAAAGTGTTGACATTACTTCTATTGTACATATACAGGCAAATATGTTTTGTAGAAATGTCAAAGGAAATGGGCCAGTTAGAAATGCACTTACAAGTTACAACTATTACAAATAATATTTTTAACAACTACTACTAAAGTTTATGTTTGATAATATTTCCTGTAGCCACAACCCGAAATTATTTGGACCTAAAGTCTTTGTTTTCTCTTGTGTTATCCAGTTCTCTGAGTCATTGACATTTCTTTTAGCCCTTCAGAGGAACTGTAGTGATCAGGGTTCAAATACTATTCATAATATAGAGGCCATACACTCACTTACACACTCTTGGTATAATTTAGCATATACACAGCATACCACATACTGATCCATGAAATCCACAGTAGTATAAAATGACAGTAAAATATATAGTATTCACTTTGAGAAATAGATAAATATTTTGATATCAAATGAAGATTCAAATTCATAAGGTTAAATATAATATTTAATTAATAGAAAAAATGTAAGGGAATAGGTTGTTCTGTTTACTACAAAAGAAGAAAACATTATTGGTATCTAATAATAGATCATATGAAATAGATCCCTGTGCTGAGTAGCAATGAAAACAACAGACATTGCTGAACTTAATGTACCATCATTATAGAAAACCACAGCAGTTGTGCCAGTGCATAATATTTAATCATTCGGTGCAAGTTTTGTTCCAAAAAGCTCAGTGCTGATGAATGTCTAGAAGCAAAGTGATAGCAAATATACACCTAAATGTACCATGGGGTCTTTAAAATAAGAGCTGTGTGGTAACGAACAGAATAAGTTCATAAGTCAAAAGGTCAGATCTATTAAAAAAAAACGACGTGTTTGCTAGAGTGATGGGATCTTAGTGGAACATATTGATATAATTAAAAAAATAGCCTAAAGTGAATTGGAATTTTTAAACTACTGTATCAATATTTGTTATGTAATTTATATCCATTTCTAAATACATTACAAATTTTTTTGTATAAAAATAGTTGTTTGTACGAATTTAAAGGAATACATGAGGCACAAACTGAATATCTGACAACTAGACACATAATAAACAAGCTATAGGGGTATACTAATATTTACAAGAAGGATCCATTACATAATTTAGCAAAAGCATGAAAAGTTATTGGACTATCATGGTTACCTATCCAAAAAACAGGGTTACATTTAAAACAAGGTAAAGACTTTTTATGGTACGGTGGTATAACTGCTTACACTTCTGCCATTAATAAAGCATATTCTCGTAATGTCATGCCTTGCTATATGGAACTGAAAAGAATTGCTTCACACAGTCCATTAAAATCTAGTGCGTTAGTCTATGAAACACAGAGTAGAGCAAGTACAGCTTCAATTGTCAATCTAGACTCTCCTATCCTCACTCTATACATCTTCCTTAGGGAGCTCATCAGTTATTTTTGCCTCCAAAATTATCTCTAAGCTGATGACACTCAGATCTACCTCTCCTCACCTGAAATTTCCCCTTCTCTCCTAACTTGTTTCTTCAACTGTTTCTCTCTCCCTGCTATTTCCTCTTGAATGTCCCAGTGTTTTCCTAAACTTTGCATGTCCAAGACTAAGATGATAATCTTCCCACCCTCATGAATACCCTCACTTCCCACATTTATTTATCTATTGACACCACCACCATCTCCTCTAGCCCACAAGTCTTGGAGTCATCCTTGACTCCTCCCTCTCCTTCAAACCACACATCCAGCACCTCTCATGGTCCTGCCATTTCCAACTCAAAAACAATTGCCAGGATTAGACCCTTTCTCACCCTGGAGGCAAGCAAGACCCTCATCCACTCACTGATCATCTCCAGATTGGACTAAGCTCCTCTTATCTGGAATCCCTGACTCCCACCTGTCTCCCCTACAATCATTCCTTAATTCTGCTGCGGCCCAACTCATATTCTTCTCTAGATGCTCTACATCCCCTCCATTCTCCTACAAGCCCTTCATTGGTTGCCTCACATGCTTTTCCTTTCCTTGTTTCTACCACCATATCCTCCCCACTGCGTACAACAGCACCCAATCTCTGGGTTCTGCCACCCTGCTTTTTCTGCAATACTAGGGGCACTGAATAAGGGGCACTACTGGGAACACTGCATAAGGGGTACTACTATTGGGGGCATTGCATTGGGGCACTGCTACTGGGGATATTGAATAAGGTGCATCACTACAGTGAGCATTGCATAAGGGGCACTAGTACTAGGGGTATTGCATAAGGAGCACTACTACAGTGGGCATTGCATAAGGGGTACTACTACTGGGGGCATTAAGGTGCATATGGAATGGAAAGGAATGTTCCCAGAGTGACTATAAATGGTGGCATGTCATGTTGTCATGCCACCATTTTTCAGTGACCACACCATTTGCATCATGTGGCCATGCCCATGTTTTGGTGTGTTTTGGTGTGCTTGGTTGGGGGGCACTTTTTCATCTTGCCCTGGGTACCAAATACCCTAGTTACGCCACTGCTCCCTGCATAGCTATCACAATACCTACTTAAAAACAAAACTTTAATTGTGATATGATTCCTTGCTGATAGCGCTTCCTGAGTGTTCCTCCTATGTTGCTGAGCCACTCACCTAAACAGTTAGTAACACTTCCACTCTGAGCACAGTGGTATTTCTGTGGGGTTGCATGACTAATGTTTTCCCAGATTGCTCAAACATCAAACATAAGAGTAATTTTCAGCACACTACCACATTGTTTTTTTACATTTGATCAGTTCCTTTTTATTACTTTGAAAGCATGATGTAAGAGGACATGGGCAGTGTAGTAAACGTATCTAAATTTGAGCACAGACAATATGATAGTGATAGTACAGTATAAGCTCTAAGTTTGACCATTACTCTAATCAGAATGTGGACAAGCAAAAATTAAACAATATAAAACACTTAAAAAATATAATTCTGTGTTTCTGTTGGGCATGTAATTGAGGGTGGTTGCATCTTAGCATAGCTCTTGGAGAGACTTAGCCCTGGACCCATCTGTTTGGTTGGGAATTTCTTCCATGTGGCCGATTGGAAATTGCCAGCTACAGATATTTTCTACTGCCGCCAGAGCCTAGCCTTGCTGTTGGAGTGTTCTCCTACTGGCTGTAAATGCACAGTGAGTGCCGGTGGAGTCAGGTCAGACTGGCAGAAGGGGAACATTAGTGTACTGTGCAGCACTATGCAGCCACTACACCACACTTGTATGCTGATTGAGTCCAGTGAACTGAGGGTGATCTCCAGAGTGCCTTGCATAAAACATCTAACTTGGTGATTGGGGTGAAGTGATTGTTTGACTCACTGCAGAGAGTAAGATAAGCAGCTATGGAGTGCAGAAATCATAGTGAAAGTAGATCAAAATATATATAAAAGACTTGGAGAAAGAAGGGATATTATAAGATCTGGGAAACATTAAAAACAAACAAAGTAGAGAAAAAAAAAACTGAGAGATGAACACACTTTACAGAGGTACTACTTAAGCCAGTGGTTTCCAAACTTTTTAGGATCACGGCACCCTAGAGTATTAACATATTTTTCACAGAACCCCTAAGCCAAAAGTTTGTTATTGAGAAATTCTGAAAAAAATGGTTTAGTAAATTGTGCTTACCTGTCATCTTTAGGTTCAGTTACGTGGTGGTGAACAGGGTTGCACTTCTGTTTGTCCACATATTTTTGCCTCTTAAATTAAGCATAAAACGTTTGATTTGGTACTGGACCACCAACCTGAGGCACCCCTGAGAGTTTGCCAAGGCACCCCAGGGTGCCACAGCAACCAGTTTAGGAACCACTGCCTTAAGCAAAAAAAAATACATTTGCAGAGCTGAAAGAAATACTGTACCCAAAGAAACCTTAAACAAGAAAAATATATGGACATTTATGATGTATATTCTTATTGGGATGTGGTCAGAATACCAACTGGTGGGATTCTGGTGGTCAGAATGCTAATGTCGGAATCCCGACATTAGTCAGAATACTGGTGCCGGTATCCCGACTGCCGAAATCCCGAAGGTAAATACTGGGGTTAGGGAGAGGGTTAGGGTTAGAGTAAGGGGTTAGGATTAGGCACTAGGGGGAGGGTTAGGGTTAGGCTGTGGGGGGAGGTTATGTTTATGCTGTGGAGTGGTTTAGGCACTATGGGAAGGTTAGGTTTAGGCACTGGAGAGGGAGGGTTAGGGGTAGGGTTAGGGGTTAGGTTAGGCTTACTTACCTTGGGGCATTGGCATTCTAACCTGATCAGGATGCCAGCATCAAGATTCTGACCGCTGGGATCCCAAGCACCAGCATCCCATACCCTCCCATTCCTATTTATTCTTCATCTAATAATTGAAATTACATATTACAAAAAAATCTCTCAGTAACAAAACTGTAAAAAGTTAAGGAATGAAAATGGAAACATTTGTGGCCAAATCAAATATTAAAGGAGTTAAAGGTAAGTCCACAGTAAAAACCAAAGATAACTATTCAGGCAGGGGATACAATTAACTACCTAAATTATTTAGCTGCAGCAGAGTCTTTGGAAACAACTTTAGATTCCTCTAAACAGGAGCTGTTTTCTTCCCAAAAAGCAAAAGAGATTACAGAAATAATATTTCTTTATTAGAACAAAAACTAGTTTATCTTACAGAAGTAATTAAATCTTCAATAACACAAATAGCTCAACAAAAGCATACAACCAAGGCTGAAAACTGTATTTCAGTTCTGGGGGATGAACTACATGAAACCCATAGATTTATAACATAACAAGAGCCATGATTAAAATGATATTAGTCAATTTAGAAAATTGAGCAGAATGGTGGGACCACTGGAGGTAGTGATAAAAAAGTGTCTTATGAAATTTAACTCCTCACGGCTCCCTTCAAATATTTGCTTGGAAACATTAGATAAATATGTACAAATGGAAAGGGCACAGGACTGACGTATAAAAATCATGAATTACTCTTTTTTGAAGACTTCTAATTTGATGTTTCAACAAGAAGATGGAATTTCTCATCAATCTGCAAAAAAAATTATCGAAAGAGATAGTTTTTTTCAGATGTATTTAGCTAATCTTTTTGTTATACACATTGGAACATCTCATTTAATTGAAACATCTAATACTGCTAATATTTTTCTGAAGTTGTTTCCATACTCCCCTGCACAATCCTACATCACTGAAAAATAAGGACTATAGGCTTGATTCAGAGTTGTATGCAGTAACATGGCTGCGTGTCTTTGTATGCAGTGACTGTACTACAATATTCAAAAGCAGCAGGAGGCGTCTAAAGAATTAAGATGACCAACACCGGCGTCTCTGATCTGAAGCTGCATTCAGAGATGCAGCCATCGGATCAACTGCGTGACCATCGGACACTTGTGTAATGCATGGGTTACTCAGGAAGTCCAAGTAAATCACACTGCCGGTATCCATGAGGCTGCATCCAAGGATGCATCCACTGGCTTTGGCATGTCCAGAAAACTGGGCTGACATGCCCCTATTTTCAGGGGCGTTCAGTGTTGCCATCCCTTCTCCACCCCTAAATGGCTGCAGCATGTTAGTCAAGCTGCAGCTTAGGGGGCACAGCAACTATCTTTTCAGACATAGATCTGCCCATGTGCAGTACAGGTCCTGTACATATGCGCAGATCACCTAACATCGGGTATGCATACAACTCTGAAGCAGGCCCCACTGTATATTGGATATAGAATGCTGATAGTTGAGAATCAGATAAAAGTGGCTCAAAAATCAAACTAAATGTATGGGATTTTAGACTATACACAGAATCACAGATAGAGATGTTTTTTCACACAATGTTATAGATTAATTATTTTGATACATGTTTGTGGTTTTCTTAAGGCTAAAACTTTTGTTATTGTTGGTGTTAGGAGGTTTATTGGAAACAAATGTTTGCTTATTGTTTGGATATGGTTGTAATGATGCAATGTTTAAATATTATAAGGCAATAGAAACATTATGACACAAAATTTTATTATGATATCAACACAGCGTGAAAGAAACTAAATAAAATTAATTTATTGGACTGTTGAGAGATTAAATTCCCCTATTAAAAGAAAGAAAGAACATTGTACACCATTTAAAACCATTAATCCAGACTAGAGATATGCGGTTCGGTTCTCCAGACATCCGAATCCACTTGAATTTCAGGAATCTGGACAGATCCGAGTCATGGTTCTTATCTCCTGAGGAGATCTGGACAATTACCAGTTGCAGTTCTGATCTTCTGGCAGTTCAAAATTTTAATTGTGGGTTTTGGATTACAAAAATTACGTGATTTTAGCTGTTTCTAAAAACTTTTTATCATTTTTTAATATCCAGATCCAAAACCAAAACACTTGAGGGTAGTTTTGCAAAACCAAAATCAAAACACGGGGATCATCGCAAGTCTTTTAACAAAACATTGCGTTTGTTTCTAAATCAAATTGGAAATAGGGAAATGAAAGGATAACTGGATAAGGGAATATACACAGACCTCTTTTAAAACCAAACAAAGAAGAGTGCTAATCCTATTAAACAAAAAAATTCCTTTTGAGATATTAGAAGAGATGGCAGACCCCCACGGACAATATCTATTTGTGAAGATAATGATCTTCCTAAACTATAATATTAAGTATATGTTTACCATCTACCCCAGTGTGAACATTGTGGCATCATCTGCATTTGTTTTTTTTGTGTGATTTATTCTACTAAATGATATCTGCTGATACACACTCCATTCCCCTTTCTTTATGGTGTTTTACCTGTATGAGGGAATAAGAACTAAGTCTAAAAGTGGATTAATATTGGATACCGGCAGAAAAAGATACCTTTACATGCATGTGAAAGCTAATTGCGATGTGAGTCTGGGTACGCATTCTTACTACCTGCCTTTGCATCAATTACTGGGTGAAAATTGGGAAATAAATCTTTATGAGCTTCCACACCACCTACTATTTAGTGAGTGGGGTATGATTATTATTCTAAGTCCATTGTTAGACCTATATTTATGGAATTTATATTCCTGAAATAATTTTTGTGGAAAGGATCTTGAATTGTATTTTTCTGTGTTTATTCCTGTGTTCTGTGTCCTGTGTTCTGTGTTCTGTGTTTATTTCTGTGTTCTTCTTCATGAACTGGGATCTGGGATCAAAGGGAACATCATATCATCAAAAGACATCATTATCTGGACAATTATTTACAGTGTGAGTATTTTCTTGCCAACCCAGCACCATCATATGTTATATCATATTTTTTGCCAATATTTAGAAACTGCAAGACTGTGCAGAAGGCCAGATAATTTTGGCGGAATAACTTAATAATGTAATATCAGTAAAACTGGATAGATCAAAAGGAATAGGGAATAGAGAGAGAAGGGAGAAAAACCCACCTTCTTTAATAATGCTTATGGATATGTTAAAAATGGCAGACCCACAGAGACATAAATACATTGTAAATAAAGCATATACATTCTGATACCATCCACATCATACCTTGTCAAGATTAGATTATTGTCTTAAATCAGATGATTTACTGTATAGTCTGACTCAGGTATAGAAGACATTCTATGATCAGATCATGCACCAATATGGTTTACACTTAAATAAAAAAAATATTGCATCATTTAACTAGAAATTTCATGATTATTTAAAAAAGTAATTGAAAACATTTTTAAAGAGTATCTCTATATATATAAAATAAAGATCCGGTTTAGGGGTCTGCCTTCTCTTTCAGGCTAATCTCCACTGGACAGATTTTAATTGGGTTTTCACTATTCTATACAACATTAGTCAACAAAAATTTAGGTGTATGAACTTTTTTACCTGTGACAAAAGGGAACTAAGAAGTGATGATTTCAGTTAAGCAAAGTCACAGAAAAAAATATTGCACCAATCTACTTCATCAGAGCTGGTCAGGGTGCTGAAACAGCAAGACAGCATCTGAAACTGAGGCTTGGGATGAATGAACAAAAATAAGGATATATGTAGCTCCAGCACTTCAAAATAGAACACAAATAATGAGTACTCTTATTTCTGGCAATTCCTTTTAGCTGCAGTAATAATGGTTGCTAACCAGTGACATACAGAGAAGAGAAGAATTTTACCTTGCTAAAAGATTGCCCAATAGGAATAATAATGTTCTAGATGTTTAGAACAAATACCATAGGTAAAAAATATAGTAATAAAAAACAAAATCTCTTAATAATAACAGTGATAAGAATGATAATGGTTACATATGATAAAACACCATAATGCTTTCTTTAAACCAATATACAAATGATAATCACAGATAAGAAGCAAATATTCAGAGCTCTATATATACACAAAGTAACACAATGTAAAAAACAAAAAAATAATTTAATAAAGCCGCGTCCGGCTCTTTAAAAACAATGACACACAAAATCTGTGAAAAAATGTTTTGGTTCTCCTTCAACAGTCCTTAATTGCTGCAGCAACTGGAACAAGTAAACCCAGCTAATGTGGATTCTATTTTGTATCCATTCATATTTGTAAGTTACAATCCTCTGCAATTGATAATCCCTGTGAGGTGTGGTGCCACTTCAAATGTATGCATATCTGCACTTTTCATAAATGTTCCACAAAGTGTTAATTTGTGTGTATAGTGCTGAAAAGCACAATGGTGTGCATCAAATAATTTGTGCACCAGTAGGAGGTCGTTTATGAATGTCAAGCACTGTATATTGTGGCAAGTGGTGGCTAGTAAAAAAAAACAGTCAGCATGTAGTGAAGCTGTCATGAAAGAACTCACTTTTCAGTTGCCAATCCACTTGACAGTGCAAAGACCCACGTAGATGCTGGGGACAAAGTGGTGATGAAGATAAAAGGTTCGTTAGAGTATATTGGCCTCATCTTTTACATATTTGAACATCAAAAATATGGAACTGATTTTATACATACTGTATGTTCCAAGCTTTCTATTGTGAACCAAATACATTTGTTACTATTATAGTACAGTAGCTCTTTGAATACAAGAATGTTTCAGTTATATAGAGGTACTAGAAGATGATGCCAGCTAGCGATTCTAATGTTTCATTTGATGCTAGACTCATTAATTTATCACTTCAATAAGATAACAGAATGGAAAGGGATAGAAATATCACAATAAAAAGTGAAAGTCTCAACTTTCACTGATGATAAGATACTATATTTTACTAACTGAAAAATAGCAATACTAAATCTACTACATAAATTATGGACTTGAGATGATAGCGGGAATCAATATTAATTATACAAAAACTGAAGCACTAGCATTTTACAAGGAAGGAAAAAAGGATGAGATTTCCCCTACCCATTTAAATAGCAGTTACAACGATAAAATACTTACAGTGGGTATTACAATCCCTAAAGATCCTCTTGGACTATGCAAGATAAATATTTAAAAGTAACTGCACAAACACTGCTGGATATTTCTACATGATCCAAGCTACCACTTCCATACATCGGAAGAAGGAACTAAATTTAGGGTCTCTTTTATATAGCCATCCAATATCTATTCCAGTAGAGATAAAGAATAACACTTATTACAGCTTCCTGAACTCTGATTGGTATATAGCTGTGATTGATGAATGGATATTATTATCCATCAGTCAGCATTCTAGTAGCCATTTACTGGATAGAGAAGCCTGTCATACCCAGTAACTGTACAGAACTTACTGCATTGGTGTGGCTGATGGTTGGGAGGCAAGTAAAAAAAATTCTTAACAGCCACTCTGATTGTGTCATAAGCACAATTGGAACACTAAGGAAATATCCTACACCTTCTTCCCAGCTTTCAGTCATGTGCTTGCAGAGAGCCTGTGGCCCCAAAGCTCCAAAATTGTTCCATGCCAGAGGATCCTTAATACAGCATGCCCATGGAGCAAAGGGACACAAATTATATGCAGCTGGTATTACAGTACTGTACTTATGCTGTTTGTGCTAACCGAGCATATGCAACTATGAGCAAAGATTGGTGATTCAGAAAAGAATGGTGACACAAGGCACATGTGTTAGTACCTGATGAACTCTGAATTGTATTTCATGACTGGAAATACATACAAGCCACCATATGCATTACATATGCTCTAGATAAGAACAGCACAGCCATGGATATTGCATGAAAATCATTCAACATGGTCCTCAGGAGTAATTGTTGCAATGTCTGTGTATGTGCTGCTTGCAACACATGGAAAGCTTACATCATAGAGAAGGTTTCAAGCCAGGATGTGTGTTCTTACGTAATCAATGTACTGTATGGTTGTATTCACAGACGTGTGCTATTCAGAGTTGTAGTTATGATCAAAAGTGGCAGCTGAATATGCCCCAGGTCCAGGACAGGTGAAAGTGTAAAGTAATAATGAAATAAAAAATCTTAAGCACGAGTTTCTGAAATACCACTAGCAGGATCTTTTGATATAAATAAACTAAAAGTATTCAGAGGCAAATTAGACAAAAGGTTGAGAAAAACAGAAAGGATATTCTATATACTGTGTTGTGATTACAGTAACTTACCTATATTACATAGGGAATTTTTTTTTAAACGGATGAGAGAAGATAATAAAAAAAAGAAAACCGAGGGCCTGGTTCAGTACCGATCACAATTGCGATTGCAACTGCAATCACCTACAGATCTCAGCTGCGAAAATATGTTAATGTTTGCGAAAGCATCGCTCTTCTATATATACATCGCTACCATCAATGTACATCAGCCCATGATGCAGCATTTACAACAGGTCTGACTACCAGCAGAAACTACAAGTCTCGTTCCACGCAGTGAATACTCAAGTTGCGTACTCAATCGCAGTGGCTAATTTATGCACACCCATGAAACGATGTTCAAGCAGACAGACACGTCTGCCTTTCAGACCACTCCCCCATGACAACCCCCAAATGGTGACAGCTTGTCACTCACTTTGCAATGGATTCCTCTGTGTGTCTGTTATTGCAGTGCAAATGCAGCACATGTGTAGTGCAGCGTGTAGGTATGCACAATGGCAAACTATATCTCGATCCATATTCACACTTGGTCCTGAGTCAATAAATACTCAGTGCAAAAGACCTGCCAAAATAGTGTAAAGAGACAAATAATAAAAAAGTCAATGTCATTTGTTACAATTGTGGTGGGTGGGGACACTTTGGGCCTGATTCAGAGGTGGACACTATTCCTGTCACAACTGTGACTATGTACACAGGTAGGGGCATAACTAGGTATTTAAAGGACCTATAGCAAAAGTTTGCAAGGGCCGCTATGTACCACCCAATGGTGAAAAATTTGTATCTCAGCTCTGGGCCCCATAGCAGCTGCACCCCTTGCACCTATGATACAGTAGTTACAGCCACGTACACAGGGGTACTGCATTACAAATGCCACAATTAATGCAACAGCCACTGTAATTTGTACAGATACACCCACCAGCTGCATCTCTAATCCGTGGCTTGCAGACAAAGACAAAGTCACACCATCAAACTTCTGAGCAACCCTGTGACTGCTCAGAAAGTTTGTCAGAACTAAGCCACCATGGCCAGTGAAACTGCATACAAAGACCATCACTGGCTGTGACAATTCCACAAAATACAGGTTTAACTGGTCACCCCCATTACCTCCTGTAAATGCACACTGACTGTCAATTACTCTGCATCCAAATACTCACAATGGCTGGCACTAGTAACCATCAAGATGCTTGTGCAGTGCAAACACCGGCATATTGTCCATATTGTCCATCTCTAAATCAGGCCCTTTGGAAGACAAATTAAGAATCCAAAAAGGCAACAATCCTAATCCCAAATCGAGCAATAAGAAGCTGGGAAGGAAAGTTCTCAGTAACATAAGACATTTGTAGATTTGTGTAGTGAGCTGGGTATCTGCAGGGTCTTTACTTGTTACATAAAAGTTTCCAATATATAAGGTCAGAAATAAAACAGAGAAAAATGAGAGAGCCTTTGTTTAGTAAGTATATTGAGGAATGTTAAGTAATTACAAATTAACAGATGTTATTAAATAAGAATTAAATGTTTAATTGTTAATGCTCATACTCATTAAACTTATGTTTTGTTTACAAATAAAAATTTCTAAGTGAATGTAAAGTGAATGTTAATCTTTTTTATTAATGCTTTATGTGTATACATTTTGCTTGTCTACAGTTAGATATTATTGTATTTCTTTGTGATTGATCTTTGTTCTGATTTCTTTTTGATATCATCCTTTATTCTTAATAATGCGCTTATAAAACTTTACTTTGTTGTACTTGATGTCCTGAGAAGATACTGTATCCCTAATAATCAACTGCTGTTTATTGTTTTATTATGAGTATATTTGATTTAATGTGTGATATGGACAAATCACTTTATAAATATAATGACATGGGGAATTTCAGAGGACTGTAACATTACTGTAACCCTCAACTTGAAAAATATGAGTTTTCTAAGAATTTCCTATTGCCATTTAACAGAATAAAACCTAGGAGAACATCATTGTTTATTAAAAGTAACTTTTTTATATGTTGATGTATTAACAAACTAAAGATTCATATATACCTAATATCAATAAACTCTTATTGGATGAGATATCATTAATTTGCTTGCTAAAACAGCATTGGTAGATAAAAATGAATAAAAATGCTGTCCTTTTTTGTTACTGAGTGTTTTTTTCTACAATAGCCTCAAATCTCATGAACCATCAAACAAATCATATTCCAACTAAATGGACTGTGTTACTTTCTTACCACAGAGTTTTTTTTTTTTTTGGTACTTATTACTATAAATGTAAATTATAACAACCTGATGTTCATCTATGTTAAGAAAGGGAATTTAATGTTCCTATATATGTTAAAGTAGACAAATAGATCAATTTGAGGAAGGTTACATTTCATGATGGTGCTGTTATGTTCGGTGCTGGTTTTAATAGTAGAGTTATGCTAGCAAAAGATGCGCTCACATTGCATCAGGCCACAATCTTCAAGTTCTTTATTTTCTATGTTATTGCCCACATTGGTCAGTCATCACCAAAAACTTAACACCAAATGTTCAAAATGATTAACCCGAAAATATGAATATTAAGAGGCTGTTAAAATAGATCTACAAACAAAGTTTACAGATTTTAAAAATGATTTAATAAATAAACTTATTGTACTCTACAGTTTTATATCAAACCACTGTAATGTGTGTGATTTTCTAACACTCTGTTTTCATTTACCAATTTTAACTCTGTTACTATTTACCTTTAATTTCCTAGAAATGTTTAAATATTTGGAAATACAAGATTATACTATAATAACAATTTTGGAAGGTTCCATCATTTATATTTTGAAAAGACTGCCTTTGGTTCAGGCATAAGAACTATGACATTCTATTTATTGTTGCGTTTAGAAATCCCAATAAATATGCATCTATTGCACATTTACTGGTGTTTATTATTGAGCTTTCTGTCTTCAAAATTACAAATGCAAGCACATTAAATGAAACCAAAGAGATGAAACATAAATAAAGCCGAGCTCTAATGGACTTTATTTTTGTTAATGTTTTTGAATGATGAGTGTGATTTAATATAATGGCTCAAGCTGTATCCAGCTGAATACATATGTTGCCGTATACATGTTATACAGTAAGCAAATACCACATTTGAACTGGTTTATTAAATGGGCATATATTTTCTGAATTTTAACCAATGTTTATAGTGAATATTACAGTATTATGTGGCTTTACAATTTTTTTGCACCTTTCAATATTTTATATAAAGCTTGTAATGTTAAGCAGCAATCTTAAAATTGATATTTAAGCCTGTTTCCATATCCAATCAAGTTAGCAATTACATTTAAACTATATGTGACACAGGGAGACAAAGTGTATGTCCAAGATCACAATATCCAAGAGCTTACTTTGAAAGGTAAATTAAATAAGCAGTGAATTCTTGTGCCAGCTTGAAACCATATATATACAGTATTTTGTGGTTTGGAGGGTAAAAATCAGATTGCTTGTGAAAGGTTGTTTCAAACCCGCCAAAACCTGCTAACAAATTGTTTAAGCAAATACTGATTTTGTCTGATTGGCTGATTTCACACTACTCATATCTTACACTATTTCTATTTTGCCTTTGCCTTAAGAGACAGTCTACTGCCTTCTATTAGTTGATACTGATTGCGCGAGTTAGGGGTTACAAAGAAAGCAGGGAAAAGAGAGAACAGATTAATGCAGTTTTGTACTGTAAGTTGACTATTGATTACTGAATTTTTTTGTTCCCATGGGGCCTATTCTTGATTATAATTAAATATTGAACTTACTGCAAGGGATACTTAAGTATCCAACTCACAGCGGGGGATAGTTTACACTGGAGCAAGTCATCATTGCTCCAGAGTGAGGACAGCAGCTCCAAACAGCAGCTGTCCCCTCAGTATCACAGCTACAGAAGTAGCTTCATTACTTACCTCCCCCCCTTCGGTGCAGCTACACATGCGTGACCCTAATACACACAGCCAATGGAGCACAGCCGATGGAGAGTCCGTGAGAAGGTGTTGGAAGATTCCTCTCAGATTCCTCTTTGCATCCCAGGAACTCCTTCCCATAGGAAGGATCGGGGCTACAAGAGCAAGCACCATCTGAAGATGGCACTTGGTCTCGTAAGCAAACTCAGAAAACACTCAGTTTTCGTAGTTTGCTGATTATCAAGGGGTCCTGTCGGACCCCTGATGATAAATGGCCCAGTAACTAAAATATGCGGAAACTAGTGTTTCCGCATGATTATGGGGCCATTTATCAATGATGAATAGGCCTCTATGTTTTGTCTTTTTTTCATTTTAACATTTTTTTTTATTTTCTTTGCTTATCTGTTCTATTCCTTTTAAGTTTTCTGTCTTGTAGGTTCTATTTCAGTGGCTCTCAACCTTAACCCTCAAGTTTTCCCAACAGGTCATGTTTTGAGTATTTCTGCCTATGGAAATAGATTGAATAATTACTGACCCAGCAAAATAGATTTTCTCACCTCTGCATTATTAAAGAAATCCACAAAACATGACCTGTTGTTGATACTTCAGGACTGGAGTTGAGAACCACTGTTCTATGTGATTGTATTTGTTAGAATAGGTAGTGGAAGGAGAGCAGATGAGGCCAGGGAAACTAGTTAGAGTAGTTATTCTCTTAGTATAGCAAGCTGCATAGAAGCTGGGAGATGATTTAGGAAGCCAGGGGGTAGATTTATCAAAGCTTGGAGAGAGATAAATTAGAGAGAGAGTTAAATTACTAACCAGTAGTTTCTTATCTGCCATTTTACAGGCTGTGTTTAAAAAATGATAGTTAAGCTGGGTACACACTAAGCGATCCATTGTATGATCATGCGGTTTGCATAGTGTGTACACCGGATGGCGGGTGCCCATGGGTCGTTCATCGCATAATCCCATCTGCTGTGCAATGTATGGACAGCACAATCTAGTGCAGTGTGTACCCAGTATTAGGAGTTAAATGGTTGGTATCTTATCTCTCTCTACTTTATCCCTCTCCAAGCATTGAACTTTACTGATGTTATCTGCCTTAAACATATAAGTATATTAATATGACTAATGGATGTTTTGACATCATAATAGGGAGAGAATAAAAATGCCATGCACCAAATAATATCTAAATAATCCCATATTTACATTTACTATACATGTACATCACAAATCCACTGCCTGCCACACATGCACAAAGGCTGAAATATCTAGCATCTCCACAACATTCACAAAATAGTATTGCAAAACCTTAAGATCACAAACATACATTAACTGGTGTGGCCAGAGAACTTTCCTTACATATAGCATCAGCCATTAGACAACTGCAACCAGGGGTATTTCTAGAGAGGATGGAGCCCATGTGCAGTCTCCGACATGGGCCCCCTCCTCTCTCTCTGGCGGCCAGCAGCGGACTGAGCTGTGCGCGGCCAGCGCCGGAGTTATAGACTCTGGGTACTAGAGGGCACCGAGAGTCTATAGAGAATGTACAGGTCACCTGGAAAATGGCAACTGCGGCCATTTTCCCTGTACTGTGCATGCGCAAACGATGGGAAAATGGCCACGGCGGGCATTTTCCAGTCGTTTTTACAATGCCGGACCCCCGCGCCGACATGGCCTCCAGAGAGGTAAGTAATATTATGGGTGCAGGGTGTGCAGTGCGGTGCCCCCCCTGGTCCCAGGGGCCCATGTGCCCTGCACACCCAGCACCCATTATAGATATGCCTCTGACTGCAACATATACTGCAGTTTTGTTTATCTAGCCCATCTATTTCAAAAGAGACAAGCCACCACCACATATTGTAGGTGCAATATGCATACCTTGTGAGCTATGGAAAAGTACTCATTATAGGACTTCCAATACTTAAACAATTGTTAAAAATGCTAATATTCTAATATTTGTTTTTCTTTTTTTAGCAAATCATAACATTTTGTATGCCTTTCTTCAATAACATAACAATTTTAGTTATATTTACTTTAAAGGCTTAATGTTGCGATCCTGCAACCCAGCATTGCAGGATCGCTGAAATCCAACATATTGGGTTTTACAGATATGCCGATCACGATCAAAAAATTATCATAATTGAGAGATCGGTGAAATTTAACATGTAGAATTTCACAGACCCGGCGACAGATCACGGAACATTGATGGCCACTGGTCGGCATTTATGACCTGCAGATTAGCATTGCTGACCCAATCGCAAAATCGCGGCAATCCATCGCAGATGTATGGTGACCATTACACATACGTACCTATTCTCCCAAAAGTTGCTGGAGGCTCTCAAATTTTCTGGTAGCCCCCCACACCCCTGGAAGAGTATCCAGAAGTACTGCATCCTCCCACTTCGTAGTGAAGTGGGCACAATATAGAGATAGCCCCAACCACTCCTCACGGTCACGCAATTTGCAGCAATATACCATGGCAGGGTGGGACCTAATGACATAGGAATACAGAGAGGAGATATAAAAAGTCTGCAAGTATGGGCTTACAGTAACATGATCATTGTGAATATGAATTGTGCATGAACACTTATATGTGAAGAATGCCTGCCCCCTGCGTTCTCATAGGAACAGTGCAAAACCTCGGGAGACCCTAGTCATAGAGCAGTTGTTACTCACTGCTTGATAAATAAACATTTTTGAGATAAACAGAGAGAAGATCTTAGAATCAGTTGTTGTAATGTGAACTACCCCTCATCTCTTGATTTTATGTGTACCAGGTTGTTTCAGAGTAATGAACTACTGAGAGTTAAGCTAGGTACAAACTAAACAATAATAGAGTTGAAAAGCTGATTTCCAAGTTTGGTATGAGAATTATTAGCTGAGGTTGGTGTTTACTAGATCAATCTTTCTCCTCCATAGGAAGTGAGTAGGCACACACTGGGAAACTCTTTGTGGTAAAACTTTTTATAATAATAAACTGGTTTGGTTTAAAAGTATACAGACATGACAGGTAAACACATGAACAACATTCATTACTTCATCACATCATATATTTATCTTCTAGAACAAGCCTGTAATCAGGGGTGCCGAGAAGGGGGGGAGCGGGTACAGATTACCCGGGCCCGGGCTTCCTGAGGGGCCCCGCAGGAGCCCGGGTCCGGTGCCGCCCCCTCTCCGTCACAGCAGCCCAGCTCACAGCATGTGCTGAGCTGCAGTTGGAGACTGCTTGTGGCTGCTGAGCAGCAGCCACAGCAGTCTCCTATGCATGTGAGGGGGAGTGACCACACTGATCACACCCCCCCCGGATTTGTGCCAGGCTGAGGGGGCTCAGAGCGCCCTCCCTCCCCAGTGCGCAGCGCCGCTTCGTGGCGCTGCAAATCTTTTTTATTTTTATTTTTCAGCAAGGGGGCATGGCCTCACCTCCCGCAATTAGGCCACACCCCCTATTACAGTGACCGCCATGGTTCTTGGTGGGCCTGCCTGTAACAACAGCATCCAAGTACATAACTATATACAGAATGACAACACACCAACAACACTTCATAACATGCCATTTGCTGTCCCTCCTGTGTAATCACTCAAGCACTTATGCCTCAGGCCCTGATTCATCATGGATCGCAGTTGCAAAGACGCACGCAATCGGTCGATTTTGTGGTCTGCGCATGCATATGCATCACAGTACGTGTGCGCAAACTAACAATTGGAAACAGAATTGCGATTGCATAGGCTACGCAGACCCAATGCAGAGTGATTGACAGGAAGTGCCATTTGTGGGTGGTTTTGGGGGGTGGTCGGGCAAACACAGACATGCCAGTGTGTTTCAGCGCTGTTGCAGTGGCATTCATAAATTAGCCATTGCATGGCTATAAGCAGCCATAGCACTGATAGCGTGCATGGATGGTAGCAATTTCTGAGTAGGGTCAGGGCTTATGCAAGTGTGCTCATGGGTCCGATGTTACTCGATGTTACCGATTGTTTCGCTATGTTCCCCTAGTATACAGATGTGAGTAAGGGGATGTGGGCGTCCTTATGCCAGGCTGCGTTCGCAATGTGAAAGCAAACATTTAAATAGCACAGCTGATATTAGCAACTGCGGTGCGTGCGTATAGGCAGAATTGTGAACCATAGTGAATCAGGCCTCAGTCTGTTGCAATATCTCAACAAGCATCTGCTAATGTGTATACAGTATTCAGGGCTAATTATTGGTTTAAAACTAGTGGAATCGGGTCCTAATATCAAGAGTGCTGCACAATTTAAATTGGGCCCAGTGGTAAATTATCAGGCTGAAAATATAGTGTTTATGGAATTTCAACTATCAGTCTCTGATTGCTGCCGACAGTTCATGTTAAAGTATCACCTTTGTGGATGTTGGTGAAAATGAACAAATGTTATATCAATGAATACAAGACTGTGGACCTCATTCAGAGCCGGTTGCACAGAGCGTGCGGTTGGTCTGAATGAGGGGAGGACCTCTTGAATTTTCAAGACATCCTCCTTTGCGGTGGTAAGGCTGTTGGTTAACACCCACAGCCTTACGACCGCCTAAGGTGATGGTCGCGATGGTCAAGACCATGGCGACCATCGGGGCTTACGACGAGACCCTAGGGTAGGGTCTCCCTTGTCGTAAGCCCCGGAGAGCTTTCAGCTCTGTCTGAGCTGGATGCTCTCCACTGACATCACTAGTGATGTCAGTGGGGCCGCCCCCAAACGGTAGGCGTTCCCATGGGAATGCCCCCGTTTGGGCTGCCACCCCTCCGGCCCGCCTTCCAAACTGGGCGAGCTGTTAATCAACATTGACAGTTTGCCCCCTTTGGATCGAGACCCGTTACGACCGGAGCTGTCGGTCATAGCGGGTCTCACGCATGCGCACTACGGCACCGGCGCCGTTGTGCACATGCTCTGTGGGGGGTCATCGACCCAGTCCGAGTGCATCGGTGCTAACGACCAGCTCTGAATGACCCCCTGTGTGTCATCTGACACAGGCTTGTTCAGAGATGTATGCAATGCCGATATTTTTGCAGTTGCAGTTTTTACTCAGTGGTAATGATAGTGGGCGAGCAATTGTGCGTGGTAACAGGAAGTTATAGCAATGAAAGCCGACTTGTTGCACCTGTATTCAGAGTGTATCACAGCCTGCGTCTGTGATGCAAATCACAGTCAAAATGGCTCTGGAGGCTCCGTTCCTGCGATCATTCTGAGTAGCCATAAAGCTACTCAGAACTGTGATAATCAAATGATCTGCGACTGATTCTGCAGGTGGACGTCTCAAAACAAATTCCAGCAGCTGCAACTTTTGCATTAATTCACACAGCAACTGTGTAAACTGACTCAACAGTGGGGGCATTAGTGTACAACTCTGAATCAGGATCACAGTCTTTAGTGATCTATTAAAAGATCATATGTATTCTATTTAGGGGTGAGCGGGTTCGGATTTCTGAAATCCGAACCCCCCTGAGCCCCCCCGATCTGAGGCCGATCCGAGTCAGGCTCGACTTTTCCCGCCTGACTCGGATCTGAAAACGAGGCAAAACGTCATCATCCCGCCTTCCGGGTCTCGCGGGTTTTGGATACTATATAAGGTAACCGCGTCAGCGCCATTTTCTCACTCGGCTGTGGACAGTGAAGAGGGAGGGTGGGAGTTAGGGCTGGCTGGGCTGTGTAGTGTAGTGTAGTGTAGTGTAGTGCAGAGTAGTGTTGTGCTGTGCTGTGCTGTGCTGCTGTTGTCCATAGGGGCTGTGTCCACCACTTCAAAGTCCATAGGGGCTGGCTGTCTTGTGCTGTGCTGCTGTTGTCTATAGGGGATGTGTCCACTACTTCAAAGTCCATAGGGGCTGTCTGGACTGTGTTGTGCAGTCAGTTGTCCATAGGGGCTGTGTCCACTCCAAAGTCCTGTGCAGTGTCCCAGTCCTAAAGGGGTGCTGTAGTGTTGTCCAGGGGGTGCTCTGTCCATCAGGGGTGCTCCCCCAAGTGCTAAAAATAAATTATTTTTTCTGTGTTTGTGAATTGTGTGCGCAGTAGCCGCATGTGCATCAACAAAGTAGTGCCAAGCGTGCGCCTGTGTCATAAGTACAGGGCCGGCTGGCTTGACCATTAAAGGGTGCTGTAACCCCCTAAGTACACTCCAAACCAAATAAAAAATTATTTTCTGTGTTTGTGAATTGTGTGCGCAGTAGCCGCACGTGCATCAACAAAGTAGTGCCAAGCGTACGCCTGTGTCATAAGTAAAGGGTCGGCTTGCTTGACCGTTAAAGGGTGCTGTAACCCCCAAAGTACACTCCAAACCAAATAAAAAAATATTTTCTGTGTTTGTGAATTGTGTGCGAAGTAGCCGCACGTGCATCAACAAAGTAGTGCCAAGCGTTTGCCTGTGTCATAAGTAAAGGGCCGGCTGGCTTGACCGCTAAAGGGTGCTGTAACCCCCAAAGTACACTCCAAACAAAATAAAAAAATATTTTCTGTGTTTGTGAATTATGTGCACTGTGGCAGCACGTGCATCAACAAAGGAGAATCGCCAAGCGTGCGCCTGTGTCCAATAAGTAAAGAGCCGGCTGGCTCATTTCTTAAAGGGTGGTGTAACCCACAAAGTGCACTACTCTCCAGCAAAAATAAAAAAAATATTTTCTGTGGTTGTGTGCGCCTTAGCCGCACGTATATATCAATATAACATAAATGGAGGACCAAACTTTCTCCGATAAAAATAAAATAGGGTAAGATCAAGAACCACTTCCTCCTAGTGTTATATCTGCTGCTGGGAGTTGTTCATCATCCCAGAGAGGAAGTAGGAACACCACTACTTTTACTAAACAATTGACCCTCCAACAGTCCCTAGCGATGAGGATGAAGTACGACAGCAGTCATCCTGAAGCAAAACGTATAACTGAGGCCTTGACTGCTATGTTGGTGTTAGACGTGCGTCCCGTATCTGCTATTAGTGCAGTGGGATTTAGACAATTGATGGAGGTAGTGTGTCCCCGGTTCCAAATCCCATCTAGATTCCACAAGCATCCTCAAAGCAGCAGCGACAAGCGTGCGTCTGTCTGTTAAAGGGTGGTGTAACCCTCAAAGTGCACTCCACAAACAATAAAACATTTTTTTTTTTTTCTGTCTTTGTGAAATGTGTGAGCTGTAGCCGCACCAGCATCCTTAAAGCAGCAGCGACAAGCGTGCGTCTGTCTGTTAAAGGGTGGTGTAACCCTCAAAGTGTGCTCCACAAACAATAAAAAAAATCTTCTTTTTTTCTGTCTTTGTGAATTGTGTGGGCTGCAGCCGCACTTGCATCCTCAAAGCAGCAGCGACAAGTGTGCGTCTGTCTGTTAAAGGGTGGTGTAACCCTCAAAGTGTGCTCCACAAACAATAAAAAAATTCTTCTTTTTTTTTCTGTCTTTGTGAAGTGTGTGGGCTGTAGCCACACCTGCATCCTTAAAGCAGCAGCGACAAGCGTGCGTCTGTCTGTTAAAGGGTGGTGTAACCCTCAAAGTGTGCTCCACAAACAATAAAAAAATCTTCTTTTTTTCTGTCTTTGTGAAGTGTGTGGGCTGTAGCCGCACCTGCATCCTTAAAGCAGCAGCGACAAGCGTGCGTCTGTCTGTTAAAGGATTACATCGGTGACAGCATCCAAGTAGGCATGTCAGACAGTCCGTACCTGTACTGGCAGGAAAAAGAAGCAATTTGGAGGTCCCTGTACAAACTGGCTCTATTTTACCTGAGTTGCCCTCCCTCCAGTGTGTACTCCAAAAGAGTGTTTAGTGCAGCCGGGAACCTTGTCAGCGAAAGGCGTAGGAGGTTGCTTCCACAAAATGTGGAGAAGATGATGTTCATAAAATGAATTATTAACTCTTCCAGGGAGACCAGCCTCCAGAACGTACAGAGGGACCTGTGGTTGTGGATTACAGCGGGGACGAATTAATACTCTGTGAGGATGAGGATGTACACAACACTGAAGAGGGTGAGGAATCGGTGGATGAGGAGGATGAGGACGACATCTTGCCTCCGTAGAGCCAGTTTGTGCAGAGACAGATTAATTGCCAGCTTGTTTTGTGGGGGCCCAACCGAACCAATCATTTCAGCCACAGTCGTGTTGCAGTTCCTGGCACTGAAATGTTTGGTTTGTTAAAGTGTGCATGTCCTGTTTATACAACATAAGGGTGGGTGGGAGGTACCAAGGACAATTCCATCTTGCACCTCTTTTTTTTCTTTGCATTATGTACTGTTTGGGGCCTAGTTTTTCAAACTGCCATCCTGTCTGCCACTGCAGTGTCACTCCGAGATGGACCACGTGTTTGTGCCGCCCACTCGTATCTCTTAGCATAGTCATCCAGCTACCTCGGTGCAACCTTTTGGATATAAAAACACTATTTTGAGGTGTGAGGTGTTCAGAATAGACTGGAAATGAGTGGAAATTAAGGTTATTGGGGTTAATAATAGCATAGGAGCAGAAAAACACACAAATTCTGTGATTTTAGCTTTTTTATGCTTTTTAAAAAAAAAATACAGATCCAAAACACAAAACCCAGAACCGAAAACACGGAAGGGTGGTTTTGGCAAAACCAATCCAGATCCAAAACACGAAGAAAGATCCAGATCCAAAACCAAAATACGAAAAGTGGCCGGTGCACACCCCTAATTCTATTAACTACATAACAATGAGTGGGGCAAAACTTTATTAGAAAACCCTGATATCTTCTGTTTTTACCTTCAGTGCAATACTGTACAATGACATTGCTTCACCTGAGAGTTGTGTTACAAGGCACCTGTGGAATCCCACATGACTTCTGTGTAGCCCAGCGTTGGCAGTCTAGCTGCTGAGAAAGTACAAATGCTTGTATGTCCTAACAGCAAAACTGTGGTAGGGAATCCTGGGATGTATAGTTCCTCTGCAGCTGATGAGCTGCATAATGACTACACCTTGTGTAGCCATTTTCATTGCAGCAGTCTTCCCATTGTGTCATCTATACCACCCCATACCCACATAATGTATTGGTACAGTCATCTGTATTCAAAATTGTTTGCAGGATGTAAAGACCACAATAAAGTGGCATGACATTGGTTCATCTGAGTGTTGTGTGACACTACCTATCAGTCACCGGTAGCATAATACATTAATTCTGAATTGGCATTTTTTATAAACTAACACCCCAAAAACACAAGAGAGTATAAACAAGCATAGCATAACACATGAACATTTTAAATACATTGAAGCCTGCATTTTTGTAGAACGGCAGTTAATACATGTGATGTCAAAACTTTAGTTAACGTATCAGCAAGATTCTCTTCACTAACTACATATTTTCACACGGATTAAAGTGCTATCTACCAACTCTCGTATGAAATGGAGTCTTGTAGCAATATGCTTAGAGTGACCATGGTGTTTGATACTGTAAGACAAGTCAATTACACCTTTATTGTCATATGCAATGCTGAACATATTATCTGGGCTTAGCAGACTCAGGGCCTGATTCAGAGCCAGACGCTATTTGCGCTCGCTCGTTCAGAAAAAGGGGCCAGATATTTAAAGCGCTCACTCTTTGCGGTCTGTTGACGCTTCTATATCTGAGCGAGCAAATGAAATATGTGCTCGCTATTTTGTAAAGATGCCCTCTGGCCGTTCGCATCATACGTCATCTCCGCTATTTATTAGATTAATCGAGTACATCGAAAGGCGTCTGAACTGCTCGCAGTGCTTGTGGTTGGATTTTCCTACCGCAATTATGCGAACAGTTCAGGCTAAGAGACAACCAAGTGACGTGGTTGTTGACGCTGCTTTGTTAATTATGCACACCCTTAAAACGCCCGTTTTGACTGTTTGGCACGCCTGTGTTCGGATCTCCACTCCCCGTTTTCAAGCACCTTCCCCTGTTACCACCCACAAACACCTCATCCTGTCACTCAAATTAGGCATTCACTCGCTATTTTGCGGACACACAATTTCCGACAGCACTGACTGGTTGGCGCATGCGCATTATGACCCATACGCATGCACAGATGTGCGAACATCGCTCGGAGCGAACGAGTGGCCGCTTACGAGTGGCTCTGAATCAGCCCTCAATTTGCACAAAATCTCCTTCAGCCACAATGGGGCCTATTCATCATAATTAAACTTTCTCTGGAGGTAATTAGGTTTAGAACTCGCATGGAGTTCTACCTAATTACCGGAGGAATTCATCATTCCTCCTCCCAATAATTAACTATTCCGAAAAACTGTCATTTTTGCGATGACAGCTTTTCAGGACCTAGATAGTGTTCCCTCTCTGCACTAACTTATCACAGCTGGAAGCCATGCTCAGCACGCGCTGTTACATCTGTAAAACCAGCGCATGCGCAGCACTGCCTACAGATGCGGTAAGTTTGTGTCCCCCCCTCCTCTCACCTGCTCCCCCTTCCCCCCCTGCTCACCCCCCCCTGTCCAGCACTTACCTGCCCACGCAGGAGCCTCAGGCTCCGTCTGCTATGCTGTCATGTGGTCTCCCAACAGCACACAGCACTGTTTAGAAAAAAAAAGTTTTTTTTTTTCTAAACTTTATTGTGTTCTGCTGGGAGAACACATGACAGCATAGAAGATGGAGCCAGAGGAGAGACCAGAGTGACGGAGGAAGACACCGGGGGACCTGCCCAGCTGGAAGCAGGAAAGTGTTACTTCACCTCACAGTGGCAGATAGTAACTCCATCAAATTCCGAAAATACATAATTTTCAGAATTTGATGAATACCATAATTTCCATATCCCCATACTAATGTATGGGGAGGGTGGAAATTAACACAGGGGGACTTAGCAAGGAGATATCAGTGATATCTCCTGTGTTAAGTATGGTATCTTCATGAATACTAAAATAACGTTATTTAAGGAAAATGTCCTTAAAAACATTATTTTAGTGTTGATGAATAGGCCCCTTAGTTTGAGAAAAACTTGCACAGAATTTGTTCACAAGTTTATTGATTTCAGGACAAGTTCTAACACAATACCTTTATAAGCATATCACATACCTCCATCTTTGATTTCTATAAAATTAGCATTATTATTACCAAATAAAATGAATATATTTAGGTGGTGCACACATATACTTTATATATATTAGACATGTGTGCAAACCCCTTTGTTTTGGTTTTGATTTTGACAAAACCAACCTCAAAGGTTTTGTTTATGGTAATACCACCCTCAAGTGTTGTGTCAATGAAATTAATCAAATATATTTGTGATAATAAATATGTTTTTTTTCTTTTTTTGATACATTCCGTACTAGTTTATTTATCAATTAGCGCAAGGGTTTTTTTTCTGTTGTTATTGTGGAACATTTAGTTATCAGGTGTTAGTGTGCAACCACAAGCACACTGATTTTTTGTTGCTGAAGTGTTATAAACATATATTTATTTATTTTTCATTTTTTATAATTCAATTAGCACCAGGTTATTTTTCGTGAATAGATTTTAAGAAAGGTTTTCACATCTGTATATGAAATAATTTAGGAGTCTGACCTGCTGTGCATACTACCCCCACCTCCCTTCTCCCTATAAATTTGCTTCAGAATCCAAAACTTAAATAAAATTTACTATGAATTAACCCTTCCTTTCTCTGCCTTCAACTACATACATACTCCACCTCCCTTGGGCCTATGATTTACTTCTTGATTAATGAATTGAAAACATTCTTGGGTTCTTTCTATAGTTTATTACACTGCCATCCTGTCTGCCACTGCAGTGCCTTTCTCTTGCCTAGATGTGCCATATTGGAAGTTGACTTGCCACATGTTTGTTGCTTAGCTTAGTTAGCTAGCTAGCTTGGTGCAATCTTTTGGCCTAAACTGAGTGAAAACAATATTGATAGCTGTGAGGTGGTCAAAATTGACTGAAAATTAATGTTATTGAGGTTATTTAATACTGTAGGAACAAAAACAGGCCCACATTATGTGACTTTAGCATTATTTATCATTTTTTGAAAAAAATATTGATCCAAACCCAAACATGGGGTTCGGTGCACATCTCTGATTCTAAGTATCAATACTTTTTCCATGTAAAAATATTTTGTAATATTAATGAAGAAACTATATAAATGACAGTTGCTGCCACAAGTGGGGAAAACTGGAATACCTCACAAAGTAGTAAGCAGAATGAACAATAGGAGGCACTAGTCAGTTAAACAATTTATTTAACATATGATCAATACAATACATACATTACAATAAAAAATCATGTATTATTTGCAACACTTTTAAAATATAACAATATATTTGAAAATAAAAAATATACACATACAGTATAAATTGCACCACTTTAAAATATAGCCATATTATTGACATAAAATCCAAGCACAATTCCATTCCTCAAATTGTGAGGCAATTAAAATCATTTGTTGCTGCTTATACAAAGATGGAATATAGCTCTGTAATCCAACAGAAATAATTGTACTGTAATTCTTGGTATTATTTAGATGGTTCTGCCGGATGGTAGTAGTCAAAGTATATCAAAAGTTGCAATGAATAGTAATTTGCACATGCAAAGCTATTGAAGCAATAGTGGTTAGTAGATTTAGTTGATAAAGATAACATAGTATTGGATTAATAATTGCACATATCCTGTAGAGGGGATGTAGTCAGCATACCAACTGACTGGTTGCTATGGGCAACATCTCCACTTCCAAAAGCTCTTACATTAGTAAATATACCCCTAATTCCTCACACCACTTACTCAGACTATTCTACCTATATATGGTTTATATTCAGGATATTTCATATTGTCTACACTTTATAAGTGTTTAATAAGAAACTAAGGGGTAAATTTACTAAGAATCATGTTTGGTCCGAGTTAAAAGACTCACAGCATAGCTTAAACACAAGAGACTTTTGACAGCTAAACACTCAAATAGACCAAGAATCACGTTTTGCTAAATCTTGTTTTTCAATGGTGTATGTGATCATGTTTCTCCCTGAGTTCCCAGTGTTTGACTGCTGCCAAGCACACCTGAACATATAGCCTGCACATATCAGTGAGATAAGTGCAGGCTGCATGTGTGTGTATAGTGTACAAAAAAGTGTAAAAATCAGAAAAGAAAAATGGTGTGGAGTTCCCTCCCAAAAGCATAACCAGCTCCATGCTCTTGAGCCAGTCCTAGTTCTAAAAACAAGGAGGACAAAATGTGTAGGGGACCCAGTATTTTATGAAACAGTACTGTGCTCTGTTAGCCATTCCTTGTTTTAAAACTATGGTAAAAAAGTATAGTGGCACATTAAAGGGACCCTTTCATCAGGTCACTCTGGCCAAAACATTAACACACCAAATGAGTCAGCCCAGGCTGGGGATCCCAGTGGAGATGGGCACTCCCCAATAAAGGGGTCTCCCCTCTCCTGAGCACCCTAGACCCAGGCTTCAGCCCAGGGCTCTTTCCTGCAGCCCTGGCTGGTGGGTGCAAGGATAAAAGTGTTAATTATAGATGGGCACTATTTTTTACAGTGGAACTACAGGTGCCAGCATGTCTGCCCTTTTGCACTTGTGGAACTACAAGTGCCAGCAGGCAGTCTGCACCTGTACCCCCACTGTGAAAATATAATAAAAATAATACAGTACACACACACCATAGAAAGTACAATTTTATTGCACACTAAACACAAGCACACATACTTTATCCCCAGTGATAAGTCCACTAGTTCAGTAGAAATCCATGGTTATCCCTTAAAAAAAAATACTCATCTACCTCCTTACAAGCCTATCAATTATATGTATAATGAAATAAATATCTCTAATATTGTTCTTGATATTTATCACCTTCTTATCAAATGTGTATAATAAGTCCCCATAAGTAATATATAAATTGAAATTATATGTATAAACTTTTTTGTATTCAATATTTGTTTTATATTATATTGCATAAATTATCATTACCTCATAGAAACCTATTTTATTTTTTATAAGTTGCTGTAATGGATTCCTCAGTATAAGTATTATGGTGAACTAAAAAAACACTTTGTTAAATATTATGTAAATAAATACAGGAATCGGTATGTAATGCCAGGTGTCGAGATGCCTACTGTCAAAATGCTGACAGCGGTATCCTGATGGTTGGTATCCCAGCAGGGGTTCTCCCCCTACCCTCCCTTCTTGTAGCCTAACAATATCTCTCTCCACCATGCACTGTAACCCTTCCCATTAGTGCCTAAAGCTAAGTCTCCCCTGTTTGTGCGTAAACCTAACCCTTAGTGCCTAACTCTAGTCCCCTAAATGGTGCCTAACCCTATCTATCATCCCTAGGGTTGCCTAACCCTAAACTTCCCCCCAAACCTAATGATAACCTTGCTATGCTACTTAAACGTAACCCTCCCCCCCGCGGTTAAAGCTAATGGTGCCCCGGACTTATCTCATTCAGGCAGCCATCCTTCTGGATTCTGGCATTGGGATTAAGATAGGCATCAGTATTTATATGCCTATTTTAAGTCCCTTGTCAGGCTTCCCCTTCAGAATTTAGACCGGTAGCATCGCGGCCGCCGGTCTCATAACTACATCCCTAAATATATTATATTATTAAAAACAAAATTCCCACATATTGAATATAATTATTCAAGTTATTTATCTGATTTAATAAAATGATATATTATTAGACATATGGTGAATAAAAAGTATATTCTATTAGTAATCAATTAGTATCATATTATTTTTCATATTTAATTAGTGTAAGCTACAAAACTACTTTGCTAGATAACACTGATCAATTTGACGTACAGTATGATGTTTGTACATCTGTGAGTGACTGAATCTGTATATGGGAAAGATTTCTGGACTGCACACCCTGTAATATATATATATATATATATATATATATATAATGGGAGGTGCTACCTGATGAGACTAATTGCATGCACAAAAATAGACAAATCTCAGGTGCATAACTCTAAATTATTAATAATATATAAATGCAATAGAATTTTGCCATCAATATAGGTTTTTAGCATAATCTTGGCCAAGGTTATCGGCCTACCCACCACATCCAGGTAACCTCTTTAGGGTAGGTCCATAACATACTAGGATTCAAATCCAAAGCGCAGGACACCCCCAAACTGGCCCAGCTAAGCCGCCCCAGGGCACCGCCACAGTAAGAAAAGTGCAGTGTAAAAGAGATAGTTAAGAGCAGCCACAGATGCATATAAAGAATGAAACTAAAAAAGTGAGGTACATGTATAATGAACAAACAAACAAGGGTTAAAATGTGTTTTAAAAGAAAAATGTGTTATAATGCGGTGCCCTGAAACAGATCAACCAAGGCAATCCAGGCGGACTTGCGCCCCAAAAATGAACCAAAGCTGCACTACAGTATATAAAACTTGTAGGACTTACCTAGAATTGATCCTAATTCCAGTGAGCATATCTATCACCAGACTCCATGCTTTTAAACCAATATGGTAGGGGTGCTAATCACGACTGAGGGTGTCTCCTTTCCCTCAGGTGTGCAATAAAGCACATTAAATGAAGTATATGGGAAAGATATCTGGACTGCACACCCACCCTGTAATATATATATATATATATATATATATAATGGGAGGTGCTACCTGAAGAGACTAATTTCAGGCACAAAAACAGACAAATCTCAGGTGCACAACTCCAAACTATTAATAATATATAAATGCAATTGAATTTTGCGATCAATAGAGGTTTTTAGCATAATTTTGGCCAAGGTTATGGGCCTACCCACCACATCCAGGTAACCTCTTTAGGGTAGGTCCCTAACATACTAGGTTTCAAATCCAGAGCTCAGGACACCCCCAAACCGGCCCAGCTAAGCCACCCCAGGGCACTGCCATAATAGGAAAAGTGCAGTGTAAAAGAGATAGTTAAGAGCAGCCACAGCTGCATATAAAGAATGAGAATAAAAAAGTGAGGTACATGTATAATAAACAAACAGTGAAGGGTTAAAATGTGTTATAAAAGAAAAATGTGTTATAATGCAGTCCCCTGAAACAAATCAAACAAGGCAATCCAGGGGGACCCACGCCCCAAAAATGAACCAAAGTTGCACTACAGTATATAAAACTTGTAGGACTTACCTAGAATTGTGCCTAATGCCAGTGTGCATATCTATTACCAGACTCCATGCTTTTAAACCAATAAGGTAGGGGTGCTAATCCAGACTGAGGGCGTCTCCTTTCCCTCAGGTGTGCAATAAAGCACATTAAATGGAGTATATGGGGAAGATTTCTAGACTGCACACCCTGTAATATATATATATATATATATATAATGGGAGGTGCTACCTTATGAGACTAATTGCAGGCACAAAAACAGACAAATCTCAGGTGCACAACTCCAAATTATTAATAATATCTAAATGCAATAGAATTCTGTGATCAATAGAGGTTTTTAGCATAATCTTGGCTGAAGTTATGGGCCTACCCACCACATCCAGGTAACCTCTTTAGGGTAGGTCCCTAATATCAGGTAACACCTCCCATTATATATATATTACTGGGTGTGCAGTCCAGAAATCTTTCCCATATACTCCATTTGATGTGCTTTATTGCACACCTGAGGGAAAGGAGACGCCCTCAGTCTGGATTAGCACCCCTACCTTATTGATATAAAAGCATGGAGTTGTGCACCTGAAATTTGTCTGTTTTAGTGACTGAATCTGTGCAAGAAGTGCTACAATGCATTGGTCATGGCTTTTTCTCATGTCAAGTTCCATTGTGCTTCAACTGTGACTTTACTTGTTTTTAAAAGTAATTTCTGTTCAGTTAGAGATTCAGTCCATCATCTTTAATACTTTTTGAGTTGTGTTGCACTGCATATGTTATGAAAATAAGATGCAATAAAATAGTACAATACACCTCTCAGAGCGTTTTAGTCACACTGAGCATCTTGTGCTGTATGGTGTATAAATTCTAGGTATATGAGGACATATCTGGATAAAGAGGTTCATTGAAATTAATTGGAAAACCTTTGTCTACAGTATATTACTATTACTAGCAAATGGGCTAATTATAAAATAGTCTGACATTCATAAATTAGCCTACATTTCTTTAAATGTTTGATATCCCAGAGTTCTACAATACAATTAATTGATTTTTTTCATCACTTTTAAGAGTTAGAAATGTATAATTGAGAGGGCAATTCACTTATTAAACTTCAACTTCAATTACATGAGTAACATTGTAGTAATCTTTCAATATTTGGTGTAATTAAAGTGTTAAAATTGAACTACTTAATTCAAGATTCATGACTATATACTGATTTGGCAGAAAATAATTATGCTTTAGGGAGCTATAAAAAAGAAAGAAATGATCATTTGAACTTCAGGTGATAACTAAAGAAAGGTGTCAAATGTCAGATTATTCTATAAATAGTACATTAGGCTATTAATGGTAAACTAAAGCAATGATTATCTTGTATTTCAATTTCATATCTTGTATTTATTTTGGTGAACTGAGATTATTTTGGTGCATCCAAGGTGGCTGTCCCCTTTGTTATATGTTTTCTAAAATTCTATATAAAATTATTATTATTATTATTATTATTATTATTAATAAGGATGTGCACCGACCCATTTGTTTTGGTTTTGGAACAGTATCTCTTTTGAGATTTCAGATCTGGATTTGGTTCTGCAATACCGTCCTTGTGTGTTTTGGGTTTGCTTTTGGATCTGTATTTTCTTTCAAGGAATTGATTAAAAACTGCTAAAATCCCATGATTTTGACTTTTTTTCCCTACAGTATTATTGACCTCAATAACATTAATTTCCACTCATTTCCAGTCAATTTTGACCACCAGACAGCTCACAATATTGTTTTCATCCAGTTTAGGCTCTAAAGTTGCACCAAGCTAGCTAAGTTAAGCGGCAGCAGTTGGTTGGCACAAACACATGTCAGTTCATCCCCCAACATGGTACATAAGGAAACATATGTTTTCACTAAACAAGAGGCCTGAGGAAAAAAAGAAAGGCAGAGAAAAGAAGGGTTGATTTATAGTAAATTTAATTAAATTTTTTATTCCAAAGCAAATATATGAGGGAGGAGGGGAGAGCATGGGTGAACAATATGTCCCATGTTTTTCCCACAAAATCAACTTGGTGGTTTAGAATATTTTTTAAACGTAAAGGGGCATGCAGGAAATGCTGTATGTGGCCATAAACATTTCTAGACATTTTTGGCATTCAGCAACCCATTGTCAAAGTTTGCAGCAGCTGTTGCAGTTCAACTTCCAACATGGCACATCAAGAAACAAATGTTGTTATTATTAGAGAGGCCAGAGGGAGTTGGAGAATGCATGTTGTTGAAGGCAGGGAAAGGAAGGGTTTATTACTAGTAAATGTAATTTCATTTTTGATTCCAAATAAAATGTATAAGGGAGGAGGGGAGGCATTTACAAATAATATTTTATTCATTCACATCAGTCCTTGCCCCAGTGGAGCTTCTCATAGGTTCCACATTTTTTTAAATAATAAAAGGGCCGTGCAGGAGATTATATATGTCGGAGCACACAAAATAGAAGCTCTGAAAAGGAATGGGGCAGAGAAATTTTAAAGTCTGGCACTAAACATCTCAAATCATTATGCTTCTTGGATTATGTATAGGTGCTGGAAGGGGAGGAGGGAGAACATCTCTAGATACCATCACAACATAGCTTCTACATTTGGTGTTTGAGTTGCATCAGACCAAACATGGCTGTTATGATCAAGGAAACCCAAGCCCACCAGGTTGGTATCTAAAATCAAGGTTTAAAAATGGTATAACAGTATTTTGCAAGTATGCCTATTTGTGATTTTAGTTGAAATAAATACAGTTTGAAACAAAAATAGGAAGCATCAGAGCAGTGGCACAAAAGCACGGCAGTTTAAAAAATATAGGACATCTATAAAACATTTGCCACACAGCAGTGGCAGACCAGATGGCAGTTTAATAAACTATAAAATAAAAAATGTCAAGCAGCAATGCCCCAAACAGAACATAACGCAAAGTAAAGAGGTGCAAGATGGAATTGTCCCTGGTTCCATCCAGCCACCATTATGTAGTATATAGTAAACTGGACATGCACAGTTTAACAAACCAATCACTTCAGCGACAGTGACTGCCAATTGTGGGTTGCCAATTGTGGCAGTGACTGCGATTGGGTTGTTTGGGCCCCCACAAAACTAGCTAACAATGGGCAGCTGACATTGCTGGCAATGTTCTCTCATGCACAAACTGGCTTTACAGAGGCAAGATGTTGTTGCCATCATCATCCAATTACTCACCCTCATCAGTGTGTACAGTACATCATCTACACACAATATTAATTTGTCCCCACTGGAATCCACTATTACAACCTGAGGTGCCTCTGTAGTTTTTGGATATAATTGGTGGTAAAGGTCTTCCTCATGGAATTTGTAGTTCATTTTGATGAGCATCATCTTTTCCAAATTTTGAGGAAGTACCTGATTGCTGACAAGGTTCCTGGCCATGCTGAAAACTCTTTCTGAGTATACTCTGGAGGGAGGAAAGCTCAAGTAAAGCAAAGCCAGCTTGTTAAATGGCCTCCGAATTGCCTATTTTTCCTGCCAGTAGTGAAACACACTGTCTGACATGCCTATTTGGATGATATCATTAAAATAGTCCTCAACCATTCTTTGAATGGTGACCATATCAACTGGAGTCATGGTAGAGGTCTCATTAATTGTAGCCACTTGTTTTAGACCCAAACAGATGTCAAAACTTGGTTGTTTTGACTCATCTGCATCACCAGTGGGTCTTTTTTTGGGAAAGTTTAGATTTTTCCTGGAAGACGCACTTGCTATAGAAAATGAAGGAGGAGCCATTGCTGCATCACGTGCCACTTGAGCTGACAATTTCATTATCAACAGCTCTTTGCATATCTTCAGATCTGTGACCGCTGGGATGAAAGACATGATGCATGACTTAAAAATAAGAATCAGCACGGTTGGCAAAATGTATTGATCCGATTGTAAGATCCTGACAACCCTTGGATTCTGACAAAGCGAATAAAGGACTTGATCTACAAGTCTGACATGCTTAGCAAAATCGCTTCATTTCAGCTCCTCCTTCAGTTTATCAAGCTGCTTTCCCAACAATCTAATTAAGGGATTTACCTGACTCAAGCTGGCAGTGTCTGAACACACTTTACAGGTGACTACTTCGTAGGGTTTAAGCATTTTCCACAACACAGAAAGTATTTTCCACTGAGTTTGAGTAAGGTACATACCGCTCCTCTTCCTATGTCATAGTTTATTGTGTAGCTTTGGGTGGCTTTTGCTGTTCCTCCATCCGCTGAAGCATGTAAAGGGTAGAGTTCCACCTTGTAAATAGCTTCAGCTGGTAGCAGGGAAAATTCAACATTTCTTGCAGGTGCTTGAATCTTCTACATGCACTTGCTGAATAAAGAAAATGTCCTGAAATTTTGCAGGCCACAGAGAGCACCTCCTGCATAGTCCTATCATTTTTTTAAAAAAAATATTGCACCACAAAGCTAATTGTGTGAGCAAAACATGGGATGTGTTGGAATTCATCCTGCTCTTATGCTCTCACAGTATTGATGGCAAAATCACAAATCCCAAGGAGAGTCCAAGAGGGGTAAGCCATTTTTCAATGACTTCCCTGAACTTTTCTAAGAGGTTTTCAGTGGTATGCCTTTTAGTGAAACTGGTGATACACAGAGTAGCCTGCCTTTGAATGAGCTGCTGCTTCTTATATGCTGCTGTTGGTGCCAATGAAGGCAATACACCCACCCAGTGGGCTTGTACACTCATGTAACCTTGCATTTGTCCTGTTCCACTTGTCCACATATCTGTGGTTAAATGGACAGTGGATGCATTTTGGAGGACACTAATTAATCTCTTTTTAATGTCCCTGTACAGGTTGGGAATTGCTTTTCTAGTGAAAGGGAACATAAATGGGATTTGGTAGTGTGGACACAGGACCTAAATTAACTGTTTAAAACCCACTGCACTAATGGAGGATATTGGATGCACATCTTATACCAACATAGATGTTATGGCATGATCCGTTGTGCAACTGGGTGACTGCTGTCATACTTGCTCCCCCTTGAAAAGGATTGTTTAACAGTCAATAGTTTTTTAGAACAACTACTAGTAGTCTTCCTGGTCCCTTTCTGAAATGAAGATCCACTTCCAGCAGCAGCAGGCGCAGCGCTCAATGATTCTTCTGAGGAATCCAGGATAGGTGAGGACTGAGTTAGCATTATTAAAGTGGTTGCAGGACTATCTCTGATTTATGAGTTACCTCAGATTTATAAGTTTCTGTAATTTTCCAAACACTTTTGATAGATGCACTTTAAAAGATGTAACAGGGAGGAGGTCCCTATATGGTTAGGTTCGCTACGTCTACTTACTCTGGCATGACATTGGGTACAGATGGCTTGACAATTGTTGTCCAGATTTGGGTAGAAATTATTCCACACATAAAAAGTGGATTTTTTTGTTTTATGCCCAGGCATGACAATGGGCTTTTCCATATCATGGGCAACAACTGTTTCCACTGGGGCATGAGTTACACAAACAAAATCCTCATCAACAACATCCTCATCATCAGCATCCTAATTAGCATCGGCTACACAAATATCCTCCTCATTATGGTGTGTTTCCACAGAAGCATCCTCAATTTAAATGTCAGCATGTTGACTTGTGCTGCTCATCCCCACATTTGCAAAGGACTCACAAATTGTGGAAAGATGCTCCTCTTCGAGTACAGTTTTTGAAAGGTCAGGCTCACACATGACACCACCCGACACACTTAGACTTTCCTCAGTGATTTGTGACATTTCTGAGTGCACAATTGGTTCCTGTGCCTTAACGATTTAATTTTTTTTGAAACACCAATAGGGTGAAGGGCTTACATCATCATAAGTGGCAGAACCACCAGTCATAAATAAAGGCCAAGGGCTTAGCCTTTCCTTGCCATTCATGTGGTGAAAGGCATATTGCCAATTTTATGTTTTTCTGCAGGTAACTTACCCTTTGACATTTTTTTCTTCACCAATGTAAATGATTAGTTCTTTTATTTTAGATGCCCTGACTTAAACCTGGTATGACCTTGGGCATCGGCTTTAGTAAATGACGTAGATGGACTAGTATTGACATGACTGGTGACACTGGCAGGAGCTCCAGCCCTAGTATGTGGTTCCTGCTCTCTACTCAATTGCTTGTTCTCCATATCAACAAACACAAATGAAGTGAGTTACACAGTTGTCAATTTGTACCAATTTTCAATATTACACTGCAGTATCAGTGACATACAGTTTTCCAATATTTTTTATGAAAAAGAAAGGAATAACACACTGCAATACCACTTAGTGTCATAAGATTTTTTATGAATGTGAAAAGAATAACACACTGCGCTTACAGTTTCACAATATTTTTATGAATAATAAAGAATAACACACTGCGCTACCACTTACAGTGTTACAATATTTTTATGACTAATAAAGAATAACACAATGTGCTACCACTTACACTGTCACAAGATTTTTTTATGAATAAGAAAATAATAACACACTGCACTACCACTTACAGTGTTAGAAGATTTTTTATAAGTAAAACACTGTGCTACCACTTACAGTGTCAAAATATTTTTTATGAATATGAAAAGAATAACACACTGCGCTGCATCTTACAGTGATGTTGTTATATTTTATACATTACACATGTTATTTTGCACTTTGTTGTGGTCTTGTAGTCAGTATGTAGACTAATCATTTATTCACAATTTTGGAAATGAGTGAAAAGTTGAATATTACACTGCACTACCACTGACAGTGTCACAAGATTTTTTTTGAGTAAAACACTGTGATACTACTTACAGTGTCACATTATTTTTTATGAATAAGCATAAAACACTGTGCTATGACTATAGTGTCAAAATACGTGGATTATAAACTGTGGTCTGACCAGCTGAGCAATAACAGCGCAGCTAAGTTGCTAACACACACATAAAAATATATTTTATTTAATTTTTGAGAAATGCTAATTTTATATTTCACTTTTATTTTTTACACTGGGAAAAAGCACTCCTGTACTAGGCAGCAGCCCCTTGATGATCAACATAGCACCGCTTTATGGACAACAAAGCACCCTGTAGAGCAGCGGACAGACCACCTGCAGAGTCACAAATTTGTGGATGATAAACTGTGGTCTGGCCAACAGTGTCACCGAACAATAATAGTGTAACTAGTTACTAACTAGTAACTACCTGGTTAGCACACACACACACACAAAAAAAGATTTTAATTTTCACTTTTATTTTTTATACACTGGAGAAGAGCAACATAGTACCCCTTTATGAACTGCAGCCCTAGCCCCTTGATGGACAGGAAAACACAGCAGCACCCATTTATGTACTGCAGCCCAAGCCCATTTATGGAAAACACAGCAGCAGCAGCCTTATATGTACTGCAGCCACTGACCCTTAATTGACTGGACAACAGTGAGTGACACAGCTGCGCATCCTCCACTTTATGTACTGTAGCCCCAGCCTGACAACACTGCACCCTTGATCAAATAGTGACAAGTCACTGACAACAACACACAATGCATTCTAGAAGAACAGAGCACATCTGTTCTGTACACTCTCCACAGCCGAAGTGAAAATGGCGCCAATCACCGACCTTTATACAATCCAAAACCCATGAGAATCCGACAGCAGGATGATTAAATTTTGCCTCATTTTGGATTCAGAGTTAGGCTGGAAACCCGAGCCAGACTCGGATCCTACTCAGATCCCTTATGTTCGGGAGGGTTCAGTTCTCAGAAAACCGGACCTGCTCATCTCTAATTATTATTACTAACTAACCTTTTCCATGTTAATTTTATTGCATCTATTAATTTCAATGCAGTTAGTAATTTACTGTGTAAACAACATTTGAATAAATGATCCTTATTACTTGAAAGCTTATACATGCACAAATGATTTTTTATTCAGTTGCAGTGGTTTTAAAATTATGAACGTGTCTAAATCCAGTGAAAACTTTTTTTTTTTTGACTGGAGTAGCATATCGGAAAAAGTGAGAAATAGAGACACCCAAAAAGAATGCTAAAAGTAAAATGGAGATAACATAAAAATAAGATAAGAAAGAAACCAGTGCAGTGGGACCTCAGGTCAGCGAGTAGGGGGAAAAATGAAATACTGTATAATAGGCTGTTTCAAAGTGAATGGAGAAGATACATTTTGGGAGGCTAACTAGGGACTATATTTTGTCAAACAATTTGTAGGAGTTGTAAATAATAGCGGACATATATTTTATCCTTCATATATATCAAATACAGGATACATGGCTGCCTGGTGGAAACAATATGATGCACTAATTTTTGTTGATGTCAAGACAGTGTGGGAATTCCCAAGGGGAGGAGGGAATAATGGTTGTCACTTAGAATAGGACTGGTGATTTTACCTATAGGAGATTTTTGACCTCTTGCCAAAGAATTTGTATCTTTGGACAGATCCACCATATGTGATGGAAAGTGCCTATGGCTGTGCAACCCCTCCAACATCTGTCCAATGTACTGGGATACATTTTGCATAATCAGGGCACATAGTACCACCTATATAATAACTTGTATGTATTCTATTTAAATCTAACACATATAGAACTAGTGACATCATTATCCCAAACATCAGAACATTCCTCAATATCTAAAGTGATACACAAATTTATCCTAGACATTTTCATGGGGGTCATGCATGGGGGAAATTTTCTCAACAAACAATGTATAGAGAAGGGAAATTATGCCCTTAGTGGAGGAACATCTCAGATAGAGGGCGTCAAAGGTAGTAAGAGATTCTACTAGTGAAGAGATTTATCATCTTAGAGGGAAAAAGTCTAATTTGTAGAAATTTAGAGAATGATTTGGAAGAAAGGGCTATATATGTTTGTATCTGGGAGAATTGAAGACAATTGGAATCTCTTGTGATATGGTTCAAATATAGTATGTCCCTCTCTTTCCAAGAGAGTAAAATCCTGTGTTTTCTGGGGGGAAATCGGGTTTATGAAATAGTGGATTGATTGGGAAGGGGCCTGGGGCCAACTTAAAATTCCTATCGCTCAAGTACCCAACAGACAATGAACAGGAACTATTGGATGGGAATAAACAGTCCGGGGGAGGTGAGATTGAGGAAAACATGAAGAGACCCAGTTCCTTCTACTTTATTAGCTGCCCAGACCTTCTTAGCACCAGGGTTGCAACATTGAACACATTGTGTAAGTTGTGCAGCTAAACTATACCTTTTGAAATATGGGATAGCCAGACTGCTACCATTAGAAGATCGCTGTAATATCTTAACCACACTCTTGGCTGTGTATTGGCCCAAATAAATCGAGATGTTTGAATCTGCAGACATTTGAATAAAGATGGAATAAATATCAGGGGCGTCTGGAAAAGGTAAAGGAGCCAAGGGAGTACGTTCATCTTTACCAAATTAACCCGGCCTATTAATGAAATAAAATGTCTAGACCAAGATAGTAGGTCACACTTGACTTGATCTAATATATGCGGGAAGTACTCTTGAAAGAGATAATGATGTGTGAGAAAGATACCTAAATATTAGATTTTTTTGTGTGTGCCACTTAAATGGGAATAAGGTCTCCAGAGAAAGTTCTGTAGGTCCTGGGATATTGATTTCTAGCCCAACTATTGGGAATAGATTTCAAGTTCAGAGAAGAGAAGCCACAAAAAAAACTCTGCTTTTACAAAGGACAGTAATCACGCATGAGATGTCTATTTTATTAGATATAGTAGTCACTAGAGGTTCCATGACTAAAGCAAAAATCAGTGGCAAAAGTGGACAGCCCTGCCTAGTACCATTAGCAATCCCAAACAACGAAGAATTGACATGATTGACAGAGACCTTAGCAGTGGGGAAGCAATACAAAGCTGAGAGGCCTTCAATAAATTTGCCCAAAATACCCATCTTGCAAATTACTTCAAAAGCAATGGACCAAAAAATCCAGTGAAATGCCTTCATGGCATCCAGGACTAGTAGAAACATGGGTAATTTCTGCTTGTGAATGGAATGAATCAAATATATGGCCTGTCTAGTATTATCAGATGCCTGACAATCCAGAATAAAACCAACTGAATGGTCTGAATGGACCAAATAAATTAAATGGGGGACTAAGGGTTAGCAAAATGTACAAATTTGAAGATAAACTTTCAAAGGTGTAATAGGCATATAAATAGATGTGTTGGGTCTCTACCAGGTATCAGGATTACTATGAAATTGGCTCAGTAAAAAAAAAATTCTTTGTGATTTTTAATATGGATCTTTTGTACATTTACCTGTTCTATTTTTATGGATTATAAATCTGTAATTTCAATGAATTTGTGCTGCATAGTGATTTGTTGGAGTGGTTTGGAAATCTTGTCACTTATAGGTCAATTTACTTTTAAAAATTTGGTAATTCATTAAATAGTAAATTGCTAAAAGTAGCAGTGCTTATTACTGTTTCTGCAAATATAAATCTACATTTAGTTGATGACCCCATAATAATTAAAATGTTTTAAAATCTTAATTACCAATAAAATTATCAAAGTGTTACAATCTTTTGGGTACAACTAGAAACATTTTTTTTTTTATTAATAATATTAAAATATTTTAAAACTTTTAAAATGTAATTCAACTGTGATGTATCAGGACAAAGATAGAATAATACAGAGGGTACATTTTGCCATAGGTAGCATAATGATATTTCTTTGCTTTATTCCCATCAATGCAGATATAATACGCATCTATTTTTATGCTGCATTTATTTCAATGACACATTTTGTTACAATAAAGTCCTAAGAAACTCTAAGTTTGCAGCACAATAACTTTTAGAATTTGTTCTTGAAACTAAAACTTTAACCACACAGTGGGGACACGATTAATGCCTTGAATTTGCTCATTGACCTTATTCTTTTATTCTCAATAGCACTGAAAATAATAACCAAAAGTATCATATTTTTGTCATATAAAAGTGATTCACTGCCAAAATGAAAAACCTATAAGAAGATAGAATATCTATTTAAAAAATGTTAAGTTAGGTAATCATATCATATGTTAGAGAAATTAAAATAGTAGTAAATATATTTTTAGTGATGGCAATGTACTTACTGTTTGGCCTTTATGTGAAAACCTACAAAAATTTCACATCATTAAATGGGTATGAGGAAACCTGTGGCACTCAATCTACAGTATGGTATTATCTGAAATTTAAATATTAATTAATGATTTGGGTTTGCTTTTCATACTATGTCCTTCTCTCAGACACATTGTGAAGTACAGTACCACTCTGAAATGCACACATACTACAGTAGGTAAACATACACAGTACACAAAATCAGGAAATCCTTTATTTGTATGTATAGTAACATGTGGTATAACAAACTATAGAAATATAGATAGAAAATATCAGAGGAGCACATATTATACAATAATAATAATAATAATAATAATAATAATAATAATAATTTGCAACAAACTGTACAATATGGGCATGCAGAGTACATGTTTTAGACTATTTCATAGCATATAGTTAAACAAAGAAAATATACTGTATAACAGCTTGCCATATTAGAGATTCTATAAACAAACATTATGTGGTGCCACATTACCAGTAGGTATTCAACACTACAACCTCCCACATAATGTTATAATTTATTGTAGTATACTGTATATGACCCACTTCAATTAATATGCACTTTATATACATATAAAGTACATTATTTTTTAAATAATTTTTCACAGTGTAGAAATGAGATCTGCACAAGCATTCCAAGATCTACAGTACTTGTTATGGCCACAGTCTTTGTAAACTTGAATCGGAAACAAACTAATAATTTGAGTTTCACCGTTCTAACTACACATACGGTATAACTTCCTATTCCTTTCTAGAAATAAAAGTAGACTAATTTACAAAAAAAAAATTGAAAAAAAAATCCAAAATGCATAATCTTGTCTAACAGAGAAGCAGACTTGACAAACCAGACAGATACTGGTAATGATACTTACATAAAGCAGCACAGCACCATAACCATATAAGATTGCTTGAAGTCAATACAGGACCGTCTGACACTTTATTTTTTTTGTTTTTTCCCTTATGATATTTTGATATCAATTACAGAAATAGTAATATATAAGATAATGGTGTCATACTAATACAAAGTAAACATCTTACATTTGCACAATATGTACAACACAGAACAATTAACATTGTAGGCCTGTATAAGTGAGTGCACCTATTGCTTCAAGAATTGTTTGTTTTATTGTCTGAAATAAATTCATGTGATATTTTAACTGGTAATCAGGCTCTCATGTTGACATTTGTTCCACTCAACTACACAAAATTCTGCCGACTGAGTGAAAACTGAGGGCTATCTTGATTATAAAGCAGTGATTTCTAAAGTTCTCTTAGTTTCCCTGGGGAAAGATATGTCCTTATACACCTCAAGTCTAAATGCTCAGTGAGGAGTTGTACACTATATTTTTCTTGAAATTTTGCATCTTAGTCACATCAAAGATGCAGCAAAAAGCCACTCATAGGTGCATATTCTATTGGGTCCGTGAATTTAAAAATTCCTGCACCTGCAAGGTTTATCCTGTAGGTGCGGGATTTTTGCAATTCAGTTAGGTGCAGGGTGTTTTTCTTTTTGACTGTCGGGAGATTTTTTTCACGCAACCCCAGAGCAAGTGTGATTTTCCATAAAATTGTTGTATTAAAGAAAATTTAGTGGGACTTGCTCTGGGACCCCGGTGGCACCCCCCCTTAAGATTAATTAAGCAATTGGAAGTTTCCAATTAGCCTAATTAGTCCTTAATTACTTACCTTCTACAGTGCTGTCTTCTGCATCTTCTTCAGCATCCAGCTTTGGAAGCTGGGTCTTCTGCTGCAGGGTAAGTATGTCAGTGTATGTGTGTGAGTTTCTAAGTGTCTGTGTGTGTGTGTGTGTGTGTGTGTGTGTGTATGAGTGTTGTGTGTGTGGCCCCCCAGTGTCTGTGTGCTCCCCTTCGGAATGGGTGCTGGGAGAACTACATCTCCCAGCAGCCCTTGCCTCTCCCACCAGCCCCTGGAGCCTATCAGCAGTCCCTGGGACTCCCAGCAGCCCCTTCTCCTGTATGAAGATGGAGGGGAGGCCACCGGGAGCCGTGGAGACCACTGGAGACCCCCAGGCAGGTAAATGAAGAATTTTTTTTTTCTACACAGTGCAGGTTTTTTTAGAGCTGAGAACACTGCAACCTCTTTTTTTATTTGGATACCACAGGTATAGGGAGCGTGTGTACCCACAGTATTCCAAAATTGGGCGTGAGGGGCGTGAGGTTTTTTAACTCACACCCAATTGAATTTGCCCCATATTTTACATGTAGCATAGGGAACTCATGGCCACTTGCTTTTGGAGCCCTTTTTGCACAATTTCAGACTCAGTGGCATGCAGATGTACAAATGTTGCACACCAAATGAATCAGTGTAATCTAGCAACCTAGTTTGGTCACTCCCAGTTGTTTTATAAATAAGATGCAGATTTTGAGCGAAAAATAATATTGACATGGCCAAGTTGCACGAGAACTTGAGCACCTAGAGTGGCTATTTGCAGTATAGAATAACACATCTGTAGTTGCTAAGAGGGGACTAGTGGTAGCTGAAAAAACTATAACTGGCAGCGCATGCTGGTCATAACCCGACACCACCAAATGTATTTGAACCCACAGTGCTTGCAACTAGTGGCAGAGTAGTGGAGAAAGAGTAAATAATCTATGAAAATAAATAAATGCCATGATAATATTATTTATAGGTATTGTAAATAAGGTTTAAGCTACTGTAGTCCTTTCAAAACTATATTTCTTGTTTTAAGCCATTGAGCATCCAATGTGTGTTGAATCATTTTTTCTTTGCCAAATCCATCAGTTTTAGGAAATGTCTATTCAAATATTTTGTAGCACATGGCACTGTAAATAAAGCAACCATAAGATGCTCGGGGCTGAATATAATCCAACCTTTTTGGCAGTAAATGTCCTTTCTTTTCAAAACTTTCCTGTAACTTGAATTTTTATTATTATCTTGTATATTTAGGGTGTCATAAAGAGTTCACAGGGCCATATAAGCAATATGTATAAACAGTATAACTTTACATATTACAAGTACAATATAACATACAGAAAATTATTTTCGGAGTAACAAACAGCAATAAAACAATGGACTAGGTAAGAGAAGGAAAAATGGCAAGGTCAAAACAACTTAGTGTAACTTGTAGGGAAACCAGTGGTAAGTCACAGGAAGGAGAGGCAGGTCAGCACACACAAGGTAAGGGTTAATCCAGAGTCCCCTACTTTTTCTTAAAGCCCTATTTGGACCTAGGCAGCATTAAGAGGGCTCAAATGTGACCTGACCCATCCCCTGAACACACATGACATTATTACATCACACAGAAGCTGGCAGCATTGGTAAGTGCAGCAATGACTGCAGCATCCTAAGGACGCTCCTGTAGAGACTACAAGGTGGCTGTCTGGAGTGTGTAAAGGATGCTCTGGTGGCACTGCAGAATGGATCCTTCCTGTAGAGTGCTATTCCAGGGACCCTGCTAGTCAGAAGAAAGGTATGTAGCATTATACTCACAGAGTACTGCACTCTGTGTGGCTGCACTGATCAAACACACCTAGTTACGGCTCTGGTCCTATGTTGTCCTAGGTTCCCTAAACACATAATAACTGATTTATTTAATAATGAATCAATATCATTGATTATATTGTGTAATTGAATAAAATTAAAATGCATTTTTTCCATTGGATCGTTCAGTGGCAGCTCCTATATGTCATTTCTGGTGGTCTGCTCTGCCAGTCTGAAATGTGTGGCTTGTGCATGGGATATTGAACCTGAACATTCACACAAATTAACAAGCAACCCATGCTTCCAGGGACTGCAGCCCCTAGAAGCCAGATAGGGCTGTCATTGTAGTAGGGTAGTGGCTGCCTATTGGAAGTAAACTCTTGGTAATTACAGTCTAGAGTGGCAGTCACAAGGGGAAAATATACCTGGGACTGCCTGTCTGTGATTAGCAGGGAGTTCCTCTAATCGGAAGACACTGTGAGGCAGCCTATCAGAAAGGTGAAGGATTTTACTGGTGTGCTGCAGCCCCACAGCCCCTATGTAAAATCCACACTTGTCCTTTTTGTATACTTACTGTATATCATAACCAAGACAAGCAAAATGGCACAGTGAAAACAGTTATTGTTTCCCTTTACTTGGAAGATATAAACCTTGCAGATGAAGAGCAGAAGCCATGGTTTATACTGTATATACTTGCCACAACTCAAATTGCATTTAAACAATCCACCTAACAGTGTTACTCTAAAAGACTTAAAGGGCTTTCATATTAGGAATGAATTTAATTCTAAGCAAACAACTGTAAGCTTAGATCAGTTTCTTTTTTTTTATCTGTCAAACAGTTGTTCTAATTCCAACATTTCTAATCACAATAAGACACTAAAAACTGTCCATAGAGTATATATGGGTTTTCCATATATTTACTGTGGCTGTAAAAACACAAATTGTTTTATTTTTTTGCAAACTTTTATATCTACCCCATTTGTATCATGTAGCAAAAGGTGCTTATTTAACAATGACTAATTGGGGCATATTCCCAAAAAACACCCATTTTCAAGAGGTACCTAAAAAATATCCTCAGGATGTATGTACAGGGGACCACAGCAGATATCTGAGGCATCTGCTGCGGTCCTGCGCTTTCTACTGAAAAATAGCTCCACATACAGTAATATAGGTTTCTATTGGGGGGATTTTTTATTGCCAAATTTACCAAGCTCCGGCATATACACACACATATAGTCATATACACACATTGTAAACTTTAAGAAAAAAAATCTATATAATACATACTGTACTTCACAGTCCTGCAAGAAGTTCAGCCAGCAGCAGGGGACAGTCCTAAGAATTGCCTCATTGCAGTCTGGGAGGGGGAGAGATCAGGTGTAGGCATAGCTGCTGAGCGATCGCATCAGGATTGCCATTCGCAGCCACCCCCTATCAGCACCAGGAATTGGGGAGAGATGGGAAGCCATAGTTTTGATGTTCACCTTGAGCCCAGGCTACAGAATGACTGACTTTCTGCAGCCATGGTTGGGCGATCCTTTCAGTAGCTTGGTATGGGGTGGAGTCTATTAACTAGGGGAGAGAAAGGAAGCCACAGCTTCTCTGTTCACCCTGAGTTTTGGCTGAAGAAAAACAGTAATTTTAGGATCACCACCTTCAATAACCCAGCTGTGGGGATGTTGCTGCTGCAACTGAGGAGTGTTAAGGTGGGCTGACCCTGGCAGCAGCTGAAAGATTAGCTTTCAGGAGGTGCTGGCAGGCTCCTCTGACATGGTTACATTTCATGCCATTGTGTCACAGAAAGCCCAGCCTGGAGTGGTAACTTCTGATGTGATTATGCTAGGTAAATATCACAAGACCATCTATAAAGTATATTTCCCTCCTCTGATAAATGTATGATAGCAATTGTGGCTCCAGAGGTGAGTCTGCAGTGCAGTCTAATATTCAAATATGCGAGCCACACCCTATTTGAAATTTGGACTGTGTTGTAACACTACCCCTATAGCTGACACTGTATGCTAAATATGATGTCTGCTCTCACCAATTACTTTAAGTGAGCACAATACACAGTATTGAGATGCTCTTTTTTGCTCTTACTTAGCTAATCTTATGAATTCAGTAAGGGCCAGAGACAATTTTAAATGCAAGTCTTTTGTATTTATTCCAACGTTGTGCACACAGAAATAGTTTCATTATCACCTGAATACATAGTAGTTTGCGGTGTGTTTGCTCCAATCCCTATGCTTGGTTTTATGACCATAATTATTATCAGTGCACATTTGATTCAGCGCAATGTCTGGTACAAAAGATGTCTAAAAACAAATGTAATAACAACTATGCATAGCCATCAATTATATTAACATGCCCCCTATGATCTTTACCTATATGCAAATGGCCAGTTATGCCGCTTCATCAGTAAGTGGAGGTACAATTGAGGGCCTGATTCAGAGATGTACATTAATCCTATGGAACACTTGAGATAACAGCTAGTGTTTGAATATTCAAATGTGCTACAGCCATGATGAGTCAGTAAGTCAGGACATTGCAGAGGAGGAAGAAACATTTTAGCTCTTTTCAAAATTCAAATTTCAAAAAATCCCTTCTTAATGGGTACCTAAGTCTTGGAAGGCATATTTAACACGATTGTCATGTGTCTAGGTCCAGGGGTTTGGGATGGGTGTTAATGATCCATTGAGTCAGTTAATTAATCTTTCAGGTCATTTGATTTTATATACAGTATATAGATTTGGGGTTGTGTGACACAAACATAACAGAAGGAGAAGCAATTGAATAGTTTTATTATATACGCAGATAGATTTACTGATAATTTGTTAAACATATATATTGTACATGTACAGAGACATGAATATATTAGCACATGTGTAACGTTTGAAATACAGTAGACAAAGCTTGGAACATTAGCTGTAAAATGTGATTAAATAAGTTTCCATAATAAGTAATTGTAAATATAAATACAATATCTGGGCATAGTTTAATTTTCACTTTTGAGACTAAAAAAATGAAAGGACAGTATTTGAGTCCATATTTGCTTACATTAATTATAAAAGAGGTGCTATGAAGTGAAATTTGAAGTGTGCACACTACAATTTGGTGCTTCGATACATGACATAAGTACAAGTAAAGTTATTTTCTAGTGTGGACTGGAATGGCCAAGAACCACGGCTGCTTATGTAATTTAACATAAAAAATTAAAACATCCTATAAGTAAAAATGTTTCTATTCTGAATATAGAAAGAGTGTATATTCTATATAGACTGTATATACAATTGTTGACTATTGTCATTGTTTTGTGTTAGTATCAACTAAACACTTTCAAATATGGAAAGAATCCAGAGAGAGATGGATACATCTAATAAATGGTACTATTACAGTTCTAAACATTCACGAACATTAAATATTCATAAAAACATGTAAATAGAATTAAATCTATCCACAATGTAGTAATAAAGTTAATGTTAACAATCAATTCTAATAAACTTATATGGAATACATTAACTATTACATGTTGTGCTGAAAATACTTATTGAGACAATATAGTTGTGTTCTGTGCAAGTTGTAGGTAACACCCACATATGCACATTGCTAATGAGGTGATCAACAATGTTAATAGAGAACAAAGAGTACATCAGTATCATATATCAATTGTTACAAGTTCCATGCTATGTATTATATTAAACACCCTTAAATATGGGTTACCAAAGTGACATAAGAATAGGTGAAATTGAAGCTGATAGCTGCGTTCCAGCATCGAGATGCAAGTTTATGTCCCCATATATAGTGATTTCTGTAGTTATGGAGTAGAACTTGAAACGGCATGCAGGTGGTGGTACAGGCAGGATAGCTGCATGCCAGCAACATAGTGAAGACCCTGTCGCCTACTAAAAAATCCAAATCTGTAAACTGTGGCAGCAATATGTAAATGAGCACCCCTTTTAGAGTACAGTAAGTTCCATATTTAGAGATTCTTAACTCCAAACAGCACGCAGGAGTTTAAACTGGGTTAGCTGCACACCGGCAGCACAATATTCATGATTCCCAATTAGAAGTCCAATTTTACTGCACGGTAGATAGTAGGCCCACATTAGTCCCATTTCCTGTGTTTATTGGTGTATTTAGTGCAAAGCAAAATGCAAGGTAAAAGAAAAATAAATTGCTAAAAATAAAATTAATAAGAGCCCTATTTATCATAATCTGCATTTTTAATGCGGATGTGTTAAAAAAATTCACCTAAACTTGCAATTTGCAACATGAAAATGTAGATTTTTATGGGAATTTAGCATTACATGCTTGCTTAGAAACAGGTTTTGCTTCCTGCGCTGGGTAAAATTAAAATTAATAAGAGCCCTATTTATCATAATCTGCATTTTTAATGCAGATGTGTTAAAAAAATTCACCTAAACTTGCAATTTGCAACATGAAAATGCAGATTTTTATGGGAATTTAGCATTAGATGCTTGCTTAGAAACAGGTTCTGCTTCCTGCGCTGGGTGCTCCATGGCTAATGCACATGCACAGTCCATGGCCAATGCATATGTCATTGGGGGCTGGCAGAAAGGGATCTGGTGGATCTCTCTCCAGTAAATTTTCTGTTATAGTAGCCCATAGGCTACTATAGGCTAATGCCATCTGCAGATTGAATTAGTATTCAGGGCCAAGCTCAATGTCAATTGAGAGATTGTGGCAGATATTGGAGGTATAAGCTTTGGCCTACTCCATGAAAAATATTTCTTATCACTGCAATTTGCTGCAATATGGAATCTTTATTTGCTCCGAAAAAAGAGCCCGTCCTTGTGATCAGTGAGAAGTATAGTGATCACATTGAGATAACTTTAGTGTCTGCTTTATCCCCTTACCTGCTTTACTGCCGATGCATCAATATCTGTTGACACTTGTGCAAGACAGAAGCACAGGGATCCCAGTTGAAACATAGTTGAATTGCCCAGGCAGTACTGAATAAGCCTAAAAAAACTGCAATTTGTCGTTGTCTGACTTTTTGGTAAGTCATTTGAGAAGTATATAGAAAAAGTTTATTGAAAAACTCCTTTTGTGAGGAGATATACAATGTTGGTTTAAACAATCAAATATTAACCCATTTACTGCAGAAGAGGAGTGGGCTTAATCTGCCACATGTACACTGAGAGGGGATGAGGAAGTAAGTATCTACTTCACACCCACCAGTACTGATGAATAATGGACACTCCAGGCTAGTTGATGGCACTGTTGAAGTATTTTGTTTTATATGGTGTGGCACAGTAAAAGTTATTATCTCTTGATCATCTGTGAAAGTTATTATCTCTTGATCAGATGCTAGACAATATATTTCATTGCACAACATATAATATATCTCATATATATATATATATATATATAAATATATATATAAAGGTTTGTATATATATATATATATATATATGTATATACAGTATATGTGTATATATATATATCTATATATATCTATATATATATATATATGTATATTATATACCTAGATAAAGTATTCGGTATTACCTGAGTTTAAATCTTCAAGTTATCTTCAAACATTTTTGTGTTGACCATTTTACACCCTGTTGACCTTTTGTACCTGTCAACCTTTATCCATGTCGACCTTCTCTGTTGTCTATCTAGACTTTGTCTATCTAATTATTGTTTATCTATTCACTGGAGCCCAAATATCAGCACCCTGATGTTTCTAATGAAGATAAGAAAACATGATAGTTCTTCATTAGAACAGCTCTATCACTAATTATAAATGACTGCCGCTCTAATTAACATTTGCAACAAGTTTAGAGTACTGTAGCTAAAACTCATTGATAAAAGGTGCCCTACCTACCCTATCACACCCTTAATTGCAATTGAAAGACGGGAGCCCATTAAAAGCTAATACCTTGTGATCACAGATGCTCTCCATACAATAGCAACCAGTTCTCCAGAAAAAAAAAATGTTTTTCATAGATTCTCGATGAGGCACTCTTTCCAATATATTAGTCTAACACACATAGGAGCACATTTGTTTGAAAGAAAGTCTCTTCTTTTAAATATTGTTTCTTCTTCCTAATCATTGATGTACTGTACATTTCAATATTTTAGATATGCACAATTGCCTCCACACAACCAACAGACAAATATATTTTTTTGTCCAGTGGCCCTTTAACTTTTACATCCAAGTGCATAATACTGTAACTTAATTTTATGCCATTAATCTTGATACCCACCTTATCACATTTAACTTACTTTACGTCTGTAAAACCCAAGGTCAAGTTGTAAATCAATGTCACAATGACCTTTAACTTGACTGTTTTATAAACTATTCTACTTTTTTACTTAATTGAAATAAGGCTGATTGATCTGGCTCTGTGTCTTGCTTTGCAGTCCAAAAATGTTATCTTCTGCAATACATATATACATAATTATATACTGATTTATTGTGGATGTTAATATATCTCAAATGGAAACATTTTATAGGTAGATTCAAATCATAAATCAATAAATAAAATGGTGACTAAAATATGCTATTCCTTTTATAAAGCCAAAAAACAACTGAGTAAGTAAGTCAAGGGCAAAATAAAAGCTTACAAATTGCTTTTCTCCCACAAAATATCCTTATATAGTAATATCCCAGCTGACTCAAGTCAGTGCATATTAATACATATTTAATGTGCCATAATTTATGAGGGATGTACTGTATGTCTGAGGTCAATATCTCCAAACTTTTCTTTCCAAAGATGATGCATTCATCCAATGTGATATATTTTGTTCCCTAATTCATGTTAAAATCTACTATGCTAGTGACAGAAGTGAGGATATCTATTGGCATACAGTATATGTCAATATTTCTTTCTAACTTATCTATTGCTGAAGTATGAAACAATAAAAATACAAATATTAAAAACCAACCAGAATAATATACTATATATATAAAGTTGAAATATACCAAATCACCAAAAAGTAAAAACTAAATACAGTTCTTTTATAACTCTTGGAATTATCTTCAAATAATATTATTTATTATATAACAAAATGAAACAAACATCATGAAAACAATTAAAAATTAAGAAAAGCAGGAATTAGCATAGGGGCAAATGTATCAAACCTTGGAGAGCAAGAGAGTGGCGAAAGATAAAGTACCAATCAATCAGTGTCTAATTGCAATTTGAAAAATTACAGCTATAAGCTAATTGGTTGGTACTTTATCTATCTCCAAGGTTTGATACATCTCCTCCTAAGCAATATCATTAAAATTCATAAAAATTACCAAAATAATAGTAATTAGGAACTGATAAAGGCACAACTTGCTGTACCCCATTATATAATTACTTATGTAGACAGAAAGAGTTAATCTATGTTGGAGACTTCAGCCAATCCATTAATCAATGAAATGTATCTCCAGATTAAAGGTAAAGCAGCATTAATTGTCAGATGCATTAACTTTTGTGTTAGAAAAGCTTAGTTGTAATCTGTATATATTGTTGGAATATGGCACCAGCGGCAGGCTTAGTTTTACTTGAGATGATACACTGGAGGGACAGTAGGTTAACTCTGTATTTTTAAATTGCCACTATTTACTTTCTCTGTGTTGTTAAATTGTATTGTCATCCAGAGTCTCATTTGTTTTACTTGCACTGATCACTGTAAACTTCATCCCAAAATATTTCCCTGCATGTATAATGTTTCAGCAGGGAATAAAATTTTGCAACAGTTCAGACCCAACACAACAAAAGAATACAGGCAATCTTCCAGTGAAAGTTGTAGAGTGTATGTGACTCAAAATTATATTTCAAAGGTAGTAAAGAAAGAAAATGGCTGTCAGCTCAGATCTTAAACTGACAATAGCTAAACGAATAATGAGAAATATCAACTGTGGAAATTTTGAGGGTGAAATGCTGCAGTCCAAATATGTCATGTGGTCAGTACTACAGACTGTCAGGAAGTTAAAAACCATGAGTAGGCTTAGAAATAAAATAAATACAAATAGGAATGAGCAGTCATAAAATTATTAGTTGAAAAGGACCTGGTAATTCACATACTCTATGGGACTATAACATAGGTAATTCTGGACACATTATTGAAGCCTCATGAAAGATTCAAGTTTTCCAGTAAGATTTTTCTCTTGAGGTAACTAATCCAAATTAATCTGTCAGAAAAATCAAATAAAAAATGGCAAGCCGGACCATATTAAGGGAATAATGGAGACAGTAGAGCAATTCCTTGCAACCAATGGTGATTTAAAGTGTAATCACATGACAGTCATACTTCTGTTCAATCTTCCAGACACAATGTAATGATTAAGGCCTTGGAAGCCAGGCCTGAAGTTTAACTCTAGACTTTGTGAAAATCTGACTTAAAGATAATCAAAGATGTACTGTAGAAAGAAGTCACATATATAAATTCATAAAATATGGAATCAAAAGCAAGTTTGAGATGCAAGAAACATGGACACCTGAAGAATATTGCTCAATATGGAAAGTAGAGCAACAAAAATTTCCAAAAGGGTCGAAGCAGTAAGCTAAAACCACACTTACTAAATAATAAGCAAATCAAAGGAGTGGACCTTTTAAAGCAACATTAATTCATATATCCCAGTGTTGGTGCATAGATTCAAAAGCAGAGAGTCACATGAAAGTGATAGAAACAGAAATTGACTTTCATAACAAAGGAATAATCTGTCTTCTGGCATACAGCATTGAATAACAGTTCTATAAACTCCAGAACAAAATGGGAAAACTGAAAAGGAACCTTCACAGACATCATCATATTCATGCTAACAGATTCTGGGGCAGATGTATGAAGTTCTAGGAAGTGATAAAATGGAAAGTGATAAATGACCAGCCAATCAGCTCCCAACTGTCATTTTTCAAACACAGCCTGTAACATGACAGTTGCGAGCTGAGTGGCTGGTCGTTTATCACTCTGCACTTTATCACTTCCCAGAGCATCAACAGTCAGACCCTCTATATTGTCTGACAAATATGTGGGTTAAGCAGCAATAAGAGTTATAAAGTTGCAAAACAGTTTTTTTCTCCAAAACAGTTTCAAAAACACATAAATCTAGTTTTGATGAGAAGCATAGCTACAAAAACACATCAGCGTTTTTGGTTACAAAATATTTATTTATATTCCTGAAAACAAATGCAGCAACATAGAGAACCAAGCACTGGATCTGAATTCTGTTGGATTAAGGGAAAATTCCAAAGCATACAGAATCTTTACACCAAGAAAATAAACAACATGGATTTTTTTCTAAGACCTAAGTGATGATACAATGGCTTCATAAATAGGTACAGAGGAGAAATCAAACACTGAAAAGACATCCAATACATATTCTGAACACATTTTTAAATTCAGTGTAGGGTGGATGAAATCCCACAATAAAGAATAGAGGACAAAAGTGAAGCATTAAGTAAGGGGAAACCCCCTGGACACCTCTCATACAAAGCAAGTACAATTAGTGTACATTAGTGGTGTCAAACTTGGGCCCTCCAGCTGCAGTGGAACTACACATCCCAGCATGCAGTGCCACAGTTTTGCTATTAGGGCATGCTAAAACTGTGGCAGTGCATGCTGGGACATGTAGTCCCACAAAATCTGAAAGGCCTGAGTTTTAAACCAATGGTGTACATTATCCGGTGATGGAGCAGATAAGCACAGGGCCTCTGGGTTGCAAAAACTATTTCCACCATGAATTTGTCACCAGTGAGGGGTGAGATTGAATGGAGAGAAGCAGTGTGACTTCATCACCATCATTGCTTTATGCTTTAGAAATTCTGTTGAAATAGGCATCATTCCAGCTTTACTGCCATAATGACAATTGGAACAGGAACATGGATTCATAGATGGGAGCAGAGGGTAAGGTATAGAGGGTGTTAGAGAAGCAGGGGTTGAGTAAAGGAGAGATAAACATGAGAATGAGCAAGGGATTTACTAGGATTGTAGATGGAGGCACTTGTGAAGTGTGACAGACAAAAGAAAAAGATAAGGAAAACAAAACAAACCCATGAGTGCAGTAGGAGCAGGGGGTGTCATTGTTATGTTGCCCAGACCACCTCTGGGGCCCCACTCCCCTGCATATAGCTCACATCTGTGAATGCTGCTTTGAGGCAATGAGACTATGACACTCCTCCCAGTTATGTTGCACCAGCAAGTGATGATGGAATGGATAGTAGAGTCTCCAGCAGAAGAGGCTAGTGGGTCAGTGCAAAGTGCAGTTTACAGGAGCCAGCTAATGGGAACTTGAAGCACTGTGGCATAATCTACACTGGGGTCACTCTAATTTTACACAATATGAAATAGTGGCATTGTGTGGTATATTATGAACTGGGGCAATGTGTGGTATAATGGGAACTGATGGCAATATAATGTGACATAATGGGAACTGTGTCACTGTGTAGCATAATGTGATCTTGTAATGTTGTGTAGACTAATCTAAACTTGGGCACAGTGTGGCATAAAGCAAACTGGGGTCTCTACAAATTGCCATAATGTGAACTGTTGCACTGTGCTTGGGAATACAGTGTGGCATAATGTGAACAAATGCATTACTATGGTGCATAAAATAACTAGGTACTACTATGGGGCAAAAATTAAGCTAGAGCACTACTAAGGCACTACAATTGGGCATAAAATGTGAGAGATTGCCCATTCAAAATGTTGCTTTGAGACTCAGATAGTTCTAGATTGTAGTACCAAGCACTGTAACCATTTAACTGTATTTATTACACAGTCACCCTGTTCATTAAACATAGTGCTCCAGTCCTAATGGTATTTTTTTTAAAATGACAACTGTACCTCATTATGTTAAACACCGTGCTCCTTTCCTAATGGCATTTCTTTAAATAACAAAGTGCACCTGTAGGCTTTAATGCAATCCTCCAGTCCACTATTTTTAGTGCCTAACAGTTCTGCAGCCCACAATCTACAGTGCCTCTACACAAACAGTGCTCCTAAACATTTTTCTATGACAAAGAGCTCCTGTTTTATAACACAATCCTCCAGTCCACTCCTCTTAATGGCATTTTTAAGTGCCTCACAGTGGTGAAACCAAGTCGCACACCCTCCCCCCCCCTTTGTAAAATGGCACCTGATCATGAAGGAGTGAATTTAATATGCAATCAAAACCATGTGAGATATTTTGCCTCATTTTGGGATCTGGCTTGGCTCAAATCAGAACCCCTAAGTTCAGATGTGTTTGGTTTTCATGGAAACCAAACCACACATTTCTACTTTATAGCTGCAGCCATTTCTTCTTCTGTAATGAAGGCATAGAGGTAGGCAACATGGGTTGCTGAAATTTGAGGCAATTAGCATGAAGCCAAGTACAGGTAAAAATGTATCTGCAGTTCGACAAACTTCTGCTGCATTAGCCGTGAGGTTGTATAGGAATGTATTGTAATTCCAGAACTTTCTGGCCATTTCCTGGGAGCCATACATGATGAAGCCCAACAGTGGTTTCAAGATACTGTTATTATTGTAAGTCTATTATAAAGCAATGCATTTGTCTTATTTAAAATTAGGAGGCAATTTTCCTTAAAGATGGCAGCATTTTTTGATTCACAATAGTCTACAGTACGAATACTATATCCACTATATGGCATCCAGACTATAGATGGACAGTAATTAGTTAGATAATGTCTAGCTAAACACCGGATGTTAGATAATTAATAGTTAGACATGTAAAAAGTTCAACAGGTACAAAAGGTCGACAGGGTTAAAAGTTCGACATAATCGGCACAAAAATGGTCGACAATTTTTTTGTATGTAATCTTGCTGTTATAAAAAGAATGCACATTATCAACTAACTACTTGATAATTATTCAATGTGTATTCCAATAATAGTATTTATGATAAAAGGGAATAATTAAATGTATGGGATACCATAGACCTTAAAACATTAGTCATTATACTAAATACATACTTTGTAAATAATTACAATTATATTTGATTTATTCATCAGTTAGGTCTTTGAATAAGAAACATATATATGAAAACTATATATACTAAGCACAGAACTTATAGATTAAGTAATAATAATTTTGAGCTTTGAGTTACATGCTAGAAAATGTGTAAAATGTAGAGCAATTCAAATCATATGGCTAAATAGAATACACTTATTCTGAGATTGGTAATACACATTTATAAAGTATGTCTTTAGGCTGTAGGTGGTAGACTTTTCATTTCCTTTTTATACACTATTTAAATTAATTGGTAGCCATAGGAAACATGTCTATCAAAAATGGTTTCATTTTTTTTTCTCTGACAAGTTGGCAAAAGTTGTTCAAATTATATAATTTCTAGAAAAGAAACTGTGCTCAAGCTTTAATAAAAAAATGGAAGACTAAAATGAAAAGCAATCCTCCAGTGTATTATAAACATCCATTAAGTTTAGCAATAAAATATTTCACTTTTGTTATTCCATTTTAGCTGATGTTTACCCTGCTTAGGGGTATCCATTCTAATAAATTGGTTAAATGTTCTAATTGTCCTATATGAAATCTGCATGCTATATCACATTAGTATGCTGTCCATTTCATTATGAGTGGAATGGGAGTAAAAATTACATTGTAGCACAGGCAAACATTAGTGACAAATTCACAAAAAGATGTTAAAAGATGAAGGGACTAGGGGCCTGATTCAGACCCGGTCGCAAGCTCAGAGCGATCGCAACTGGGTCGATGGTGGCCGAAAGCGCATGCGCACGATGGAGCCGGCTCCGTCGTGTGCATGCGCGAGACCCGGATAGCGATGGGCAATCCGTCACTCTGGGTCTTGCACCAAAAGGGGTGTGCTGTCGATGTTGAGTGACAGCATGCCCCCTTTGGTGGGCAGGTCAGGGGGGTGGCTCCCCAGAGAGAGGCATTCCCATGAAAACACCTACTGTCTGGGGGCGGCCCCACTGACATCACAAGTGATGTCAGTGGGAGAGCTTTCAGCTCTGTTTTAGCTGAAAGCTCTCTTGGGCTTGCAGCCACAAAACTCTACCACAAGGGTCTCATTGCAAGCCCGATGGTCGCGATGGTCTTGACCATCGCGACCATCATCCTGGCCGCTCACATTAGCTGTGGGTGGCAAAAAAGATGCACTGATTCAGAGCGAGCGCTCTGTCTGACCGTCTGGCTCTGAATCAGGGCCTAGATCCAGTAAAAACTGAGGTAGCCTGAATAAAATAGGTCCAAGATAAAATGTATGAAGACACTCCCAGAATTTTTCACGGTGACAGTCATCTTGATATATACTTGTTTTGTTTCAAATATTGGAAAAAGAAAGATGTCATAAATTTATTATTTAAATATAGTGCACTGCATAAGGCCATCATAAATTGTGGTGTTCCTGATATTTTTTTATATAAGCTTTTCTGTACTGATCTTTAGGCGATCAGGGTTACTTTATAGATGGCAACTCTTTATCAGTTTCTTCTCACTCAGAGTCCTATAATGCAGAGCCATAACTAGACATGTTTGTTCCTGGCTCTGGACAGAACATTACCACACATACACATCTTGGAAGGAGTATTTATACAGGAAGCTTGGCCAATCTACTGCTGATCCCAAAAAAACAAGTACAAAGCAACAAACTGCGCTTACTGTGAATAAGACATGGGGTTCAAGTCAATCTGGTAGTTTTATTTACCAACCACTACTTTACTCAGAAATATACTACATTTTTGGAAGTCCAAGGGTCAAAAAAAATGTTTCCACATGGAATTCTGTCACATATTAAATAGGCAGTCTTTGGTCCACTCGTTATTACTTTAACATTGATCTCGTCATACATCAAAAAGAAAAAGGAAGAGAGAAAATAGTGTAATATGTTGTAAACCAATATCGTGTCTTCTTGAATCGTGGACACAACTTTACTTTTTATGTGGTTAGTTCAAAGAAGAATGTTGTACCATACTCATTAAAGAGAGAATAGTGCTATGTACATAGCGGTATCTTTCAAAAACCTTTACTTCTAAAGGTGCGTACACACTGGGTGATAAAGTGGACGATTGAATGATAACAATATCGTTATTGTTCAGTTGTTCAATATATTGTCTATTTTTCCACCATAACGATGAACGATAATGATGATGCACGTTCCCGTGAGTCGTTCATCATTGTCGTTCATTTGGGCAAACATGCAGACCAATCTGACGATATCATCAGTTTGCTGCATGTTGGGGAATGGGGGAGAGAGCCTGGTGCTGAACGATATCATTAATGATATCGTTCAGCGGGTGTGCTCAATGTCATGAACGACATTGAGCACACCCTGCCGGGGACACATTAGACGATATCGCTCATGGAGTATATCATCTAGTGTGTATGCACCTTAAGAGCGTGAAATAACTTAAGGGGTTTCTGCAGAAGTGCATAAATAACTTTGATGGGCGTACCCCACTCACAGTGTGACAAGTTCTGGATGCACATCAAGGTTTCATTGTGTTCTCCCTGGTACAGCACAAAAGGGCACTCCTCCTTATCCACTAATGACCATCAACCAGGGGAAGGAAATTGTCAAAGAGTATTTCTCTCTAACAATAATAACAATGTGTACATTTATATCACAGTTGCTTTGCATACACAGTAAATGTATAATCATAATCACTACTCTTCTGCAACATGTATATCCTTTACAAAATATTTCCCAGGTTTTCACCTTAGGTGCTATACTACTGACAGGTGTGTTCTTCCCCAAACAGGAACACGAAACCTGCTGTGTTCCTGCATGGGGCAGAGCACACCTGTCAGTAGTACAGCACCTTGTTTTTGTTCACACTGTGAGTGGGGTATGCCCATCAATGTTATTTATGCACTTCTGGAGAAACCCCTTAAGTTATTTCACAATCTTAGAATTAAAGATATTTGAAAGATAACGCTACAAACATAGCATCATTCTCTCTTGTGTGAGTATGGTACAACTGTCTTCATTCAACTAACCACTTAAAGAGTAAAGTCTTATCCATGATTCAAGTAGACACAACACTGATTTACAACATATTACACTATTTTGGTTCTTTTTTCCCTTTTCATTTTCATGTATGATGAGATCAATAGTAGGCAATAACGAGTGGACCAAAGACTGTCCATTAGATACATGACATAATTCCACACAGATACATTTTTTTTTACCCTTGGACTTCCATCAATTGGGTCAAATTCTGAGTAAAGTGCCAAAACTACCAGATTGATTTGAACCACAGGTCTAATTCATAGTGACTGCAGTTTGTGGCTTTGTACTTGTTTTCTCTTTGTGTCTATATTTCTGTTAGGTGCCGTATTATGCACTTGGTCCACTTTTGCAGCTCCTACTTTGCGCAGCTATTCTCTAAAATATTTTCTTTGACTACTGTAGATCCCCTTTATAAGCATCACACTGTTTTCCAACCTTGTGCCTCTCCATTCCACATTGTGCTGCTGCTGTTCTCTTCTGATAAGCTGCTGCTTGGCTGGATCTTGGATCACAGGGGCCTTGTTCAAAGAAAAGGTGATAAGTACTGTTTGGTTTACCTTCTCAAATGCAGTGAGGCCTCCTTCCCCCCGACCAAGCCTGACATTAAAACAGTATTAACCAAAGCTGGAATTGGAGAAAGTGAATATGAAATGAAGTCAGAAAGAAATCACAATTACTTTCAGAGGTGATCAGCAAAATGCATAGGATACTAAAAGTGACAGCTGAGGCACTAGGTCAGGGTAGGGGGAGTGGCTGTGGGGAAAGCAGATAATCCAAACAGGAGGATAAACTGGTAAGGTCAAGACTTCACCTATTAACAGTGGCCTTAGTAAGGAGGTTGCAAAGTAATGAGAGATGTTGAATGAAAGAAAATGGTCAAAAAGAGGGAGGGATAGTCAATGGAGTTTCCGTTGTTGTGAGAGCAGGAATAGGACCATTGAGAGAAGTTTGGAGGCAGTAGGGTGGTGGAATCATCAATTAAAATATTAAAGTCTCTTAGGATGAAAGAGAGGAGGTACGAGGAGAGAAAGTGGGTGCACCAGGTGAAGAATATATATTTCATGAATTTTTTCCAGGCAAGACCAGGGAACAATAGATACAAAGGGGCACAGGATGGAAGAAGATAAAACAGTTGACCTCATAAGGAGAAGGAGAGAGACAGCTTGGGGGAATGACCTGGAAGGTACAGTGGGCAATAAGGAGGATGCTGATTAAACCATCATGATGGTCCTTTTTTTTTAGAGGTATAGAAAAGGTAGAAGCCAACATAGTATAAACTGGTGAGGTGGTGTCAACCAAAGGTAGTGTAGCAAAGTTTCAGTAAGATGCTGAGTTAGTTAGAGAGGAAGATATCATGTATAGAAATAATTTTTATCCTGACAACCACCATTCCAGAGGGCACATTATATGGGCAGGGATGAAAGAAGAGAGATGTGGATGAGGTTAGAGAGATTGCTGGTTTACTGGGCTAGGTTGTGCTTTGTGTGTTTGGGAAAGGGAGAAACTCGAGTCATGATGACAAGGGAACTATGAATGGCCTAAAGCTAACAGTTTACCTACACATTGAATGATGTAAAAGCAGAGTTATGTTTAAGCAGACAAATAAAGTTGGCAGTAAGCATACAATGAATGACATAAAGCAAGCAGTGTTACAGTAAATTTAAAAGCATTATTGTGGCAGGTTGGTTTGTAAAAATGATTTATCATATTATTGGATCAATATATATATATATATATATATATATATATATATATATATATATACACACATATTAATAATTTAACATCCTGTAAACAAATTTAATTGTTGTTGTGTCCCAGGTTTATTTTGCATTGTATCACAAATGAAACCAGTTCAGCCTTCACATTTCTCCATGTCATTTTGAGAAAAGGGCCTTTACTACCAAAGTTCCACTTAGGAGGTGAGACATTGCAGTCAGTGCCATTTGAGTCCAGTTGCCTTTCTCACTTAGAGGAAGCACTGGCTGAGCATAATGACAGAGGGAGAAGAAGAGATGAGAAGATGAAATGGGATGGAGAGAAAGGTGAATAGGAAGCAAGAGGGGAAGCTGCAAATCAGGGAAAAAATAGTTGAAACAGATCTTCAGCTCATTATCTAGTATATAGTGCAAGGTGGCTAGTTCCAACAGTGGGGCCATCCATCATAATCATGGCAAGTGAGATTAAAATGTACCTCTTTAGAATGATCTGTCTCCCTGCAATCCTAGGTGCACTTTAAATTTGTGGAATAGTACAGTAGGCAATTGAAATGAACCTAGTGTTCACTTTTTAAATAGTAGAAGATAAATACTTACTGTACCTCAGTGAAGACTGCTTAAAAATGGTGACAAAGTTGTTCTATTATTAAAAAGCAGCAATATCTACTATCACTAATCCCATTAATTGCTGCTCATTGAACAGAATAAATAAAATAAAAAAATAAATAGCAAAATTGAATAGTGAATGAAGAAAAGGACAGTCTGTTCCCTCTGAAAAATATATAAGAAGCTTAAATGTTGTTAAGCAGGAGCTAATCACCACTAACTAGGAGCATGGAGTCCCTTGTTCTAGTACCAACAAGCTTTTAGATGGGTCAGTACAGGACTACTCTCACACAGGGAAGTGCAAAGCACAACAGAAAAATGTTAAGTAAACAAATGTATATATGCATAATACATCCATCTCAACCAAAATCATATCAACAGAGCAACCCAACTCAGCTGTCCATGTCATCACCCATAAAAAAATGAGTGTTTTCCTAAGTTCCCACTTTCAAGACCCAGGTCTACCAAACTACACTTAAAAGCATTATAAAATTAGAGCTTGGTAAGTAGAATGCTCATGCACTAGCCATTGCGTACAAGAAGAAGGCCTAACAGGCAACCACCTAAATGTCAGCGCAATGGTAAAGAAAAAAATGTGGTGCTTGCAGCTGATGGACACCTACTACCATCTAGTAAGTCAATCTGATTAGGATCCCCTTATGCTCTTGGAGCGCAAAATCTCCTTCACAAGGACATTATGCACCAGTAAACGGGAGTAGCCACTATCTCACTCTAGGAGGCCAACTCAGTAAGCCAAAATTCATCAAAGAAACTCCATGGTAAAATAGGCCACAACTTGTTGTCACAAAACAAAGTGGGAATGGTGTTTAAAGGGTTGTTTGTCATAGAAACAGAAAAAAAAATGTTGAGTGAACTGGATAAAGCATTGACAATTTGTTCCAATAGTCACATATTTCATGGGACAGTTCAGTTCCACAAGTCATGAAAAGGAGGAGAGGTTTGACCCAAAGTGTCTGATTGTTGTGGGGTTCAGGCCTATTTTGTGCAGGACTGATATGTGTAAATGTTGGGGAGTATGTACTGTAATTGGGTAAAAAAACCTAAGGAGAATAAAAAGTTGGATCAGGAAATAGATAGGATGGTCTGAAGGGGTATTTTGTCAGAAACTATTCACAGACAAAGGATATGAGTTTAATTTATGTTATATGCCTCTTGATTATTCAATTCAAAAAATTGGAATTTTAAAATTTAAGAAACAATTAAATTGAAAAAGTAGATTCCATTAACTCAGCAGCTCTTTCTGTTCTCTCTCGAGCTTTGGTTTCCCAAGTGTCTTGGTCTAAAGCATTTAGATGTTAAGATTTTAATCCATGCCTCTATTCCACTTCCTGCTCTCTTCTGATGGCAGTTAAACACTTCTCGACAATATTTTTGCTACAGAGAAACCTATCAAGGAGTTTTTCTAGCTTAGCCAGTCCACATATACTTCATATATCTGAAAGCAGCTGTCCAAGGTCACATATAGTATGGGCTAAAACGCAAAAGCTTAAAGACCACCAAGCTATTATTGATGTAAAAATTCAGACTAAAGAGCTTACTTTTAAACATCAGCACCACCCCAAAAGCTCAATTTATAGCATGTTGCTTTCTATGAATGGTCAGCTTAACTAAATCTTATCTTCCAAAGATGCTAATACTCTATGTTGGTTACAGTATCAGTACTATGATAAAGGCAATAAGAAAGACTCTTTTCTGGCTTCTAAACTGCACTCTCATTGACAGAGTAACTGAATCCATGCAATTAAAGATCCATCAACATAAATTGACATACAGTACACTATGACCAAACACATATTGCTTACTGTTTTCAGAAATTCTAACATAAACATTATGACTTTCCCTCTAACTCCTTTAGCTCTTCCCTTGTGTATAAATAACTTAGAAAAATAGGTAACATGAGCCATATGAGGCCTTGGGTCATAAAAACACAGATCCAGAACTATAATTATAGATTAATTCAAGAATATCTTCAAAGCTTATTTACAAAAGTTACAAAGAATATAATAAGATTAAAAGGAATCACACAGTTTACTTACAATTCCCAAACTAAAATAAAGTAATAAATTGGATAAACAACCATTCAGTTGGATTGAATACTCCCTCCCACTCATTCTGGTCTGCCAATGACAGTTGCCTCTCCTCCACCCTAGTTACTTCATCTCATGCTCGTATCCAAGATTTTGTCCATGCAGGCCCCCTTCACTGGAATGAGCTCTCTCAATCGATCAGGCTCTCCCTGACCTTGCAGCGCTTCAAACATGCACTGAAAACCCACCTGTTCATCAAAGCATACCCTTCCACCACATAACCGTGTCACCAAGACTCTGTCCCTCCTGCCTCAGCCATCTCGACCTTGCCTACTTCCTGCACTCAGGTCCCTCTCTACACACTCATGCCTCATGTCATCTGTCTGTCTCCAATGTCCCCTAGATTGTAAGCTCCTAGGAGAAGGGTCCTCCTCCCTACTGTCTCACAGCCTTCTTCTCTAGCACATCTATGACAGCCTTCACCTTATTAGCTGTATTTTGTATGGAGAATTGTGTTGCTAATTGTTACTTGTACTCTGTTTATAATTTGGTTACTTTATTGTAATGTAATGTTCTGTGTACCCTTTACTGTATGTACTGTGCTGCAGACCACTTGTGGTGCCATATAAATAAAATGTAATAATAATAATTGAATAGTTTTGTGATGAGGCCATCCCAATGGTGATTTCTGGAACATCTGTATCTTTCGATATCCTCACGCAGAATGAACCATGTTTCCTGTCAAACACACATTTTTATTCCCTTTCACAGGCTGCTCTGGGTCACTCCCCCCTTGGGATAGTTTAACCCTTCCATTGTTTAGGTGACTGTAACACAGGGTCTCCTGGTTGCCTGAGCAGGGGATAGGTAAATGCTCACTCCCTCCTGTTTGAAGCTCGGTGATTAGGTGAGAGAATATACACCTCTGTAGACTGGATGTTTTTCAGTATAAACAACCATCTTTGATCACTGACACTACACAGAACACAGGGCTCTTAATGATGGTTTATCAAGGTCCTGACTGGATGTCCTATAATTTCCACTGACATTTTTCTTATATGCCATATACAATTGGACATATTTAAGGCTGATACAGGAAAACAGAGCTTCCTATAATCTCTTTTGCTCATCTACAAAAGGGAATTAGTCCAGAGGAGTTGTGCCACCTATCCACATACAAAGGATGCTACACACAAATTTACAGGTGTCCACATACATCTTTGTGAAAATCGAGCCATGGCCTGCCATTCATGGCATCAGATACCCAGCCCCGCCAAGATATAACTGTCAGGACATGTGTAAGGAGGCTGAAATATAATGTAGTACCACTTTTCAGACAGCAGGTGGCATTTTTAGAAAAGTATACTTTGGCTGTGTAAGTAGAAAGCTGGAGAGGAAGATCCTGTACAGTAATCTGCCTCCCATTGCAGTGACAGACAGGCTTACAAAATGCCTTGCATACTGTATGTAAGAGCTAAAAGACTAAAGGTTCCCACCTGTGACTATTGTGGTGTAGTGGTAATGTTATTGCACGTCATAGCAAACATGCATTATAGTGTGGGTTTGATTATCAGTGTATAACATTTTTTTGCTCCAAAACTAAATTTATATAATTCAGTGATATAATAATATCAATAATATTATTGTAATAACAACACAGGCATGTACAGATGTGTCCACATACACCTTTCTGAAAATTGTGCCATGGCTCTCAATATGGCATGACATCAATTCTCATATGTTGTTGTGCTATGCTGTCTGCGGTGCAGCAAAGGTGCAATTCATACTTTCACCACTGGATGGCCAGTTTATCATGTAATGTAGCACTTAATAGTGTTCCACCTACCTGTATGTAGCAAAGATACAGTAGTAACCTCCTTTGGATTTTAATAGAGGGTAAACAAGGAGTGTTGAGGAGTGTTTATGTTAAGGTCCAATATGCATTTGCGACTAAATCACTGTATTAGCTGCTTAAACACTGTACTAGCACCAAAAAAACTGTCACTAGGATACTGTAATCAGTTCTTGAAAAGACAGATTCTGTACTGCCCATCCACTGGTATTGTGGCATAGTGGTAAAGTCACTGCACATCACACTTGGCAGTTAGGGTTTGAATCCCAGTGTAAACATTTTTTTTTGCTACAGAATAAATTTATATAATTCAATTATATAATAATATCAATAATATTATTGTAATAACAATAAAACTTTTTAGAATAATATCATATTTAACACTGTGTACACTATGTGAGGATCTGAGTCAGTGAGTATGGCATATGTGTGCAGTGATTTCTTAGTGTAGAAATTTCTCCTTGAAAATATGGTTCCATATTTCATATACTGAGCCATAAAATCACATTTTAAATAAACAGAGAAAATAATGCTTGTAAATATAGTTCCATATTTCATATACAGTACTGGTTCTAGACATACAGTATAATTCAAAAACTGTCCATCAGTAATTTACAGTATGTTCATGTCCTTTTTTAAATTAACCCATTGCTTGTCTCAACACAGAGGGGGGAGGAGGAATTCATTTGTAAAGGCTGCACATTTTCCACAGACAACAAATCATGTTTTTGTTAGAGAAGTACGCCGTCCCCTGTGTTTTGGTTTTGGATGGATCTCCCCTGGTTTTGGATCTGGATCTGGTTGTTGATCTTTTTCCTTGGTGTTTTTTTTTTGGTTTTGGTTTTGGATCTGGATATTTTCTTAAAATATCATAAAAACAGCTAAAATCACATAAAATGGGCCTGATTTTGTTCCTACAGTATTATTAACATTAATAACATTTAATTCCAGTCATTTACAATCAATGTTTTTCATCTTGTTAAGGGCAAAAGGTTGCATCCAGCTAGCTGGCTGACTAAGCTAAGTGACACAGTGGGCGGCACTAACATATGGCAGTTCAGCTTCCAAATTCCAACAAGGATACAGTGTGTTAAACCATGTGGGTTGGATACACCAATAGTGCACTTACTGTGACAGCAGTGTCAGCAGTGCGGGGTGCTGGTGGTGTCCTCAATGAGAGTGTGGAAGAAGATGCTAGCAGCGGTGCTGGCAGTGTCCTCAGTGCAGGGTACAGGTGGTGTCAGCAGAGTGGGGGTGGCAGCAGTGTCTTGAGTGCAGGTTTGCTGGCTGTGTCAGCAGTGCAGGGGTTGCTGATGGCATTCTCAGTACATGGAATGGCGGTGCTGCAATACTGGCAGTGTCCTCAGTGAAGGTACCCTTCTCTGGTGATGTCGGCAGTGCCAGTGGAGTCTTCAGTGCAGGTTTGATGACTGTGTTGGCAGTGCGGGTGTTGCTGATGATGTCCTAAGTACATGGAATGGCAGTGCTGCAGTGCTGGAAGTGCCATCAATGAAGGGTAACAGCAATGTCGGCAGTGCCAGTGGTCTTCATTGCAAATTTACTGGCTGTGTCGGTAGTGCAGGGGTTGCTGACAGTGTCCTCAGTAAATGGAATGACAGGGCTGCGGTGCTGGCAGTGTCCTCAGTGAAGGGTACTTGCAGTGTCAGCAGTGCGGGGCTGCCAATGGTGTCTTTAGTGCAAGTTTGCTGGCTGTGTTGGAAATGCAGGGGTTGCTAATGGTGTCCTCAGTTCATGGAATGGCAGTGCTGTAGGGCTGGCAGTGCCCTCAGAAAAGGGTAATACCAATGTTGGCAGTGCCAGTGGTGTCTTCAGTGCAGGTTTGCTGGCTGTGTCTGCAGTGGGGGGGTTGCTGATGGTGTCCTCAGTACATGGAATGGCAGGGCTGTGGTGCTGGCAGTATCCTCAGTGAAGGGTACCGGTGATATCAGCAGTGCCAGCGGTGTCTTCAGTGTAGGTTCGCTGGCTATGTTTGCAGTGCAGGGATTGCTGACGATGTCCTAAGTACATGGGATGGTAGTGCTGCAGTGCTGGCCATGCCCTCAGTAAAGGGTACCAGCAATGTCGGCAGTGCCAGTGGTGTCTTCAGTGCAGGTTTGCTGGCTGTGTTGGCTGTGCAGGGTTGCTGATGGTGTCCTCAGCACATGGGATGGCAGTGCTAACAGTGTCCTCTGTGAAGGGTCCCGGCAATGTTGGCAGTGCCAGTGGTGTCTTCAGTGCAGGTTTGCTGGCTGTGTCAGCAGTGCGGGGGTTGCTGATCGTGTCCTCAGTACATGGAATGGCAGGGCTGCGATGCTGGCAAAGCGATGCTGGCAATGTCTGCTTTGCAGGGGTGCCAGTGGTGTCTTTAGTGCAGGTTTGCTGGCTGTGTCAAAAGTGCGGGGGTTGCTAACAATGTCCTTATCATTATATCATCATCATCGGTGTCCCAATCATTTTAAAATACTACACTATGGGCCTCATTTATTGACGAGTTTTATCACCAAAATTAGTGATACATTTCACTGTGTATGATAATTGGTGCTCCAGCCAATCAGTTCCCAACTGTCAACTGTTAGAATAGTGACAGTTGGGAGATGCATGGCTGGAGCAACATTTATCATACACAGTGACATTTATCACTCATTTTGGTGATAAAACTCATTAATAAATGGGGGCCTTTGATTGCTTCCTTTTGTTCTCATCATTTTGAGGTAAATATAAGGACACAAAGGGCCTGGATGGAATTGCAGAGCCGCACACAAGCGGCTGTGCAATTCTGTCCATTTAAAATGCAAATACAGAAGGAGGTGTCGCACACCTCTTTGCTGCATTTGCGTGATCTCAGCTTTGCAACTGAGGCCATAGCCTGGGGTCACCATTAGAACAATTGCGACTGCTGGGTGCCGATGTTCCTTAGGGTTGGCTGCGGGTGCTAAAGCTTCCCACAGCCTGGCCAGGTCCTGGCAGCATGCGATTCCAGAAAATCTGCATGCACCCATATAGACTCTGGCCTCATCCCTCCTGGAAAAAGGGGGTTACACACGCCTATTTCCAGGAATGCTGCCAGGGAACATCCCTGCTCCACCTCCAAAACACTGCAACCTGTCAATCAGGCTGCGGCCAGGAGACACTGCAAGCGGACTCACAGCCAGAGGGCTGCACATGCTCAGTACACCTTCTGCGCATGCGCAGTTCTCCCACCATCTAAGATTTGCACTATCCCTTGGGTTAGCATACATCTCTGAATCAGGCCCAAAGAGCGACATTCCGAGGGAATGATATATGTGGAACTATACATACTGTAAGCCTCCATAAAATAAACATAAAATAAGTATAATTTCAGAAGTTTGTTAGTGTATTATATGTTTAAGCACCTACAAGTACAGTAGTTTCCTTTAAAAAATAGAAACATTGGTTAACATCAGTTAACATTGATGTTTCATAACAAATGTTTAGGTCTAAACAATGTTTTGTAATTAATGTTAAAAACATTGGTACAGTACTTTTAATGTTGTCTTTTTATGTCCTAACCTTAGTGCACACACTCCATCCCTGATAACAGCCCCACTGGCTCTGTGTACCCCCTGCCCCACCCACAGCAGTGTAACAGCAGCAGCTCACCTCCTCCTTTCCCCTCTATGAACACAGCAGTGGTGGCTCTTTTTGCCCCCCCACCCTGGGCCAAATTAAGGTCTGTGGTGGCTCCCGGCAACAAATGTGGGGGGGGCTATCAAGAAAAAAAAATATGTACTGTATATATATATATATATATATATATATATAGCAACTGGCATACTGTGTATACTTTACTGTAATAACAAAGTGGAAAACAAAACATTGGACTACATTACTGGTCAATGAATGTACAATATAACCTTGAAAAATTCGAAGTATTTTGGAAGGAAGGGAGGGATCAAAAGTACAAAAATGTCTCAATACACAAAGGGCAACATTATTGAGTAGTAATGAAACACAGGGGGAGGGCTAATGAAACTTGATTTGTTGTCTGTGTAAAATGTGCAGCCTTTACAAATGAATTCCTCCCCTCTCCCACCTCTGTGTTAAAACAACCAATGGGCAGTGTTAATCTGAAAAAGGACATGAACATACTGTAATTACTGATGGCCAGTCTTTGAAATATCTAGAACCACTATCCCTTAATCCCTTACCCAAGGCTAAACCTCCCAATCCTTTTCTCTAGTTATGAGGTTTTGTATTGAGCGGGCTTAACGCTGATTGGCTGAGAGAGCCTTCTGTCATGGCTCTCAGCAAATCAGCATTAAGCCCATTTACTATGCAAACAGGCACCCGCCATCCCCCACTGCCTGACACTGCCAGCCCCCCTCACTGCTGACACAGCCAGCATCCCAACTGGCAGCATAACCCACTGCCGACACCACTGATGACACTGCCAGCACCCCTGCACTGCTGCCCCATGTACTGAGGACAGCGTCAGTGACCCACACTGCCAACACTGCCGGCACTCCCACACTGAGGACACCACCAGCACCCCAGAACAGCCAACACAGTCAGAAAACCTGCACTGAGGACACCGCTGGCACCCCACTTTGCTGACATCACCAGTTCCCTTCACTGAGGATACTGCCAGAACTGCAGGACTGCTTTTCCATATACTGAGGACACCATCAACAACCCCTGCACTGCCGACACAGCCAGCAAACCTGCACTGAAGACACCGCTGGCACCCCCACACTGCTGACATCACCAGTATCCTGCATTGAGAACGACCCTGCACTGCCAACACAGCAAACCTGCACTGAAGACACCGATGGCACCTCGCACTGCCGACATCACAGGTACCCTGCATTGAGAACACTCCTGCAATGCCAACATAGTCAGCAAACCTGCACTGATGATACAAATGGCACCCCCATACTGCCGACATTGCCGGTACCCTTCAATGAGGATACTGCCAGCACCACAGCACTGCTATTCTATGTTCTGAGGACACCATCAGCAACCCCTGCACTGCCAGCACAGCCAGCAAACCTGCACTAAAGATACTGCTGGCACCCCCACACTGCCAACATCACCACTAACCTTCACTGAGGACACTGCCAGCACTACAGCACTGCCATTCCATTACTGAGGACAATGTCAGCAACCATGCACTGCTGACACAGCCAACAAAGGTAAACTAAAGACACCACTAGCAATGCTGACATCGTCCGTACCCTTCACTGAGGACACTGCCAGCACCACAGCACTGCAATTCCTTTTACTGAGGACACCATCAGCAACCCCTCAACTGCCAACACAGCCAACAAACCTGCACTAAAGACACCGCTGGCACCCCCGCTCTGCTGACACCGCTGGTACCCTGCAATGAGGACACTGCAATGAGGACACTACCCTGCAATGAGGACACTGCTGACACCGCTGGTACCCTGCAATGAGGACCACAGCACTGCCATTCCATGTACTGAGGACACTGTCAGCAACCCTGCTCTGCCGACACAGCCAGCAAACCTGCACTAAATACACCACTGGCACCCCAACTCTGCTGACACTACCAGTACCCTGCAATGAGGACACTGCCAGCACCATAGCACTGCCATTCCATGTACTGAGGACACTGTCAGCAACCCTGCTCTGCCGACATTGCTGTCACAGTAAGTGCACTATTGGTGTATCCAACTCACACTGTATAACACACTGTATCTGAGCTGGAAATTGGAATCTGAACTGCCACATTTTAGTGCTGCCCACTGTGACACTTAGCTTAGTCAGCCAGCTAGCTGGATACATCTTTTTGGCCTGAACTAGATGAAAAAAATAAAAATCCAAAACTAGATTCAGATCCAAAACCAGGGGAGATCCAGATCAAAAGCCAAAACATGAGGGTCGGCACACTCTCAAATATATATATATATATATATATATATAAAGAATATGATGAATACAGTACTCACATCCCTTAGCAACGTCATTCAGCAGGGTGCTCCACTAGGGAGAAAGGCCAAACAGGTACTCCAATAAGTATCCAAGGAGGCTAAAAAAATAGCCAAATGAGGGCACTCACCACACTAAAGAATAATGGTTCAATCAGATTTATTCAAATAATGATAATCCACCATCAATATAGTCAAAGTTTAGACCCCTCAGGGTCATTATCAAGAGACATCAGCACTGACAAATATCCAGCATGTTGACAAAAGGCATTTTGCCCTCATTTGGCTATTTTTTTAGCCTCTTGGATATATATATATATATATATATATATATATATATAATTGTATATATATACGTATATATATATATATATATATATATATATAAATATTTGTATATATATATGTATATATATATATATATATGTGTGTGTATATAAATATATATATATATATATTTATATATATATATATATAGAGAGAGAGAGAGAGAGAGAGAGAGAGAGAGAGACAGAGAGAAAAATGAGGGGCACTCACCAGTATTGCACATATAAAAATCAAACTTTATTCCTCACATAATCCGTAAGCAAATAATTCTCAATGTTTCGGTCCCATCCGGACCATTAGCAAGAGATACATCAGTGCAGCCTCCACAGCAATATCCAGCAAATTCTTATGGATCCCAAGTTAGACTGTGCATCTCCCACTAGGGCCCTAAATACCCCCATCAATCAGCCAAATGGTGCCCAAACATGTCTCAAACACCAGACACGGATAAATCTAACAAGCGGCGCTTACCACATGCGGTCCACACGTATAGAGCGGCATACTCACACCAACACTTCCTGTGTGTGAGCCGCACGCAGAGGACAACGCGGATGGAGTGATGTAGCTTCCACCACGTGGAACGCACACGTCACTTCCGCCAGCGCATCACACATACCAATAGTCTGCATAATACAACTACCCGAATCCTCCGGTGTCAATAGCCACGCCCACCAGATGTACCAAAGACTCTCCAATCACAATCGGTCCTTAGGTCATCACCATAACAACCCATGGTTATGGACTAATGATATAAACACTGAATCAATAAATACCACACAGGAGTTTACCTGTTGGCTTACATATATATGTACTGTGTATATATATATATATATATATATATATATAGCAACTGACATACTGTGTATACTTTACTGCAATACCAAAGTGGAAAACAAAACATTGTGCTTCAGTGCTTCAGCTACATTACAGGTCAATGAATGTACAATATAAACATGGAAAATGAGTACTGTTTTGGGAGGAAGGGAGGGACCAAAAGTACAAAAGTGTCTCTAGACAAAAAGGGCAGCATTAATGAGTAGTAATAGAACACAGGAGGAGGGCTAATGATTTGTTGTCTGTGGAAAATGTGCAACCTTTACAAATGAATTCCTCCCCCGTCACCTCTCTGTGTTGAGACAAGTAATGGGTTAATCTGAAAAAGGACATGAACATTGTATAAATTACAGATGGCCAGGTTTTGAATTATAATGTATATTTAGAACCAGTACTGTATATGAAATATGGAGCCATATTTATTTATAAGCATTATTTTCTCTGTTTATCTAAAATATGATTTTATGACTCAGTATATGAAATATGGAGCCATATTTTCAAAGGGAAATGTTTACACTGGGATTAAAACCCAAACTGCCAAGTGTGATGTGCAGTGACTTTACCACTATGCCACAGTACCAGTGGAAGGGCAGTACAGAATCTGTCTTTTTCTAGTGACAGTTTTTTTAGTGCTACTATAGTTTTTCAGTGGCTAGTACAGTGATTTAGCCACAAATGCATTTTGCACCTTAACATAAACACTCCTCAACACTTGTTTGCCATCTATTAAAATCCAAAGGAGACCACTACTGTATATTTGCTACATACAGGTAGGTGGAACACTATTAAGTGCTACATTACATGATACACTGGCCACCCAGTGGTGAAAGTATGAATTGCACCTTTGCTGCATCGCAGACAGCATGGCACAACAACATATGAGAATTGATGTCATGGCAAATTGAGAGCCATGGAATAGTTTTCAGAAAGGTGTTTGTGGACACATCTGTACAAGGGAATGTTACATGTTTATACCAACACAGAGTTTTGTCACCTATCCATATACAAAGGATGCTACACACCAATTTACTAGGGAAAGAAACATGTTTCTATAAACACAATAGCATGTGCAGTTATGCCCATGCTGATGCAAAATCAGCTTTTCTGCTACACCTTCCCCTTCAAGTTCAGCATGAGAGAAGTGGCACCTCATGACACAGTCTCCCATGCTGTACTCTGACAGCTGTCATTACCCTGCCTGGGTGAGATGATCTAACAGTTCATCCATCCTGTGCAGGGGGTAGGCATCACACAAGGTGGACTAATTTGGTCTCCTGTATCCCACCTAGAATGTGGTGTTTTTGTCTCTCTGTCCCATCTCCACAGGAACAAGGCTCACCAGTTCCATATATAGTATCTGAGAATGAATGTTGTCCCTTTTTAGTCCCCTGGGATGTACGTCAGGATAGCGAGCACACCCAGACACCATATTTTTTAAAATGTGGTCATCATTGTTGGGTTGCTTGCTCAGGGGATAGGGGTTTCAGAAGTGCAGGCTGAGACTCTGGCACACTCTTCTTCTTTTCAGTGTCAGCTAAGACATTATAATCTAACAATACCTTCATGCCCTGTTCTAGCAGCTCCAGGGGGCTGGACAAGTCTCCTCCCTCTGGAACCATCTCATCACAAGGCAACATTTTCCAGCCTGCTGTTTCTGATAGCTCAGAAAACCTACTAAACCATCAGACACATATGTGGGACATGGCTCGTTCACCATAGACATTATGCTTAGGGAACCAGACTCATCTGTCCCTATTTAAGACTAATAACCTCCATACCATCAGGAGTAGATTATAGCACATGAATTACCATACCAGACTCCACATTGCCCATGGTAACCAGTTTAATGAGCTCTGCTCTGGGGGGCAGGGATGCTATCTGCAGTGTGTCAGTGGCCACAAATTCTGATACACCAGTGGCTGCTAACAAACTCCTGTTTATTCCTCTATGGATGGCTGCAACATGGATGAGAGAAGGTTCTGTATTATCCCATACAATGGGACATAAGGCAACATCCCTTCCACACCCAATCCTTTCCTGTCCCTGTGCTGTGTTGGACCTGAACCTCTCCCTGTAAAAATAATCTTCCTCCCAGTATTGCTTGTCATGGATTGCTGTGCTGAGAGGCTGATAAATTTGTATGCTTAAAAAGTCCAGGGAGGTTTCAGCCCTCAGGGGGGAATCTGGAAAGACAAACAGGTCTCCCTCACAAGCCTTTGGAAACTGGGTGATTGCAGCTGCCACTAACAGCTCCCTCAGCATTAAATCACCTGAGTCCTGGCTCATTTTCTGACTACCTGTCTCTGATACATTTTCCCCAGCACCAGCATTACCACCGATACCATAGACATTCACAGAATAATTTGCTAGATCAAAGGAAAGTTCAGTACAGCACAAAGGTTTCAACAGGCCATTTCTCAATATAGACCCATTATCATCCCCATTAGCATCTTTACTAATGCCGGGACGGTATCTGTGGAGAAGCAGTGTTAGCAGACATCATGGTAAAAGGGCATTCATCTTGAACATTCAAAGACGTTCGCTGATCTGTTCCCAGAAAAATATTAGTAGGCAAATGCCTCACCTCCCCAATGCCTCATCCTGCTTATAAGTCCAGATACTCTTGAAAAACAGTTTTATCTTCTAACCCAGTAGCATGTGTGACATTACCCTCACTACATATCCCACTATTAGGGGTTTCTACATCAAACTGTGTCAGGTTCCTTGCATAAGTTCACATAATTGTGAGAGTCAATTCTGGCACCTATCCACTTCTCACCCCCACATACCCCTATTACATTAGAAAATGCACAATTGGTCACTGGGCATTTCAGGTGCTTTACACAGAGTCACAACAATGCAAGATTTAGAATCATCACATAATACCTGAGATGAGTCACATTGTTCAACAGACTTAGAGATGGCAGGCACACAGTGTGGTGTCAATTGTCCAAAGTCAGTCCTCACGAACACATTTATGGGAATATTCTCAGAGATTCCCACCTCTCTCCCAGACAAAGTCTCCTTACAATCAGCCTCTTCCAGTCACCATTGCTGTGCAGCCTGAGGTAGTATGCTGCTCGCACCAACAGCCTTTCCCAGCAGGGTACACTGCGCCTCGAGATGTGATATCTGGGTATCATATCTCACAGTGGCTGTCGCTGGTGAGGTTACCTTTTCCTCATGGGGCACCGCAGTAGGCTAAGTTGTTGCTTCCTCAGTTGGTGAAAGAAGTAGTTGCAGGCGATACCTTTCAGCATCCACCCAGAGACACTTATCTTGCCAGAATAGGGTATCGAGCTGCCCCCAATGATCTGTCTTTTCCCAAGCAAACTCAAAACACTCCTCCAGGTGGTCTAGCAATTCCACACAACTCATTTTACAAGCCAGATTCAGAATCACCTCACAATATGGCTGAAGGCATTGTACACATCGTCCTGTGCCCACATAAGCTGCCTGATCATCTCACTGTGGGTATTGTCACTACAGGAGAGACCTTGCAGCTGATATTCTTTATACTCATCATGGTAAATAGGTCCTCTGGGCTTGGGAAAGTACACCCCATTTGAACCTCAATAGATTGGCTCTCTGCAGCCTCCCTAGCTGCCATACATCCTGCCATCTCCCTGGAACTAGCAGAAGGGTCAGACCCCTGTCAAGTATCTGTTGTAATGTCCAGGGCTTTCTGATTGTCCAAACAACAGCTATAATTTTCAGAACTTTCTCTATCCAATGCCCGCACAGGGAAATGCTCTGGACGGAGTCTGGTGGGATTCTTGTCTCTGGTCACAGGCTGGTGATTGAGTATGGCTAACTCCAACTGGAGCCTGTGATAAACCTCCTTTTCCTTTCGATCCAGAGATGCTTTACACTGTGCAGCCTCCAGGTTCCTGGCTGTCTTATGCTGCACAGACTCCAGGTCCATGGCTGCCTTACACTGCACAGCTTCTCTAGCCATGGCAGCTTTGTGTTCAGCAGCTTCCATGGTATTGAACTGCTGCAGCACCATCTCAGACTCTGCCTCTTTTACATACTTAAGAGCTTACTGTAGATATCGATCCAGCTTTGAGGCTTATTCCATAGCCCTCACCTGATTGATAACAGAGTCCACATCAGAGTCCGACATTACGCTATTACTTTCTGCAGTAAGTAAAAATCCAGTAAAGGACACATCCCAGGCCACTGCAGTAGCCCCAGGCAATGCATGCTCTCCCTCGGCTTCATGTTATGCAGAACTCCTCTCTGCCATTGAACTCTCTCTCTCTGCCAGGTGCTCCGCTCTGGCCAGCTCCACGGATGGATGGATAAGATGCAAATTTGAGGAAGCTTCCATGGGCCTCACATTGATAACAGAGTCCACATCAGAGTCCAACTTTACGCTATTGCTTTCCACAGTAAGTAAAACTCCAGTACAGGGTACATTCCAGACTGCTACATTAGCCCAGCCAATGCGCACTCTTCCAGTACCATCTCGCTGACATCCTGATGCTCTGTATCATATTCCACTAGATCAAGGATCAATATCTTCTTAGAATGCTCCATCCAGAGTCGACTTTTCTGCACACACCGTGCCACCAGCTCTTCCTTCTTGAGCTTTTAGAACTTTGTGGCCATCATCGCCAAAATAAAATAACAGGGTAGAGGAACAGAAATTATTTTCACTGTGTGACCTTTTATTATTATAAGCTTTGAGTTCTGGTGTCTGGTGAAATTGGGTTCCTCTCTCAGAGTATTCCCTCCTTCACTTAAGTTTTTATTTAATATATATATATATATATATATATATATTTATTATCCCACCGCTGTGAACCAATTGTCACATCCTATGAACTGATTATCCAGATATGCCAATATGAGAATCACCACCTGTCACTTTTACAGGTTACCTCAGCACATGTTGTAACTGCCACAAGCAGAAGAAAACTGTCAGGTGAGCTTCTGCTTACACAATTGTCAATACATGAGCCATATGAGGCTTTGGGTCATAAAAACACAGATCCAGAACTAGAAATAATGTTTACTTCAAGAATATCTTCAAAGCTTATTTACAAAAAGTTACAAAGAATATAATAAGATTAAAAGGAATCACACAGTTTACTTACAATTTCCGAACTAAAATAAAGTAATAAGTTGGATAAACAACCATTTAGTTGTATTGAACAGTTTTGGAATGAGGCCGTCCCAAAGGAGATTTAGGGAAAATCTGTATTCTTTGATTGCCACATGTAGAATGAACCATGTTTCCTTTCAAACACACATTTTTATTCCCTTTCACATGCTGCTCTGGGTCACTCACCCCCATGGGATAGTATAACCCTTCCATTGTTTAGGTGACTTTAACACAGGGTCTCCTGGTCACCTGAGTAGGGTTTAGTTACTGTAAATGCTCACTCCCTCCTGTTTGACGCTCAGAGATTAGGCATAGGAATATACACCTCTGTAGACTGAATGTGTCTCAGTATAAACAACCATCTTTGATCTATAACCCTACACAGAACACAGGGCTCTTAATGATGGTTTATCAAGGGCCTGGCCAGATGTCCAGTAATTTCCATTGACATTTTTCTTATATGCCATATACAATTGGACATATTTTTTGGCTGATGCAGGAAAACAGAATTTCCTATAATCTTTCTTGCTCATCGTCAAAAGGGAATTAGTCCAGAGGAGGTTTGTCACCTATCCACATACAAAGGATGCTACACACGAATTTATAAGGGAACATTACATGTTTATACCAACACAGAGTTTTGTCACCTATCCATATACAAAGGATGCTACACACCAATTTACTAGGAAAAGTTATAGGTTTTATTAACACAATATCATGTGCAGTTATGCCCATGCTGATGCAAAATCAGCTTTTCTGCTAAAATCTAGAAATAGCTGCATCATGGAGAAGCTGCCAGCAGATAAGAGGACACACTGGGCCTGATTCAGACCCGCTCGCAAGTGCTATGTGCTCGGAAGCGGGTTGATTGGTAGGCAGTGCACATGTGCAGCGTACGCGAGCCCCGGAGCGAGTGCAAAAAACACTTGCTCCGGCGCTCGCATCCAAAAGGGGCAGCTGTCGATGTTGAGCGACAGCTCACCCCGTTTGGAAGGTGGGGCATGAGGGGTGGCTGGGCAAATGGAGGCATTTCTGCAGGAACACATGATGTTTGTGGGCATCCCTACTGACATCACTCATGATGTCAGTAGGTGGACTTCCTGCTCTATTAGAGCAGGAAGTCCACTGGGGCTTGCGGCAACAAGACCCTACTGCAAGGGTCTTGTCACAAGCCCGATGGTCGCAATGGTCTTGACCATCGCGACCATCACCTGGCCGCTCGCACAAGCTGTGGGTGGTAACCCAAAGCTATGCAAGCTGCCACAACTAAAAAAACAAGCACCCGCCCTGATTCAGAGCGAGTGCTCGCTTTTTGCGATCGCATCTGAATCAGGGCCACTGTTCTTTATACCTTCGCACAGAGGACACCATTTACCACCAGTATTGTACTATTTCTTACAATTATACCTGGCCAGGAATGGATTACTGGACAGGCTGTAAGTTTGTTAGACAATGCATTAGTTCCAGTTTTTGTGGAATGTGCTACAAATATTGCAATTACTATCATATAGCTGGACTTGATTAGTACTGCAATTTCTACAAACTCTATTGCTACCTCTTTGACTAGTGACTGCTGAGTTTATATAAGCTCTACAGCTAAACTAACAACATTGCTGTTCAAATATTCTCAACAATATTAAGAATGCAGAGTTACTTGCTTGGCTTTCACTGTACTTATAAAATTGCTTACTGCTTTACTCACCAAAGACTGCAGTACATATATGTGCTTCTATTCCTATGCTTAATATTGTATGTTTTAAATATTGTGATGGTGCTAAATTTTGGCTTGTTTTATACTGTATTTTGAATCATTTTGCCGGCCGGTGATTTTATGTATTGAATTATTAATTTTTATTGAATAATAAATATCATTGTTCCATTGATGGTACAAATACCCATCTATGCTAAACCATCAATGGTTTGCACCACTCGACGGTCACCACTGCCAAATGCATGGTGTACTGTAAGCCAATAAAAACCAGGGGCGGAGCTTAGTGGACCAGGAGCAGTAAAAAAAACATTGCCATCGATGGTGGAAAACCATTGGTTTTATGCCATCAGTGGCAAAACATCGGCAATCAGTAGTAAACAATCAAATTTAACTATCAATGGCCATCCCTAGAGCAGGGGTGGGCACTGACAGTCCCTGCTGCTGTGTAGTCACACAGAGGTGGGGGAGCCAGCACTGACAGTCCCGGTGGCTATAGAGAGAAGCAGCTGCCGGGTTCTCACACATGGGAGGGGGGTCGGTGTTGAAGGTCCCAGCAGCTGCAGAGAGGAGCATCCACCGGGTTATCTCACTGGGGAGGGGGGAGGCAGAACTTGCAGTCCCAGCAGCTGCAGAGCAAAGCAGCCACCAGGTAATCACAAAGAAGAAGGAGGGGGGAGTGCTGAAGATCCCAGAGGCTGCACAGAGAAGCAGACACTGGGTGATCACAGATTGGGGAGGGAGGAGGCTGCACTGATGGTTTCAGTGGCTTCTTCTCTCTGCAGCCACCAAATGATCACATAATGAGGGGCCAGACACTGACAGTCCCCAATGGCTGCTTCTCTCTGCAACGGCCGGGTGGGATGTGGTGCCAAGCTGGCTGATCACTATGCCCAGCAGTGATCAGCAGATACTGGGGAAAGGTTTAAAGCAGCAGAGGGGTGAGAAGGTCCCTCTAACACTGGCAGCTATAGGAAGATTATCTTCCAATAGCCACCCACAGGGCATTTCTGACTGGTCACATCAGATGTGACCTTGTCAGGGAGAGCCAAGTCTGGAATGGTTGCATCTGATGTGACCACGTCAGGAAAGTGGTTAAAGGGATAGAATTTAAACTGTGAAGAATTTTTTCTACAACTAGGAAAATAGTATGTGCTACCTATCTGGCAGCTCCAATACACTATCCATGAACAATAGTGACATAAAATGGATTGTGAGGAGGAGGAGAATGAGTCAATTTCACAATATGCAGAATTTGCTAATATACCTTTTCCTGAAATACAGATTTCTCCCATTTCACAAATTGTAATCTGTCCTGCCTGGTCGAGTGCCTTTTGATATCAGGGCAATAAGGCTGCAGTCTCTAACAGTCAATTGAAAAATCAAACAAAATTATGCAATAAATAAATTATCTTTAAGCTTTTGACAAATATATATTTAGTATCTCTTTTTGGAAAATACATTGTACAATAGTTGTATATTCTTGATTGTTATGGCTATGTTCCAGTCTGACAACTAACTTAGAAGTTAAATTATCTTTGGAACTTTTTAATCAGAATGTCTCCTCTAGTCTTCTAAACTTTATTGAATGTGAAATCTCTATTGATTTTTTCATGTTTCCTACTACACTGTAATCTGACACACTGCCAAAATTCTGTTTTACATTGGTAGAATTGAGCAAAATAAGCCATAAAATAAGCCATAGATAAAAGTCAATATGTAACGCCAGCTGCTAAAACTTTATGCAGCCGTGTTTAACTTTAACATAAGAAAATTAAACATGTATCATTTGAATTATGTAAAGTTATTATCAATGTCACATTTTGAACTGGGATCATCAGAGGTCTGGAGTAATAATTTGAGATGATACCGTTAACAAAACCATTAACCCAAATTTACCTTCATATAATTATTAAACATTAAAGAGAAATAAGAGAAGAAAACATGTAGGCCAAGGAATGTCAGTTTTACATGCAAAAGTATTGTCCTACTTAGCATTAGATATTAGAGAAATACATTCAAGTTTGCAGGAATCTATGAACTGAAAACTTGCTTTACTTACACAGAAACTTGAAACTGGTGCGTGAGGCAGCAAGACTCCTTGACAAAGCACTGAAGCAGGGAGAGAAGTGAAAAATAATTTAAATTTCTTAGTTATATACACAGAGTAGGCCATGCATGGTCATGTTCATGTGCCCCTGATCATTTGTACATCACTGATCATTTGCACACACCTTTGACCAACAAAATATTACTTGGAAGCTTCTTGGAAGCTTAATGATGACAGTCTATTCAAAGAAAAGTTAAACAAGAAAGGGAAAGGCATTAATATCTTGATAAGGAATAACATAATTGGATAGTTACTGAGAAATAAAATATAAAGATACAATGCAAATAATGAGACAAACCGTAACAGAAGTGTGAGAGACAAGAATGAGCAGTCTCTGGACATTATAACACTGGAAATCTGAAAAATATAACATATTAAAAAAGAAAGAGAGAAACTGGCAAACTATCCTTCAAAATAAGTTCCATTTTGTCCCATTAGAAATGCTGGTCTGAGGCCTTTTCTTTTTGACTGCTGAGCCTAGTTAATGCAGGAAAAAATGCATAAGAACATATACAATTCTACTTCATTAGAACAAAGCTTTTTGGACTTCTATGGATCCCTCAATACTGGAATTTTGTTCAGAGGCTTGCCACCAAGCAACAGCCACATACCTGGTGGTCAATGTGAAAAAATCAATCTTCTGTAAAACAGGACAACTACAATAATATTTTACACAAGTCACTGGAACAGTGAGCAACATGCCTAATTGTAAGAGTACAGTATACTGTTACCTGCCTTAGTAGTACTGTACCTGCACTTTATAGGGAGTGACCCTACAACTGTTTAGTATTGATACCAGTTTCCCTGATGATCATGCTAATCCACTTCCTAATAATGGTAGACTTTGGAGGCTGGAAGATTAGAAACAATTGAAATACATACAGTAACTCCTCAGGGGGGCATTAAGGAGAAAACAGGTTGATAAGCAAGACCTTATACTGTATATTGACTAGGTTTCATACTGTTTGGGATAAGATGCTAGAAGATCTCTCTCTGTGTCCTTTCAGATGGTATTTCCTGTGAGTCTGCACTAACCAAGGTACTGTAACATTAATGAGAACCAGTTCTACACCTGTAGCTACAAAGCTCAAAACTTTTTCATGGACAGCTGGGCAGTCAAGCGAGATGTTCCTACAGCCATCAGTCACAGCACCGGGTGTTGTGGCTGCATCCTCAGCTACAAGCAATATGGTGGCAAATGAGGCAAAACATCATTGGATCTTGCATATTTTGGATTACATATAAGAGTCTTCACCTTGTGATAAGGTGCAATTTCATACATGAGAGTGGAAGGAAGGGTATGGGACTGTGGGCTGTGTATATATAAAATGTTCATTAAGATGCCATAAGGATGCAGAGAGAGTTGTAGTAGGTAGATGCAGTAGGTGGGAAGGGTTACTATAGGCATCATTGTCATTGTACTGTATATTGTGTTTGTTTGTCAGACACACACTGCAAACTAACAGGTGATTGTGTGTGGTGCTGCAAAGAAAACATATAGGCTCCTGATTGTTTGGTAAAGTAAGTTTTTTACTCAAGAAAATCTATCTACACTACAGTATGTTGTATATGAGGGAAGAGACAGTGTTGACACTTGGGGGTAAATTTAATAAGATGGGAGTTCTATTAAGCAGGGATGTTGCCCATAGCAACCAACCAGATTCCAGGTATTATCTTCTAGAAGGTGCTAGATAAATGAGAAATAGAATCTGATTGGTTGCTATTGGCAACATCACTTCTTAAATAGAACTCCAATCTTAGTAAATTTGCCCCTTGATTTCAAGAGTAATTGTCCAAAAAAATGCTCTGCTGTGTCTCAGCTGCACACCCCAAAAGAGACAAATAATAATTGCAAAAAAAACAATTATTTTGCTTTTGTCTAAATAAACCTGCAGTGTTTTCTAATTCAATTCAAATTGTACAGTAGTTTTCAATGTGTGTTGAGATGCAGCATATGTTACTATTCTAAAAGTGTGCAGTGGTATTCCATTATCTGCAGCCCAGAACAATTCTTGCAAAGGAGACATTTTCTGTTCCTGGTGCATAAAATGTTTTTTTGTTTTATTAAATAATTAAAAATTTGCCTAGTATGTTTTTTAGTGGAAGTTACTGTGTGCAGTGGTATCCACATAATCTGTACACCAGAAATATAAGTGGAAAAAAAAGTAATTTTTATGCTGGTGTAAAAAAAAATCTGTAGGCTGTTAATAAAACTGCATGTTAGACGTAACAGTCCCTCTTTTCACTATCTCATTGTACATTCACTTGGTGTGCTGGCAGTTAAATTCAACAACAGTAGCTTTACTCCTATCCTCATGTAAAGAATAAAATCAATCATGGATCAGCTGCCAGTCATAGTACTTCTTCAACATCAACTGCACATCAAGGAAAAAAGGTGTAAAGGGTACCACAAATCTAAACAGTGTTTCACAATCATGTAGAAAACATCACCTCAAACTATCACAGGAAAATTTGCAGCTGAAAAAATTAACATTTCCAAAGTGCCATACACCACACACAGTGGAAAAGAAAGGCTCAGACCTTTATTAACAACTGGCAGTCCTGCTACTGCTGTTTCATGCACTAGAATACCTATTGTGAAAGCTGGGTCCAAACATAGTCAGACATCTTCTGTAACCTCACATGCAACACCTTCTCAAGTCTAGAGGTGTCATCTTTAACACAGGTAAACCAGTGCACAAAAAGAGCTCTAAGGCTAAAGAACAAACTGTTTGCTCACAATCTTTAAAGATCCCTAAGGAGAGTCTAAGGGTGTCCACAAGTGCTGTGTATGTTAGACATTTCTGAGACCCATTTCTAAACCCTTTGCTGCAAATGTGAGGATGAACACTAGTAAAAATAATGATGGGGACAGAGATATTGAGGATGCCACTGTGGAAGTGCAAAATGGTGAAGGGAATATTTGTGTATCTGGTGCTAATGAAGATGTTGATTATGAATGTGTCAGACAAAAAGAAGTTGATAAAATTCAGGAGGAGGATTTTGCTTGTGTCAAAGTAAGTCAGCTACCAGTGACATCAGTTCTTACCAGTGATAATAAGAAGCATGGTATTGTCATGCCTGGACAGAAGAACAAAAAAACACCTATTTCATGTGGAATAATATTTTACCAAATCCTGACAATATTTGTAAAGGCATCTGTACCATGTGTGAGGCCATAGTAAGTAGAGGAAGATATGTTAACCATCTAGGCACCTCTTCCCTGTTATGTCAATGGGTTCATGCCAACTATTTATCAAAATCTGAAAATCCTGTAAAATAATAAGACACTAACCAGAATCAGTTAGCCAAAGTATGGAAACATCCCAGCACATGCAGTTTCCACAACCAGCACCTTCATCATCAACAGCCTCATTAATAATTACAGGTAGTAAGTCCTCCTGCATTCAAAGTTTGTCTGAGTCCCTATCCAGGACAATTAGCACCTTCATCATCAACAGCCTCATTAATAATTACAGGTAGTAAGTCCTCCTGCATTCAAAGTTTGTCTGATTCCCTATCCAGGACAATTAGCATGTTACACAGTCCTTTGGAATAATGGGAGCAAAAAACAGCAATATGGAGACCCTTGTACAAACTAGCTTTGGTTTACATAAGTTGCCAATTCTCCAGTGTGTACTCGGAGAGAGGGCTTAGCACAATGGGGAACCTTATAATGTGGAAAAACTGATGTTCATAAAATTTAACTACAGCTTCTATGACAAAGACCTTTGCAGCCAATGGCAAAAAAGTAAAGAGATTTCAAATTGGTGGTTTCCAGTGCATATGAACGAACATTGTGTGACGATGAGGATGGCAATGACTTCTTCCTACTGTGATGTTGATTATCAACACTGTAAGCCACCTTAAATGTAGCTTGGTTTGTGTCCAAAAAACCAAGCAATTAAACCACAAAAGTGGCAGTCCCTGTTGCCAAAGTGCTTTGTTTGTTAAATTGTGCATGTCCTTTTTGATATACAACAAAAGGGTAGGTGGGATGGGAGGGCCCAAGGAAAATGTAATCTTGAACAACATTTCATTATGTGCTTGGCCAAGATTGTGAGTGTTAGACAGGCAGTATATATTACTGTACTTTTCTAGGGCAGTAATGTAATTCTGTATCTTGTAATGCCACCCATCACCAACATCTCATCCAGGCATATAGGCTTAATTTCCTGCAGCTTCTCCAGAAATACATAGTAGTATTATTAAATCATATAATTAATAATTATCAATGTCTACTAGGTTGTTACTCTGCCTTAAATCTTTTGTATTGCCCTGAGGCATGTTATTTGATATTTGTATTTAGTCTCCACTTTAATAGTGATAGTTATATAGTAATATAATCAATAAATCAATCAATGCTTTACCTGGCTTCCACTAAATATTCCACCTCCATTTACCTGTGCTGTTATCAGGCCTCTGTTCTGGATATTGATTATTGAAACATTCTATAGGATTGTATAGTCTATTAAACTGCCATTCTGTCTGCCCCTACAGTCATATGTTTTCTAGATGTGTTATGTTTTTTTTAAAAACTGCCATGTGTTTGAGATGCTGCTCTCTTGCTTAGTTTAGCCAGCCAACTTGTGCAGCATTTGGCCAATATTAGTGAAAACAATATTGTGAGCTCTGAGGGAGTCAAAGTTGACTGGAAATGAATGACTGTTAGTATTATTGATGTTAATAATACTATAGGAACAAAAAATAGGTATACATTATATGATTTTATCTGTTTTTTATAAATTTGAGAGAATTCCAAAACACTGGATGGTGGTTTTGTAAAATCCCAAACATTTGAGGATGGTTTCACCAAAATCAAAGCACCATGGTCTGTGCACATCTCTAATTATAGTAATTTCATTACTATCTGCATTCTGTCATCTACTGTTCTCTGATGCTTTTTATATACCCTGCATTCCTGGACTTCAGTATATATTTGTGCTATTATTCTGTATTGTAATTCTGTATTCATTAGTGTAGAAGTTTTCAGCAATCTGATTGAAATTACCTACTTCAGTGTTTCTTTATGAAAAATTGTATGCTGGAAATTAAATATTTATTGATGGGGGAAAATCAGTGTTTTGGTATGGGGATGGGGGAGTTAGAGTGCAGCAATTTACTACAGGAGTATCTTATCCTGCTGGAATTAAAAATGGACAGTAAATGTAAGTGTGCCCTCTTATGGTGTAGATGCAGAGAGTAAATGGGGAGAGGGAAATGTGGTGTAGTCTTCAGATTGAACATTGGGCCTGATTCAGACCCAGACGCTATGCTGTGCTCGCTTGCATTGAGTGATTTTTCGCAATCTGCACATGCGTAAAAGTTGCAATGCACGTGCACGAACCAGTCATTGCGAGGGGGAAAGCGCTCGCCCATAGCCTGCAGTTGGGCCACTATTTTGAGTGACAGTGCCATTTGTGGGTGGTAACGGGGGAAGGTGCTTGAAAATGGGGGTGTGGATGTGCAGACGCAGGCGTGCACAACCATCAGAACAGCATTTAATGGGTGTGCATATTTAGCAAAGTAGTATCATTACACACGTGACTGGGTTGTATTTTAGCCAGAACTGCTCACAATGTTGTGGTAGCACTGTGAGCAGCTCCAATAGCTCTCGATGTTCCCGATTAATCCTACAACTGCTGGAGCTGACATGTGTTGCGAGTGGCAAAGGGGCATCTTTATACAGGTGCAAGCGCATATTGTGGCTGCTCGCTAGTACTTAGTGGGCGGCTTTACGCGATGCAGTGCAAACACATGATTTAAATAGCCGGCCCCTTTTAGCCAGCGAGCGGATGCAAATAGCATCCAGGTCTGAATCAGGCCCATAGTGTAACAGAAGTGGAAAGGATAAACATAGCGAGGAGGTGGGTGGGTTGGTAAGAGGAAAGGATGTGTGATGTGTGATTTTATATCGATAATTTGTGTAAATGGCTTGATTAGTATGGATGGAATGGCTGGTGAAATATTTGTGGGTGTGTTGAGGAGTGATGGGATAATGATGTGGGCTTTATCATTTCCCCTTCTGTTACACTATATACATTCTCAAGACTACACCACCTTCTTCCCCCACCCCTTCTACTCTGCATCTACACCATAAGATAGCACACTTACATTTACTGTCCATTTTCATATACTGGAACTTGTTACTTGTTTTGTGTCAGTATTACAAAACGTGCTGCTCTTTCAGTTTAACATTCAATAAAACTTAGGATCTGTAATACACAACACATACATAATTGACTCAGCATGTGTCTTACTCCAGGTTAATTATTATCTGCAAGCATTGGTTGTATGAGTTTGTAAAGCATTTTAGTATTTGAAAACACACAATGTACTAATATTTCTAACATTTACTGAAAAACCCAGACTCATGAGAAGGAAAGTGTTAAATACCTGTGATGAGCTAAGGTGTTGTTATATGGAATAACTTAAAGCATGCCATCCAAATACATTATGCAATGAACTGTCTGCTGGAACAGATATGACATAATTGACTTCATGATTAAAGTGAACATATAGGGATCAATCTCCAGTTTGAGCCATCTGCAGTTTAGGTATATGGAATTAAAATGGAAAGATTCCTTAAAATATATCTTTATGCAATAATACTCCATAGATAGTAAGGAATATCTAGGAAACCTTACATTCAAAATCTTATTTTTAAAAATAATTATAAGGTCCTTTTATTGAGGTCCGGTATGAAAGAATCATATTGCTTTTTGATAGGAAACAGGTGCATTCACTAAACTTTAAAATACATTTTGCCAGTTCATTTTTTCTTTTGTCCAGAGCTAACATTAGGAACTTATCTAGAGCAGGACTGAAATTATTTAAGAATTAAAAAAATCTGTTGTGGAAACCATTTCAGTCAAAGGTTTAACCCTGATTGAATAACTTATAAGATCACTTCTTTGTGGTATTCTTTTGAATGATTAGAATAAGGCAATAAACTTAAAATATTTCTGTAGTTTTTTTAAGGAGCTGCATGTACTTGAAAATGCCCCTCCCCCACCTTCAAGTGGTCCCAAGGAGGTTACCCCAAACCTCCTCTTTAGGATCTTCAAAAGCCTTGGTAATGTCTGGTCAGACCCCCTAATTTGGAAATCAGAGCTGTCTGATAAAATTGGTCCCTCATTGGATTTTGATCCTTCTTAAAGTCAGAGAAATACTTGCAGGTTTTACAGTAAATCTACCATGAGGCGATAGAAGATTCTTGAAACTATACCCCAGAATCTGATTACAAAAATACAGTTTGTAGTTTGTTTTCTAGTATTAGAGACGTGCATGGAATCCCATGTTTTGGTATTGGTTTTAAAACCATTGTTGTGGTTTGGCTTTGATTTCGTCTTTGTCCAAAATTCCTTGCGTGTTTTGGTATTGGTCTTGGATTTCATAAAAAATTGTAAAAATTTAGTAATATTAATATCATTAGTTTTTATTTAAAGTAATTTACAGTCAATTTTATTAATGAACAAAAAGCAAAACTTTCAAAATGTTCATTTTTCATCAATATTGTCCAAAGGCTGCAGGGAGCTGGTTGTCTAAAAACATTGTTAGAGCAGCAGTTCAAACACCAAGCAGTTTGATAACAGATATAACACCTATAGAATACAATAGAAATAAACAGAATTGAGGTCTTTTTGTGCAGCACACAGAAATTCCTTTAAAAATTTAATACTGGTGGTGTGTGAGAACACTGGCAGTAGAATAAAACTGCAGACTTAAGAGAAAATGGGGGTGATGTGCAATTTAATCACCTGTAGTTCGATCTAAAAAAAATTGAGGTATAGTTTAGCTGATTGGTTGCTATGGGCAACTTCTTCACTATTTTCACTGATTGATACATTAACCCCTAAATGTTTGTTAAAATAATATAAAAAGTAAGTAAGAGGAATTTATTTTATTGAAGAAAAGTAAAAATGAAAAAATAAGAATTCTTCTCTTTAATAAACACAATGTTGGTGTTATCTCTTTTAAGTAAACATGAATACAGGCTCGTATGATATTTCCCAAGACAGTCAGGCAATCAACATGAGTAGTTCATAGAAACATTTATTTTTTTAACTTATTTTCCTTTTATTGAGAACATTTTAACCCATATCCATCCAAATCACTGCAAAAGCTACAAACACATATATTAGAATAAACCTTAATAATTCCTTTATTCAGGCAGCACAGATTTCATTTTATTTACCATCAACAATTCCACCACTTGTTAATGTCAATTTACACCTAAAATACTTAAAAGAAAATGGTGCTAATTACACAGTTCTAAATATCTTCCTGATTGTGATAGGAAAAGGAAATGAGGATATACATGCTCTAGTTTTGTCATGCAGGACTACTGGTAATGGTGTGGAGCATACCACCCCCACCAGAGTTAGTGAATACCTGGAGATTTGCTACAGTAAAGAGATTCTTCAGTCCTTCATTACATGCAGGCCAAAGTCTTGTTACCAAATATATTTCAGCAGCTGGTGTGTGTGCATGCAAGTATTTAAGCAGAAAATATTGGGGGGAAAAGTAATATGTATAAGCTGAGTTTATATTGCGGGTACATACTGTCGAAGCTTGATAATTGGCTGAGACAGAATCTGTTCAAAATTAAATCTGCACAACGCCATTTTGTGAATGGCAACAAGACGCCATTTTGCGACTGGCTGCCCAGCGCCATTTTAGAGAATCTCACACATTATAAGTACATACGGCAATGCTACTATTTAGCATCGTGCAATTCCCATGCAATAGAAAGATGTTAAAAGTCCTCATTCTGTAACTACAGACAATTACTAAAACATATAATATGATCAAACCTGCAAAACACTTACCACGGTGTACTCCACAAAACACGTAGTCACACAATGCCAACTAGTGTCTTTTCTTAATACCCCAATACTTACATACTACACACTTACATAAAAAGGTTCCCTAGCATTAAGGTTAATATTTAAGGTTTCATTCATTATCAGTAATGTTGTGAAATACATGTTATTTGATATCTAAGATTTAGTACATGATAAGCAGACCATGCTTGGTGTTATTCTAAACTACTGTGTATTTGCAGATTTCCAGTTCCATCGGGGAAGAAATCGCAACATGTGTCTGCAAATTATGGATCATAGAGAGCTAGACATTAAAATGTATCCTGTAATGCAGCCAGTTTAGATTTGTTATGCAGCGGGAAAATGGACACAAAGAGCTGTTGGAGGCTTGACAGTGGCCATACGAATTGACCTATGAACTGTACTGTAACAGAAGAACCAGGAAGAAGAACCAATGGAATCATGCCAAACCTGTTCTATTGTATTGCCTATCTCTGTAAGAGTATATATTTAGGAAACTAAAAAATATGAACTGCGCTAGCAACTTAATATTATAACATGGGTATCATAATACGCTAATGCAAAAAAAGTAAATCAGGAAAGATTTATGGTATCAAAATAGGAGAAGATAAGTTAAATCTATAGGACCTCAGTACATTATAATTGACAATTGGTATCTATACGGCTTGATTGAAAATATCAATTTATTATAATAAAAATATGTTAAAAAGGTACATTCCATACATATTACATTTCACAATAGAAACAACATAGATAAAAAACAATTGAATATTGTGTAATAATAAAACATAAGAATACTGAATGTTAATTTAATGAATAAATAAATAAATTAATTAATAATGAAAGAATTCAGAAAATATACTGAAAAATAATCCAGTAAAAATCCAAAAGAAATGTCCATATGAATTGATAGGTGAAACTGTGTAAATATAAAGTTAATATGAGAAATATTCTCAAAAAGCAGTCTCGCTTGAGGTGATATTATATATGCTCTATAGCAACAATGAAGCAACAGTCACTGGTCTACACGTGTGGATCCAGAGTAATATCCAGCTTTTATAATTACCAGACTTCGTTAAATGTCCACAGCCTAAGAGTAATGCAGATATTCTTGCACTGGCATGTTGACGTAGGAAGAAAAAAACTAGAAAGTAGTGAATGGTGCTGGTCTGGAAACAAGTCCACATAGAAATCCAAATGCTGTGTATGAAGTAGGGTGCCATATATGCAGGCTCTCTGAAACTAGATGCTAGTCTTCTTGCTTTGCTGTTGACGGAGGTTTCATCTTTGATACCGGGATCTGGATTCACAGCGCGTGCTATGTAACGACTGTACCTTGTGACTGTATAATCTGTTTGCGCTAATTGTATTTAGATCACAGCATGTAACTATCTGTTTTTATGGTGAATAATAACTTTTTGTGCTTTGGAACCACAATCAAAGTCTGAAAGCAATTATTTCTTGTGCAACTAATAACGCTTTGTGGTCATAAGATAGGTAGTTGAGGATCCTGGTTTTGGGGTGCACATGTTCTTGAATCCATGTATTATTGTGTGAAAACACTTTATACCTATGTATGCTATATCAATTGTTAACAAACCCATCATGACAAAGTGTGATATTTGCATAAACCAATTAGTTATTGTATACCTTTCCAATCCATCCAAAAGCATCCCAGCCTTGATATTGGTGCATGCTTTCCTGTATGTCTTGTAATTGCTTTATTTTCTTCTCAATGGGATTATAATTATCCAAAATATTAAAACAGCACATGTCTTTGAAGTGTTCACATCCACTACCTGCTTTTAGTAACAAGTAATTTATGGCTACTAATCTGTGCTTTCTAACTTTCCTTCTCTATACTCCATTAATTCATGATTAATCAAAGAAACAGCAGTGCTAGTGGCATTTATAGTTTTAGCCATTCCACAAGCAATACTATTTATGACCATGATATTGTACACACTGAGATCTGGGATCCCCAATAAAAATAAAAGACATTGAGGAGATCATGTTGCTTTGAACTACAAGAAAGTCAGTAATCCTAAATAACAAACCCCTGATGAATTGGAAGGAAATTAAGAATAAGCAATGTTCCCACATACCAAAATTTACCATTTGGTAAATATCTGTCAAAATATATGAAATTAACTTGGACCTCCTCTATACAATTATTAGTATTCCTCAAAGGCTGATGTAGAGGCCTCTCAGTAATATTTCAACCATGTTTCTGGTATGCACTTGGTTGTGATTCAATCTTATATTTTGTAACATGAGAACTTTCAGATTTATCTGTATAGTTTTACATTTTCATCCATAAATGGAAGAAGATCAGAACCACCAGGACTCTTCCTAGAGTTAGCTGGCCATCTAAACAGAGCAATCATGGGAGAAGGGTCCTAATAAGGAAAGTGACCAAGAACCCGATGGTCACTCTGTCAGAGCTACAGCATTCCTCTGTAGAGAGAGGAGAACCCTCCAGAAGGACAACCATCTCTGCAGCAATCCACCAATCTGGCCTGTATAGTAGAGTGGCCAGACAGAAGCCACTCCTTAGCAAAAAAAAGCACATGGCAACCCACCAGGAGTTTGCCAAAATGCACCTGAAGGACTCTCAGACCATGAAAAGCAAAATCTCTGGTATTATGAGACAAGGATTGAACTCTTTTACATGAATGCTAGGTGTTATGTTTGGAGGAAACCAGGCACCACTCATCATCAGGTCAATACCATCCCTACAGTAAAGCATGGTGGTGGCAGCATCATGCTGTGAGTATGTTTTTCAGCAGCAGGAACTGAGAGACTAGTCAGGATAGAGGGAAAGATGAATGCAGCAATGTACAGAGACATCCTGGTTGAAAACCTGCTCCAGAGTGCTCTTGACCTGGGGCAACGGTTCATCTTTCAGAAGAACAATGGCCCTAAGCACACAGCCAAGATATCAAAGGATTGGCTTCAGCACAACTCTGTGAATGTCCTTGAGTGGCCAAGCCAGAGCCCAGATTTGAATCCTGTTTAACATCTCTGGAGAGAAATGAAAATGGCTGAGTACCAACGCTTCCCATCCAACCTGATGGAGTTTGAGAGGTACTGCAAAGATGAGTGGACTAAACTGCCCAAAGATAGGTGTTCCAAGCTTGTGGCATCATATTCAAAAAGTCTTGAGGCTGTAATTGCTGCCAAAGGTGCATCAAAAAAGTATTGAGCAAAGGCTGTGAATACATATGTACATGTGATTTCTTAGTTGTTTTTTTAATTGATTTTGCAATAATCTCAAAAAAACTTTTTACACATTGTCATTATGGGGTATTGTGTGTAGAATTTTTAGGACAAATATTAATTTATTCCATTTTTTAAATAAGTCTGTAACATAAAATATGTTTAAAAGTGAAGCACTGTGAATACTTTCCGGATGCACTGTACATCTAAATATATCCAGAATATACTTATATAAACGTACCCTTCTCAAAATCAGACTTTCCTCATTCTCTCTCCAACTCTTCAAGTGTCCCTGAAAATACACATTTTCAGGAAACTCTTCACATTCCAGGATCCAATCATCTCTCTAAACAACATATCTAAACTTCTACATACTTTCTTCACTTTCATATGCTTTCTTCTTTTTCCTAGGAATAATCTTTTTTTTCTTATTTAATCTCTCCCTGTCACACACAAACAAAACAAACAAACAAACAAACAAACACAACATCCCTTACCAATCCACATAATATATCATATCTCAATATATATATATATATATATATATATAGTCAGGTGCATAAATATTGGGACATTGACAGAATTTTCATATTTTGGCCTCTATTCACCACCACAATGTCTTTGAAATGAAACAAACAAGATGTGCTCTAACTGCAGACTTTCAGGTTTAATTTGAGGGTAATTACATCCAAATCAGGTGAATGGTGTAGGAATTACAATGGTTTCTATATGTGCCTCCCACTTTTTAAGGGGCCAAAAGTAATGGGACAAACTAAACAATCCTAAATCTAATGTTCACTTTTTAATACTTTGTTGCAAATCCTTTGCAGGCAATTACAGCCTGAAGTCTGGAACGCATAGACATCACCAGACGCTGGGTTTCATCCTTGGTGATGCTCTGCCAGGCCTCTACTGCAAATGTCTTCAGATCCTGCTTGTTCTTGGGGCATTTTCCCTTCAGTTTTGTCTTCATCAAGTGAAATGCATGCTCAATCGGATTCAGGTCAGGGGATTGACTTGGCCATTGCATAACATTCCACTTTTTAGCCTTAAAAAACTCTTTGGTTGCTTTTGCAGTATGCTTCGGGTCATTGTCCATCTGCACTGTGAAGCACCATAGAATTAGTTCTGAAGCATTTGACTGAATATGAGCCTATAATATTTGCCCAAAACACTTCAGAATTCATTCTGCTGCTTTTGTCAGCAGTCACATCATCAATAAATACAAGGGAACCAGTTCCATTGGCAGCCATACATGCCCATGCCATGACACTACCACCACCATGCTTCACTGATGAGGTGGTATGTTTTGGATCATGAGCAGTTCCTTTCCTTCTCCATACTCTTCTCTTCCCATCACTCTGCTACAAGTTGATCTTTGTCTCATCTGTCCATAGGATGTTGTTTTAGAACTGTAATGGCTTTTTTAGATGTTGTTTGGCAAACTCTAATCTGGTCTTCCTGTTTTTGTGGCTCACCAATGGTTTACATCTTGTGGTGAACCCTCTATATTCATTCTTGTGAAGTCTTCTCTTGATTGTTGAGTTTGACACATATACATCTACCTCCTGGAGAGTGTTCTTGATTTGGCCAACTGTTGTGAAGGGGTTTTTCTTCACCAGGGAAATTATTCTTCTGTCATCCACCACAGTTGTTTTCCGTGGTCTTCCGGGTCTTTTGGTGGTGTTGTTGAGCTCTCCGGTGCGTTCTTTCTTTTTAAGAATGTTCAAAACAGTTGATTTGGCCACACCTAATGTTTTGCTATCTCTCTGATGGGTTTGTTTTGATTTTTCAACCTAATGATGGCTTGCTTCACTGATAGTGACAGCTCTTTGGATCTCATATTGAGAGTTGACAGCAACTGATTCCAAATGCAAATGTCACACCTAGAATCAACTCCAGACCTTTTACCTGCTTAATTGATAATGAAATAATGAGGGAATAGCCCACACTTCTCCATGAAATAGCTTTTGAGTTGATAGTCCTATTACTTTTGGCCTCTTAATTTCTACACTGTTCACCTGATTTGGATGTAATTACCCTCAAATTAAATCTGAAAGTCTGCAGTTAAAGCACATCTTGTTTGTTTCATTTCAAAGCCATTGTGGTGGTGAATAGAGGCCAAAATATGAAAATTCTGTCAATGTCCCAATATTTATGCACCTGACTGTATATATATTAAACTACTGGATGCAGCATAACACAGAAGATATTTCTAAACCTCAACTCAGATATTAAAACTTTCTACACAATATACTAAACACTTTTAAGATCAGAGATAATATGAGTATTGTACAATTCTAATACCTCTATGAGGTATTACATCTGACACTTGTACAGTACATGTGTATGTCATTACACAGACAGACTACAATTCCCTGCAGCCTCTGCTGCTGCTGAAGAGGTCAGGAGTCAGCAGTTGGTCAGAGAGAGTGAGTCTGAGGTAACGGTCTGAAAGCAGGACGTTGGTGCTGGTAAAAGACCCGTGACAGGAAACAGCCCTGTTAGTAAGCCTGGACATGGAGGTGGAGAGTGTAGCTGCAGACCAGCCCTTGAAGGGGGGTCCTAAGGTGGCCGTTTAGTGAACAGACATGCATTGCTAAGGTGAATCCTCCTTTATTAGACTGCCAAGATGAATTATGCTATTTGGAGTACTCATGAAATGGGAATATTCATAAGTCTATGTGCAGTGGCAAAAGAGGACTTGATTAAAGAGCATACATTCTCTTTAAATAGGACATTGTATACTTGTTACCTTATACTTTGAGTCTTTAGTGTTATAATAGTATGATAGGATTTGTTTATTATAGAGTTATAACAGCGTGGTAAAGTCATTCCTTTATGATCAAAGAACCCGTTAGCTTATAGGCCCTTGTTGGTGACAAATATTTCTTTCTGCATGTGGTAACCATGTGAAACATTAACGGTATGTAAACAGTACATGCAAGGGGCATGGCTTGGCAGCCAACTGAGCTAGATGCTGATCTGGAGAGCTCTGACTTCAGGGCACAAATATACCTGTTTTCAATCGCCTATTCCTGCTACACCTGGGCAATTTTTACCCCTGCTACCTCCCAGCTCTGAATGCTGACACCTGTGAGCTTCTAGGAGAGTTGTAAGCGGCATTGACATTGGGGCCTTGTGCCTGTGCTGAAGCCGCGGCCTCAATTACTGAAAACCCCACACTTCCAGTCTGGACACACGCGGAGGTTACAGCAAACACCATCGCGATTTTCCCTCTGTCTCCTGCAAAATTATGATTGACTATCACGCAGGTACCGCTTTCCACCCAAATTATTTAATACCTAAAAAGGGGATTATAACAATAGTTATAACAAACGCTGGGAAGTGGACTCTAATGTCACTCAAGACAGATCTCATATAGAAGCAAGACGCCATTTTAAAATAATCATTAACAACATATACCAACAACTATTATTCTATATATGTTGTACCCTTACTGATAAGTTTTATAAAAAGATATAAATTGTCCTTCAACGCTAGAATCTCCAGCATATCTTGGTGACTTGGGCCATTATCAGCCTACACAGTTGGCAGCTGCCCTATGTATTACCATCATACATCCATCATCCCCCACAAACCAGTGGATTGATTTATTTCCCTATCATAACTGTCATCTGTGGATATTTCTTTGTGCTATATGCATTTATTGACTCTGCAGGACAGGTCAACCAGCGTTTTACAATATCATTATACACATAAAAGCTCTGGATTAATCTCCACATTTTATATCCCTATTCTCTCCATGAGGTATTGAAACTCATAATAAAGTCTACAGACGTTACCTATATGTAATTTAAATTTCTACATGGAGCCTCACTGATAACCCTCACTTATCACCTCATACTCCTCGGGAAGCCATCTACCTAAGTAACTTTACTGTACTGCAGTTACTTCATTTATCACAACCATCGAATACTTTTATGGAGAAATACTACCCTTCTACCACATCAAAATCACAGCTGCAGAGGCTGATCCTACTATGGCACCGGAAAAGGATACAGAAGTCTCAACCCCTGCTGCTAAAAAAGTAGCAACTCCGCATGATTCACATATCACATATAATGTTGTTATGGAAGCCATCAAATTGACTATGACCCCTCTCTTATCTCAAGCCGTGTCTGACATAACTTCTCAACTACAACAGCTTACTCACCGTGTCTCGGACACAGAACATAGGGTTGGTGAATTATTTCATGATGTATCTCACCTAAAAACCACTGTTCAAAAATTAGAACGGGACAATTACCACTTATGGAACAAACTCGATGATCTCGAGAATCGATCCCGAAGGAACAATGTCCGACTAGTAGGACTTCCAGAAATGGTCAAAGGTCCTGCTTTAGCCCACTTTGTCCGTAACACATTACCGTCATTACTTAAAATTGAACTGGACTGTAAAGATCTAGTGGTCGAGAGAGTTCACAGAATTGGGCAACTTCCACGTACCACATCTGCCCGTCCTAGAGTTGTCTTCTTCTGTTGTCTAAACTATTTACATAAGCAAGCTTTTTGGGCAGCTCCTAGATGCATAAAGTCTTTACAATGGGAAGGCTCAAAGTTGTATTTCTCCCAGGACTGCTCCGTTGAACTATCCAGAGCTCGCAAAGCATTTTCACCAATCTGTACCCAGTTAATTGAAGATAAACGTAATTTTGCACTTATCTATCTGGCTAAACTCAGGATCTTCGATGGAACCTCTTATAAGGACTTTACCAATCCAGCTGACGTGGAAGCCTTCATAAGTGAAGAGAAAGCTGCATCTGCACATGATATCTCCGATACTCCTCCAAATTCATAATTCTAGAACTTCTCAGTCGCAATCTGTCGACATGGACACCCATTTATTCTCCATATTCCTATTTCTGCGCTAGTTAAATATATCAGTATACTTATTTGTTGAATACTTTCTAAGATCGTTTTCACAGTACTAACAATCTTATCTGTCTGATCATTATTAGGAAATTTATTAACGTGTTAGTATCAATACTGTCTTAAATTTAAATATATCTAAAATAAAGGTTTCTCAAGTTAGACAATGATTTACTGTTCACCCTGCTATGTTAATTATATCAAGGGTTATAGTGTGAGGCTCTATTATGTCTCCTAACACATAGTTCTCTTATTTATTTATTTATATCTTTATATCTCTAACATATTATATTTATCATTTTTTGTGTATATCAAATAATGTGTTTTTCAACACTTCATTGTTCTGATTTTTCTGCCTACCCCATGTCTTTGTCTATTTGTTTTACTATCCTCATGTTTCCCCCCCCTTTTCTTTAAGGTATTTAAAGTAATACAGTCTGGCTCATCAAAGGTAATTGTACATTATTCTATGTATCTTATAAAATAATGGCTCTAAAAATAGGAACTTGGAATGTAGGGGGAATTAATTCACCCATTAAAAGACGCAAACTACTGTTATGTCTATCCAAACAACAGATAGATCTGGTGTGTATCCAGGAAACACATTTAACAGCATTGGAAACCAAAAAATTACAAATGATTAACTGGTCTTTGATTGCAGCTGCTCCTTATAACTCCAAATCCCGTTGTGTTGCTATATTAGCCCGACGTGCTATTCCCATATCAGTGAAATCTATAGATGCAGATCCAGAAGGCCGTTATGTTATAACTGAGGTACTAATTAATAATTCTAAATTTGTAATCTGCAATGTTTGTGCACCTAATAATTATAAGAAATTATTTTTCACTCATTTATTAACTAAATTGTTAATACATAGCTCAGATTCATTAATTATCTGTGGAGACTTTAATCTCGTTTCATCACTAACACTAGACCACTGTAATAATTCGTCAAATGTTTCCTCGCTCCCTAAACTAGGTATTCCTATGTTAGCTTCAAGGTTACAACTCATAGACGTATGGAGAGCCACTCATCCCATAGATAAAGATATTACATGTCTATCCTCTGCCCATCAATCCTTGTCACTGATTGATTATATTTTATTGGCCCAATCTCAATTTCCAAGAGTTCTAGACTCAACAATAGAACCTATAGCATTATCCGATCACGCACTGGTCTGGATGACACTCCAGACTAATTTAGATAAGGGTACCATTCGTAACTGGAGATTTCCTATACATTTATCCAAATCTGTTTCTTTTCGTGATGCATTAGAAACAGCCTGGATGGACTATATGCATACTAATTCATCTATTGCTATATCCAACCCTTCACTATTCTGGCAGGCAGGTAAAGCAGTTCTTCGCATAGTTATTATCTCCCACGTCTCTGCTGAAAAAAACCTGCAATTAATACTTATCTAGACCTTCAAATCAAACTTACAAATACTTTCCAGATGTTCAAATCTAATCCATCACCCCACACTAGACAAACATACCTCACTGCTAAGACACATTTTGATGAATACCTAAAGATTTGAGGGGAACAATGCCTTTTTTCTGTGAACTTTAAATTTCATAAATTTGGCAATAAAAATGGCAAACTTTTGATAAATCTATTAAGAGGTTCTCAACCGCCGATGGTCGTTCATCCTCTACGTACCAAAGATGGCTCACTAACTAAATCTAGTGGCCAGATCACTGACATAATGAGAGATTTTTATACCACTCTATATTCAGTTAACTCTGACACTACCTCTACTACTGATGTTTTTGCTAAATTATTACATTCTGCTTCTTTCCCACAAATACCAGATAACTCATCTGACCTCCTGATAGAACCTATAAACATTGAAGAAGTCACCAGAGTAATACAACAATTAAAACACTCTAAAGCTCCGGGCCCAGACGGCTTAACTGCTGAATTCTATAAAATCCTTCTTCCTCGAATTGGTGAATCTTTGGTTTCCTTTTATAATCATATTATAATGACTAAAACAATTCCCTTGCTCTTCAATTCGGCGATTATTAAACTTCTCCCCAAGTCAGGAAAAGACTTAACGCTCTCAGGATCATATCGCCCAATTTCATTACTCAATTTAGATTACAAGATTTTGACAAAAATATATGCAGACAGGTTGAAGTTTATTCTACTGCAGCTTCACCAAAAGTGGAAGGAATTGTAATAGGCAATGTACTTTGAAAATTGCACTCTTCGCAGATGATATGCTCCTCTTTCTTTCAAATCCAAATGAATCCTTACCAGCAGTTTTAGATATCATATCCACTTTTGGAGCAATTTCAGGATATAAGGTCAATTTAGAAAAATCTGAAATTCTCCCCATTAATATCCCAATAGCATATTGCAAATCCCTACCAGCCCTTAATCCTTTCCGCGTGGATAGTAACTCAATTAAATATTTAGGAGTTCATATTACTGCAGATTTGGCTCAACTCTATTTATCCAATTTTACACCAATTATTACCAAGATAGCGAGTATGTTAGATAATTGGAAATCTCTTCCCTTATCACTATTAGGACGTCTAGCAGTAATAAAAAGCATAACATTTCCAAAAATTGTTTACTCTATGCAAATGCTTCCCATTAGTCTTACTAACAAAGACATCAAATATATTTCTACTTGCTTCTCCCACTTCATATGGCAAGGCAAAAGACCACGCATTGCGATTAGCAAAATGAAAACATCCAGGAACAATGGTGGACTAGGATTTCCTGACCTACTTTTTTACTCTTTAGCCATCTTTTTCCATTATGTCATTGACTGGCTATTGGAAGCAAATTCTTACACTGATCATGTTTTAGATTTGGCCTTGTTTGCTCCTTTTTCACCCAGTGCTCTACTTCACACTGAACCAGCTGATATCCCTCTAGCTATCCTAATTAATGTTATTTTTAGCGACACATACTATACATGGATTTCGGTTAATCATAAACTTCATAGTAACCCTTGCTACACTCCCTTTGTACCCCTATGGGGAAACCCAGCTTTCCCTCCATCTATAACAAATTGTACTTATCATTGATGGAAAGAAAAAGATTTGACAACTGCTTCAAAAGTATTTTATCCTGGAGGACTACTCCTATCTTTTGATAAGTTGCAGCAATTATACCAGTTACCGAAACAACACTTCTATATGTATCTTCAGACCAGGCATTATATATCTACTATTCGCAATATCACATCAGACGGAATGAACTCTAACATACTCCATACACTTATAAAACAGACATCTACAATTACCTATAAGATTAATATGCTATATAATCATCTGATAAGTGATAACTCCACGGTCTCTTGGACTTCCCTATTTGATAAGTGGAAAACAGACTTTCCCTCAATAATTGAAATATCAGATATTCTTAGTCATTTTGACTCTACTCTCAAATATTTACAATCTGCCTACCTTCAGGAGGTACATATATGTACAATTCATAGGGCCTATATTTCCCCAGCCCAGCGGAAACATATGACAGACTCAGAACAGGGAATATGCCCGAAATGTCAGATATCCAATGCCACATTCTTTCATTGCATATGGGGTGTAGAAAAATAAAAAAAATTTGGTGCAAAGTAATGCAATACTTAAATAATATGCTTTCTCTTCATCTAACCCCCAATCCATTAGCTTGTCTGTGGAAATTTTAAATGTTGGAATTTAGGTTCGGAAAAAACAGCTAAATTTCGATTAGTAGTGACTCTAGAAATATTATATTATGACCGTCGCTCAACTATTCCTGACATTAATACAGGAGTAGAAAAATTTTATCAAAAATGGGAGCCTTTTATTAACACTCTAGAAAAACTTCTCAGGCTCACATTATGAAGCTTTTTGAAAATACTGACTGGTACCTCCTTAGGAGTACCATCTATGACATAAATAAATAAAATCTCATTTTATCTCCTAGGTCCTCCTATATTATTTGGTTATTCGATATCTGCTATTGATATCTATGTATTGACGTTGTTTGTGTAGGTATTTGTGCATGTATTTATGTATGTATATGCATAGGCATGTATAGTTATATATATATATATATATGTGTCAAGTTTGATTCTATTCCAAAAGATGAGTTAGACAATTACTCTTCACTAGAATTCCTTTATTCTTTCTTCCCCCAAACGTATGTCTTCACCCTTTGTGTTCATCTCTTCCCCCTGTCTTGTCTCATTTCTTTATTTTAGTCACTTATTGTAAATAATCTGTTACTTCTTAGTGGAAAATTGTTCAGTTAATTGCAATAGATGTCCTCTTTTCATTCTGAAATTTGACTACAATATTTTAGAATGATTTAAAAGGAAAGAGGCTGTTCAATGTAAACTCTATTAACGACAAAATTTCTGAAAATGATTATAGACAAAGTGATGTTTACTTTACTGTTGTTCGGTATTTGAGATACATTTCTCTATATTACCTCTCTCCTTACGAGGTGTAGGTTACCTTTCCTATCTTATTGTAATTAATTCATTAAAACTCAATAAATTTATTAAAAAAAAAAAACAGTACATGCAAAGAAAACATTCTTGTTCAATAAATATATAATTTGCTCAAAGTCTGTTTTAGCAGTGTGTTACAAGTCCAGTCCAGGACTTGTCTCCTGCCAGTATTCCTCCTGCTCCTGACCATGTTTCTAGGTTGCCGGTTACTAGGAGATCCAGACGTCAGAGGACTTCACATGTTTCCTCCTAGTGCTTGATATCAGAGGACCTTATAATCTTATACGCATTAAGGAAGGTGATGAGTGGAAGACTGCTTTCAACACTCATTCAGGTCACTATGAGTACCTTGTCATGCCATTTGGACTCACTAATGCCCCTGCTGTTTTTCAGGATTTGATTAATGACATTTTTCAAGAGTTCCTGGGTGTTTTTGGGGTTGTCAATTTGGGTGATATCCTTATTTACTCAAAGTCAGAAGAGCTCCATGGTCAACATGTTCGTTTGGTTTTGCAATAGCTTCGTGATCATCATATTTTTGCTAGACTAGAAAAATGGGAATCCCACATCACTCAAGTATCCTTTCTGGGTTATGTCATCTCTACTGAGGGATTTTCGATGGATCCCGGTAAAGTCAAAGCAGTTCTTGAATGGGTTCAGCCTAAAACTTTGAAGGGCATCCAGCATTTCCTTGGATTTGCTAATTATTACCAGAGATTTATCAATTCTTTATCTACCATTGTGGCTCCTATTGTGGACCTTACCAAGAAAGGAGCGGATACTGCTAATTTGCCTTTGAAGGCGATCCAGGCCTTTGAAGATCTGAAGACTGCCTTTACTCATGCTCCTGTTCTACATCATCCTGATCCTGAGTTGCCATTTATTTTGGAAGTTGATGCATCAGAGGTTGGGGCTGGACCAATTTTTTCTCAAAGAAGTCCTCCGGATAATAAATTGCATCCATGTGCATTTTTTTCATGTACATTTGCCACTGTTGAATGGAATTATGATGTGGGTAACAGAGAATTTCTTGCTTTTAAATGGGCTTTTGAAGATTGGAGACACTGGCTTGAGGGGGCCAAACATCGAGCCACGGTTCTCACTGATCATAAAAATCTGGCTTACATTGAAACAGCTAAGTGACTAAATTCCAGTCAAGCACATTGGGCTTTATTTTTAACTTGTTTTAATTTTATTTCCATCCATCCTGGTTCTAAAAATGTTAAAGCTGATGCTCTCTCCAGAAGCTTCTTGCCTGACCAATAAGTCTCCATTTCTGAAGAACCCATCATTCCTAAAGATTTCATTAATTTTACCTTAACCCGGACTCTAGCTGAGACACTCCAGAGATGCCAATCTAAAGCTCCATCGAATGTTCCTGCTCATCTTCTATTCGTTCCTCAGAGATTTAGGAAATATGTCCTTTTGGATTTTCATTCTAAAAAGCTTTGAGTCAACCTGGCATAACTAAGACTGTGGACATTCTCTCTCATTCTGTCTGGTGGTCATCCTTAGCTAAAGATTCCCATGAGTTTGTGTTAGCATGTGAAGTCTATGCCCATAATAAGACTCATCAGACAGCTCCTCCTGGTATTCTTCTTCCATTGTCTACACCTAAGAGACCTTGGACACACATTGTCATGGACTTCATTGTGGATCTTCCAGTTTCCTCTGGATGTTTGGTTGTCTGGACAGTTGTGGACTGATTTAGTAAAATGGCACACTTTGTTGCTTTGTCCAAGCTGCCATCAGCAAGAGAACTTTACACATCCTCAGACTCCATGGATTGCCTTTAGATATTGGGTCTGATCGTGGCACTCAATTCATTGCACAATTCTGGAGAGCATTTTGTTCCTCAATGGGTATTTCTATCAGTTTCTCTTCAAGGTATCATCCTCAGTCCAATGGTCAGACGAAATGTGCCAACCAGTCTCTGGAGCAATATTTACGTTGTTTCATTTCTAAATGTCATTCAGATTGGGTCCTGCATTTGCCTCTGGCAGAATTTGTGTTCAACAATGCTTGTCATTCAGTTCATCTGTGTCTCCATTTTTCTGTCACCAGTCAGCATCTCAGAGCCAACTCCTTTAAACCTAATGTTTCCAGTGTGCCTACTCCACCATCTGTGTCTTGGACTCGCTGTATTTGGAGCAAAGTTCATCAAAGTCTCTGCAAAGTTTCTCTTCATTCAAAGAGTAAAGGTGACAGGCATCAAAGACCGTGTTTATTCAAAAAGGGAGATTTGGTCTGGCTTTCTACTAAGAATATCAAGCTGCACCAACCTACTCATAAATTGGGACATAGATTCATCGGACCTTTTGCATTATTGCTTAAGCAAATCCTGTCGCTTTCAAGTTGCAACTACTGAATTCTTTAAATATTAACAGCACTTTTCATTGCTCTCTCCTCAAACCGTTTTTTTCATCCACGAGATTTGGAAGTAAGTCAAGTTTCAAACCTGATCTGGTGTTTGTGCATGGTCAACAGGAATTCATTGTTGAAAAATTTCTGGACTCCAAGTTCTCCAGAGGTAAATTACAGTTATTGGTTCATTGGAGGGGTTACAGCCCAGAGGAACGTTCCAGGGTTTCGGAAGATGCACTCCATGCTCCCAGACAGAAAATACTTTTCTTTCCGAAGTATCCTGATAAACCTGGATCTGGGGGTTCTTCAACCCCATGCCAAGGGGGGTACTGTTTCAAGTCCAGCCCATGACTTGTCTCCTGCCAGTATTCCTCATGCTCCTGACCATATTTCTAGGAGATCCAGATGTCAGAGGACTTCGCATGTTTCCTCCTAGTGCTGCCTGATTGGCAGATGATCCTATTTGAACTTCCTCGACTGTCGCCGCCCTGTCGGCTATAGAATTTTTATGTGGAACTTTTGGTTATGCTACTTGCTTGCTGTACATCCAGACTTCCAGTTATTATCAGTACATGCAGCATGTACTCTGATCCACGGCTTCTAAGTGACCCACATTCTGCGGCTTCAGCCACATTGCTGTCTACTAGGCCCTGCAGGCCATAAAGCAATCCTGCCTATATTCCACATTTCAAGCACCACTGTCTACTAGGCCCTCCAATCCAGCAATCCTGTTTCAATACTATGTTACAAGCATCGCTGTCTATTAGTCCCTCCAGGCCATACAGCAATCCTGCCTCTATATCATGTTACAAGCATCGTTGTCTGTTCGGCCCTCCAGACCATCCAGCAATCCTGCATCTCCACCACATTTCAAGCATCGCTGTCTACTAGGCCCTCCAGGCCATCCAACAATCCTGCTTCTATACATTGCAAGCATCGCTGTCTATTCAGCCCTCCAGGCCATCCAGCAATCCTGCTTCTACACCACGTTTCAAGCATCACTGTCAACTAGGCCCTCCTGGCTATCCAGCAACTTTACTTTGGGCTGAAAATCTTTATTCTATTTGACTGTTCAATTGTATCAGCTCCTTACTGCACCATTGACATATTGTGTTTGTACTGATCTGCCATTGAACTTACAAAGTAAACTGCCATGATTTTGATATACTGCTTTTGTCTGTTCTTTGATGTGCCTCATATCTCCAAAACCTCCATCTCGGTCCTAGCAATTGCTAGAGGATCGTAAAACAGTGAAGTATTACACAATATTGATGTACTTTTTGTTCACATCTAATTATATTAGTAAGGACTAGGGCTTTTCTATAACTCAAATACAAGAAATAAAAATTTGAAGAATGTACATTGAAATAGTTAGAGATCATCCTGAAAAAAAAATAGTGATAGTTACTTCAGTTCTGGGGAAATAAACACTCATATTATGGTCATTTTCAGAAAACAGATAAATAAAAAATATATATTTCTTCTACATACATTTAGAAAAACTGATCATGATGATTTCAAATAAAAAAAAAGAAAAAATGGAAACAAAAAAAAGAAAAAATTAAGCGCTTTGGTTTATAATACTCCATTGAGTTTTTAAAATAGTTTTCAAATATAGGTACCTGTAAAATACAAAATACAGTTATTTAACATGCAAACATACGATAATAATAATATTAACAAAGATTTAAAGACCATATCATGTAATAATGTGCTAAGGGTAGGTAAGCATGAGGGGTGTACTCGTGTTATCTCAGTGGCTACTTTCTGACACACAATAAAAATTAATTTCTAAGGAATATGTTTAATATTGGATACCAATTAGTCCCATACCAAAATACATTATTAAACATTTGCTGTGCTATTTGTTCAAAAGCCTCTGAAGGTGTCTCATAACTATGATTATTTTCCTTATATTTATGCTTACTAGGTACAGGCACACTGGTAATCAAGTTTGTGGTTGGGGCTGGAATAAGCACTGGCATAATGTAGTTACTTCTATTTATTCTGATAAGGTGTCAAAATTGGATTTATATTAATGCCATAAGATTAAAAGATCCTAGCAGGAAATGTGGTTCTATAAAAGTTTCCATACATTTGGTTTTCTCCCTAAAATCCATTTTTGGGTTTCACTCTGTAATAGCAGAACTTAGTTGCTCATGGGGTCACATATATTGGAATCTTGGGAAGTTCATGCTCAAAATACATAAGGTAATGTACTTGTGCATTAGTAATGCTAATATTTCTAATACTAAAATGTTCCTGCTCCCTTTGTTTATGCTGCTCCTTGTTTCTGTACCTGCTAATTACATATTGTGTGGCTCTTTCCATAATGTCTGCATTTTAACCTGGCAAGCCGTGTGTGTGACATGGCATTGTGGATCTGCAATTTCAATAGTGTCTGTTTGGACAGCATCTGACTAAGTAACACATGAATTCAGTGTCAAGACACCAGTTTGGGAAGCTTTTAAAGTTGGTATCGATGTCACCTGGGTCACCCAGGTATCATCAATCACTGCTTGGTCATCCAAAACTGCTTCCTGATTCTGAACCAGAGTGTCACTTTTAGGTGAAATAGGGGATAATGTGCTTGTATTATGTAACTGTGTGATTTCCCCAGATCAAAAATTGGGGAGCATATCCCTGGGGTAAATAACTTTTGTGATATATTTGGCTCTGGTGTATGTGGAGAGGCTGATGTATCACTATGGGAATATAGAGTATGAGCTGTGTCAGTAGGAGTTTGTATGTAAGTAGTAGTAGCATCAGCAGGTGTGCTAGGCTGAGTAATGGTAGAGGTAGGTTGCAGTTGAGCAGAACTAAAGCCACCACCCTGTACATTACTTTCAGGAGGTATGGTGAGCATAGATGCCATATGGTAAAACTGGGCATCATCTTCTATGTCATCAATTAGCTCCTGATTCTTTAGACTTGGTTCTGAGTTCCTTACCTCAAACTCCCCTTTTGATATCACAGGATACAAGGAGGTATGAGGTATAGGAGATGGAAGAAGTGTATCACCTATAATGATTATATTGTACAGGGGATGAAAAAAGCTAGAAAAACTCTCAGGTCTCCATTTATTTTCCTTCCAAATCCACAAATCTAGAATCTTTAATTGATTAGCTTTTGTCTTTATGGGCAATTTTTTCCCATAATCTGATTTTCAAGGAACTTTACTATCAAGGGGTCAAATGACCCAGTCTCTGGAAATGGGCATTCAGTATCTCTGGTAATATCACTCCACTCGCTTAAGTACTTAATACAGTTATCTCCATATCTCTCTACCATGTAATAAACAACTGAAATTTCAGGGTATTTGGAATTATCTGTATCCATATTTCTCAATCACTAACAACTATCACAATTACAATAACTCAATTCACTTATACCGCCTCTTTTGGCTACTCTGTATATAACTCAAACCCTAATTACAAGGTTACTTCTGCTAGTTGCCTCATTCAGCAATATGCTAGCCCACTTTCTCCAACAACACTATATCAACTCTCATTGCTTCACTGAGCAGTCTGCCTGTGCATCCACAGGAAAATACTTCACACACATTTAAAATCCCCTTACTAAAATATTTAATACACAATATACAAAAAATATCCTCCACTTCTACCACCAGATGGCAATGGCAGAAGAGATCCAGGGGCCTATTCATCATCACTTAATTGATACAAAAACAGGTGAAAAATAAAATTTTCACCTAATTTTATATCATTTAAGTGTCAGCCCCATTCATCAATAAGGTAACACAGGAGATATCACAGATATCTCCTGGTTACCAATGTGCCTCGATAATTTCCATAATCCTCATACTTAAGTATGGGGATGTGGAAATTGTGTAATTCATCAAGTTCCGAAAAAGCATTTTTTGTTTTTAACTTGTGAGTGATACTATACGCCACTCTGAGGTGGCGTACAGCATCCGATAACATGCACAAGCTGCCATTTACATGGCAGCTTGTGCAGTAGGGGGATCTATTCAGATCTGTTGTGCTTACTTACTTACCTCTGGCATCTCTGGCTGTCACTGGCTCCCTCCTGTGCTCATCTGCCAGCTGGAGCTCGTGCTGCAGTGGTGCCGGGGGGAGGTTAGGAGCAGCAGGAGTTGCATGGTGGGAGGATTTAGATGGTCATACTCCATTGGCTGGTTAGAGGGGGGTCAGCTGCAGACACTGGCAGGGGTAGTGTGCTGCACTAGCACCGGCAGGGAAGGGGGGACCAGCAATGACACCAGCAGCCGTAGATGGAGGGACGGGGCTGCACTGGCATATTGCGCATGCAGCGAGAGGGGGTGGCACTGACAGCAGCGGGTGCAGGAATCCAGGAATGCCCGGGCCCTCACTGTAAAATAGGAGCCGACTGCAAACATGCCTAAAAAAGTCCTTAACATTTTTTAAAAAGTCATAAAATAGGAACTCAGCCACTTATTGTTAGTGCTGCGCATGCGCTGTTTGAAAAAAAGCTGGTGGAGATTCTCAGGAGGCACAGTCGAAGGTGAAAACTATCTCACTTCCGAAAAGATGTCTCCGCAAATGAGCAGTTTTTCAGGAGTGAAAATTTTGTAAGGAAGGAATGATGAATTAGATTTTTTTTTACAATTATTTTGCTTACAATTGAAAACTTAATTATCTCAAGTGAAAACTATTTCATGATGAAAAGGCCCCCCAGAAACCTAACTACTGTTACAAGGTTCAAACAACACAATACACAATTAATGATTTACCAGCTAAGCAAACATTATCTTGGCAGATATATTGATCAGAGACACTGAAAAAACCTTCCTCTTTATTTTATAGTTCCTTAAATGCAATATTATTTTTCCTCATCTGAGTCTGCCTGAACATAAAGCATCAGAATCTAATTCTAATACAAATTTGTCCAGTGATGTGACTTCCCTTACATACAACACTTTACCACCATCTTCTGAACTCAAATCCACTGGTAATATTAATGTGACTAAGTAAACTAGGGGTGTGCACCAGCCACTTTTCATGTTTTGTCTTTTGGTTTTGGATCTGGATCTTTCTTCGTGTTTTGGATCTGGATTGGTTTTGCCAAAACCACCCTTCCATGTCTTGGGTTCTGGGTTTTGTGTTTTGGATCTGTATTTTTTTTTAAAAAGCATAAAAACAGCTAAAATCACATTATTTGTGTGTTTTTCTGCTCCTATGCTATTATTAACCTCAATAACCTTAATTTCCACTCATTTCCAGTCTATTCTGAACACCTCACACCTCACAATAGTGTTTTTATATGCAAAAGGTTGCACCGAGGTAGCTGGATGACTATGCTAAGAATACGAGTGGGCGGCACAAACACGTGGTCCATCTAGGAGTGACACTGCAGTGGCAGACAGGATGGCAGTTTGAAATACTAGGCCCCAAACAGTACATAATTCAAAGAAAAAAAAGAGGTGCAAGATGGAATTGTCCTTGGGCCCTCCCACCCACCCTTATGTTGTATAAACAGGACATGCACACTTTAACAAACCAAACATTTCAGCGCCAGGGTCTGCCACACGACTGTGGCTGAAATGGTTGGTTCGGTTGGGCCCCCACAAAACAAGCTGGCAATTAATCTGTCCCTGCACAAACTGGCTCTACGGAGGCAAGATGTCGTCCTCATCCTCCTCATCCACCGATTCCTCATCCACCGATTCCTCACCCTCTTCAGGGTATACATCCTCATCCTCACAGAGTATTAATTCGTCCCCGCTGGAATCCACAACAACAGGTCACTCTGTACGTTCTGGAGGCTGGTCTCCCTGGAAGAGTAGATACTTCATTTTATGAACATCATCTTCTCCACATTTTGTGGAAGCAACCTCCTATGCCTTTCGCTGACAAGGTTCCCGGCTGCACTAAACACTCTTTCGTAGTACACACTGGAGGGGGGGCAACTCAGGTAAAATAGAGCCAGTTTGTACAGGGACCTCCAAATTGCTTCTTTTTCCTGCCAGTACATGTACGGACTGTCTGACATGCCTACTTGGATGCTGTCACCGATGTAATCCTTTAACAGACAGACGCATGCTTGTCGCTGCTGCTTTGAGGATGCAGGTGTGGCTACAGCCCACACAATTCACAAAGACAGGAAAAAAAAGAAGAATTTTTTTATTGTTTGTGGAGCGCACTTTAAGGGTTACACCACCCTTTTACAGACAGATGCACGCTTGTCGCTGCTGCTTTAAGGATGCAGGTGCGGCTACAGCCCAGACATTTCACAAAGACAGAAAAAAAAAGAAGAATATTTTTATTGTTTGTGGAGCACACTTTGAGGGTGTCACCACCCTTTAACAGACAGACGCATGCTTGTCGCTGCTGCTTTAAGGATGCAGGTGCGGCTACAGCCCACACATTTCACAAAGACAGAAAAAAAAAGAATTTTTTTATTGTTTGTGGAGCACACTTTGAGGGTTACACCACCCTTTAACATACAGACACACGCTTGTTGCTGCTGCTTTGAGGATGCAGGTGGAATCTAGATGGGATTTGGAAGCGGGGACACACTACCTCCATCAATTGTCTAAATCCCACTGCACTAATGGTGGATACCGGACGCACGTCTAACACCAACATAGCAGTCAAGGCCTCAGTTATACGTTTTGCTTCGGGATGACTGCTGTCGTACTTCATCCTCATCGCTAGGGACTGTTGGAGGGTCAATTGTTTAGTAAAAGTAGTGGTGTTCCTACTTCCTCTCTGGGATGATGAATAACTCCCAGCAGCAGCAACAGCACTAAGAGGAAGTGGTTCTTGATCTTTCCCTATTTTATTTTTATCGGAGAAAGTTTGGTCCTCCATTTATGTTATATTGATATATACGTGCTGCTAAGGCACACACAAACACAGAAAATATTTTTTTATTTTTGCTGGAGAGTAGTGCACTTTGTGGGTTACACCACCCTTTAAGAAATGAGCCAGCTGGCTCTTTACTTATGGGACACAGGCGCACGCTTGGCGCTGCTCCTTTGTTGATGCACGTGTAGCCACAGTGCACACAATTCACACACACAGAAAATATTTTTTTATTTTGTTTGGAGTGTACGTTGGGGGTTACAGCACCCTTTAACGGTCAAGCCAGCCGGCCCTTTACTTATGACACAGGCGCACGCTTGGCACTACTTTGTTGATGCACGTGCGGCTACTGCGCACACAATTCACAAACACAGAAAATATTTTTTCATTTGTTTTGCAGTGTACTTTGGGGGTTACAGCACCCTTTAACGGTCAAGCCAGCTGGCCCTTTACTTATGACACAGGTGCACGCTTGGCACTACTTTGTTGATGCACATGCGGCTACTGCGCACACAATTCACAAACACAGAAAATATTTTTTTATTTGGTTTGGAGTGTACTTTGGGGGTTACAGCACCCTTTAATGGTCAAGCAAGCCGGCCCTTTACTTATGACACAGGCGCACGCTTGGCACTACTTTGTTGATGCACGTGCGGCTACTGCGCACACAATTCACAAACACAGAAAAAAAATATTTTTTTTAGCACTTGGGAGGAGCACCCCTGACGGACAGAGCACCCCCTGGACAACACTACAGCACCCCTTTAGGACTGGCACACTGCACAGGAATTTGGAGTGGACACACAGTCCAGCCAGCCTCTATGGACTTTGAAGTAGTGGACACAGCCACTATGGACAACAGCAGCACAACACAACACAGCCAGCCCCTATGGACTTTGAAGTAGTGGACACAGCCCCTATGGACAACAGCAGCACAGCGCAGCACAGCACAGCACAACACTACTCTGCACTACACTACACTACACAGCCCTGCCAGCCCTAACTCCCACCCTCCGTCTTCACTGTCCACAGCTGAGTGAGAAAATGGTGCCGACGCGGGTACCTTATATAGGATCCAAAACCCGCGAGACCCGGAAGGCGGGATGATGACATTTTGCCTCGATTTCAGATCCGAGTCAGGTGGGAAAAGTCGAGCCTGACTCGGATTGGCCTCCGATCGGGGGGCTCGGGGGGGTTCGGATTTCAGAAATCCGAACCCGCTCACCCCTAATGTAAACCCATTTAGGATGTTAGTATTATGACATTGACAAAACAAATGAGGAACAAGACATGCCTTCTGACCTTCAGTACCGTACCTCTTGAGGTCATGAGACAGGAAATCCAGAAAACCTCAACAAAATCAGAGGGCCCAGGTTTTACCCTGCATCACTTCTCTCACACCTGAACCATGTCAGTGTGTCACCTAGCCTATGAAACCCAAGGACAGTGCAAGACTTAGGACAGTCAAGGTTAGTCCCCATTTGTTCCCAATAGCTGAAGGTCAACACTCTTTTGATACACAGTTCTGAAAGATAAATTCACTCAGACAAAATATCTCTCATACTTCAGTCATATCTAACATATAATAGCACATAAAACAGATGAGTGATGATTAATTAATACAGAGACTTAAATACTTAAACTTTAACTTACTTATAACTTAAGACCTTAACAATTAACTTAACCCTTTAACCTTTATTATATAACTTATATTGGAATATGCTGTGTATCACAAACTTAACTCACATCAACCTGAGTTCATTTTCCAAACCTCTAAGAGACACAGAAGAAAGGGATCACAGAACTGGGCACAAGTGATGAGAAAAAAATATACATGTAAAAGAAAGGTATATTACCTTAAGCTGCTGGACTGTACTCTCTCGTTGTGACCAGTGCAGCGATGCCTTGATCTCCAGCTTCCGTGGTTTCAGATTATTGAATATGGACACTAGCCCCATCTGATAAGGAACAAAAATGTTTGGCATGTCTGTTTGTTTGTGATAAAGAACATATAAGTTTTATTAAAGCAGTACCTCCACTATTCTGTGCAGAGGCTTGTGGAGTCTAGCATAATGAGAAATCAATAAGAATTCTGGCCGTGTACCAGAGAACGAGGAATTTTATACCTTTAATTACATAAAACAGAAATGGCGTTAACATGTACATTACAAAAAAGATTGTTAATTCGATGATGCACAGACATAGGTAGTGACAATATACAATAATGCATGTAATGGGGTTGGTCTGTTAGTAAATAAGTAAGCAAAACTGCTGATGCATCTGTGTTCTATGACTTCTGATGCCCAGGTCGGGGTGACCAGTAGTGAGTGAAATCTTCTTTTTATGTAAACACAATGTTGGTGTTATCTCTTTTAAGTAAACATGAATACAGGCTAGTATTATATTTTCCAAGACAGTCAGGCGATCAACATGAGTAGTCCATAGAAAAATTTCTTTTTTGAACTTATATTCCTTTTATTGAGAACATTTTAACTAGGGATGTGCGCCGACCCCCGTGTGTTGTTTTTTGTTTTGGATCTGTATCTCCTTTGTGTTTTGGATCTGGATCTGGTTTTGCACAACCACCCTTGCGTGTTTTGGTTTTGGTTTTGGATCTGGATCTTTTTTCAAAAAATTATAAAAACAGGTAAAACCACATAACTTGTTTTTGTTAGTACAGTATGATTAACCTTATTAACACTTATTCCCAGTCATTTGCAGTCAATTTTTACCTCCTCACAATATTGATTTTTTCATCTAGGTTAGGCCTAGGGCCAAAATGTTGCATCCAGCTAGCTGGCTGACTAAACTAAGTGATAGCAGTGGGCAGCACTAACATGTGGCCATTTTTAAAAAATTAAAGAGGCATACAGAAGATGTTGAGTGTGGCCATTACAATTTCTAAACATCCATAAACTATCAAATTCAAAATGTCAGGCAGCAATGCCCCAAACAGCACACAATGCAGAGAAAAGAGGTGCTAGATGGAATAGTCCTTGGGCCCTTCCACCCAACCTTATTTTGTATATGAAACAGGACATTCACAGTTTAACAAACCAACCATTTCAGCAACAGGGACTGCCAATTGTAGCTTAAATAATTGGCTTGTTTGGACCCCCATAAAACAAGCTGCCAATGTGCATTGGACATGGAAATGATCCCATATACAAACTGGCTTTACATTACAAAATCAGATGTCGTCGTCGTCCACATCCTTGTCATCCCCATCAGTGTGTATATCCTCTTCTTCACACAATATTAATTTGTCTCTGCTGGAATCCACCATAGGGGCCTCTGTATTTTTTTTATGTAATTGTTGGTAGAGGTCTTCCTCATGGAATTTGTGATTAATTTTAATGAAGATCATCTTTTCCACATTTTGAGGAAGTAACCTCCTATGCCGATCACTGACAAGGTTGCCATCTGCACTGAAAACTCTTTCAGAGTACACACTGGAGGGTGGGCAACTTAGGTAATGCAAAGCCAGTTTGTGTATGGGCCTCCAAATTGCCTTATTTTTCCTGCCAGTAGTGAAAGGGACTGTCTTAAATTCTGTGAATGGTGACCGTATCAGACATAGTCACGGTAGACATGTCACTAGTAGGAAGGTTTCTCAGGCCCTACCAGATGTCATTTTTTGGTGACTGATCTGCATGACGAGAAGGGATTCTGTAGGGAAAGTTTAGCTTTTTCCTGGCAGCCGCAGAAACTGAAGGGAGAGATGATGGCATGTCACATGCCACTGACAATTTTCTTACCAACAGCTCTTTGCATATTTTCAGATTTATGTTTGTTGGAAAAAAAGACACAGAGTATGACTTAAACCTAGGATCATGTATGGTCTCCAAAATATATTGATATGATTTCAAGAGATTGACGACCCTTGGATCCTGGCAAAGCGAATCAAGTTCTTGATCCAACAGTCCGATATAGTTAGTGGAATCGCTCCATTTCAGCTCATCCTTTAGTTTCTACAGCTGTTTTTGCAAAAGCCTGATGAGGGGAATGACCTGACTCAAGCTTACAGTGTCTAAGGTAAGGGCCTGATTCAGAGCCGGGCGTTTTTTGTTGTTGTTGCAGCCTCCTGGCCGCGTGACCACCCACAGCTTTTGCGGGCAGCCAGGTGATGGTCGTGATAGTTGCGACCATCGGGGCTTGCGACAAGACCTTTGTGGTAGGGTCTCCTCCTTTGCAATCCCCAGAGAGCTTCCTGCTCTAACAGAGCAGGAAGCTCTCCACTGATGTCACTGGTGATGTCAGTGGTGCCTCCAACAAATGGCAGGCATTCCTTTGGGAACACCTCCATTTGTGTAGCCACCCCCTCGCCCTCCCTACAAAGCTGGGCGAGCTGTCAATCAACATTGACAGCCGCCCCTTTTGTAGTGAGTCCCAGAGCGAGAGAATTTCTCTCTCCCTCTGGGGCTTGTGCATGCGCACATCACGCGTGCACAGTACCACACCATCGACCCGCTTGTGAGCATTGTGCACTCGCGAGCGGGTCAGAATCAGGCCCTAACTCCATGTGTGGCAAGTTGAAAGAGTTTGAGAACCTTGCACAACATGGAAATTATTCTCCACTGTGCATTCCTGCTCCATGGCTGTTGCTGAAGCATATAGAGAGTAGAATTCCACCTAGTTTCTACCTCTTGCTTCAGCTGATGGCAGGGCAAATTCAACAGTATCTGTTGGTCCTTCAATCTTCAACAAGCAGTTGCCGAATGTCTAAAATGTCCAGAAATTTCCTGGGCCACGGAAATCATCTTCTGCACGCCACTGTCATTTTTAAAAAAATGTTGCACCACTAAATTAATTGTGTGAGCAAAACATTTGATGTGTTGGAATTCGCCCAGAAGTAATGCTCTCAATATTGGTGGCATTGTCAGAAATCACAAATCCAGAGGAGAGTCCAAGTGGGGTAAGCCATTTTGCAATGATTTCCCTGAGTTTTTCTAAGAGGTTCTCAGCGGTATGCCTCTTACTGAAACTAGTTATACAAAGAGTAGCCTGCCTCTGAATCAGCTGGCATTTGGCACTGCTGCTGCTGTTGCTTTTGTAGGCAATACACTAAGCCAGTGGACTGTCATGGTCATGTAATATTTAGTTTGCCCTGTCCCACTTGTCCAGATATCAGTGGTCATGTGGACAGTGGGTACAATGGCATTTTGGAGGACATTAATAAGGGTTTTTTTAATGTCCTTGTACAGACTGGGAATTGCTGTTCTAGCAAAGTGGAATGTAGAAGGGATCTGAGAGCGGGGACACAGGACCTCAATTAACTCTCTAAAACCCACTGCATTAATGGCGGATACTGGTCACACATCTAATACCAGCATAGCTGTTATGGTGTCAGAAATCCGCTGTGCAACTGGGTGACTGCTGCCATACTTGTTTGCCCTTGCAACGGATTGTTTGACAGTTAATTTGTTTGGTTAGAGTACTACATGTAGTCTTCCTCCTGGTCCCCTTCTGGGATAAAGATCCACTCACAGCAACAGCAGCAGCAGCAACAGGCATAGTCATCAAGGATCCTTCTTAAGAATCACGGATAGGAGAGGAGTCAATCATGCTCATAACATTGGATGCAGCTAGACTACTTCCAATGACGAATGAGGATGTTGATGATGCAGGTATTGGTGATGGAGATCAAAAGCGCTTGGATCCCACAGAGAGGGGGCAGGTAGATGACACTGGACTGATTATTATGTTTTTAGTTTTGGAACTTGGCAGCATACACTTTGGAATTTGATGAATGCAATCTAAGTGATGTAACAAGGAGGAGGTTCCTAGATGGTTAAGGTCCTTACCTCTACTCACTCTTGCTTGGCATCAGTTACAGATTTTTTGTCCAGAACTTGGGGCCCGAAGCTTTGATCGAGGCAGCAGCGATTGACGACATAGGCAGCACTAGGTTGCTGCTGTCTGATAATAAGTGTGGCTAATGCGCATGCACACACAGAAAAAAAAATACAGTTTTTATTATTATTTTTTTGTCCAGAACTTGGGTCCCAGAGCCCTGACCGCGGCAGCAGCAATTGATGACACAGGCAGCACTAGGTTCCTGCTGTCTGATAATAAGTGCGGCTAACGCGCATGCACACACAGAAAACAAATACACTTTTTAGTATTTTTTTGTCCAGAACTTGGGGCCCGGAGCACCCCTGACCAAGGCAGCAGCGATTGATGACAAAGGCAGCACTAGGTTGCTGCAGTCTGATAATATGTGCGGCTAATGCACAAGGACACACAGAAAAAAATAAATAATTTTGTCCAGAACTTTGGGCCCAAAGCCCTGACCAAGGCAGCAGTGATTGACGACACAGGCAGCATGTTACCAGCCCAGATGGATACAGCACAGCAACCCAGATGGACACAGCAGACAGCACCAGCCCAGATGGACACAGCAGACAGCACCAGCCCAGATGGACAGAGCAGACAGCATCAGCCCAGATAGATCAGAACAGTAGCCCAGCCTTACACTACCCATGCTCCCTGTTCACTCTCCACAGCCAGAGTGAAATGGCGCTGCCACGGGTTCTCTTTATATAGCAGAGACGAAAGCTCATGAGCCATGATATTTAGTGTCTGAGGTTTTGCCTTGGTTTGAGATCCGAGGCCAGCAGGGGAACCGAATGCATGTTCAGTTCTCGGCCCGGATCTCTAAGTTCAGGTGGGTTCAAATCTCTGAGATCCAAAACCGCTTCTCTCTAATTTTAACCCATATCCATCCAAATCACTGCAAAAGCTACAAACAAATACAGTATATTAGAATAAAACCTTAATAATTCTCAAAAGGATCAGAAAGTGAAGATGTTGAGATCGGACAATGGCAGGGAATATAAAAGTAAATGTATAATGTATAACTAAAATAGTGTCAGTGAATGAGCTAACCACTCAATTGTGGAGAGAATGGACTATGCTGAGTGACGCAGGCATAGAAAATAATTTGTGGCCTAGAAGTAGTATCTAAAGCAGTATGTCTGAAAAACTATGCACCAACAATAGCTGTGAAAGGCAAAATGTGGTGTCACAGTGTGCCAGAGCCCAGTGTTTACTTAGCAGGTCCAGTAGTGCTGGTCTCCAAGGGCTGTGGTGTTCCTATTGTGGGATGGTGCTGGCCAGCACCTGCTGCAGTGAAGCGCTCCCACTGCTGATGGACCCCACTTCCTGGTCACTGTAGGTGCTGGTCTTGGGCTATGGAGGTGAGTGTTCCCTCTTGCTGGCTGCTGAAGGGCAGTTTATTCCAGTTGCCTGCAGCTCCCTAGGGGTGCATGTACCACTTTGCCAGGGATTTATGGTGGCAGGTGCACCAAAATGTAACATCACATTTGGTTCCAAATTTTAACTACCTCCATATTAAAGAAAGTCACTGGCACTACTCAGTGCCAGAGTATTAGGCTCTGTTCCTTGTTCTCACATTTGTTCCCCGTGAACTTTCTGTGCAAGTAATTAGTGACTTTCTGGTTCTGACTTCAGCTTTCCTGTGACCTGATTCTGCCTGCTTCCTGATACCACATTTGCCCTCCAGGTTGTGACTCATTTCTGATTACTCTGCAACCAGTCTGCTACGAGGCAACCAACCTTCATTAGCATCAGTTCCTCTCCAGTCCACCACTGGGTGAACAAACTTGATTTGCCTCAGTCTTTCTTACCACCAGTTCATACATTAGAACCCAGAATGAGGGCTGAAAAAAAAATCCCCTTTTGTGGGTCCTTGGTGAAGGCCACTGATATGGTAGACTCTGCACCACAGTTTTGGGTATTCACCAACTCTATTGCAAATATCGCTTTTTGTGAACCACAAAAAATCCAATAAGCACAGTCAAGAAATGACTGGGATGAATGGAAATCAGTAATAGATAAAGGACTGGCATCAGATGGACAAGGACTTTCAACAGGCCAAGAGACTATAATATAGTACAGAACAAGTGGGTATTTTGCAAACCAATAAATACAGTCAGAACTGTTGCCCATTATAAGGTCTGCCTCATCACTAAATAATATACACATAAATCTGGGACAGACTACATGGAGATCTTCCTCCTGTTGCAGGATACAGCACATTATGTTTAGTTATTGCCATATCTGCCTTGCATGATTTACTGCTGTGAAAGGAAAGGGGGGTTGGGCTGCACATCCCAATTTAAACACAATATGAGGTGCTACCTTGCTGAGATCTGTAGTTCTACAGCAGAAATGGATGGAGGGGAAAGCAGATGCACACTCTAAGTACTAAGAACATTAAGTATCACAATAAATAATAAACTGTCAATAAACATGGTTTTAAATTGAGGTTCTTAGTACATATTTGGCCAAAGATGTTTGCCCACCTACCTCTTCATGGTGAACCTCATCAGGTGGGTCCCTAACATTCCTAATACTGACATACTATATAAATGTATCTAGGACTTACCTGTAATAGTGCCCATTACATGTGTGTACTGCAATTACTGTATTACATGTGTGTATATGTTTTACACATATACATTTAATGAAAACCAGAAGTTATGTCACATCCAATCTTAAACATCTCCCAGTTTGTCCTATTAAGTGTGTATTTATACCAGGTACCCCACAGGAGTTATACATACCTGGAAGAAGTCTATTAACTGGACAAAACATGTTGGAGACTTCTGGTTTCACCTTCCATGAACTTACCTTTTTATTCATCCAGATAAGCCAATTTATATTCCTCCATTTCCTTTTTTTATTCCTCCATTTTTATGCTAACTGTTTTTTAACATCTATTGTTGGCATATTTTATATTATTTATTGTATGTATATTGCCCTATATGTCTAGGGTATTTCTGTGTTATAATTAAACTCCCCTTTTTTATAATCTCATAGCTTATGTATTAAGTAATTTATATTTACATTAGTACTATTATTTGAACTGCACTTTAATTTGCACATAAATGCACAGTCTGCACTTTATAATGTATTTTGCACACTTCCCCAGATTCTGGGATTGTATATTTTTATTATTATTTATACTTTTTGCAATATTGCACATATCTGCACATTGAGCGCTTTACATCAGTTCATATATTCACACATTTGTATTATGTTTGCAGGGGTGTATCTTCCTATTGGCCAGGATTGCCCTCACCAGGCACCCACAGTCAGTTACACAGTATCCCTGTTGCCCGTCCCAGTTATTTCCCGGCTGCCCGGCACTTACAGTAGTATACAGTACACATACTGTACACATTGAGGCCTGTATTCAATTTGGAGCAAAAAGATGAGATCAGCTAAAAAGGTTTTTGCCAAAGATGTCCTTTCACCAGGTGGAAAAGTATCACTGTATTCAATTTGAAAGACCTTCTGCATAGGCAGGAAGTCAATGCAATGTACAGTAATATGCGAAAAAGTTTCACCTATGAATAGCAGGCAGAAAAAAGTGTTGAATTGGGGTTCAATCTTGCGGGAACCACCGTGCAGCCTTCAGACAGTCCCACAAAGGTAAACTGCATCAACATTTATGGAAAAAACACTTATGAACACTCTGAAATATCACTTTCATTTTGGGGGTGGAAAAAAATTTTGGGGACAAAGTTAAACATCTAGTATATATAATGTACTGAGTTTAGTAAGGGATGGATAACAATACTGAACTAGTAAAGAATTGCAAAAAATTATTAAGGTCTAGAAGAGGCTGCACAGGCAGGTAGAAAGACAGAACACCGAACCACTTATCCACAAACCTATATTAGCAAGACATACCACTTTAGCTGCATTTGACTCCTGACCCACTGGGCATGTGCAGTGCTGTGATTGTCCATATTCCATGGAACAGCGCTACATGGTGTATGGTTTGGCTCCACTGGGCATGCACCAGAGATCTGGTTGCAAGCCCTCCACTGGCATGTGCCAGAGATCCCATTTGTAACCCCTCAGAGCGGGCTGACAGCCACAACAGCACACACCGTGCAGACATTGATGCAAGTTTGCACTTTAAATGCACAGTCAGTTTGTAATGCAGAGAGCTCTCTCTCAAATAGAGCCCACTACCAGTTACTAAAGTCATGAAATCACTATTGTGTACAAGTCTGGGATAGTCCCGACATTGCTGACAGCAAATAAGCATCTATGGAGGGTACTTCAGTATATAGCAGCACAGAGGCAGTTAATGGAGTTACACACAGCAGCAGTGCAACTAATAAAAGAAAATTGCCCATCTTGACATCTACGATGATGTACGACACACTCAAAGACAGGTGCAACCTCGGTATTGCAGGCGTCTGTAGTGTAGTGGTTAGAAATCAAACCAATACATGCAGTCATCTGTACAACCCTTTCCCGGGTTCAAAACCAGGAAGGTTACACATTTTTTATTTATTATTATTATTATTATTATTATTACACAGTCAGTGAGTAATATGGAGATCCCACTTTCACTGTGTGTGAATCATGACCCGCTATAATCTTTCATATGCCATGGCATAGTGCTACATGGTGTATGGCTATGGTGCAGCGCCACTGGGAATGCGCCAGAGATCCCATTGCAACCCCTCGGAGCTGACAACCACCACAGCGCCAACTGTGCTGACATTGACACAAGTTTGTGCTTTAAACACACAGTCAGTTAGTAATGCAGAGAGCTCTCTTTCAAACAGAGGACCACATTTAGAGCCACTCACAAAATGTGAACGCTCACTCTGAATGAGGGCAGCCACTTCTCTGTAATGAGCCAGCCTCCTGGCCGCTCGCTTAGCTGTGGGTGACCACCCACAGCTTTAGCGAGCAGCCACGATGATGGTCACGATGGTCAAGACTATCGTGACCATCAGGGCTTGCGACGAGACCCTTGTAGTAGGGTCTCATCTGCCACAAGCCCCAGTGAGGTTTTGGCACTAATAGAGCTGGAAGCTCACCACTGACATCACGAGTCCCCCAAATGGCAGGCGTTCCTTCGGGAATGCCTGCCATTTGTCCCCACCCCACCTACAAAATGGTGTGAGCTATCGATCAGCATTGACAACCGCCCATTTTGTAGTGAGCCCCAGAGTGAGAGAATTTCTCTCTCACTCTGGGGCTTGCGCATGCACAGTGCGGCTGCTGTGCATTCGCAGGGCCTCAACATTGACCTGCTTGTGAGTGCTCAGTGCTTGCGAGCAGGTCTGAATGAGACCCAGAGCCCACTACCAGTTGCTGGTCATGAGAAATCACTATATTGTCCAATTCAGGGACAGCGCTGACATTGCCGCAAGTTTGCGCTCAAAAGTATGTACTGTAAAACAGACATCCCAATTTTGCTGCGTTTGACTCCTGAAGCACTGGGCATGCACAGTGCTGTGATCTTACATATGCCATGGAATAGCGCTACATGGTGTATGGCTTGGCTCCACTGGGCATGCGCCAGAAATCCCACTGAAACCCCTCCACTGGGCATGCACTAGAGATCCCATTTGTAACCCTTTGGAGATGGCTGACAGTCACCATAGCACAAACCATGATGACATTGATGCAAGTTTGCGCTTTAAACACACAGTCAGTTTGTAATGCAGAGAGCTCTCTCTCAAACAAAGTCAACTGGCAGTTTCTGAAGTCAGGAAATGACTATTGTGTAAGTCTGGGACAGCGCAGAGTGGCACAAGTGTGAAAATTCAACTGCATAGTAATACAGACAACTGAGCATGTGCAGTGATGATCTTCCATATGCCATGGCATAGCGATACATGGCATACGGCTTAGCTCCACTGGACATGTGCCACAGATTCCATTGTCATTGTAACCCCTCCACTGGGCATCTCCACTGGGCATGCACCAGAAATCCCATTGCAACACTTCCACTGGGTATGCACCAGAGATCACACTTGTAACCCCTCAGAGCTGGCTGACAGCAACCACAGCGCCAACCATGTTGACATTGACATAAGTTTGCGCTTTAAATGCACAGTCAGTTTGTAATACAGAGACCTCTCTCTCAAACAGAGCCCACTAGCAGTTTCTGAAGCCATGAAATTACTATTGTGTACAAGTCTGGGACAGCGCAGAGTGGTGCAAGTGTGAAAATTCAACCACATCGTAATAAAGACAACTGTACATGTGCAGTGATGATCTTCCATATGCCATGGCATAGCAATACATGGGGTATGGCATGCACCACAGATTCCATTGTCATTGTAACCCCTCCACTTTGCATACACCAGAAATCCTATTGCAACCCCTCCACTGGGCATGCACCATAGATCCCATTTGTAACCCCTCGGAGATGGCTGACAGCAACCACAGCACCAACCATGCAGACATTGATGCAAGTTTTCACTTTAAATTCACAGTCAGTTTGTAATGCAGAGAGCTCTCTCTTAAATAGAGCCCACTACCAGTTACTAAAGTCATGAAATCACTATTGTGTACAAGTCTGGGATAGTACCGACAGTGCTGACAGCAAATAAGCGTCAGTGGAGGGTACTTCAGTATATAGCAGCACAGAGGCAGGTAATGGAGTTACACACAGCAGCAGTGCACCTGAAAAAAAGAAAATTGCCCATCTCGACATCTACGATGACGTACGACACACTCAAAGACAGGTGCAACCTCGGTATTGCAGGCATCTGTAGTGTAGTGGTTAGAAATCAAACCAATACATGCAATACAGGCATCTGTACAACCTGTTTCCCAGGTTTGAAACCTGGAAGTTTACACATTTTTATTTTTTTTTATTATTATTATTATTATTATTATTATTATTATTATTATTATTATGATTACACAGTCAGGGTGTAATACGGAGATCCCACTTTCACTGTGTGTGAATCATGACCTGCTATGATCTTCCATATACAATGGCATAGTGCTACAAGATGTATGGCTATGCTGCGGCACCACTGGGAATGCGCTAGAGATCCCATTGCAACCCCTCAGCACTGACAACCACCACAGCTCCAACTGTGCTGACATTGACTTAAGTTTGTGCTTTAAACACACAGTCAGTTAGTATTGCAGATAGCTCTCTCTCAAACAGAGCCCTCTACCAGTTGTTGGTCATGAGAAATCACTATAGTGTCCAAGTCTGGGACAGTGCTGACATTGACCCAAGTTTGTGCTCTAAAGTATGTACTGTAAAACAGACATTCCACTTTTGCTGCATTTGGCTCCTGAAGCACTGAGCATGTGCTCCACATGTATTGAATACTGAATACTGTAAGTGAAGATTTTTTTAAAAAAAAACATTATATTTTCAAGGTGTCGAACCCACGGGACAAGAAGATGGGAGAAGCAGTCAGACTAATCATTAGACTGCTAGGTCACAAGCTTCACCTATTACTACAGTACTGTAGTTTCAGTACTGTAGTTTCTAAAGTAATGAAATCACTACAATGTCTAAGTCTGGGACAGTGCCGACAGTACTTACATTGGCGCAAGTGTGCAATTTCAACTGCACAGTCAGTGTGTAATACAGAGCTTAATGATTTTAAAACTTTATCAGACATTCTTCTACCGCTTTATTAAACATTCCTGATTCCATGTGGAAAACGCTGTCCTACTGTATAGTGTACCGAATCACTGCTTCTGTCAGCCAATCATCAGGTGGTGATACAGACCATGCATTGGAAATCAGATGCATGTGCTATGTAGTTTAGGAAAAGTGACACCTGGTAGGCAAAAAGGTGTATTACACGTTTTTTCCAACGCTATGCTACATTACGAAACTTTCTGTGTGGCGTGACTCATGGCGTGGTGTGTGGCATGCCTTGCGTGGCGTGCTTCATAGCATATGGCACAACAAAGCAGGCTGGGCACATCTGTATGTTTGTGGATTTCCCCCAAGTAGTTCTATTTCCTCTCAAACTCACAAAACAAATATGTAGGTTAATTAGCTACAGATAGACCTGAGTGACCTCTGCAAAAGCAGTGTGTGAATGTGTGTTTGACTGGTAAACAATTTTTATTGTAAACTTCAATTGGGCAGGGGTTTGTGTGGATGATTACATTTTCTCTATGAAGTGCTGTGTAATATGAGGATATGCTTAAAAAAGTAACACAAATACTAGTGCATTTGTAAATCAGTCAAGTCACTGATACTGTTAAAAAACTAGCACAAGTACGAGATGATTATGAGGTAGGAACAAAGCAATAAAAAGGAGTAAATATACACCTGGGCAAACCATGGTGCAATGCAAGGGGTGCAAATACATTTATTATTTTTACATGTAGGGAAAATACTGGCTGCATTTGTATGTAGCCTACAAAGGGGTCATTAAGAGCCGGCCCAGGCCCCGTTACTGATGAGGGGGTGTGTCCTATTTGTAGGAGATGTGATTACACCCCCTTAGATTTTTTTCTCTTTTTTAATAAAACCCTATTTGCAGTGCTGCTAAGTGGGGGAGTTTTCTTTGAAAAACATCTACTGGCAGTGCTGCATGCTGGGGAGTTGGGTGCTGTGAGACCCTCAGCCCAGCACAAATTCAGGGGGGGGCGTGAAAAGTGTGATCACCCCCCACAGCATGAGAGGAGACTGCTGCTGCTCAGCAGCAGCAGTCTCCCTGGTCTCCCACTGCAGCCTAGCACACAGCAGCATGTGCTGGGCTGCTGACAGGTAAGAGGGAGGAGGGCAGCATTGGACCTGGGCCCCTGCTGGGCCCCTCCAACAAGCCTGGGCCTGGGTAATCAGTACCTTTTACCCCTTTTACTACCCTTTTATTTTGCTTTGCTTCCAAATCAGAATAAGCCCAATTCTGCAAGTCTATTTCTTTAACAAAATGTATAACTTTAGATATTATTAGATATTAATGTCAGCATTTACTGTACATTGCTTTACATACACCATTAGACAAAAGAGGAGCTGTCATATATTTTGTTTAGTTCTATTAGTATAGACGCACATATTTAATCTATATTTGCATAGATGATATAATAGCCTGTGCGACATTTGTTTCACAGTACATTTGGTTGCTTTATTTCATCTTCCAACAATGAGCGTTAAAACATTTGTCATCCAGTTTACAGCAGAAGAAATCTCTTTAATAATAATACATGATCTAGAGATAAAGAGTAAAATTGAAACAAATTACTAAGGAACAATAAAGCTGGTATCTAAACCAAAATACATACATTCTTATTCAAAGTAATGCAGAATGCATAAAATACATAATTTTTATAAAACATATGATTAGTGTAATAAATATAATCATTTTAAAGCTTTCTTACCAAATATGTGCAATACATATATTCATTGTGCATTATTTACTAGAATAGATATCAATTTGCTGTATACAGATCAGTAACTCATATCAACCAATTGGAAATGAGCTTTGATTGATTTGCTGAAAAAGATAAACTAATAAGCTAAAATGTTTGATTGCTCAAGGTTATGGTACTATATTTGTTTTGAGATATATTAGTTGATAAGGATAACTTCAATATGCTTACTGGTAGACATACAATACACTCTCACTAATAAAAATGTAATTACTAACCCTAGTTCTTGCAAATAAATGTCTGTGCGGATTACAAAAAATAGTAACACATAAAAAATAGATATTGTTTTTAATTAATTAGAAAAATATAAATATTAGGAAAATAAAAAACTTAAAACAGGATGGGTGGAGTGTCATTTTGAAAAAATAATAAAATCAATGGTATACAGGTAATACCAAAATGAAGCACAAAAAAACATTGCATACAGCAGGAAAATCATATGTTAATACATTTATAGCTACGTAGCAAAATAATGTGTGACACAAAATTATTTTATGGTATGGTATAGTACTTTAAACTGTAACACTTGGGATTGATGAAACTACTAAAACTGTTTAGTAATTTAAGCATAAGAAACTTACCGCAAACACAGGACCGTAAACATTAAATGACATACACCACAAACTCCAATTTGTCTCTAAAGAAGCAAGTAATGCAAACCATGATACACCAGAAGGAAAGTTAATGGCAATAAATCAGCAGGGTAATAAAGAAAAAAGACCCACAGCAGACAAGAACCTATAGACCAATCTAGTCTGCCTCATTTTTAATATAGAAACATAGAACTTGATGCATTGTTTGCAATGCATACATCAAATTATTAGGAATGAAAACTACATTCTACAACAAATCCACAATACAACAGGAGTTCCCAGACTTAGTCAATAATAACAAGAAGTTGCAATGTAGCTTTTGATCCATATGTAAAACACATTTCCTAGCTATTGTAGTTAATGTCAGAAGACTTTTCTTACAACTCCTGGTGAGCTGAGAGGAAGTGGAATTTATTTTCAAAAGACCCCATTCAGGGGAAAAATAATAAAAATAAAATCAAAATGACTGGTAGAGCTTTTTCCTTAACTGTCAAATAGTTGACCAGTGGAAACTCCCTAAAGTAATTTACAAAGGAGGCTCACGGTGCATGACATATAGGGAAGGCATCAGTTGCTAAGAGCACAATCAAAAATCTCCATTGATGAGATAGATTGTCCATATCAAATATATTGTAAAATATCTACATATAGATATTATTATTATTATTATTATTATTATTATTATTATTGTTATCCTTTATTTATAAGGCACCACAAGTGTTCCACAGCACCTTAGAAAGTACAATACAATGCAGGACAAGGACATGGTTTATACACATTGCTGCATTAGTGATTTTAACACTCAAAATAAGGATAAGGGAGACAGCAATCATGTTAGGTGTCCTTGTGAGGAATAAGGAGTAGAAGATAGTATAGGTAAGGAGAAGCACATGAGGGAAGAGGGCCCTGCTCATGAGAGCTATATTTCTAAAGGGGAGGAGCAGACAAACAGGCATGACAAAGATGAGATAGACAGGGAGGGAAGAGTATGAAGCAGCAGGTTAGGATGAGAGCTGGAAGACCTTGATGAAGTAGTGGGTCTTGAGAGCCCATTTGAAGATTTGTAGAGAGGTGGAAAGTTTGATAGAAAGAGGTAGAGAGTTCCAGAGGTAGGGAGCAACATGGGAAAAATCTTTGAGGTGGGAGTGTGAGGTATTAATCAGTTGGAAGGGGGGACAGCATGCATTTGATGAGCAAAGTGGATGGGCAGAAGTGGGAAGGAAGCTGAGGTCAGAGATGTAAATGATTGGGTGAGGGCTTTGTAAGTGAGTGTAAGAATCTTGAATTGGTTTATGAAGGGGGAGGGGAGCCAGTGTAGGGCTTGAAGGAGAGGGGAGGCAGATAAAGAATGTTTGTAGAGGAAGATCAGCCAAGCAACAGCATTGAGAACCGATTGGAATGGAGATAAGTTGAAGTCCAGAAGGCCAGATAAGAGGTTAGAATAGTCCAATCTGGAGATGACCAGTGAGTGGATGAGGGTTTTAGTAACATCCTGGGTGAGAAAGGGTCTGATCCTGGAAATATTTTTTAGATGAAGATGGCAGGATTGTGAGAGGTGCTGAATGTGTGGTTTTAAGGAGAGGGAGGACTCAAGGATAACTCCAAGACAGTGCACTTTGGAACTAAAGGGTATACTTGTGCCATCAATTAATAATGAAATTGTGGGAAGTGAGGTTATGTGGGAGTATGGGAAGATAATCAGCTCAGTCTTAGATATGTTAAGTTTATGAAAGCACTGGGACATCTATGAAGAGAGAGACAGTTGGAGATATGGGTGAGGAGAGAGAGGGAGAGGTTAGGGGAGAAAAGGTAGATCTGAGTATCATCCGCATAGAGATAATATTGGAGGTCAAAAGAGTTGATGAGTTCATGTAAAGATGACATATATAGGGATAATAGGAGGGGTCCAAGAACAGAACCTTGTGGAACACCTACTGTTAATGGAAGTAGGGGGCAATAAAAGTCATGAGAGATGACAGAGAAGGAACAGTCAGAAAGGTAGGAGGACAGCCAGAAGAAGGCATTGTCATGTAGAATAATGGAGTGAAGGATTTCCAGCAGGAGAGAGTGGTCCACAGTGTCAAAAGCAGCAGAGAGGCCCATTGCTGACTTTTGTGAGGGCAGTTTCAGTGGAGTGGAGAGAATGGAAGCCAGATTGAAATGGGAGTCAAGAAGGGAGTGGGAGGAAAGAAAGCTGGTAAGGTTGGTGTAAACAATATGCTCAAGGAGTTTGGAAGCAAAATGGAGGAGAGAGATGTGTCTGTAGTTGGAAAATGTGTTAGGATCAAGAATAGGATTTTTAAGAATGTGGGAGACAATGGCATGTTTGAATTCAGAAGGGATAGTGACAGATGAGAGGGAGAGATTGATGAGGTGGCAAGATGATAACAGACAGAAAGAGAGAGGTATCAGAGGAGGTGGGAAGGGATAGGGGGTGGAATGGGGGAAAAGGATGTCAAAGTTGGTAAGATGGATAGGGAGAGGTGATCTGAGAAAGGAGGGGGTGGAGTGCTGAGGGTTTCATGGGATATGATGTCCTGGCATGTGCAGTAAAATTTAGATGCAAAGTAGGTGGCAAAGTCAAGGGTGTAGAGGGAGGAGGGAAGGCAAGGCAAGGGAAGGCAGAGGAGGGAGTTGAAAGTTACAAATATATGCCAGGGTTTTGAGGACTGGGAGGAGATGAGTTTCTAGAAATATGATTGTTCAGAGAGGGACAGGGTAGGATGAGAGCATAAATTTGAAGTAAGGAAGCCTGCCATAGAGTGTGATTTCCTCCACTGTCAGTCGGTGATTCATGAACACTTTTGCAGGTTTCTGGTGCATTTGGAATACCAGGCTTGAGGTATGGATCTGCAAGGGTGAGTAGTGAATACCAGAGCAACAGAGTCAAGAGCAGCAGTAACAGAGGCACTGTACAGGTTAGTAGCTTGTTCAGGGCAGGAAAGAGAAAGTATAGGGGAAAGAAGTGAGTCAAACAGGGAGGAAATAGAAACAGTGTTGACAGCCTCAATGTTATGCTTAGTAATGGTAACCTTAGGTTGTAGAGAGTATAGTGGGCAGAGACTATTACAAGGACTTCAAAACATTATCCACAGACACAAAAATGGTTGACCAAGAAAAAAGCCCTGAGAGTGCAATCTGCAGATGAGTGTAACAAATTATAAAAGACTGAAATAGCCCATCTGCCTAAAAGAGGGTAGGAAAGAATTGTATCCAATGCATTACAGACATTAGGTGGAGGGAGACAACAAACAACAGAGCTTGCACGAAGTTTGGCCTTGTGTAAAGTAAAAATATGTGGAAGTGGGAGGTCTAATTTCTTCAAAAGTTGTTTACTGTAAGTGGTCATTTGGATGAGATTTCCAACCCAAACTGAAAATTAATATTGAGTCAGTCTGGAATTAAATTTAGGATTAGCCAACAGTTGAAGAAAATGGGAGTTATGACATTTAGGGGCAAATATATGGTTAGTGTAATGCCAGAGCATCCATGCTGACATCAAATTAAGTTTTTTGAGGACATTATCAGTAAGTTCCTGTTTATGAAAAAAAGACTTGGTCGGTTTAAGATTTTTGAGAATTCTTCTGATGATTTTACAAACTGACCATTAAATGAACTCAAACCTGATGGCAAAATGACCAAAAACCCAGCTTTAAAAATCTAGTACAATGGACCAAAAATCTATTTTTTTAATGTAGAAAAGAATAGTATCCAGAGATTTACTAATGGTTGGTTATACAACAAAATTGGAAATCCACCTTAACAATAGACCTGCATGAGGTAGGCAAGTTTTGGAAAAGCACTGCAAAGATCTGTATGATCTGTGCAGGGTTTGTTATGTTCAAGAAAAGTAAAAAATAAATTAAAATGTAATTTACAGTGGATTTTGAATTGAATTATTATATTGTGTTTGTGGAATAATAATAATAATAATAATAATAATAATAATAATAATAATAATAATAATAATCTATTTGTTTCACCAATTTTCTTTGATCACCCACATATTTACACCTCTTTTTTCCTACTCATATTAAGTCTACATTTGTTTTATCCTTACTATTTCATGGTACAGGAAGATTAGGATACTCTGACTCTTATAGTTACCACTCAGGTTAATGAATACAGAAATTCATTTAACCTGTTCTACATACATTTGTTTTATGTGTGTCAGTATAGTTAATATATTTATAAATAACATTTTGCAAATTTTACGAATTAATACTTTACTAATTGTGAAGTACTTTTTGTCTGTCTTACTCCCTCTGCAAAAGAGGATAACAGAGTACCATTTTGCCATAGCTTAGAATCACCCTCTCACAAACATAAAACAGTTACAAGTTTGTAAAGGCAGTTTGAAATTTCATGGTACAGTAGTACCAAAGTGCATCATCGGAGCAAGGTCAGGGTTGTTTCAAAGATCTACTGGAGTATCACCTAAGTTCAGCTCCTGGACCAATAGAATTCAGTTGTTATTTCTGTTGACCTCTCTGTTCCTCTTTTGAAGATCTTTGCAGAGGGTACAAATGTCCTGACTCTGTGTCTAGCAGTAAACAGATACCAAATACAAACAATGGACTCACTTGTACTCAAAGCTGGCATGAAACCACAAATGATAAATCATGTTCCAGTACCAGAAGTGGAAGAAGGTTTAGTTAAGATAAATAATCAAAGACAGTTAAGAATGACAGAAGCAGATTATTTTAAAAATATCTGCAATAAGTAGTTAATTATTCAATGTAAATTTTGTGTGATGACCAGAGACTACATCAGAAAAACCAACGTTCATTTCACCAGGGGACTTCTTATTCAAAGCTGCTTTAAAATAAAAAGAAAAAAAGCATCTCCCTGTTGAAATGCACATCAGCTTTTCCAATGTTGCCACTGGTCATCAGACAAAATATACTCTGTATGTAGGACAAATATTGAATGAACATATTCATGTGATAATAAAACAGTAACCGGATTGTGATTGTGAATAGTGATTGAGGAGATAACTACAGTAGCAGTGGCAACCTCAGTGTGAGCTGCAGTGCTGTGAACAGGGAAAAAGATGCTATAGATTTAGAAGGTATACTGTCACTAATATCCTATAACAATTGTATCTTAATCTGCCTGTTAATATATGATATATATTTATCTAAAAAGACACAGTTATAAACAAATTGCAACATTTCTATCAAGGCTAATTACCTGTCAGTATTACTGGGAACACTATATTGATCGCAAGCGATGATATACCCTATAGTAAACTTATAGTGTGTGTCTTGATATTGCCAAACAGAGAAAAGCATATAAAAAGCTATTTATGTACAGAACTTTAAAAAAATACCAGACACATAATAAGAACTGTCTAATCCTAAATATCACCTGGTGTTTCATTGTTGCATTAGGTAATAAACTCCAATATAGTATACTTAAGAATTTGTCATTAATTAATTAATTAAAAAAATAGATCTAGCCCTTAACTGGGAGTGCATATCCCCCAGGGTTATAATGCAAGGGTAACAATGGTAGACTTCATTACATAGGTTTTATACCATCTATTACAGTCTTCAGGTAATACACCCCCTTACATCACTTACATCTAGAACATCCTACATTATTCCACATTATGCAAGCATATTCACTTATAACAATCATCAGGAGAGACATAGTTTATTATTGTTATCCTGTCTTTGGCAATTGAATCAAAATATATTTTTCATGAGATGATCATTGGCCCTCATTCAGAGCCGCACGTTAACAACAGTACGCTCGTTGCGTTCCGATGTTGACTAACCGCGCATGCGTCGGTGTTACACTGCGCATGTGTGTACGGCAGATTGCGAGCTTTTTTCTCTCGTTCCTAAAATAGCGTACAGGAAGTGACATGTCAAATGTGATTGACAGAACAGGGCGTTTTTGGGTGTTGACGGGGGTGGAGATGAAAAAACGCAGGCGTGGCGAGGCGTTTTTGGGGCGTACATACATTAGCAGATGCGAACGTCAAATGTGTTCGGACCGTCTCATACGTCACTGGAACATCCGCTTTCCCTTCAAAATGCTCGCACAGCTTAGGGTCAGGATTACTCGACCACATTGGCGATGGCCTTCTCCTCCGTCCCGGGACTCAACGATGGTGCTGCGATTAATCGCGGCTGGTCAGTAAAGTAATTAGTGTTGGATTGAAAACCGGCTTGGTATGTGTTTGGAAAGCAGTTTATTGGGATAGTACAAAAGCGTACGCAGGTGGAAATCAGAGCTGCTAATGTCATGATTACACAATCAATTAGCGTACATTTTGGGTGTTTTATTTTGGCCACAATTTGTTGGTTATGGCCTATTGTAACAATAATGTCATCATGTTTTAATTAGCTCCCCTTTTTTTTGGTTTACTGTGGAATTTGCATCGCTATGTGATTTTTTAAACGTTCCTTAAAGAGGCCTTTTTTTTTTTTTAAGAGGGTCAGTTTTTGCCTTTAGGGCCAGGATTAAATCTAACCCATTTGTACAATAATGTCACAATACAATGTCAGTTTTTTGTTTTAAATTTATTGTTTAAACACAAACAAATTGGCCTAATATTTTTTGGCCTTTTTTTTGTGGCAAAGATATTTGTTAAAATAAAAAAAAAAGCCATAACTGGTAACATAAACGTAAATACCAAATTTAAAAAAATTTCACAAGAAAGGAGAGGGAAGTTTTGACCAGAAAGGAATATGAGCCAAGCACAGAAGGAGTGTGGGCAAAGTCGCCATTGCTGTCACCGTTTTCTCGCCCGTTTGGCTGGGTGAGGGAGGGCGCCAGACCGGGTCCGGGATGCCATCGGGCTGGCCTGTCCAGAGGCAGATGTTGTGGCCTCTGGACTAGGCACAGGGCTAGGCACATTTGGAGTATTGGCTGATGTTGTGCCAGAGGTGGAGGATCCGGATGTTCCGGCAGGAAGGGAGGTCGGCTCCACCATGTGCTGGCGAACGAGCTGCTCCAGGGCATCGGCGATGCGGATGTTGGCCCTGGTATTTTCCGCCAGGGCCTGAGCAATGGTCACGTTGGCCGCAGCATTTTGCTCCAGGGCCTCAGCCACCCGTATCAGACTGGCGTCCATCCTCTGCAGAATCTCCGTATGGAAATCCGATTTAAAATTGAGTTCTGTGAGGAGGCCCACTGCCTGCGAGGGGGCACGCCCTGGACTGGCTTCTGCAGGGTCCTCAGCCGGATGTACTGGTTCCTCCCCTGCAGAGCCAGCAGAAATTCTGCGGCCAAGGCTCCCCTCTGGAGCAGACTCATCCGCCTCTGTATCTGTTAGGAAAATTGCGAAAAGACTCACATTAGAATCTACATATTGGCACAATAGCATTTCAGAGTTGGTGACATCACAAGACTTACCTTGGCCAACATGAGGAGCCGCAAAGTCTGGCATGTCCGTATCCATGTTGGACACGCCAAACACCTCCACAGCCTGCACACACCCCTGTGCCAGCTCTTCTAAGTCTGTCAACTCCAATGACACAGGGGTGGGACCCCCACCTGTCCCCCTTGCATGCCTAGCCCTGTCGGCAAGTTTTTGCTTGAGACGATATTTGAAGTCTGCCCATCTGTGGAATGAAATTGGAACCATTATCCTTTGTTTTACAATGGGGTTTGTTTATAGGATGGGAAAGTGTTTACTTACCGCCGTTTGACATCCCGGGCTAGACGGACATAATCACCCACCCTATTGACAGCAACGGCGACCTCCTCCCACATTCTCCACTTCTGGCTTTGGCTCATATTCCTGGCTGCCTGGGGCAGGATGTCAACGCACTTCTGGATCAAAACCTCCATCTCCTTGCTTGTGAAATGTGGCTGCCTTTTTTTTTGGCAGCTTTGGCGGGTTGACTGGGGCCAGCAGTCTCTTCCATGTCATCCTCCTCACCTATTTGGGTAAATATGCAGATTTAGCCACTTCACAACTTGCACAATATTATGTTTTAAAAGAATCATTGAGACAAAATGCATGAAGGCCTTACCGCCGGATTTTTGGCCATTGTTTCCCTGGTCTGAAGCCATGTCTCTGCTTCCAGAATGAAATCAACCAGAAATTAAATGTGATTTCGTGACTTATTTATACATGCGTCCTTAGTTTGCGGCCGCATCATTGATTGTGCGTCCCTATGATTCATCCTTAATTTTTGCGGGAAAATAAACACTATTTATGGCTTGGTGTGTGTGGAGTCGAGGTTGCGTTGTTGGATTGTTGGCGGTTAAGTTGGTTGGATTTGGTTGTTTGCGGTTGGAGGATTTGGCGGAGTTTGTTTTTTTTTTGTTTTGCTACAGTTGTTTTGGTTTTCCGTTCGCATTTTTTTGGTTTATTTTTTTCCATCGTTTCCTGATTTGGTAAGTTTTGTGCAGTCTAATTTGTGGCCAATTGGTGTCTACTTCTGGTTTTTGGTTTTATATATTTTTTTTTACACTAATTTCATCTATTTTAGTTTGTTTTGGCTTTCGGACCCAAAGACCTTTTTGTTGGAAATCTTATATATTCGAGTTGGGTAAGTCCATTTTTTTTCTTGCATTTGCGAACTAATTAACGCATTTTTGACTGTTGGTGTAGTGACTTGCATTTGCGAACTAATTAACGCATTTTTGACTGTTGGTGTAGTGACTTGCATTTGCGAACTAATTAACGCATTTTTGACTGTTGGTGTAGTGACTTGCATTTGCGAACTAATTAACGCATTTTTTGACTGTTGGTGTAGTGACTTGCATTTGCGAACTAATTAACGCATTTTTGACTGTTGGTGTAGTGACTTGCATTTGCGAACTAATTAACGCATTTTTCGAGGCTTATTCATCATGTAAACCAGTTTTGCTTTTCCCTTTTCCATTTTTGGGGTCCATTTGACCCCTATTTGACGTACGGTGTGCAATGTCATTTTCATCGATGGCCAAATGTGTGTTTCGCCTATTTTATGTGTTGGCTTGCACCAATTTGACAAACAAAAAATCACCCTCTAAATTTTTGATGTCTCATTTTTGGCTTTTTTACAGTTTATACGTATCATGACAATACCCCGGCATGTAAGCAGCTATGGATGGTATCATAAAGCTAAGTTGTTTTATGTTACTTTTGGGGTGGCTCAAAAGCCTTACATTGTAAACTTTGAATTTCAGGTAGATCTGGGGCGAATTGTTCTGGCCCTGCTCCCGGAAGACGACCAACCTCAAACTCGTCCCAGGCGTAGGCATCGTAGGCATGCAAGGCCCCAGATATTTCGAACACGTGTCACCCTTTTTGGAATGCCCGATGATGAGGTTTTAAGACGCTACCGTCTACCTCCCAAAATCATCATAGACACTCTCTCATTAATAGAAAGTGATCTTGAGCGGCAAATTGACAGTCCAACAGCAATACCACCACTGACGCAATTTATGGCGGTGTTACATTTCTGTGCCTCAGGATCGTTTCAAACAACGGTGGGAATAGTGGCGGGCATCTCCCAATCCTCCTTTTCCCGGATCCTGAGGGCAGTGATGGAGGCACTTTTCAAGCACCTCCATCATTTTATTAAAATGCCTTTGGATATGGGTGCCCTTAGTGTGGCCAAGGCCAATTTTTACCAAATAGCTGGCTTCCCACACATCATAGGGGTTGTGGATGGTACTCACATACCACTTCAGCCTCCAGCACGGCTGGAGGCAATATTTAGAAACTGTAAACACTATCACTCCCTGAATGTAATGGTGGTATGTGATGCCTCCCTCCAGATCCTGTCCCTGAATGCTAAATTACCAGGAAGTGCTCATGACTCCTTCGTCATCCGGCAATCAGGGATATGGCAGAAATTAACCAACCTACAAGCTGGTGATGCGTGGCTTCTGGGTAAGTGGAGACCTTTAGTACATAACAATGTTAAGCTTGATACACAGTGTTCCTGATGTTGGCTATTTTTTTTCACAGGAGACAGTGGATACCCTTGCATGTCCTGGCTGCTCACTCCTTATTTGGCTCCCACACCAGGGCCACAAAGTGCGTATAATTCCGCACTTACAGCAAGTGGTGGAGCACTGTATCGGCCTTTTAAAAGGCCGATTCAGATGCCTCCACCGCTCTGGTGGCGAGCTCATGTATGTGCCGGATATGGTGTCTAAAATTGTGGTCCTGTGTGGGATATTTCACAACATTGCCATAAGGAGTGGTGTCCCAATGCAGCCAGAGGATGCCTTACCTGAGGATGGCCCCCCCGAGGTTGGTCGGAGGTCAGTATGTGGGGGGGCCATACGCGATGATGTGGTGGCCAGATTTTTTAGGTAAGTTGTAACAAAACTACAGTGTTTATACCTAATGTGTTTGTGTTTGTTTGCGAACATCTAATTTTGTGTTTTTTTTCTCACCATCTTCTGTTTGTTCACATAATCTTTGGCACTCCAACGCTCACTACTTCCTGCTACCCTTACCAAACCTGGATCTGGTCCTTTTGGGCATATATTCTGGAACCCATATTGCAACGCCATGTTTGTGGAATCATGTTGGCATGGTCCTTCGTCAACCAGTTCTTGATTTTTTGTTTTTATTTAATTATTTCTTGGTATGTGTTGTATTTGAATTTATCACTGTGTTCTTTTTTTGTTTGGAGAGTGAAATGGTCTTCCTTTTTTGGGACGTTAACAGCAAGTGTAACCAGGTTAACACAAGTTACATTTGACTAAGGGGTAATCCAGTACTGACGCCAGTTGAGCTAAACTGAAATATGTTTTCAGCTTCCCAACCCACACCAAAAGGAAGCCTGGCCCAACCTTGGGATTTGTAAGATTGGCCTAAGCAGCTTGCGCACCAACTAGGAACCTGCAAAATGTAGAAATATGTAATTGACACTACACCCAAAAAGGGAAATGACATTGTTACTGTTATGTGTTTCTTGTGTCTGTTTGACATACAAAGACAAAACACAATCTAACTTTTAAAAAAGGGAAATCCTTGCAGGAACAGTCTACTTATGTCATGCTAAACTATCTTGGTTTTGGATTTAAAAAATGAGCCAGAACGTATATTTGTCTGAATAAATTTATTTAGAAACGTTAACAAAAATAAAAAAACTACTGGCCAAGGAGGCCAGACAGCCGGTCGAGGGCCACCAGAATGCCGATTACATGTTGCCGCATCTGGCCAACACAATCCGCCACCTCTTGCCGACGCCTCTGTTCCTCTGTGGGTGAGAAAAGTGTGTGGGTTAATACAACAATAGGGAATCCACATTAAAAAAACAAAAACACAACCAAATCACTGCTAAACCTAAAAAAAAAAAAAATACAAGGCCTATGTACAAATTCCCACAGGTGTGATATGTGTATGTTGAAATCACCAGGAAGAGGTAAAGGCAAACTGCAAAATCACCAAAAGTCAAGCCACAAAAACACGAAGAAAGGCACGACACATGATTACATACAAACAGTTTGTGCTTTAAAAAAAACAAAATAAAAACATACCGGGAGCCAAAACGGGAGCTCCGGAAATGCCTCCATGATCCTCCTCGGAGGATCCGTCATTCCCCAAAGAATGGGGAGGAGTTATGATGGACTCCGGGGAGGGGGTAATTGGAAGAGGGGTGGGTGGAGGAGAGGGGGAAGTGGGACGGAGGGGAAGGAGGCCCGACATTTCCGGGAGAGGGTCTGGGAAGGATGGGGAGGAGTGGGGAATAGGGGAAAGATTTGGGGTGGAGTGTTGGCTGGGGGTTGGGGATAGTGGCCGGGAACGCCGTCTGGACGGACGGTGACGGCGGAGTCTTGGCTGTCCCCCTAAAATATGTCAAAGAAATTGCGGTTAGTTTATGGACAAATCCGGGTACCAAAACTAAAAAAAAACAACCCAAAAAATAAGCCAAATAGGAGTAGAATGAATAAATCAGAAATAGAGGGAAAACATGCACACGCAGATATGAGTACAAATAATAAATAGGACAGACAGGAAAACATGCACACGCAGATATGAGTACAAATAATAAATAGGACAGACAGGAAAACATGCACACGCAGATATGAGTACAAATAATAAATAGGACAGACAGGAAAACATGCACACGCAGATATGAGTACAAATAATAAATAGGACAGACAGGAAAACATGCACACGCAGATATGAGTACAAATAATAAATAGGACAGACAGGAAAACATGCACACGCAGATATGAGTACAAATAATAAATAGGACAGACAGGAAAACATGCACACGCAGATATGAGTACAAATAATAAATAGGACAGACAGGAAAACATGCACACGCAGATATGAGTACAAATAATAAATAGGACAGACAGGAAAACATGCACACACAGATATGAGTACAAATAATAAATAGGACAGACAGGAAAACATTCACACGCAGTTTGCCCCACAAACACAAACATTAAAACCACAATACATAACACTTACTTTCCAGGATCTGCATGCGAAAGCATGCCAGCAAGCGGGGCGTTCGCCGTTGCAGGTCGGACCACCTGCACTCCAGCTGCCCGATGTTGCGGCGTGAGCCGAAGGACCGCAGGCGGGACCGTGCCTCCGCATACGCGGAGCGCTTCTGCCGGTTGGTCATGGGTTGAGTTTGGCTGGTGATCCGGCGATCCATGACCTCCGTAAGCACCAGCAGCTCGCGCCTGGTGAATGCGGAGGCTCTCATGATGGCAATGGTGTTTTTCTTAAAAATCATTTTTGATAAAGTGTGTAACAATTTTCTGATTGGCTAATGTATTTTGGAAATTAACAGGAGCAATTTTATTGGTTAGTGTATGAGTCATGTGTTCGACAGGGCCAGAAATCTCTGGAGAGTTATGATAGGCATGATGCAGTGACATGCGTAAGCAAATTTAAATAAAGAAATGAACCCAGGGAAATATGCGGGGATCCACAGCAATAGAACAATTGTTTAATTGTGGTTCACATGTTTTTTGAACAATAAAAGCGAATGTTTCATCCGTACGTATTCTGCGGGTAAACACAAACACGGACAAGAGTAAAGTTTCTTGCATTGTGTTGAAAAAAAACAAACAATTAAGCTAATTGATACATTGATTGGCATGATACGATTGAGGGAGGTAGGCAGAATAAAGGAGCAGGTAATCGACATCTGACAAGGCCACTTCCTGTTTATACTTGTGCGTGCGTTCCTTTCAAGCCATTTCGGGGATGTACGCTCGCTATTTCGTACGCTCGTTAGTTAAAGGAGGGGTCGTCAGAGTTTAGGGAGGAATTTTAGATGCGAACGAAAATACGAGCGAGCCTTTGAATTTAAATATTTTTGTACGTACGCCTAACGTACGTGCGCCCGCTTGCGAGTGGGTCTGAATGAGGGCCATTGTTTGTTATCTCTATATTTGGTTGCGAATGTTTCTCTTAGCCCAGAATTATGCATAAATGGTCAAGCACTTGTACACTTTTTCAGATAAACAACTTCATAGGGAGTTGCCCTTAAAGTAATCTCAACTTAATTCTTTGTTTAAATGTGTACAAAGCAAAATGGCTGTGCAAAGGCCATATTGAATTTCATGAACTGTATTCACTGTAAATATGGAATTAATGTAAAATGTTTCTTGTAAATTAGTTTTCCACAAAACGTACTAGATCCCATGTAAGAGTTCCTACCTATTGAGCATACAAAGGAGTAAATATTATCTGCAGCCCATATAAAAAGTATTTCTCACCAATATAAATATAAGGTGAGTGAAACAGATAATAATTCCCAGTTTTAAAAAATGAAATAAATTGTATGACCAATGGCGAAAGGAATTTTTAGAGCACATTTCTCTACTTTTCTCTTCACAATAAAAATCTTTTCTATCTATTCTGTGTTATTTTAACTATATTTTACAAATATTCTGAACACATTATTTTTAAAAGAAAGAAATAAAGACTCATCATATTATAATTATCTTTTCAGTAACAACTATAAGTGCACCGACAAAAACACTCTACTTGATCCTCTTTTTCACTTGTATACACATTTTTTAAATAAAGTCTATTAAAAAATGTTTGTGAATTGAACAGCTACATTTTATATTTGCATTTTTCAGTTGGCCTAGGCTGTTCTCCATTGACAAGTCTAAATCAAATTTACATTTTTTTACGACTAAAGCAAAAAATGATTATCGAAAATGCTTCTAATCTTAAATTAGCTTTTAAGTTGTTTGTAGTGAGGAATTCTATATTTACCCAAAGGGAACAACTTATTTATTAGACTAGACAACCTCAAATCAGGTTAAAAATATAAATCATTAATTGTTCTTACAATTCTTTGGAAGGTTTACAAGCTGTGATTTTTGTCCTAGAACTGTCAGGAGATGTACAAATGATGGGAAGCTGTCCCAATTGTCCTGACTCTGTGTTCCAGACTCACAGAGAGTAGACCAGCCTCCAGTATTCCAGCACTACCTCAGTGAACTGAGTGCTCTGGGGTTTAATGATTTGATTACTTGTGATTCACATCATTGTGGCCTCATCTCACAGTGCACAGTGCAGCAAATAGCAGCATTGTAGAGCAGGGGGTGTGGCTACAGTGAATCAATTCTTAGCTCCATGCCCTAACCCATTCCACTTGATGTCACCCACTCAGATCTCCTGGAACATCATTAAACAAGTTACCAACCTATGGTGTTAAACTGTAGAATCTTGTGGTCATGGGTTATAGTTTAGCTGTAACATACAGGTAAATAATGCAGGAAAATGATTGAAACCATTTAGAAAGGATTGGATAGAAACCTAATGGCAATTCAAAGCACTTTAGATTTAAGGTAAGTTTAAAGACCTTTTTTTACACATCTGGATGGTTTATAGAATCTCTTCTTATTTTCTTTTCTTCTAAGCCATGAATAAACATTATGTTGAGCCTATTTATGAAATACACCACATGTTTTGTGAAAATTAATTAAGTAAAATAAACAAAACAGGGGGAAATTGACAGAAAGATAAGGCAGAATATTCTCAACATTGTATTAAAATAGAGTGTTTTGTAGATATTGGCTCAAATGAAATTGCATGCCAGATGTGGACAGCAGCAAGATGCCTGTGAAATGGCAATTTAGTTTTTTAGGGTAAAACAAGGTTAATTTTGCCTTGAAACAAATTACTGAAATAAATATTGTGGTTATATCTCAAAAATCTCACCAATTCTTGCATCTCACAGGCTATTACATTTGGGCCATGACCTCATTATTTAATCATCTAAAATATGATGGTATTCAAATTTCCCCGAACATTGTTCAGGCGCTAATGGATCCTCTGGGGCCATCCAATAAGAGAAACAGTCTGGCCCAATTATCTGGGATTTTTCTTTTGGAACCTGATGTGTTCTGAAAAAGTATCCCCAAAAAGTGCTGTTTTATTACCAGTGAAATTGCAAAAACCCATAGGTTTGTGAACTTATTATGGATCCTGTGTGTTTTCAGGTGAATTATTCTATTTGTTCGCCCAAAAAAAATAGGATAGGTTGAAAAATCTGCAAAAAAAACTATTTTGCGGCCCCTATAAACCATCAGGTCTAATTGGATACCACCTATAGTGAAGTATTTGCTTCATATTATCAAAACAGGAAAATCTGGGTTTATGTGATTCAACATTTTCCAAGCACAAAGTAACTTACTTGATTTCAGGAAAGGCATCAATAAGACTCTCATAAAGTATTCAGACTTCCATTACAACCTCTGTAAACAAAATTGTACGGAAACTAAGGGGCAATGCAATTTATGGGGCATATTCAATTGGGCGTGGGGTTTAGCGAAGCAAAAACCTTGCGCCCCTCACACCCAATTTTGGATTACCCGCTCTTGATACCTGCGGTATCCAATTGAAAAAAGTGGTCGTGGGGTTTTTAGCTCTGAATACCCCATGCCACATAAAGAAAATTCTGCACTTACCTGCTCGGTGGTCTCCGGTGGTCTACATGGCTCCCAGTGGCCTCACATCTATCTTCTCACTGGAGAGGGGGCTGCTGGGAGTCCTGGGGGCTGCTCAGGTGCTCCATGGACTGGTGGGAGCAGCAAGGGCTGCTGGATGTAGTTCTCCCAGTGCCAATTCCGAGGGGGCACACTGAACTTGGGGGGTACACATACACTGGGGGTCACAACCACACACTCATGCACACACACACTCACTCACACACACTACATACTCACTGCTACTGCAGGAGACCGGGTCCCGACACTGGATGCAGAAGACAGCACTTTGTAAGGTGAGTATTACTGACTAATTAAGCTAATTGAAAACTTCCAATAACTGAAGTATTTCCCGACTTTTTTTTCCTAAAATTGGGGAATTTAGGATAAATTGGTCGTCTTCTGGAGGTGCACCAAAAAAAATCTCCTGGCGCACAAAAAGTAAAAAACCCTGGTCCTAATTGAATTGCAAAAATCCCGCACCTGCAGGAAAAACCTCACAGGTGTGGAATTTTTGCTATTCTCGCACCCAATTGAATATGTCCTTACGTGAGTTACCAGTCAGACCATCTTGAAAGTACCTCACACCCACCAACATTGTATATTTTTCTTTGCACTCCATAGAGATAATTAGTAAAATTCTGCAAATTTGAGCTACAATAAATCTAAGTGAATTGAATTTCCCCTTAAAATATCCATGAAAAAAATCTAAAATCTAAACTTAGACAATGTGCTCAAACTTGGATGTATATAAATATTTTATTAACTAAATTGTTTTTATTGATTTTTTTTAACTGGTCAGTTTAAGACAATAGAGCTTCTTCCATGACTGCAAGTTTAATCTGTTAGTTCTAAAAATAAATACTTAATTTTGTCCCTAAGGTAATGCTTTCATACTGTGTATTGCAGTTACTGAATTTCTTATACTTTGCATATCTCTTTTCTCATGCATAATTGGAACATACAGTTTATTATAACTTGTTTTGTTTTGTTCCCACTGGGTATGCTGCTGTGTAAACAATAGCAATTTATTTTCTATTTATTTTTTAATTGGTATACAGAATATAATCCTTTTTGCTGACACATCAACTGGGAAAATCATGAAATTTACAAAGTACTACATTTAAAGTAGTCTCATGCTGTATTGATCAATATATACATATTAACATAATGTAGATATGTGTAGAAAATAAAATATGCAAAGACTAAACAGAAAAAATTTAAATAAGTGGTACAATGACATGTCATATATACATTATTTGTAACATTTGCATCATAATAATTCATAATAACTCTACAGGTTAAATCTGTTGTACAAAGCTTTTTGTGCCACTTGTTGAAGATTCTAGAACTCTCTGTGGCATAAATAAATGTTCTGGCCTAATAAAAGCAATTATCAGAGACTGTATGGTTGACTAGTCTTTATATTTTCATGCATTAATTCTAATTTTGAAAAAGCCCAAAGGCAGAGCAATTTGAAGACTCTTATGAAGTTGATGACTTAAACAAATGTTGTGGTTCATCTGTAAAATAAATAGCTGTGTTTTGTTATGTTGAACATTTCAGTTAATGGCAGCTCTAAACTAAAAGCATTCATTAAAAATGTGTTACATTACAAATGTATCCAGAATGTTTTTCACATTAATTAATCTACATTTTTAACAAGTAATTTAATATTTTTTAAATGGTTCAACATGTTTTGTACTGTATATTTCCAATCCAAATGAATGTATAAAAAAAAGATATAAAGAAAGAAATGAAACATTCAGTTTTTGTTGAATTAAATGAATGAATATAAAAAAACTATCTGTGTTAAACTTCTCTAATGCATGTGTAAGGAACATTATATTCACTATAACAATATAACACTGTTAAACATTGTAGGTATATATAATTTTTTTTCATATTTTATCAGAATTTTAATTAACTGACATTAAATTATCGCACAGTTCAATGGAAATTTCCATCAGTATAGCAATCCCAAGGATACCGTATATTCCCTAGGATACCAACATCCGTCCTTCCAGATTTTAAATGGTAATGTCCAACCAGGGAATATATGTAGCTCTATTATTAAACACCAATGCATTTTGACAGGTAAGTCTTTGTCAAGGTGTGCATGTGCAGGTTTCCAAAATGTCCTTATATTCCTATTTATAAATAATACCTTATTCCATTATTACATCACAAGTGGGTGGTGATATAAGTAATAATACTAAACACTCAATAATTCAAAATACTATGCTGTAACAACTTTTATACATGTATATACCTTATCTATTATACATACTGATCTTGTTCCAATCTCCATATAGGATTCTACTGTATATCATAAGACTTGATTCACATAAAAGCATGAGTTCCAGATGGAATGCTTGATGGACCCCATGGAAATATGGCTGTGCATTCCAGTGATAATAACTATAAAACACACAGACACAAACTGGGTATTAGGACCTGCATACTACTATAGGTTCCATTGACATACCATTAGTACTTTTTTTGGGACCAAGCATGTCAAATTTTGTATTAATCTCTCAAAGTGGTATTTAACTACTTTCAAACTTGTTCTTCAATAAAGAGATGGATTGGATTATATTTACTGACTTTATTATGGTTGATACATAGTTTTATATTGTACTTAAATAAGAATAATTTTTAATACTTAGAGTATTACAGAAAATTAAACGTGTTAAAATGTTTTTTTAATACTAAGAATAGAAGATCATGTATAATAGTGAAAATTAAAAAGTTATATTAGAAAAGAGATATTTTTTTAAACATAGGAGGACTATTATATATTGTGTAATTGGTTTTTAAAGGTGCAGTACCACTTATTTAAAAATATTTAACTAAGGTTACTCTTAGAAGGCAAACCACTTGAGTCTAGTACTTTTAAATGTGGGTCTGTAAGAGGAATAAAGAAGGGTCCTTGGATTAGACATAGACAACAGTAAATAGGGTTTTGGCTAGGTGTAGAGGAATGTTAATATACTTTATTCAGGTGTTTGTGCCTCTTTAAATGTTTGTTAAATTGTTAGATAATGGAATTTGTTTTTGATGACAAATGACAATGTTAACAACATAATTATACCATCTTAAAAATTCCTACTCACAAAATGATGTGAACAGGAGTGTATAACAAATAAAAATTGTTGTTTAGATAAATGATTTTCCAAATTATTTTAATTGCTCATTGTACAATGATTTATTGTACTGAACAATTTGTTGAAAAAAGTAAGAAACTAAATAAAATGATGTTTATTTACAGTGATACACCTTTATGTCTGAAATTAATGAGTTCTTTTTGTCAAGGCACCTCAGAACTTTATTAAAAAATAACATAATGATACTAAAACAACCAAATTTATTGGACATAAAACCAATTATGTTTGTAATAAAATTAATGTTGAAGACATATTATTCAAACACATACTGTAAATCAGAATATCCTGAAACTATAGACACACTCTTTCAGTAGAAATTTTCACCTCAACATATAAGAATGAAGTCAAAACTGAGTTAAACAAAAATAACAAAATTAAAAGAAAGTTTACTCAAATCCTATACTTCATGCATGTGTATTCTGTCTGTCTCTATAAATGCTTGGATCAAGAGTTTGGAATGGTACTGTTGTTCTATGAACTGGTTGGTAAGTAGTTCTCCCTACGTGATGTAATCTTCAAATTTTGAGCAGTTCCTTTTAGCCTCATGAATTGACATATACATTTTTCCTAAACATACATGTGTATATTTCATTATCCGAGAAGTATATCTCTAGGTCGAGAAAATTTATTTTGTACTGTTTGAAGTGTGTGTGAATTTTAGATTATGATTCTGAATTTATTTAATGATTTTGTGTGCTATCCAAATAAAAATGACAACATTAATGTATCTACGCAACAAAATAAGATTCTCCCCAAAGACATGCCCCCTCCAGATGTTCTCCTCCTCTCATTTACTCATGAAGAGGTTGACATAACTCAGGACAAACCTTGGGCCTGATTCAGACCCGCTCGCGAGTGGCTGTCCGCTCGCAAGTGGGTCGATGTTATGCACTGAGCATGCGCACGATGGAGGGAGCTCCGTCGTGCGCATGCGCCAGACGCGACGAGCGAAGGAAAGTCCTTCGCTCGTTGTGTCCGATCAAAGGGGGCGTGCTGTCAATGTTGATTGACAGCACGCCCCCTTTGGTGGGCGTGCCGGGGGCGTGCCTCCCTGATGGGGGCGTTCCCACGGGAACGCCTCCCGTCAGAAGCCGGCCCACTGACATCACTAGTGATGTCAGTGGGAGTGATTTTGGCTCTGATAGAGCCAAAATCACTCGGAGCTTGCGGTTGAAAACCTCAACCGCAGGCTCCGGCTCGCAATTTCGATGGTCGCGATGGTCTCGACCATCGCGGCCATCAAAAATCACGCTCGTATAGCCTGTGGGTGGTGACCCACAGCTATACGAGCGTCCAGGAGGACGCTCCATGAAAATGGAGCCCGGCCCTCATTCAGAGCATGCGCTCTGCTCAGAGCATACGGCTCTGAATGATGGCCCTTGTTCCAATGGTCTTCCCTGTTGTCTATAAGTGTAGTATGTCATTAAACCAAACATAATTAGGTAAGTGTCCTTATCCCCTACTATCCTAAGTTATTCTGTTGTAGTCTGTGTTTTTGTCCAAGATGATGATTCCTCCCCCCTTATCTGCTGGCTTTATTATGATGTTTTTGTTGTGTTCTAATATTCTTAGTGCATGTTGTTCTCTTCTAGTTAAGTTGTTTTTGTTGTTAATTTTGTGTGGATGTCAGTGTCTAGTTGTTCCAAATCTTACATTACTAGGAATTTAAATGTGTTATGAAGTTCACTTTAAGGTGGCTTGGAAAAAAATGGGATTCTGTTGTAAAGCCTTTTAAAAAATTAGATTTATTGAAAGTAATGCATTTATTTCATAAAAACTGTATGGTTTTCCTCCAATCTAATATACAGTATTATTTCTTTGTTAATTGATAATGAAGTTAAAAACCTGATGGATGCACTAACTGTGAGATTGGTGATTTTTATGAAAAATGTCAATGTTCATAGATATCTCTGCAATCAGCATAAGGAGTATAAGGCTCATACTTGATTGGACATTTGGTTCTACCAAGTACAGTACTATTGTTGATACAGTAACATAAATTAGGAGCCAACAAAACATTACATGACAGTCTAACTGGAACATCTGGCAGTTTCTTTACTGTTAAGATGATATTTTGAGTGATTTGACCGATTCCGAAGCATTGGAACATCAAATCGTTCAAATTGTCCAGTGTGCACATGGTGTCATTTGTCATATCTTCAGATCTTTTCTACATCCAGGAAGATCTGTCAATTGTTAATGATTCGCCGCAGACTGTGCAGTGTGTATGCACTACCAAATGACCAGGCAATATGATTACATTATATAGCTAACAATCTAACCACCAAACTATTCAAGATATATCATTTGGCCATTTGTTAGATTGCAGTGTGTTTGCACTATATCATTTCCCAGGAGTTCAGTGGAAATCATTGACGAAATCATAGATTGCAAGTCATCTAGTGTGTACGCTCCTTTAAAATTTTTAGATGCCTCTCTCCTACTGTATGAACCATGAATAAGAAAAGACTGGGATCAGTACTTTTGTGCATTAAGTAGTTCACAGGAACACTAGTAATCATCTAGCATATTTGCTCTAGGTTATCCCCCTTTTTAAGATGATTGGAGACAGAGGCCAGAGGTTACAAAATGCTGCTGACAGATTGCTCAAATGCAGACTAGGGACCAAGTGTAATAAGGTGAGAGTTCAGAAAATGTAGGAGTTTAGTAGTAAATTCTCACACTTTTTAAACTCAGCCAATGTAATAGACCCCGAGAAATTGCAAACTCCCATGTTTTTAGATTAAAAAAACTCTCGATTTAAACTCTCATCCAGATATTTTTCCATTTTGAAGATAAAACTTGACCAATATGAAAGTTTACTCCTAAACTCTCACATTTTCTAAACTTTCACCCTTTTATATTTGGCCCTACTTTAGTTCTCCATTTTCCAAGGCACCATTTTGATGACTAAACCTCTGTTTGATCCAATCACCTGGAAATCCTATACCCTCTTAACTGGCTAAAAAATTATAAAAATGTTCCTAATAGTATTGATTTTTTAAAATGATCTGATTATATAAATAATAGCTTCTTAAAGTTTATTCAGTATAATTTTATTAACAGAAATGTAGATTTGTTAACAAAGTTATACCGAAAAAGAAAAATGGTTAAATGGCAATTATTTGTGCCCCCCTTCTGAAGGCAGGAGGGGGTTGAGGAGACTATGCCTCAGCAAATCCACATGGGAAAATACTATGTTTAATAGCAAACCGCTGCAGAAAACCTGACACAGTAGCATTAAATAACACCTTCAAATGTGTATCAATTAAACAAAGAAAAACATCCTAAACCCTATGGTAAACAATAAAATTTTTATAGTGTGGATTGCAGATTGCAAACTAAAGTGTTCAAACAATTAACCAAATGTTTTTCTATTTCTTGTCCTATCACCATTGTATGACCTTTGGCTTTAAAATGTAATGAACTGATCGAACAGCTTACCAGTCAATCCTAAGAAGATACCGTACAGCTGATCATTATTAAATACAGGAAATGGCCCACTCTCCTCTATAAAACACACAAAATCAGAGCCTTGAGAAAGCCCACTACAAGCAAGGGTGATTCATATTGGAGTTAAACTTATTTTTTTTAATTTACACTCTGCTAAAACATGCTTCTATTGGAGGGCTCCATATCCCAGACAAACTCTCTGAGAGAGCAGACTAATACCAGGGAAGGACACAACCTCTGACTACATTTGGTTGATTGGAGCTAAAATAAAACTCCCAACACCTGGTATTAACTCTCTAAGGGTTCTTTTTATTAACATTATTTTTATTAAGATAAAGTGAAAAATGGTGTTTTCACACCATTTTCACATTATTTTAGTATCACCTAAAGTTACTAAAGGGCAGTTGAAGTAGAATTCGTAAAATTCTACTTTAACCCCTTATTATCACTTATTTTTAGTAAGCAGATCGCATTTTCAATAATCGTAATGGGAAATGTGATTTGGCAAAAGTTACTAAAAATAAATTGTTAAAAAATACTGGAGGAAGCCCTGTGATAATAATGCCACCTGAAGGTGGCATTATCCAGGATCTCTCCTGGTTACCGGACTCCTGCTCCACTCTAACAGGCAGAGCAGAGCCCAGAGCCAGCCCCAGTGATCAGCTGTGTGATCTAAACAGACCACACTCTTTTACACTGTAAAAAAAATAGGAAAAAAAAACTTTCCAGAGTCCAGTGACTGAAGATCTGGGCTCCAGTGATGTCCTCCCTCCAGTCAGCTGAACTCCCATCCTGCACTGCGACCCAGTCATCACCTGACCGGGTCCCAGTGCAGGATGGGATGCCAGCTGACCTGAGCCATGGAGGGCATCAACAGACAGAGCACTGATCACCAGAGGTAAGTGTAATAAAGGGAGTGGGGGGTCACAAGGGGGAGGGGAAGGGTTGTGGGGGAGTCATGATCATGGTGGGGCGGGGCTTAGCGGCTGCCAGGCGGCACATGCGAGGACACTTGTCACAGAATTTTTTACAAAAATACCATGATAGTTATTAAACATTATACCCTGTATGGTGACTCAATAAGAATTTTACAAGAAAAGTCATATGTATTGTACAGAATTTTACTTTACTGATCATATTTTATAAAGATTAAGTCAAATTGAAATATTTTTTCTTTATAATTGGACTTTCCCCCTTCATCTAAATGTACTGTATTTCACAGCACAGTCTGTGAATATCAGTACTGTTGCTGCAATAAAGTCAAATACAGCTGTGGTATCCCATCTCAGTTACACATTGCTACAGTTGCTGCTCTGTAAATAGCAAGGAATGGTTGCAAATACAAAAGTCACAATATCAACATTTTTGCTGTATTAAACTTATCCAGCATACTTTATCCAATGTTTTTTGTGTTTTAATGTTTGAAGGCCCATTAGATAAAGGGGTTTATCATTCCTTAATTTCTACAAAAGTGGGTGAAAATTAAAATTTTCCCTTTCTTTTGTAAAAAAAAATAAGGGTTAGGGCTATTCATTAAGCATGTATTGCAGACGATATCACAGATTTCTCCTGGTGGAATCATTATGAAATACCGATGGATGGGATGCCGGCTGTCAGTACACTGACAATGGCATTCCTATGGTTCAAATCCCGACAGGGGATTGGTAAGTAACGTTTCCCTGTCATATTTACCCCCTAACCCTCCTTTCCTGCTCCCACATACTAACCTTCCCTACCCAACACACTAACCCTCCCAGTAAGTGCCTAAACCTAACCCTCCCCCTTTAGTGCCTAACCCTAACCCTCCCCCTTAGTCACTAACCCTAACCCCCCTGATGGTACCTGTAACTAACCCCCCTGCCCAGAGCCTAACCTTAATGCCCCCCTCCTGCAGCCTAACCCTAATACCCCCCAGGCTGCTTAAAACTAACTCTCCTTCTCCCTGGTGGCTGATACTTACCTCTCCCCTGGCCTTACAATCGGGATGATGTCTGCCGGGATCCTGGCATCAGCATCCCAATTAATGTCAGGATATCAGCACTGGTGTTGTCTTGGTGATCGGAATTCCGATGCCGGGGTTCCAGCAGATGGTATCCCGGTTGTCATGATGTTAACCATATACCCTCCTGGTTACAAATATCCACCAATAATTTCCTCAGTCCCCATACTTTAGTATGGGCACTTAGAAATTATGCAATTCATCACGTTCTGAAAAAGCATTTTTTTGTAACTTGTGAGTGATACTGTACACCACTCTGAGATGGTGTACATCATTCTATACCATGCACAAGCTGCCGTTCACATTGCAGATTGTGCAGCAGAGGAATATATTCAGATCCCTTCAACTGTCTCTGCTTACCTCCGGCAGCTGTGGGCTTTCACCAGTTCCCTCCTGTTCTCCTGCAGGGGTGCTGGGGGGAGCTTGAGCTGCAGACAGAGAAGGTTATGGCAGAGATCATGGCAGGGGGGCGCTGTGTCAAACACTGCCAGTGTGTATGTGTAAGTACACCGGCCACCCACTTGTGCTGCAGACACAGGTGGGGGGGTGAGTTTATTACAGGCAGCAAGGGGAGTTGTGACAGAGGCAGGGTACTGGGACATACACTGACTGCTGAAAGGTGGTGGGGGACAGACGCAGTGTGAGGAAATCCATATGGATACCTCAGCTCCATGGGGAAAGGTATCCCTTCCAAAAAGCTGACTCCACAAAAAGAGCAGCTTTTTGGAAGTGATACTTTTGTTAATGAGGCATGATGAATGCCTAAAAAAGAGTTTTGTAAACTTGCAGCAAGTTTAAAACAAAATTATCACTAGTGATAATTATGTAATGATGAATAGGGCCCAAAAACTTGTTTTCATTTCATCCTATAGGACCATCATTTTCTCAACTACAAATGTGTGTACAATTTTCATAAAAACTAATTGAGTTTCTCCAGGCTTGTCAAATGTTTCCAGTGTCACAAATCATGATTTTCCTTGGAATTATGGGATGCTGTACAGTGGAGTGTAGCCACTTCACACATCAATGGTTAATAAATGGAAAATAAAAATGCCTTATTATTTGACATTTCCGGCACTCAAAACAATGTGCATTATTCAGCTACTGTAAATAATCAAAATAAAGGTGTGGTTATGTGGTCTGCGCTAAGTATATCTAGCAGCTCCCATAAAGTATGATAACTAGAGATGTGCAAGGAGCGCTTATAAGGATGTATATGAAACATATCAGTATGGAAAAAATTGTGAAAGGGAGTGCTTTGTGAAAATATAAAAGTATTTGATACTAGCCCTACTCCGGTAGGGCTAGTCCTTACATCCTTACAATCGCTCCTTTGCATATCTCCAAATAATCTAAATATTCTAAAAGAATAAAGTTATAAACAAAGATCACATAATTATTCTATTGTAAGCAGCAAAGCAAAATCATGTATTTTAAAAAAAAGAATAGCTAAACTATAAATTTACTGGTAAAAAATATTACAGGATTTCTAATAAGAGTTTACAAATTGGGCAAGGTGTAGTAATGTCACAAAAGAGCGTGTGTATATTTATGTCTAAAACAAAAATTCCAATAATAAATGTAGCTAGTATGTTTATAAGCATATCACAAATGCATATTGCTTTTAAAAAATTTTTTTATTATTGATTAACATATATTATGAATTAATTTACAAGGGCAAAGTCATATTGATAGATTACCAAAAAAGAAAATCTGTGCTTCTAAATGTTCAATCGTAAATTTAATTACAAAATTAACTTGAAAATGATTCCATACATATTTCCACTTTAACATGATAATTATAAAGCATCATAACATTATCTTATGGTGCCCAAAATGCAATACTCATACAATGATTATACATAGCTGTTTTTAAAGAGTGGTTTCACCCTCTCAAAAGCAAAATACTGTACTGTATGTATTTGTTATGCCATATAATGAAATGTAAAACTATAAATTTGCAGCCCATTTTAATAGCATTTGAAGTTGTTAACAATCTTCATTAAGAAAAACATATTCCAGAACAGTGGGTACAATTACTTTCTCTAATAATTGGAATTGCTAACTTCACTCCTGACTTCATTCAATAATTAAAATAATTTTCAAACTGCCACCTGACATGTTTAACATGTGTTTTAATTCCAATTATTAAAGACACTCCAAAAATATACAAAAAAGTAGAGAGGAGCGGTTTGGTTTTGCTGAAAACCGAGCACACGCGAACTGGGGTGTACCAAGTCAAACCTCAACATGCCTCAGTTCCTCCAGCCAAATATGTGTCTCAAATCAAGATAAAACTTTATAATCCTGGAAGTGTTGGATCGCATGTGTTTTGGATTGCATATAAATCCCTCCCTACTATTTCCTAGTTCTTATTCCTACCTGAAGCAGCTCCACCTTTGTGGGCAGGCTGAAAGCACCACACAGATCAGTATGATTGGTGCAGGCTTAGCTATGTGTAAAACATTTAAATAAATGGTTAATTTAAAAAAACTGCGGGGGGTTCCTCCCCCAAAATCAATAACCAGCCCTGTACCTCTGAGGCTAAAGTAGCTGGGAAGGGCTGATGCTGTAGTAGAGAAACACAAAGCAAGGGGTCCCCTAGCCATTAAGGCAACCAGGCCCAAACTGGTCATCCCAGGGTTGGAATTTCTTCAAAAGTCAGGACCCCAAAAATAAAATGGGGTCCCCACTTCCGAGGAACAACCAGCCCTGGTGGCAGTGAATGCTAGGTTAATAGTGATATAGGAGTTAATATTATTGTTCTTTACAGTGAAGAAAGTTGGTGTGAGGGAGTGTATTTTTAATAAATGTATACAACATGCCTTGTGTGGAACTTGTGTTTATTTTAATATATTTTACATGTGGACTACAAGCACTAGCAGGCCCTTAATGTCAGGGCATGCTGGAACTTGTTGTTCCATAAGTGCCATCTAGCCAGGGCAGGTTTACTAGGAACAGTAGTCTGTCTGTAAAGAACAACATTATTAACTTTTTTTTTACTATTAACTCTGCACACACCACACAGAGGTGTGGGGAATAGCGCTGGTTGTTACTTAGGAGAAGGGACCACATTTTATTTTTGGGGTCCCCATTTTCTGAGGAATTCCAGATCTGGGCTGACCAGTTTGGGTCTTGTTGCCATTATGGCAGGTGGACCCCACTCTGTGTGTCTATCTGCCATAGCCTGATCTGGTTATTGGAAAAACAAGAGAAACCTATTGCGGTTTTATTCCTATACCATACCAGGCTTAGAGGTTTATGACTGGTTATTGTTAGGATCTGTGGTTAGCAGATCATATTGTTTGCAGTTCCCAGTCTTAGTTGCTACTGATACACTGCACTAATTACTGCCTGTCTGTGTGCAGTATCAGCTGTACACTAATTGATTGTCCTGTCTATGCACAATCCAGGTGCACACTAGTCTATCATTAGGGAGGCTTGCAAGGCTTGCTCTTATTGGGCCCTGGAGCTGTTAAATTTCAGCCAGCCCTTCACTCCATGCTTGTGATAGTGTTCACATGTTTCCAATTGTGGTCAGTCTCCTGAGTATTCCAGTTGATCTCCAGTAATCCTGTTTGCCTTAGCTTCCTGCCATTTGTGTCATCTAGGTGGCACAGTCCGCATACCAGCCTCCTACCAATTGTGTCACCCAGGCGGCACGGTCCACATACCAGCTTCTTGCTGTTTGTGCCATCTAGGTGGTGCGGATCGTCCAAAGGCTGCTACTTGGCTACAAAGCCACCTCTCACCAAGCATGCCAGCCCTCAAGGCCACTACACAGCCCAAAGGCTGCTACTCAGCTCAAAAGCCACCTTAAGCCAAGCATACCAGCCCTCAAGGCTGCTACACAGCCCAAAGGCTGATACTTGGCTCAAAGGCTGCTGCTTGGCTCAAAAGCCACATCTTGCAAAGTATTCCAGTCCTCAAGACTGTTGCGGGACTTTCTGCCCCGGATGTTACTGGCATTTCCTCACAATTATCTACCTGATTACCCCCTGGGTCACAACAGTTATTGATTTGTGAGGGATCACACAATTTTTTTTTCAAATGTAACTATGTTGCTGTTAACAGCAGTATCTAAATAGCAGCTATGGACAAGTGTGTTGCTAATATATTAGATTTTCTACTAGGACTTTAAATTTAGGCTATTAGTTCTTGATTCATGATAAATTAAATTATTCATGATTAATGAAAACATTGTTTAAGGTTGCATAGTTTATTAAACTGCCATCCTGTTTGCCACTGCTATGCAACTATGTATCATAGATATACTACATTATTTTATTTAAACTGCCACGTGTTTGTGTCACTGATCTGTTGCTTAGTTTAGCCAGCCAGCTTACTGCAGCCTTATTGGTGAAAACAATATTGTGAGGTCATAAAAATTGACTGTAAATTACTGTAAATGAATGTTATTGATGTTAATAATACTGTAGGAACAAGATACATTCTTACAATTACAGTAAAGTTCTCCCAGAATGCTACCAAACTGATTATTCACTCTCTATTCATTTCTTGGCTCGACTACTGCAATTTTCGCCTCTCTTGCTTCCCATGTTCCCATCTCGCTCCTCTCAAATCTGTTCTCAATGCTGCAGTTAGACTTATCTTCCTTTCCCACAGTTCCACATCTGCCACTTCCCTTTGCCAAAACCTGCACTGGCTCCCATTCTCCTACAGAACTGTCTTCAAACTCCTCATCATCAAATAAAGGCTCTCTCTTACTCCACTGCTCCTTACATCTCCAACCTCATCTCCTTATATACTCCCTCACAACCCCTCCGGTTGAATAAATGGCCGCTGCCTCTCTTCTACCCTGGTTACTGCATTTTATGCTCAAATCTTAGATTTTGCTCTTGTGACATGCCTTCACTGGAATGAGCTCCCTCACTCTATCAGGCTCTCCTCAACCATGCAAAGCTTCAAATGTGCACTGAAAACCCACCTGTCATCAAAGCATACCCTTTCACCACATAACCGTGTCACCAGGTAGCTCTCACTCCACCCTCCTAGCCCATCCACATGCTCACACCTGATATCATCTTTCTGTCTCCCCTTTTACCTAGATTGTAAGCTCCTAGGAGCAGGGTCCTCCTCCCTCCTGTTTTTACAGCCCTCTTATCTAGCACTTCAATGACAGCCTTCACCAACTCATTGGCCATTTAGCCTAGTAATCATCTCGCTTATAGCCATTTGTCTGTTCCAGCTAGTAGTGCCACAACTATTGGAGACAGGTTCCACCCTTTGCCAATTACTCCCTCGCTCACTGTGTTTCCCAGCTGTATTGTGGTGCAAACTGTTATTTGTGCTCTGTTTATGTTTTGGTTACTGTATTGTAATGTAATGTTCTGTGTAACCTGTACTGGCCTACTGTTGCCATATATATACGGTGCTATAGACAACTTGTGGTGGCTTTTAAATAAAATGTAATAATAAAATAAATGCAACCCTATAAATGTGAAGCTAAATTTCTCACTTGGATGTGATATATAAGGCATATGCAGATTTTTAGTAGTTTTGAAACTGCCACAGATAGCATTGGCATTCTGTATCTATAATGGGTGCAGGGTGTGCAGTGTACTGTACAAGGGGCCCTGGGTCAAGAGTTGCCCATGCCATAAAACCTGCACACATTAAATTATAGTGTCCTCTCTGGAATCCAGTGCCAGCTGGTATGGGCACCCCATGGAGCCTGCACACGGGCCCTCTACTCTCTTAATCTGCCACTGGCACATCATTAGAAACCCTAGTTGTGGGAATTAGAATTCAGTTGCTTGGATGGTGTAAACTCTAATAATAAGCAATGTGTATCAGTGAATTTTATAAATACGCTCCAACTTGCTAGTCCTGTCCAAGCCAGGGGCTTCCCAATCATCCATCACAGGTGATTGCAGCTCTCTGCTGTATATCAGCATTTGATTGCAGCTCCCTGCTATATATCAACTATAAGTGGTTGCATCCAATATCCCCATTGTGGTAGTACGCCACTCTCACAGTCTCAGTGCGTGTTCTATCAGTGAGTGTTGGGGAAGGAGCATCAGGTGGCCTGAGCAGCATAACAGGGTTATTGGATGCAATCACTCATAGCTGATATACAGCAGGAAGCTGCAATCACCTGTGGTGGAGGATTGGGAAGCCCCTGGCTTGGACAGCAGTAGCAAGTTGGTGCGTATTTATAGAATTCCCTTCTGGACTGATTTCAGTTGTGCTCACTAGCCAGTAATGGTATGGCTACATCCACTAAGATCATCATAGAGCTGTGGTTATTTGCTGTTCCAAAATACATGGAGACCTGATTTTGTGGACTTCATAAGAGCTTCACATTCTATCAAGTATCCCAGCAAGAGAGCAAGAGTAGCACCCAAACCATACTCTCTACTATTTGTCCATTAAGAAAGTGAAGGTGACCAAATAAATATAGAAATATAGTAATTTCAGATTGCTATTATTAAACCAAAAACCTTCATCCCTTCCATTCATTAACATCTTACTCCCTTAACTTCAATAATAGTCCCAGTACTCAATCCAAATAGTGCCCTCCCAATAATGTTAAAAAAGTGCCTTCCCGAGATTAAATTTAATGTATAGTGCACCATTAAAATTATTTAAATTTTATTAATAATAAAGTAAAGAGACCCTTGTAGTGCCCCCAACACACACACACACACATACACCCACCCTCATTGATGGTAAACTGTAATAGATGTCACTCTTTGTTTGGTGCAGTAGGATCATTAGTTGTTTATTTACAATCCTTGTCTTCTCCTGAACACACTAAATCCATTGGATAAGAAAAGCTCTGGACACAATTGAGTTAATGTGCGCTAAGGCCGCCCATCTTATAGATGACCAGGCAATTAGAAGCAGTCTCTCGTCTCTGACGGATGAGACCACACAATTTGGTTTGATTACTGATATGGGGACACTGTTTATTTTATTTCTCTGGTACACACTGCCCAGGGTACCATATGGAACACAATTCTACTTTGCATTAGGCTTGACATACCTAGGTGTGTGGCCCTGATAGATAGTTCAGGCCCTCCTAGAGAAGAAGGACTGATAGCAATTTGCACTTTCCATTACCATAATGTTTAAACAGTCTTATAATTGTATTTAATACATACTGTGAAACAAGATAATTCACACTGCCTCTGGATTGTACAGTACTATAGTGCCTGTCACAGCTGCCTCTTCTTCTGGTATGTTTTTCCAGCAGGTTTACCTGCAGTTTATGAAACCATAGCTTAATACTGTATATTCAGCAATTTGTATTTTTAATATGTAAAAGATTGGGATTACATTTTTTTTGGTATGTCAGGTTTAAAAATAATCATGTTCCAATGGTTTTGCCTTTAATAAATATATTAATTCAAAATGTAACAGAATAAACAGCGTCCTAATTCTGTACTGCTACTATAATATGAGGCATTTTTTACACACCTGAACTTGCAGGTAATTGGAAGATTATGATTCTAACTCAGCGCTGTGCAATTCTCTACAATAAAAGGTTCATCTTCTCCACCAATATATTGACGTTGAAGACGATACTTACATTAGCTATTCCATTTGGATACAAGCATATCACAAATCCTCCAGCAGTTAGAAATGTATTCTTGTATTTCCATTCATTTATTCCCAATATAGAAAATATAGACCATGGTGCAATACAGCTGTTTTTTGTTTTGAATTTTATTATATTTAATAAACTGCACTTACAAACATAAAAATAAAAAGCAACATATCAAATAATATTGTTTCCCTCTTTATGTATTGCGTACCAGATTAGGAGATTGAATCGCAGTGGCCACTGTGATACCATATGCAACCTGAGGCCTTATAGCATGCGCTGAAGTTAGCAATTACTGAGTAAGGTATGACCTGCCTTACCTGTGCATATGGTTTCGATGTTATGCGATGTTACCTATTATTTCACTATGTTGCCAAAATGAATGTGAGTAACGGGAAGTGGGCGTCCTTATGTTACTATTTGATTTCATGCAAACACAATTATTTGCATATCACTGCTGAGATTAGCAACTGCGTTGCATGCGTATTAGCAGAATAACGATCCTTGCTGAATCAGGCCCTCAGTCCTCAGATGGCTATTGGTTCTGGGAAGAAGACTCATGCAAACATAATAAAATAAATGTATTTGCATGCCTTACATTGCAACATGGTTTTCCAGGGGCAAAATTGCTTGTTATATTTGCTTTTATCCCATCTTAGAAACAGCCCCTTGCACGGCACTCCACAGTCATATTATTATTAGTATCATATACATATCAGCAGGGCCATAATTAAGGATGTGCGAGTGGTGTGGCTGCACCCATGACTCCCTCATCTGGCTAGCAGGGTGTCTAAAATGGCACCCTGCATCCAGAATCTATGCAGCAGTGCCTGCCTGGAGTGTCCTTAGGATGCTTCAGAAGGTCACACCACTGCAGTTACAGCTCCTTAGGATGCTCCGGGCATTGCTGTAATCACCGGCATTTATGACTTTGCCCCCTCTGCGTGATGTCAGATGGAGGGGGCATGACCTGCACTGGGAGCGCTAGTTATGGCACTGAATATCATCACATTACCATAGTGTAGATACTCAGCTTACTGTATCATTGTTTGCTACCACTGACGGCTGGACCCCTCATACATGAGTACCCAGCAATATTATTGAGGATTAAATTAAAGCACCAGTTTATTTTTTAGAACTAAGTGAAATATTATGCTACCTGACAGAATTTCCCAATGCACAGTCAGGATCTGCAGAGGACAGGAAAGCTCAGATGCCCTGACTGGACATATTTTCCTTCCACAAGGGATGCAATGGAAATATTCAGCATTAGTTGAAACATGCAGCTATGGGCGAATTACAAGGGACTAGGTTGTAGGAGTAGAGTACAGGGACAGAGAGTCCAAGGAGGTGGTGTTTAGTGTAGCTGGTGTGCAAAAGAAGTGGGTAATGAGAACAGAAGGTAGGAGCTTAGTCTAAAAGGAAGGGAGAGACAAACTGAAGACATATAGTAAGTAGTGAGCCAGTGTATGGGAAACTATGGTCAGGAGCAGGGAGGAGAGATTTGGAGAGTACAAGAGAGGGAGAGTATGTGGTAACATGGTAAATTGATGGATTGATGAACAGATATACATTTATGAACATGTAAGTTTTCAGTGCCCATCTTTAAGCAAGGCAAGCTGGGGGATAGGCTGATGGAGAGCGGGAGATCATTCAATGGTGGGGGCAGCATGGGGAAAATCTTGGATTCTGGAGTGAGATGTGGTAACCAAAGGGTAGGTAAAGCAGCAGTTATTTGCCAACTGGAGAGGGAGGGAGGGAGTGTGTAAAAAGAGGAGCTTCACTATTAGATTTAGGTAGCTGTGGAGTTGGAGAGGGCCTTGTATGTATAATATTCCTAGAGCATTGTGCCCCCACATGCTGGCCATGCCTCTTCTCCTGGCATGCTTCTGTGCATGAGCTCCAGGCCCTGTAACACCTTGCATCACCACTGGCTGTGGACTGGAGCTGCTGGTAATCACTAATGAGCTCAGAGATTCAGTAACAGGTAGCGAGTGCGAGAGGGAAAAATTGTGGGTAGAAATTTTGTATTTCAGTATATTTCCCAAAATTGCAATGTCCTGTATCTGAATGTTTTCCTTCCCTGCAGTGTCTCTGTATCTCAGTATGCCCCATTTTTAGGGCCAATGTGTGGCATAATTTGATTTGGGGCAATACAATGCAATATAATATGAACTGGGGCACTGTGGCATAAAGTAAACTGTGCCTTAATGGGATATAGGACACTACTATGGAATTTAATAATCCCAATAGATTATTTTTTAAATATATGTTTATGTATAAATTAATATGGCAGGTAATTTACCAAAAGATAACAGACTTGTATTGACTTCATACAGTTGATACAAGGTAATATTTACCACATTCATTGTGTACATGTGACATGGTAGAACTTTAGGTATGTGTTTGACATCCCGGTGGTCGGATTGCCGATGCTTACATTACCGGCACCAGAATACCGACATTGGTCAGAATCCTGGTGCTGGCAGGTAAGTAACGGGTTGGGGTGAAAGTTAGGGTTAGGTTTAGGGGCTAAGGTTAGGCACTAGGGGGAGGGTTAGGCTTAGGCACTAAGGGGGGAAGGTTCAGTTTAGGGTAAAGAGAGAGGGTTGTTATTTTCAGGCACGAAGGGGGGAGGTTAGGATTAGGCACCAAAGATGGGTAGGGAGAGTGTTGGTATGTTAACCATGTCAGGATCCCGGCATCAGGATTCTAACCCCCAGGATCTCGACTGTCTGTATTTCATATCGATACCAAACTTTAATGTAAAGCTGTTTCCTTCCCTGTCTGAACTGACATGACATCATGTACCTACTTTCTGCAATTCCAGACATCACAGATATTTGTGTACCAAGTTGGTGACATTTGTACCTTTTCAAAGGAAGAGGATAGCAGATTAGAGGTGTTACTGAAGGAGCACTGACTAGACACATAAGTGTGCCTATTTTCGCACAAAGCAAAATTTAGTTCTTTTTGTGGAGATTATTTAAATCTTAATAGATTATTAACATTCACAAAAAGTGATATGTAAAAATTCAAGTATTGATGTCCACTAAAGCCATAAATTATGATAAGCATAGCAGTGTTTGTATTTACAGCATATATTTATAGCAAATCTTGTAGTAGGTGCCTAGGTAGGATACTCTCTCATTTAAAATTCATTAGATTATGTTGTAGTGAGGATACACTTTCTTGGGTATACAACAAATGCTGCCTTGATGCAATTCTAATACAATCCTTGTTTTATATCTGTACTTGTCATATTTCAGTCCTTCCAACATGTGCACTTTCAGTTGTATCCACAAAGCAAGACACAGAGAGCCTCATTTAGAATTGGATGTATTTTTGTAAAAAATATAGGTTTAAAATAAGGGTGAGCAGGTTCTGAATTCTGAAATCCGAACCCCCCTGAGCCCCCCCGATCCGAGGCCGATCCGAGTCAGGCTCGACTTTTCCCGCCTGACTCGGATCTGAAATCGAGGCAAAACGTCATCATCCCGCCTTCCGGGCCTTGCGGGTTTTGGATCCTATATAAGGTACCCGCGTCGGCGCCATTTTCTCACTTGGCTGTGGACAGTGAAGAGGGAGGGTGGGAGTTAGGGCTGGCTGGGCTGTGTAGTGTAGTGTAGTGTAGTGTAGTGCATTGTAGTGTTGTGCTGTGCTGTGCTGCGCTGTGCTGCTGTTGTCCATAGGGGCTGTGTCCACTCCATTAAAATCCATAGGGGCTGGCTGGACTGTGTTGTGCAGTCAGTTTTCCATAAGGGCTGTGTCCACTCCAAAGTCCTGTGCAGTGTCCCAGTCCTAAAGGGGTGCTGTAGTGTTGTCCAGGTGGTGCTCTGTCCATCAGGGGTGCTGCCCCCAAGTGCCAAAAAAAATATATTTTTTCTGTGTTTGTGAATAGTGTGCACTGTGGCTGCACGTGCATCAACAAAGGAGCAGCTCCAAGCATGTGCCTGTGTCCCATAAGTAAAAGACCGGCTGGCTTGTCCATTAAAGGGTGCTGTAACCCCCAAAGGGCACTCCATACAAAATAAAAATATATATTTTTTTGAGTTTGTGAATTGTGTGCGCAGGAGCCGCACGTGCATCAACAAAGTAGTGCCAAGCATGCGCCTGTGTCCCATAAATAAAGGGCCAGCTGGATTGACCGCTAAAGGGTGCTGTAACCCCCAAAGGGCACTCCAAACAAAATAATTTTTTTTTTTCTGTGTTTGTGAATTGTGTGCACCGTGGCTGCACGTGCATCAACAAAGAAGCAGCGCCAAGCGTGCGCCTGTGTCCCATAAGTAAAAGGCAAGCAGGCTTGTCCATTAAAGGGTGCTGTAACCCCCAAAGGGCACTCCAAACAAAATAAAAATATATATTTTTTTGTGTTTGTGAATTGTGTGCGCAGTAGCCGCACGTGCATCAACAAAGCAGTGCCAAGCGTGCGCCTGTGTCCCATAAATAAAGGGCCGGCTGGATTTACCGCTAAAGGGTGCTGTAACCCCCAAAGGGCACTCCAAACAAAAAAAAAAAAAAAAATTCTGTGTTTGTGATTTGTGTGCACCGTGGCTAAACGTGCATCAACAAAGGAGCAGCGCCAAGCGTGCGCCTGTGTCCCATAAGTAAAAGGCCAGCTGGCTTGTCCATTAAAGGGTGATGTAACCCCCAAAGGGCACTCCAAACAAAATAAAAAAATATATTATTTTGTGTTTGTGAATTGTGTGCACTGTGGCTGCACGTGCATCAACATAGAAGCAGCGCCAAGCGTGCACCTGTGTCCCATAAGTAAAAGGCCGGCTGGCTTGTCCATTAAAGGGTGCTGTAACCCCCAAAGGGCACTCCAAACAAAATTAAAAAATATCTTTTTTTGTGTTTGTGAATTGTGTGCGCAGTAGCCGCGCGTGCATCAACAAAGTAGTGCCAAGCGTGCGCCTGTGTCCCATAAATAAAGGGCCAGCTGGAATGACCACTAAAGGGTGCTGTAACCCCCAAAGGGCACTCCAAACAAAATAAAAAATTCTGTGTTTGTGAATTGTGTGCACTGTGGCTGCACGTGCATCAACAAAGGAGCAGCGCCAAGCGTGCGCCTGTGTCCCATAAGTAAAAGGCCAGCTGGCTTGTCCATTAAAGAGTGCTGTGACCCCCAAAGGGCACTCCAAACAAAATAAAAAAAAATATTCTGTGTTTCTGAATTGTGTGGGCTGTAGCTGCACGTGCATTAACAAAAGAGCATCGCCAAGCGTGTGCCTGTGTCCCATAAGTAAAGGGCCGGCTGGCTCATTTCTTAAAGGGTGGTGTAACCCAAAAAGTGCTCTAGTGTCCAACAAAAATAAAAAGTTATTTTCTGTGTTTGTGTGTGCCTTAGCCGCACTTAAATATCAATATAACATAAATGTAGGACCAAACTTTCTCCGATAAAAATAAAATAGGGAAAGATCAAGAACCACTTCCTCCTAGTGCTGAAGCTGCTGCCACTAGTCATGACATAGACGATAACATGCCATCAACGTTGTCTGCCAAGGCCGATGCCCAATGTCATAGTAGAGGGCACATACAATCCCAAATGACAAAGTTCAGGAAAATGACCTTGAAAAAATTTTTAAATCATCTGAAGAGAAACGTAAACTTGCCAATAAGCCATTTACGACACGGAGTGGCAAGGAACGGCTAAGGTCTTTCCCAATGTTCATGACTAGTGGTTCAGCTTCACATGACGATGGAAGCCCTCCTCCCGCTAAAAAAATCAAATGAGTTAAGCTGGCACAAGCACAGCGAAGAACTGTGCGTTCTAAGAAGATATCACAAATCCCCAAGGAGAGTCCAAGTGTGGTGGCGGTTGCGATGCCTGACCTTCCAGCACTATACGGGAAGAGTTGGCTCTTTCCACCATTTGCACGCCTACTGCAAGTGCTGAAAGGAGCACCCACAGTCCACTTGCTGATATGCAAATTGAAGATGTCACTGTTGAAGTACAACAGGATGAGGATACTGGTGTAGCTGGCACTGAGGAGGATGTTGGCGAGGAGGATTCTGATGGTGATGTGGTTTGTTTAAATCAGGCTCCGGGGGAGACAGTTGTTGTCCGTGGGATGAAAAAGCCCATCACGGTCATGCCAGGGCAGAAGACCAAACATTCCACCTCTTTGGTCTGGCAATATTTCTATCCAAATCCGGACAACAACTGTCTTGCCATATGTACCATATGTAAAGGTGAAATAAGTAGGGGTAGGGACGTTAACCACCTAGGAACATCCTCCCTTATACGGCACCTGCAGCGTGCTCATAAAAAGTTACTGTCAAGTTCAGAAGCTTTGGCTAAGACCGTAAGCAGTCCAGGGACACCTAAATCCCTTTTTCCTGTTTTATCCAAGGAATCGGTGGATGAGGAGGATGAGGACGACATCTTGCCTCCGTAGAGCCAGTTTGTGCAGGGACACATTAATTGCCAGCTTGTTTTATGGGGGCCCAAACGAACCAATCATTTCAGCCACAGTCATGTGGCAGACCCTGGCGCTGAAATGATTGGTTTGTTAAAGTGTGCATGTCCTATTTATACAACATAAGGGTGGGTCGGAGGGCCCAAGGACAATTCCAACTTGCACCTCTTTTATTTCTTTGCAGTATGTACTGTTTGGGGCTTAGTTTTTCAAACTGCCATCCTGTCTGCCACTGCAGTGTCACTCCTAGATGGGCCGCGTGTTTGTGCCGCCCACTCGTGTCGCTTAGCATAGTCATCCAGCTACCTCGGTGCAATCTTTTGGCAATAAAAACAATATTGTGTGGTGTGAGGTGTTCAGAATAGACTGCAAATGAGTGGAAATTAAGGTTATTGAGGTTAATAATTGCATAGGAGCAGAAAACCAACAAATTCTGTGATTTAAGCTGTTTTTATGCTTTTTTTTCAAAAAAATACAGATCCAAAACACAAAACCCAGAACCCAAAACACGGAAGGGTGGTTTTGGCAAAACCAATCCAGATCCAAAACACAAAGAAAGATCCAGATCCAAAACCAAAACACAAAACACGAAAAGTTGCCGGTGCACACCCTTAGTTTAAATTAATAGACTAATCATAATCACATTAGTGACATATTTGTGGCATCATTCATTACAAACAACTTAATGATGAATGGCATATTTCTGTTAACAAAACTGTTAAATAAATGTTAAGAATTTGAAATAAATTAACAGAGCCCCCTATTTCCTCACAAACATAAAGGCATAGAGCAAATTCAGTGGAACAAAGGATGTGATGCCCTTATGAAATAACTACTACCAGCCCTAGGCTACGACAAACTGCTAGTAGCATTATAGCAGGGAAACTGACAGTGACAGGTCTCTGTTATATTACATCACAGAACTACAAACATCTGCATTTTCAAACATCCAGGGTCCTGCTGGACCCTATAGTGCAAAAGGAAATAAAATACTACTGTATAAACTAAAAATAAAGCAGTCACATTTTGAAAAACATGTATTGCATAAAAAGCACTGCCCCAAGCACCCACTTTTATCCATTTATTAGTAAAACAAAAAAAATAGGATGGGACCCTATATTATTCTAATGGAATTTAAAATAGAAAACTATTGAGTATTGCAGACTGGCCTCAAAAGGATCCACACTAGCAAAGGGCCTGATCCAGAGCCGGACGCTCTGACCAGAGTGCTCACTCTGAATCAGGGCCCTCCTACCTAAACTTGGAGTGGCCTCTTGGATGCATGCATAGCTGTGAGTTACCACCCACAGCTTATGCGAGCGTCCATGATGATGGTCATGATGGTCAAGACCATCGCGACCATCGGGCTTGCGACGATACCCTGCGGTAAGGTCTCGGTGACCGCAAGCCCTGGAGTGATTTTGGCTCTATCAGAGCCAAAATCACTCCCACTGACATCACTAGTGATGTCAGTGGGGCCGGACCCAGACGGTAGGCGTTCCCATGGGAACGCCTCTATCTGGCAGCCACAACCCCGGCACACCAACCAAAGGGGGCGTGCTGTCAATCAACATTGACAGCATGCCCCCTTTGGTGCGAGACCAGGAGCGACGGCTTCTCCGTTGCTCCCCGGGTCTCGCACATGCGCACGACGGAGCTCCCTCCGTCGTGTTCATGCGCACTAGGGCACCATCGACCCGCTTGCGAGCGTTCAGTGCTCGCGAGCGGGTCTGAATCAGGCCCTAAGGCCGATACTAGTCCGAGCAAGAGAAAGCCACCCTGGTCAGTTTTTAGCAGTTGATAAACATGTGGGTTCAACAGCTATTGAACTACATTAATACAATGTTTTGCATTCAAAAATTTTCTATAGCCTCTTTACAAGTGAGTACGCACAATCCAGAGATCTGGAAATAGCTTAATTAGAGATGAGTGATCAAGGCTGCTGACTCAGATTCCAAAACGGGCAAAAAATTTCATCATCCCACTGTCAGATTCTTGTGGGTTTTGGATTGTATATAAGTCTGTCCCCATGGTGATTGGTGTCATTTGCTTGCTGATTCCTGGGCTGTCAGGCTGTGCTTCATCCAAGGGTGTCTGTGTTGTCCAATACAGGGGTGTGCTGTCCTGGGCTGTGTTGTCCAATCCAGGCAGGGTGTGCTGTGCAAGGCTGGGTTGTCCAATATAGGGGTGTGCTGTGCTGGGCTGTGTTGTCAAATCCAGGCAGGGTGTGCTGTGTTCTGTCGAGGGGACTATGTTATTTATCATTGCTTTACTAACCCAGGGGTGTGCTGTGCTGTCCATTAAGGGGTGTGCTGTCCATGGTTGTGCTGTCCGTCTAATGTGCTGTCTATCAAGTGTGCTGTTCGTCAATGGGCTGTAAAAAAAAATAAAAAAATAATAAGTTAAAAGTATTTTTTTTGTGCTGTACCCCACACTGTGACACTGTATACCATACCCCCCAGTGTATCAAAAACACTGTGATGCTGATGGCCATATTGTGAGTGATGCTGTAGGTTCATCATACTGCAGTGTATAATTCATAAAGAATTGTGAGTGGTGTTGTTGGTCAGTAATTTCGCAGTGTAATATTATTCATACAAGTATTGTGACACTGTTGGTCAGTAATACCGCAGTGTAATATATTCATAAAAAATATTGTGACACTGTAAGGGATAGCGCAGTGTATTCATAAAAATTATTATGACACTGTAAGTGAAAATGCAGTGTAATATTCAACATGTATTGTGACAATGTTAGTGCTAGCGCAGTCTATTCATAAAAAATATTGTGACACTGTAAGTGGTAGTGCAGTGTAGTCATAAAAAATATTGTGACACTGTAAATTGTAGTGCAGTGTTTTATTCATAAATATTGTGACACTGTAAGTGGAAATGCAGTATGATTTTCAACAAGTATTGTGACACTAAGTGGTAGCGCAGTGTATTCATAAAAAATATTATGACACTGTAAGTGGAAATGCAGTGTAATATTCAACACATATTGTGACACTGTAAGTCGTAGTGCAGTGCTTTATTTATAAAAAATATTGTGACACTAAATGGTAGCACAGTGTTTTATTCATAAAAATATTCTGAAACTGTAAATGGAAACGCAGTGTAATATTCAACACATATTGTGACACTGTAAGTGGTAGTGCAGTGTATTTATAAAAAATATTGTGACACTACTGTAAGTGGTAGCGCAGTGTTTTATTCATAAAAAATATTGTAATACTGTAAATGGTAGCACAGTTTAGTATTCATAAAAAATATTGTGACACTGTAGGTCATTGATAACGCAGTATAATATTTAAAATTGGTACAAATTTACATGTGTGCTGTACCTCAATTTGTTTGTGTTTGTTGATATGGAGAATGATCATTTGAGAGGAGAGCAGGAACCACATACTAGTACTGGAGCTGCTGCAAGTGCCACCAGTTATATTACGATACTAGTCCATGTACATCATCTACTAAGGCCGATGCTCAAGGGCATACAGGGCTTAAGTCAGGGCATCTAAAATCAAAGAAGCAATCTTTTACATAGGTAAATAAAAGAACATCATGATTTTTGGGGTGTGGGTCCCATGGATTGCTTTGGTTGGGCTGCTTCACGGCATCACATTATAACACATTTTAAATTTTTTGCACTTTTAGCACCTCTATTGTTTGTTTATTATATATGTATTATTTTCACCTTACTTCTAATATATGCAGCAGTAGCTGCTCCTATCTATCTAACACTTTTCTACACTTCACCTTTTCTCATTAGAGTGATGCCCTGGAGTGGCTTTGTTGGGCTGGTGTGGGGGTGTCCTGCACTCTGGATTTCAACCCCAGTATGTTAGAGATCTATCCAGGGGCTGGCTGGCAACTTTTAGCCTGGGGGGCAAATGCAGAGTAGCGTGTGTGTCCAAAGAATATGTGTACTATGGCGTCCCCCCCCTTCCAGTGTTCCAGGGAGGAGGCAGGTCCATATGGGATTAATGTAAGGTAAAAATAAAGATTAGGGCAGCCCCCTGTCATAGTGCCCATATGCAGTGCCCCATGTGCCACAGGAGAGAACACCCTTATTCAGGCCTCCAGTAGTGCCCCCAGTAGTGGCCCCCCCCTTGTAGTGCCACAGTAGAAGTAGTCCCCCCCCTTTGTAGTGCCCCCAGTAGTAGTAGTCCCCCATTTGTAGTGCCCCCATTAGTAGTAGTCCCCCCCTTGTAGTGCTCCCAGTAGTAGTAGTCCCCCCCTGTAGTGCCCCCAGTAGTAGTCCCCCCCTTGTAGAGTCCCCAGTAGTAGTAGTAGTCCCCCCCTTGTAGTGTCCCCAGTAGCAGTAGTCCCCAGTAGTAGTAGTCCCCCACCCCCCTTGTAGTGCCCCCAGTAGTAGTAGTAGTAGTCCCCTTATAGTGCCCCTAGTAGTAGTAGTCCCCAGTAGTATTAGTCCCCTCCCCCTTGTAGTGCCCCCAGTAGTAGTAGTTCCCCCCTTGTAGTGCCCCCAGTAGTTGTAGTCCCCCACCCCCCTTGTAATGTCCCCAGTAGTAGTAGTCCCCCCTTTGTAGTGCCCCCAGTAGTGCCAGACACCCCCCCAGTAGACACATGTAATATAAAAAACAAAATAAAAAAACACTTACCTGAATCCCCGCTCCCGCTACCACCATCTGCTCCTCCGTCTGTCCTCCCAGGCCGGGCTGCTCTGCATTATGGGAGAGACATCATATGACATCACGACGTCTCTCCCATTGCCCACTGCGGGAGCCAGAAGATGGAGCGGCTCCCGCAGTGGGCGCAGCAGCAGCAGCTAATGAGAGTCTGACAGACTCTCATTGGCTGCTGCTTACAACAAACAAACAGCTGCCGGAGCCGGCGGCTGTGTGTTTGTCAGTGTAGCACTGACCAAACTCCGTCCGGTCAGTGCTACACACGCGGTGCAGTCTGTGTCACAGTGATACAGACTGCACCGGCCCGCATGACGATGTGGCCCGGTGGGCACATGGCACCCTGCCCACCGGCCCAGCCCGCCACTGGATCTACCCTAAGAGGTAACCTGGACTCGATGGGTAGGCCCATAACCTTGGCCATTAATATGCTAAAACCTCTATTTATTTATTTATTGCAAAATGTTATTGCAAATGTATTCTATATAATTAGTAATGTTCTAATTGTGCACTTGTACTTTTTGTGCCTGCAACAATAGTCTCAACAGGTAGCATCTCCCATTATATATATTCAGGGTGTGCAGGCTAGGGCCCTTTTCCACATAAATAAAAAAAACATCAAACTGAAAGTTAGATGCAGAAAGACATAAAATTGGCAATATGCCTTTTACCACACAAAGTGGCACGGAAAGGCTTTATTTATGATTGGTGGTTCTGCCTCTAATGAAGATGTAGGCACAATTAAACATGCTGACATAGAAATCAAGGATGCTTCTGTGGAAGTGCACCAGGATGAGGAGGATATTTATGTAGCTTATGTTGCTGATGATGATGTTGTTGATGAGGATGTTGTTTGTATAAATTAGGCACCAGTAAAATAAACAGTTGTTGCCCATGATAGAGGAAAATCCCAATGTCATGTCTGTGCATAAGACAAAAAAATAAATTTCTTACAGTATGTGTGGAATTATTTCTACACAAATGTGGACAACATTTGTCAAGCCATCTGTTACCTTTGTAAAGCTATAGTAAGTAGAGGTAGGGACCTTAAACATCTAGAAACCTCCTCCCTGTTACGGCATATGCAGCGCATCCATACAAAAAGTTTTTGTAAAATTCAGAAACTTTGGCTAAAACAAGCAGTCCAGTGTCAGCTAGCTCCTTTCTCTCTGCTAGATCCAAGCACCTGCCAACTTCACCTCCAACACCTTCATCAATAATATGCTCAATCATGAAGCAATTGGTTTGTTTGGGCCACCAGAAGACAAGCTACCAATGGGCAGCTGACATTGCTGGCAATGATCTCTATGTGCACAAACTGGCTTTATAGAGACAGATGTTTCACCATCATCATCCAATTCCTCACCCTCATCAGTGTCTACATCATCTTTCTTCAAAAAAAGCCTCTATAATTTTTGGATGTAATTGGCGGTAAAGGTCTTCCTAATGGAATTTGTAGTTAATTTTAATGAACATCATATTTTTCACATTTTTGAGGAAGTAGCCACCTACGCTGATTTCTGACATGGTTCCCGGCTGTGCTGTAAACTCTTTCAGAGTACATACTGGAGGCTTGGCAGCTCAAGTAAATCAAGGCCAGTTTGTGCAAGGGCCTCCAATTTGCTTTTTTCCTGACAGTAGTAAAACAGACTGTCTGACATGCCTATTTGGACACTAACATTAAAATAGCCCTCAGCACTTTGCATGACATGGAAAGTATTTTCCACTGAGCTTGAGTTAGGTGCATTCCCCCTCCTTTTCCTATGTCATAGTTCGCTGTGTAGATTTGGATGGATTTTTGCTGTTCCTCCATCTGATCAAGCATATAAAGGGTGGAGTTCCACCTTGTAATTACCTCTTGCTTCAGCTGATGGCAGGGCAAATTCAACATTTCTTGCAGGTGCTGCAATCTTCTACATGCACCTGCTGAATGGTGAAAATGTAATAATACATTTGGGCCAGAGAGAACATCTCCTGCATGGCCCTGTCATTTAAAAAAAATTGCACCACCAAGTTGATTGCATGAGAAAAACATGGGACAAGTTGAAATTCACCCAGCTATTATGCTCTCAAAATATTGGTGGCATTGTCAGAAATTTTCAAATCCTGAGGAGGGTCCAAGTGGGGTAAGCCATTTTTCAATTACTTCCCTGAGTTTTTGTAAAAGGTTGTCAGCACTATGCCTCTAAGTGAAACTGGTGATACACAGAGTAGCCTGCCTCTGAATGAGCTGCTGTTTCTTAGTTGCTGCTGATGTTGGTGCTGCTGAAGGCAATACACCCATCCAGTGGGCTGTTACAGTCATGTAATCTTGCTTTTGCTCTGTTCCACTTGTCCACATACTGTATCTGTGGACAGTGGGAACAATGGCATTTTAGAGGACACGATTTTTTTAAGATCCCTGTACAGGCTGGGAATTGCTTTTCTAGTGAAGAGGAATCTAGGTGGGATTTCATAGTGGGGACACAGGACCTCAATTAACTGTCTAAAACTGCAACCCACTGCATTATTGGCGGATATTGGATGCACATTTAATACCAGCATAAATGTTATGGCGTCAGTGATCCGCTGTGCAGCTGGGTGACTGCTGTCATACTTGCTCACCCTTACAAAGGATAATTTAATAGTCAATTGGTTTTTTTAAACTACTACTTGGATGAAGATCCACTCCCAGGAGCAGCAGCATTAGCAGGTTTAGTACTCAAGGGTTCTTCTTGGGCAAGGACTGATGTGAATGGAAAATCTGTGTATATATATATATATATATATATATATATATATATTTCACCTTCAGGATTATCGTCCATGGATGATATGAATATTTGGATACGATAATCAATGTATTTTCAGACCTGCAGGTCAAGCCAATCTCTTTTGAACCTACACATTAATATATGAGACTTGTTTCATTACTTTGTATTATCTAATTTTTTATGCTTTTAATCATTGCTGCATCTCTTAGAATGCCTAGTATAAGTATCTTTATTTTGATGATGTAGAAATTTATACAATGTTTCTAATAAATACTTTCCCTTGATCTACCATGTGCAGTGGTTTATACCTACAATATTCTTGCTCTGTTTCTATATATACACAGAGATTTTCCATTCTATCAGACAACCACTGATGCTTGGACAGCTGCAGTGATACTGTTGGTAAATATATTTAATATATCAAATATTCAACATCTTCACTATATTTCATTGTGACAATTTATTTCGTTTTCTGGATTGGCTAGCGCTATGTTTTTGTTAGTACATTATGTTTAAAAACAGTCTTTACATTCAACTACAGTTTAAATGACCGCTAGACAGATTTTCAAGGGATACAAAGTGAGTGTTCAAGTAGTCACATATAAAGTAGGATAGTGTGTCCGCACTTTTTGCAGTTCACAAATTACCCCTGAGGTTGCTTTATTTTAGACTAAATGATCTCCATCTTGCAATTTGTTACCTCAAACACACAAGCTCTGTAGAGACAATATATATTTTTTTGTAATTGTATGTAATGTCATTTTCTAATATTAATAAACAATGGGCACTTACCTGTCTTTAGGCAACAACCAATTGTAATGCAATTTTAAGGGGCTAATATTAAAACTTCCATAACAAAAATCTTCATACTGTAACAAAATCCATTGTCTAATATTTTTTTACCCTTAGTAAGGAACCAAGCTTTGCTTGATACTGCTGAGAGAAGGTATTATTAAAATGCCATTGCAGTACAAGCTGCTAAGAACATAAAATGTAACAATAATTAGTGAACAAGAGGCGCAACAATTGAGATGGATGTCTGCAAGACAAAGTAAAAAGGTCAATTGCTTACATTTGAAATATTTTCTACTTTGACCCATAAAAACACATTGTCAGACAATATTCTGCTTAAGTCAGCAAGCTTAAGTTAGCCCACAATATCTTATTGCCAGATGCCTGCTGGGATACTAAATACTTTATTTTCGTACTGTGCTGGACATATTGTATGACAGTAAAGTAATCAAACTGGTTAATTTTTTATAAAAAAAAAACACACAATGAAACCTCATGTGATACAACCTGACATTAAAAGCAATTATAGGTTATGTGTCAAGAGATCCAAAAACAAATATATTGGTAATAAAACCAATTTGATGGTATAACTTTATGTGTAGGGTATATAATGCACTAATATAAAATTTTTACTGCCTTTGTCTTGCTATGTAGTTTTTCCCTAAAACCCTTAATATTAATTAAATGTGATAAACCACTTGCAATGCAAAAGCTTGGAGTTGAAGTGCTCAGTGGTGTTGTAGAACACTTATAAAATTGGGAGAGTAGTTTCAGTGGGCGTGTAACTAGCTCTGCAGAGACAGAAATTGCCAGTGAACAAATAAAAGGGAGGTAGACACAATAACAAATATATGCTTATGCTGCAATACAGAGAGATAACTATGTATACAATATACTTTTCCTGGGCTATAAAGTAAAGGAAATTCTGAAGTTAAAGTGCCTATAAAGCTGCAAAGGAAAAAAATATATGTTTGATACTATTAAAAAAGGGACTTTCTTAGATGGCACAAACATCGCTACTGGAAAAATATTTCTTGCAAAGATGAATGAGAGCTAATTTAGTCCTACACAGTGAACAGGGAAACTGTATACATACCTACGGTAAAAGATCATAATAAGTCATACATAAAGGAAATATCTTCAATAGTTAGCAAATAAAAGAAAGTTATCTAAACTTTGTGCATGGTCACATCTTATGGAACTTTACACTTAGCGAGGCAGAGTATACAGTAGAAGGGGAGGGGTGGGCAAGCATAGGCTGAGTATCACACACATGTTCTCTAAACTGTGGCTGTGACAGACTAGTGTGCAGGAGCATATACACCTGATAGGAGGTATATATCTTGCAGATGCTGGGGACCAGATGAAAATACACTATCTACCCACTGCTGATAAGTTGATTGCATCTTGACCACTCCTACAGATATTACTTAATCTTTTAGTATGTCTGCAATATTATATGAAGTTATGGCAGTCTCCATTTGGACTGCATTAGGACAGACAATTCCTTTTTGATATTAAACAGGAAAACAACTAAACTTTTATTTTATATTTATTTGTTTTTACTTATACTGTATATATATTATTGCCTACTTTTTGCATTCTCTCCACTGTTGGAAGCCCACCCAGACACTGGGCCTGATTCAGCTTTAAGAATAGAGTGAGAAACAGCATGGAACTGATCATCTTGGTGAAACCAAGCTGCACTGCAGGTGGGGCAGATGTACACTGTGCAGAGAGATTTAGATTTGGGAGGGGTTTGTCCAAACTGACATCTAAATTGCAGTGTAAAAATAAAGCTGTGCAGTATTTGTGGGCTACATGCAAAAGCAGCCAGTATTTACCCTATATGCAAAATAAAATATATGTATTTGCAACCCTTGCATTGCAACATTGTTTGTCCTGGTTCACAGTTACGTGCTGTTTCTCACTCTCTTCCCAAAGCTGAATCAGGTCCACTCCACTATTCTATCTTACATATAGTGCACCTCATAACAGTATTATATTTTGTACAAATAGGGTAATGTGAATTTTGTATTTAGTACTAGCACTGTCAATTCACATCACTATTACCCATTTTACACCACAGCTAGTTATTGCTGGGTTAACCCTGGTTGCTGCTATGTGTAAAAGGGACCAGGGCTTGATTCCCGGGTTGAGTCAATCCCACCTCAGTATCTTGCAGGTTTTAACATGGGAATGACCCTGTAAGCCTGCAGTGTAAACAGGTAACCCAGGTTGTCCGACCTAGGTCCCATTTACAGCATGGGGAGATCCGTGCTAGTGTAGGTTGGTTCAATAAATAAGGTAACAACACCTTTCATTACCTTTCATTACCTTAACTTATTCAACTCAAACATATAATCAATAGTATGGCCTTGGTGCAGATTACTTTTCCACATAGCCCCGATACTTGTCTAAGCATTTGTTCCAACAGTATACCAAGGCATCTATCCCAACATAGGAGAAATCATTGTCAAGCACCTGAATCTATGACATACCCTAGTTGATCATAAACGATGTTGTGCACAATACCCACTGAGATGTTCAGTTTAACAACAATATCACTAACTCGAATGCACCTGTC